>VDFB02281492.1:655677215-655920623 GCA_007258455.2 Sequoia sempervirens
TCAATTGGAAGTCATTGATCAACTATCCAATTATCATCATAGGGATGTTTCCTTCCCAATTTGTATGTTGTGCTTATATTAACAACACAATACTTGGGGTATGCATTGTTCTTATCATTAAATTTTCTATCTTCTTGTCATAAATGAATAATTCACAAATCAAATCAATTGGTTTTCAAATTGACTAGGGGCATAATCCTAGTTTGTTTTTGGATTATTGTGTATGATTTCTTGTTTCTTGTGTGTACTATATTTTTTTCATTTATCATGGTATTTTTACTCTATTTCCACAAGGTTATCATGGTCTTCCATATCATGATGTTATAACGCATATGTTTTCACTTTACTTTTTCATCATGTACTTGGTACATTGTCATCCCAATTCCATACACCTTGGTGCATAATGTAATTACAATATCAAATCTAGGTTTCTTATACCATTGTATCATGATGATCATTCATTCTCCCTCTCCATCCATATCTTCTTCATCCCAAATATTTTTTCATCCATCTTTTCCTCTATCGTTTTTCCTCTAGTTCTTCGACCCATTTCAAAAGTATACTTGTGTTCTTTTAACCCTAATGTCCTCTCAAGGGGGAATAACTAATTACCATCCTTCCATTGAATAGGGAATCATACCACTAGTCATTATCCCTTTCCTACCCACTATGTTGTATTCTTCTTTGAAATGATCTCTTAGTTGCAACATCATCTCAAAGAGGGAAAAATGTAGACATGCCCAAAATGTGACCATTATCTAACCACACTTGAGATTACCCTATCCTAACCATTAATTGAATAAATAAATAAATAATTGATTGATTCTTTATCTTTATCCTAGCATTTAATTAAATAAATATTTATTATTTATTTAATTAATTTATCCTTCATTTTATTCTCCACTTTAATTAAATAAATAATAATTATTTATTTAAATAATTTATCATTCACCTTTATCCCTCAATCCTTGTCCATTTATTTCTATTCATTATATTAATTCACATGGATCACAATCTAAACTTTCCATCATGTGACAAGTGTCCCTTTCACATATCTAACTAAGACCTTGTCTAGATTCATTAAACGTAGATACTTCCAAAAATTCAAACTAACTTTCCATCTCATCCATCCATTTCATATCAAATATCTTAATCCTATCCAATCACATAAGGATGTTTCCCTAATTCTAATCCTAAACCCAAGACTTATCCCTGATGTGACACTTTCTAGGTCCATGACTATAACTTTCATCCAAATCCTCATCCTTATTCAATCCTAACCATCCATCTTGGCCCTTGATTTCTCTCATGGAAATTGTATAAATGAGAGGCCTGCCTTGGACATCCCATTTGTAATAGTCTAATCTTATGCTACTATTATGCTGCCCAAATTTCTATTGAATCATCTTGATCATATCATCATGTTGCTAGAATCATGAGCAATCACATCCAATCTATCAATCTATCAACATACCACACTTGATCTTTATGATATTTGCATGTATTTGGTTTGAATAGGCTTGATTTCATGTATAGTTTATTTATATCATTTGTATGTGCAATACAATCACACAATCTCTTCTTAGATTTTATAAATCTTTTAAAGAGATGGATAATAATAACATAGGAAATGTTGGAACAAGGGAATGAAGTAGAACTTTAGTATATGGAAAGAGGTCTAGTGAGATGTATTCATAGGCATGGAGGGAACAATGGAATAGAAAGTGGCCATGATGGAGGATAAACTAGTAGAACTATGGATGGAAATAGTGAGAGGTGTGGTAGGTAGTAGGTGTAGTAGTGATTAAATTAATATTTCATGTGTGAAATATCATATGGGATGTGTGTAGAATAGGAGTATAGCTAGGAGGTAATCCATAATGAGGAACATAGTTATACATGATGGTAGAAGAATTCTAGGAACATTATGAGATGGAACAATAATATAAGCAAGTATAACTTAAGATGGAGGACTATTAGTATGTGTGCTAGATGAAGAGATGGATGAAGTAACCTTATCACCAATTTCTTGTAAGATCTCTAACCTATTTGGCATGTTGATGAAAAAATTATGAATCATATCCACCATTTGTGTAGAATTTTTAAAATCATCTTTAATGCAACAAGTTCTTATGTAAAATATTTTTGAGATGCTTGTCCATCATGATTATAGTCTACATTTTAATGCCAAGTAAAAGTAATTTTTGAGGAAATTGCAAGAATATCAATAGGTACACAAAATTTTTAATAGATTGGGGCATGTGAGGATTCAAGTGTGTACTCATTTTCAAATGGAGATGAAAAGAATGACACTTTGATATGAAAATAAGTCTTAGAAACCCAAAAGGATAAAAAGGATGAGAGAAAAATGACATAAGGATCTCATAAAATAATAAAATTAGTTGATAATTTGATTGACATATAAGCTGAAAATATTAAATATCAAGGCCAAAGGAAGGGAAATTTTAGAAAATAGGACATACCAATAAACCTTAAACTCTTAAACTCTAAATAAATATGTAGATATGAGTCACAAGGTGATAATTAACAAAAATGTAGCAAGATGTAAAATATGATAAAATAATTGTAAGGAAGTTAAGGTATCATAAGAATTTCCTACAATAATTTTGAGAGTAGGGTAATGCATAACTTCTCAAATATTTACAACAATTACATAAATTAAACATATATATCATGCATACCACAACACAATGATTTATGTGACAAAAACCTTTTTGAGATAAAAACCCTCCACTCCAAAATCTATTTATTATTCAAAAATCATAAAGATTATAATATACTTGCAAATCATGATTCTCATAGGAGCATCACCAACCAAATATCTAGAGAGAACAACTATCAAAATATCAGGATACATCACAATGCATAAATGTACTACAATTCTCTCATAAAATAGGGTTTTTTCTAGGAAAAGACAAGCTGACAACATATCTATCATCAAATTTGAGACCTAATGATGAATGGCTTAGATTTATAATAATAAAATATACATAAAATGTGGCTTTTGGGGGATTTTCCCTTGAACCCCCATTAGGGCATGTAGGCCTTACAAGGGGGGTACCCCACTTATAACCCCTCACGATCACCTATCAATAATAACCTTTTTTTAATTTCAAGATTGTGACACATTTTTTTATCATTAATCATAAATTACATTTATGGAAAACCTAATGAAGAAGATACCCTAGAGGAACTACAAGTCATTTAAAAATTTTGGGCTCACCATAAAAGTTAATGGAATAAAATCCCTTTTACAAAGCTATCAGATAATTAAATAAATGCATGCAAACAATATGCATGCAATTAACCAAGATTTAATTAATATAGGATTGGTAATTGAAATGTTGTTTTTAGAAATTAAATGCAATGGGAAAGAGGGGTGAAGCTCTAAAATTGATGATGAGATGGCGCTAATGATACATACAATTAATTTTTTATAGTCTAAAATCTGGTACCTTTGTGTGCTCATTATCTCAAAATTTATGCAAACCCATACTTCTCCATAGTTCAATCCTGAGTTCCTTAGATTCAAATTTGGTTTTCATCAAATTGATGTATGATGTATTGATTTAAACTAATCAAATTATTTATATTGATTCTTGAAGTTAAATCACACAAGTGAGTCCAAATTTGAGGTTAAAACATTTAAAAAATATAAAAGTAGAGCATGCCTAAAATCACTTAGGTTTGTTCAAAACTATTAAATGCATGCATGATACCACATGGTGGTAGTGAATTTGATAAAAATAAATCTAAAGGGCTTTGTTCAAGCATGATTTTGATGAAACCTACTCATGTGGTGCCCCCATGGTATCCTTTTCTTCTCTTCTTGAGATATTTTAATTTTAGAGGTCATATTAGTTAACTTTGTGTCATGAGCATGGGGCTTAAGCAAAATTACAGAGTCAATATTTTATGTGTAGCTCTTGAAATTAGCTTATTAAAAATATAAAATAATTTTTAATTATATTTTTGTATCTATTTATAAAATAGGTTCAAAAAATAAAGACCTCTATCTCAATTATTAACAAATATTAAAAAATAGGTAAACAAAATTTTAAAAATGGACTACACTCCACAATTAATGTCTTCTTTTGAAAAATCAATAAATAGACAAAGAGGAATGCTTTATGGTAAAATGTAGATCTAAATTACTATAATTATCATTTAAATGATAATATAATAAATAAAAATGGGGTTCATCCTACAATGCGATGGTTAAGTGGTGTTGTTGTTTTATGGCCACCAGGTTTCAAGTCTCCATTGGGCTACTATGATTGCAAGCATTATTCCTTTGTTGATCCAATATGTTCATAGGCTTGACCTGCAACATTGAGGCTACTGATGGTGTTCATGCCATGTGCCAGAAATTCATACCTGAGGCCCATTCCCTCGATGGATTGATTTGTTTGTGGGCTCTATGCCCCTACTGCGATGCCTTGTTTGTGAGAGTGAATTGTTACTTGTGTTCATGTCGGGGAGGAGGTGCCCCGATTGTAGCCTCCATGCTAGCTTGGGCTAGGCTAAAAATTCCCGATGTAGCTGATCAAATAATAATAATAAAGAAATAAATATTCAATAAATAATTAAAATATATATACATATGGATTCGATATGTGTGTGTGTGGATTTTAAAATCTCAAAATTGAATCTATAGAGAAAATGACACAAATGATTATTTACATTTTATTTAAATTCTTGACATAATATGTTGAATGTTGAAAAATATTGAATGTTGTGGCTTGATAAGATTTAAAAGTAGGACACATTATTGTTCTTTCACCCCTAACTAACTTTGATCTCTGATATCTAAGTAGATTGTAAGGATGGTGGTGTTAAGAAACACCTTTGAGGAATTTGTTGAATTGCTAGGGTTAAATTCTCCAAGATTAGACCTTTAGTTGGGCTAGTTTTATAGCTAGAAGCAAAGATTTGAGGACAACATTGCAACTTTTGATGTGATGAGTTTATCCTTTAGAATATTCAAGTATACTTTACATATTTCTCTTTGGAATCACTAGTTCTCTTTATTTTTAGACGATCTCTTATATTGATTGATTGCTCAAATGACATTCTTCTAAATTTTAAAGCAGAGAAATGAGTTGCACAATCATGTTTCAATTTGACTCACAATAACTAGTAAGAAAGAATCCTAATCTTAAATTAGAACGCGAATATTTAAATTTAAAATTTAATCTTAAATATCTTTAAAACTATGTCAAGTGACATGAAATTAAACTTAAAGAAAAGAATGTTTATCTTAAAATATAAAAAACATATGAAAATATATAAAAATAAATAAATAAATAAATACATAAGAAATATTGAATTAAACTTAATTTAACACAAAAATATATTAATTCTTATATGATCTATTATATAATTTTCGCTTCTTTTCCTATCTAGAAAAGAATGCACTTAATTAGAAATCAATCATGTGGGCCGCTTGAACTTTAGAAATGAAGAAAGAGAAAAAAGTGACGCGTGACCCGTGATCAACGGCTCACGACCCGAGACCCGTAATGGACGGCCATATTTGAAGTCAAATCAAATAATTTGCAGAATTTTAAGGAAGTCAATTAATTTTAAGTGGCGAACAGCAAAATATTGGTGTAATTTTGGTTTGCCCTAACTTCATTCCTGCACGGCGTGACTTTCCCAAAGCAGTTCGTCATTTCCATTACGTATTATCAAAATTCAGCGTTTTTACGCGTTCAAAGTAGAAATAAAGAAATGAATAAAAGAAAAGCATGATGAACAGAGAGATCATTTCCATATTTGAAGGAATTTAATCAGTAAGTTCATTAAAATAGTTAAATTATGTGTTAAAATTATTCATCTATAACATCAATTTAAACAAGTGTAAATAAAAGGAAAAATAATTATTTAATGCGCTTTTTTCTTAGTCTATAATTTATCGCATAGTAGTGTTTGTGCAAAAATAAGTGTGTATACATGTCAATGTAGAAATACATAGAAACATGACATGTGATTGACATAAAATGAATCATATCCATCAACTGTGTAGCATTTTTAAGTTAGCAATTTCTTGTACAAAATCTTATTGATCCATATGTGCATCATGATCATAATCTTCATTTTCAAACTCAACAAATGAAGTATCAATGGAAATTCAAGAAAATTAGTAAGTACACCAAATTTTCGATACATTGAACCATGTGAGAATTCAAGTCCGCACTTTTTTCAAAGGGAGATGAGAGTATTGAGACATTGATGTGCAAATAAATCCCTAAAATTCAAAATGGTTAATGATTAGTTAAAAATTACATAAGGGTCTCATAAAGTCAACAATTATATCTTAATGAATGAAAAATTCAAAATCTTGACGCCAAAACAAGAATAGTTGCAAAAAATAAGTCATACCAATAAGTGGAATCCGAAATGAACAGTTATGACACATAGGATGACAAGAAATATAAACCATGAGAAGAATTGAAATATCATAAAATAATCATGGATTACTTCTCTAAAGACATTAATAAAGAATATACCCTTATCATATAGGAAAGTTAAGCTTGCCATAAAATGTGGGTAAGTACATGGAAATGGAGGACAAAGGGGGGGTAAAAATTGGTCATGCTTTTTGCATAAAATCAACTAAACTAAAACTTGAATGGGTAACTCAAGATGTGCACTCTCAAAATTTCAAGATATGATCAAAAACTAAAATCACAATACTTTGCATCTAGTTTCTAAACTAATAATCATTCTTTAAAATGGTTAAGGTTATTAGGGTTAAGTATGGATTGCACATAAAAGTGTTTTTATTTTATCACTAAAATATAACATATTGTTTGGTGTGCTCTCCCTCTATATTATTATTGAATAAATAAGCAGAGTGAGTACAATAAGTTGTGTATTTTTAATAAATTATTGTATTGAATATTATTTTTTAGTTTTTCTAGTAGATGCATCCTAAAGCCATATCTGAAGCATGTGCATCACACAACTTGTGCAAAACTATATCTTTAAACTATAATTTTTTTAATGTATGTAGAATGAAACATAGAACAATCTCATATTTTTTTCAAACTTGGATAAGTAGGTCAAAGTTTATAAGAGTGAGTACTATAAGTAGTGTATTTTTACTAAATTATTGTATTGAATTTTACTTTTTTAATTTTTGAAGTAGATGTATCTTAAAAACTATATCTTTAAGCATGTGCATCACACAACTTCTAGAAAACTATATCTCAAAACTATAATTATGTAACTAATGTGTGTAGAATGAAACATAGAACAATCTAATGAAAGTAGGAGGTATTTTCCATAATGTGTCAAATTGTGATATTGCTATTGGGATTCAACGGTGTAGTTTTACGAGTCAAACTCATTGACCCATGTTTCACGAGTAGTGGTTCAAAGAATCCATCTCTTATGATAGTGAATAGTCCACTTAGCACTCATTGCATCTAGGTGATGCTCACAGAGGTGAAGCATTGGGCCTTCCCGGGAGGTCACCCAGCCCAGTATTACTCCAACTCAAGTGCACTTAACCATAAATTTTTCCCTAAGGTTAAGCCCATTTAGCTTGCAACCCCATTTGCAAAACCTTCAGCAAAGTGTTGTTCCTTACGAACCATTCATTATAGAGATCCTTTAGCTCATCAATTGATAAGTAGGAGGTATTTTCCATAGTGTTTCAAATTGTGATATTGCTACTAGGATCCAACCATGTAGTTTTACGAGTCAAAATTATTGACCCATGTTTCACGAGTAGTGGTTCACAAGAACCTATCTCTCATGATAGTGAATGGTCCACTTAGCACTCATTCATCAAATGCATACATACATACATACATACATACATACACATACATATAAAAGAACTCATCATTTTGATAGTGATTTCATAAAATTTCATTGCGAAACATGTAAAGATAATAAGATTGTAGTTCAAATTCATTGTAAATAAAAATCCAAAAGTGATTTCCAATTACTAGACTTGGACATAAAATATTACATGGGTGAGATTATTAAAAATTGCAATTCAAGTCCTTAAGAATGCATATGTATTATAACACATGCATGTTATATAACACACATATTGTGCATGTTATATATTATATGACCAATCAAAAACATAATTTTCTCACATTGCTTCTTGGATTTAATCTAAGTCATAACACACGTGTTATAAAATGCAAATGATATGGCTTCTATGTGTGTTACAAAACACATATACAATTTGAATAAAATTCCCTTAGCCACTAAATTATCTACAATCTTAGTGCACGTACCTATATAAGGGAATATAATATCTTTTACATAAATCTAGGCTAATCAAATAAATGCAAAAAATAAGAATATAAATAATGTAGCTTTAATTAGGGGTTAGGATTGATAATTGAAGTGAACTGCTTTTAGAAATTAAATTCATAATAGAGAGAGTTTTTTGTCTAAAACTAATGATTGCATTGATGATGTAAAAAATAAAAAAATGTGGTTCAAATTTTTATACCTTGAATTTGATCATTATCTTAGACTTTAAACAAATCCCTAAGAATTTTGGTCTAATCCTAAGTTCCTTGAGTTTGAACTCTATTATTGTAGAATTGATCTATGACATGTGGATCTAAACTAATCAAATGAATTTTCTCAAATCCTAAGATTAGAGCACATAAGTGAGTCCTAATTTCAAGCTAAATAAAAAATAAATGAATATGCCCAAAAGTAATTAGGCTTGATCAAAGGGTAGATTTGATTGAAACTAGTCAATGCATAGCTAGTGTGTAATAGTAGGTTCAATAAAAAATCTGAGGGACTTTGGGGCTGATGCAAGAAGTTGGGTCCACAAAAAGCTCAAAAAGTGGAAGTGTTTTTGTTGTTTTTCAGAATTTTTCACACTTGGACTAAAAATTTGACGCACTTAAACAATGAATCTTAAAAAAGTCCCTAATATGAAATTTATCATTTTGAATCTAGTTTCCAAATATGTAATTTATTCAAATACCTAGATTATAGAAATTAAATTTTCATAGGGATGTATAGAAACCACTTTTTAAAAGTCCCTTATTTTTATCATACCATGCACGTGTACAAACACCACTTTTTCACCCAAATAAAAGTATTTTTCTAATTCCTTTTGAGGAAAAATATCTAACAAAATGAATATTGATGAGGGAATTTTTTGTAATTTTTTGAAGATTGATGCCATATATATGTTTTTTAAAAGAAACTTAACCAAAAATAGTTTCTAAAAAACAAATTAAGCCTGATATTTCAAGTTTTTGGACTAGTTTGCTTAGAAATTAATTAAAAAATAACAAATATAATCCAATCTTAATAAAAATTATATATTTGGAAACTATACATCGTGTTCTATTTCTCTAAAGGGTTTTAATTTTATAGATTGATTTAGAAAAAGAGTCCATCAGCCATATTGCCAAAGTTGGACATTCTTCTTCAATATGCCTTGGTTTTTTAGTTGTAGGTCAAAGGCTAAGGGTCATATTTCCAAGCCTTTCTTGAGCCTAAAACAAAGGCTACATGTGGGTTGGAGATTCAAATTTTTAATAATGCGTACACGTTATTAAAACACATACGCATTATCTATTTACTCATTGGGTAAAGGTAACACGTACACATTCCTAAAATATAATGCGTACACGTTCCTAAAATAGAATGCATACATGTTTCTTATATAGTCATTTTTTTCTGATTTGGGAAATACTGGTAAAACACACTTTTTTTGCAGTATAGTCCAAAAGTGCCATTTTGTACATTTTTTATTGCAATTTTTTCTTGTGTAGATCATATTCTATTCAAATTGTTGGAAGAGACAAGTGCAGGTTGAATTTTCTAAAGTGGAATCAAGTACAAGAATATTTTAAAAGAAGATTTGAAAAAGAGAACTTTTGGATGTATTCATGATATTTTTGTACTTCAAAGTTTATAGAAGAAAGGATCTTCATACTACATAGTTTTATTTGAATATTTGAAGGAGATGAAAATTTGAAAATAGGTTAAGAATCATTTGTTTTGTTATCAAAGAGGGTTTGGTAACCATGGGATCAAAGCAAAGGTAAAGAAAAAAATGTAGAAAGAATGAACGGGAAAGTGCAAAAAGACAAAGGATAGAAGAGAAAGGATTCGTCAATAAAAAATTTGGAAGCACCTAGTTGAAGAGGAAACCATGAAGGATGAAATGAATGTAGATGCAAATGTGGAGATGGTGAATATGGAAGAAATGCAATCATGGAGACAAACCCAACTATGCCTTCAACTTCAACTTTGAATGATATGGAAACACTACAATAGAACAGGAAAATAGTGCCTAAATAGAACTAGATTTTAATGTATTTCAGTCCATGGATTGGGCAAGCTGGTCGGCGCTAAACTTGATGCAAAAAGGCATGATCATCTCAACGCCGACGTTTACATTGAATTTTGCATCGAATGAGATGCCAAAATTAGAGTTGGAAATAGCACTGAAAAATCACAGTGCCCCCATTAGCGCCTAAAATAGTGTTGGGAAATAGTGTTGAAAATAGCACCTATATTTACACCTAAAATGGCACCAGGAAATAGTGTCAGAAATAGCACCTAAATTAGTTCCCAATTAGGCTTTTGGTTTTACTTCCAATTTTGCTTCCGGTTTTTCTTCTAGTTTTGTTTCCAGTTTTTCTTTCCCTTTTGCTTCCAATTTTGGTTCCAAGATTGCTTGTAATTTTGTGTCCATTGTTGCTTCCTTTTTTGCTTCTAAAAATGCTTCTTGTTTTGCTTCCTTTATTAATTTAATATGTTTTATTTCAATTTAATTACTTAAATATATCATGCCTCTTAAATAACTCATATTATTATAAACTAAGTAATTTAATTATTTAACTCATAGGATTAAATAACAAGACAATTACCCACAAAATTTTTGTATTGCTTGTAAAGATAAAAAAGTACATCTATTGTTCAGTGTCATTACCCACCAAAATTCCATAGAAAATGAAAAAAACTAGAGTCACCTTAACATGTAGAGTAAAACATTAAATAAACCCCATAACTATTTACCAGTAAAATCCTTACAAAAAATAACCACCATTAACAGTTTTTAGAGTTACACACTTTAATACAACAAAATCAGACACAGAAAAACATGACCAGTCTTAACAAGCACCACTTGGACCCAATGGACACTTGGCTATCTCCTTTAAAGGCTTCTTCTTTTGCCACTTCCCTGACTTCTTCTTCTTGCACTTTCCATCCCAGTGTTTGATGAAGAGTTTGAGCACTTTCCATCCCAAACACGCTTCCTCATGGCAATGAGCTTTGTATTTTCCTCCCGACCAATGAATAAAGGGTTTGAGCCCTAGTCTCCCATAGAGCTCCTCAATTTCATGATCTACTAGTCCTTCAGAATAATCTAAACCTACACGCGGAACCACCCATTCAAGAAAGGACTCCATGCCTACCAGAAAATGTTCATGCACAATTTTCTACATTAGCATCCTCACCATTTCCTTTGGTTCACCTAAATCCAAGCCCCATGTCACAATTGAGGAGTAAACATCCATGTTGGTTCGGTATCTGTGTATTAGAGAGCCAAAATACCTACCACAAATCATTTTTGCACACTACACTAGCCGCTAATCGTCAACAAGGAAAAGGCCCTCCAGTCATTTTTTGGACGCCTCTCCATAAAACAGGCCCAAAGATCTTTGTGACCATAAGGTTAAATTGGCTTCTATTTCTCCTGACAACTAGTGCTGCCACCACCAAAGTTTGTTGCAGAGTTTTTCTCGACCCTTTCCAAATGCAACTAACACATCTTAATCGAGGGCTTTCATTTAACACCATCTTGGATTGCCCGCCACCCCTACCTTAGCTTGTCATGTCAAACCTACTTCACTCATTTTTCCACCTTGTTTATTTAAGGAATTGTCCACTAACTTAACACATCTAAAATCCTCCAACCTAAATTCCCCCATTTCACCAAAATTTAAAGCCCATTTAGATAAGACATTTTCTTCCACATTACCACCTCTTTTAATGTGGCTCACAACAAAACTTTCAATTATGTTCTGGAGGTGCCAAGCATTAATTTTACTTTTCATCATCCCCTGAACTATTATTGTAACATGATCATCATCTATAATTAAAACAAGTGAGTCAAATATCTATAATTTAATTGAATTTGACAACATCCATCCTGGGCAGTAAATTAAAATCATCATACGTAATAAATATCCATCCAAATATCATCGACCACTTTTAATATATATAAATTTACAAGTCAATACTAATAAGATCATCATCATATATTACTAAAACAAGTGAAATTCAATTATGCCAGTAAATCAAAAACATGTCAAAATGATACGTCCAATAGTCAACATAAGTGAAAATGATACATGTACAAATGATATAAATAAAATTGATAAATTATGTAACTCAAACTAATACAAGTCAAGATGATACATGTCCAAATGATATAGTGAAAAATTGAAAATAATATGTGTCA
Source organism: Sequoia sempervirens (assembly GCA_007258455.2). Classification (NCBI taxonomy): domain Eukaryota; kingdom Viridiplantae; phylum Streptophyta; class Pinopsida; order Cupressales; family Cupressaceae; genus Sequoia; species Sequoia sempervirens. The sequence goes on from VDFB02281492.1 coordinate 655,689,712, forward strand.
ATATGATACAACTTAATAATATAGTACTATAGGCCATGAAAATGATACATATGATAGTAACCATGAAAAGAGTCATCATAATGATGTATCAACAATGATCCATGATGCAGTCTATATGATCATAAATGTCACTAGTTACTATCACCAACTATCTCATCATCATTATCACCATCGTGATCATCGTCATCGTCGGCGTTGTCGTCATCATCATTATCATCAGCCTTAGTTTCTTCCACATCATCATCATCATCATCCTCTACCATGTGATCTGTATAGGAAAAACCAATATTTTGTGGATCTATATCATGTTAAGGATCATCTTGATCTTCTGGAAGACTCGTGTTTTGTAAAAGAAAAAAATTTAGAATGAAAATTTATTATTTATTTCATGTAATAATTTATTTTTTTGTTATATATCTAATATTAAAACATATGAGATGAAACCATAATCATATTACATCATATCAAAGTGCACATACCATAATAAAATTTCAAATTCCCTAGCTAATACTTGAGATTGAGATTGTTAACCTTGAGAGAGTATGACTTGGGAAAAAGACATTTGATATGGCTATTATTTTCAAAGACTTCAAGCGAGATGTACTCCACATTGACGCCATTCCTCAATCTTTGCTTGATGGCATCAAGGGATGGCTGAACTCCATGGATATAAAGTATTATGAAAGCAGAATGAACTTGAACTGGCGGCCAATTTTGAAGAGTATTATTGATGATCCAGATAAATTCTTTTGAAGATGGTGGTTGGGATTCTGATAATTTAGAAGAGCAAGATCAAGGTTATGAACCCTCTGATGTAGAAGAGTCCCAATCAAAATAAGATTTCATGTAGCCACTATCAAGAGTGTTACAAGCCAACAAGATGGAGGGAATTCTTATATAAGGATAATTTTCAATGTTGCAGGTACCAGCTTTAATGCCAACTATAATGGAAACATTGAAATTCCCTAGGAGTATTTATGTTAAGGAAATTTCCTTTAGATGCAAGGATTCAAAGCACATCAACCATGTGGCACAAATGATTAAATCCCAGAGATGATCTATATCAATGAAAGAGTCTAAAAAGGAAAAGAGAGCTACATTAGTGACTCAAGAGAAACTTCAACTTTCAAAAACAAAGCCAATTAGGTTGGAAAATGTGTGGATCAGGCTACCATTTGGTGGAAGAGGAAGAAAGATGACTGGAGCTCTAGAGGCCCACCATATTGGATTTCAGTATTCAACCATGAGAGTAGAAGAGAGATCTGATATCATGTATCAAAACATTAAGCATGCATTCTTCCAGCTAGCGAAGAACGAGATGATTACTTTGCTTCATTTTCATTTGCATAACTATATCATGGCATGAGAACCAAGAGGACCAAGGATGTCCAGGTTTATGTGGAGGTAATGGATGTGGTCCAAACTTTAGGAGGGGAAAGAAAGTTAATGCATGATCTTGATGAAATTGAGGAAGAATAGCAAGAGAAGGATAGGAAAAATAAAATCAATACAAAGTTTCAAGGATTTGTCAAAGCAAGTAAGAGAGCTTATATGGGAGCAACCTCATCTAAAATATTTTCAACTAGAGTTTGGTATACCATTTAGAGAGCTTGGTTTTCATGGAGTTCCTTTCAAAGCCTTTGCTTTCATTGTTCCTGTGGTAAACTGTTTGGTAGAGTTGGTGGAATTACCTTTCTTAGTAATCCCTATTAGTGAGATTGAGATAGTTAACCTTGAGAGAGTAGGACTTGGGAAAAAGTCATTTGATATTTGTTTTCAAAGACTTTAAGCGGGATGTAATCTGCATGTATTCCATTCTTGAATCTTTTCTTGATGGCATCAAGGAATGGTTGAACTTCATGGATATAAAGTATTATGAAAGTAGAATGAACTTGAACTAGTAGCCAATTTTGAAGAGTATTACTAATGGTCCAGATAAATTTATTGAAGATGTTGCATGGGAATTTTTGAATATGGAAGCTAATGATTTTTATTCTGATAATTTAGTAGAGTCAAATCAAGTTTATGAACCCTCTAATGTAGAAGAGGAATTAGAATCATATTTCATGTAGCCACCATCAAGAGTGTTGCAAGCCAACAAGATGGAGGGAATTATTATATGAGGATAATTTTCAATGTTGTAGGTACCGAATTTAATGCAAACTATAATGGAAACATTGAAATTCCCTAGCAATATTTATGTTAAGGAAATTTTCTTTAGATGGAAGGATTCAAAGCACACCAACCATGTGGTACAAATGATTAAATCACATAGACAATCTGTAGCAATGAAAGAGTCTGAAAAGGCAGAGAGAGCTACATTGGTGACTCGGGAGAAACTTCAACTTTCAAAAACAAATCCAATTCAGCTAGAAGATGTGTGGATAAGGCCAACATTTGGTGGAAGAGGAAGAAAGATGACTAGAACTCTAGAGGCCCACCGTACTAGATTTCAATATTCAATCATGAGAGTAGAAGAGAGAGATGATATCATGTATCAAAACATTAAGCATGAATTCTTCTAGCTAGTGGAGAACGAGATGATTACTTTGCTTCATTTTCATTTTCATAACCATATCATGGCATGGGAACCCAGAGGACCAAGGATGTCTAGTTTTATGTGGAGGTAATGGATGTGGTCCAAACTTTAGGAGGGCAAGAAGGTCAATGTGTTATCCTAATGAAATTGAAGAAGAAAAACAAGAGAGGGACAAGAAAAATAAAATCAATACAGAGTTTCAAGGATTTGTCAAAGCAAGTAAGAGAGCTTATATGGGAGTAGCCTCATCTAAAATATTTTGAACTGTAGTTTGATATACCATTTAGAGAGCTTGGTTTTCATGGAATTCCTTTCAAAGCCTCTGCTTTTATTGTTCCTACAGTAAACTGTTTGGTAGAGTTGGTGGAATTACCTTTCTTAGTAATCGCTATTAGTGAGATTGATATTGTTAACCTTGAGAGAGTAGGACTTGGGAAAAAGGAATTTGATATGGCTATTGTTTTCAAATACTTCAAGCAGGATGTAGTCCGAATGTACGCCATTCCTGAATCTTCACTTGATGGCATCAAGGGATGGATGGACTCCATGGATATAAATTATTATGAAAGCAGAATGAACTTGAACTCGCGGCCAATTTTGAAGAGTATTACTGTTGATCCAGATAAATTTATTGAAGATGTCGGATGGGGATTTTTTAATATGGAAGCTAATGATTCTGATTTTGATAATTTAGAAGAGTTAGATCAAGGTTATGAACCCTCTGATGTAGAGGAGGAATTAGAATCAGATATGATGTAGCCAACATCAAGAGTGTTACAAGCCAACAAGATGGAGGGAATTAATGCCAACTATAGTTACCTGCATTAAAGCCAACTAGAGTTTGATATACCATTTAGAGAGCTTGGTTTTCATGGAGTTCCTTTCAAATCCTTTGCTTTTATTGTTCCTATCGTAAACTGTTTGGTAGAGTTGGTGGAATTACCTTTCTTAGTAATCGCTATTAGTGAGATTGAAATTTGTAAGAATTGGCTATGAAGGTAGCCACCCAAGATCTAGAGGCTAATAGAAAGCACAAGCATAAGAGAGATAGAGAAACAAGATGACAAGAATAAACTATATTCAACGTCAATGATATGAGAGGATTGTTTACAATGAGAGAGACCCTTGATTTATAGCCAATGTGAGAACATAGAAGGGCATAAGATTATGACAAGTGTCGTAATCTTATGACATGAGACAACAATGAAAAGTTATCACTCCACCTAAAGTGGGAAGAGATAATGTGATAATCACCACAAAAGGTGGAGAGATAATCGCATGATGTGTCCACAAAAGGTGGAAGTGATGTGTGTAATGAGATGTCAAGTCCACCAAAAGTGGAAAATATCCAACAACCTCCTATGTGGTCCCTAAGTAAACTTAACTAAGGTGTAATCAAGACCTAGGACAAGGTACAAGACATTTAATTACACCAACACCCCCCTTAAGTGCAACTTAGGGAGAATGTACACAAAAGAAAACAATGCAAGATGGGTCCCGACTACTAGGCCATGTTAGGTACCCATGTACACATAATGCAATCTCTCATAAAGTGGAGAAAAGGAGAAAACCCAGTGGGACAAAACTCCTCCCCAAAAGAGAGAAAAAAAATAGGAATCATGCTCTAGGAAGGATAAAACCTCAAGTGAGGAAAAATTCCCCCGCATAAGAGATAGTCCATGCAACCCTCCCTTAATGGAGAGTCACTGCTCAAATGTCACAATGTCAAGAGTCCCCAATCTAAACTGAAGAATAAGAGAATGTAGAACAATGTGAAAGCTGAAGTAAAGTGGACCAAGGATGATGATGAGTCCTCCAAATGTTGTTACAAAAGAAATGCCAAATTGTGCAAAGCACTGATAGAAGGAATCAGGTACAACTGCATAAGATGCCACATAACTGGTGACTAAGATGAATCTGTCAACTCAAGAGAACTTTAGACTCTGTCAATGAAGAACTGTAGAAGAATCCACACTACAACAGGAATAAGGTCGGAACCAAGAAGAAAACTGTGGGAGCATCAACTGAATGCCCATCAATAGCAGATTGGTACAATCTAAGTCTCACTGGAGCCACGCACCAAGTCTCTGGATGTAAAACCAAACTTCTGAAGACAGGTAGAGTGCTTCCAAAATATGAGTCTATATGGTGATTAGTCCACCTCACCGAAATGCATGGGTAACCAACCGCTGCATACGCTGAGTATATAGGAACTAACACTAGATACATAGATCAATCCAAAGAAGCATACAGAACATGACATAGTACACTAAAATAGAAGATTGTGGCACTTTATTTTAGTGCGATTACAACATTACAAAGAGGAGAACTACAATCAACATAATGCAAAACTAGAAATGTTGATGAAGAAGCCAACAAAAAGTGCCTCGAGGCAGAAGACCGTGAAGAAAGCCCTCTAGGTGGATGTTGGTAGGAGCAATTGACCCCTATTGACTGCTGATTAGAGGAACAAATGGTCCAAAAGAAGGCTCAATTGGGAGGCAAGATTATTTATCCAGGTTTGCATGTTATTGCATGATTTGTTTTTTAAAAAAACTTACAAAAATAAATTTAAAAACATGATTTATTAAAAAAAATTATTATTAAGAGAATTTTTTTTTGATAAAAAAAACTTTATTAAGAATAAAAAAAAAAGATTTTTTTATTTTTATATAAAAAAAACTTTATTAAAATAATAAAGAAAAATCTTAATTTTTTAATTATTAAAAAACTTTAATAAAAATTATTAAAAAAAACATGAAAGTTTTATTTTATTAAAAAAACTTAATAGAAAAATCATTAAAGATTTTATTAACAAACTTTTAAAAAAAAACATAAATAAAAAGATTTTATTTAAAATAATTTAGTAAGGGCCACCGATTAGGCGAAGGATCTGCCCCCAGCGCCCGGGCCTGCGGTGGCGACGCTCTGTTGCAGTTTGCACCGGCAATAGCCCATGTTCAAGGCGGTGCCTATGCTCTTGTCTACGGCCAGTACTTCAGTCGGGTTTATCACCGCGCCGCAGTTTACCAAATTAATTTTATTTTATTTTTATTTTTACAATTTGTTTTTAAAAAACCTTTTGATTTCAAAATAAAAAAGATATTTGATTTTTTAAGATTTTTTTAAAAATGCAGAAAAATAAAAACTAATTTATTTTATTTTTAAATTGAAAAATCGTACCTACGCAGGTAGGGCCGTACGGTCCACCTGCTATATTTTTTTTGCCTCCAAGAGCAACTTGCTCCGATTTGGACAATTTGGCAGTCGATTTAGGGGTTTTTGGCCCTTCTGAGCACAATGGCGATGTCCTTTTTGGCTGAAAATGCTCCAAAGAGGTAGCTAGATCCTGGATCTGGTAACCACCTCCGATCTTCAACCCTTTGCAGATTTGGCCTCTGATGTCCAACTGAGATGAAACAAAAGGAAAATCTGACTATCTCAGACACTCCGGACGCAATGGCGAGCTCAGATCTGATGCAACAAGCTCCCACTATGCACCTTCAATACAAGGCCAAATATGGAACCCTCCAAGAATCTCTCAAAATGACTAACTAAAGGCACTCCAAAAGCTTTGGTACCATGTAAGAATTGGCTATGAAGGTAGCCACCCAAGATCTAGAGGCCTAATAGAAAGCACAAGCATAGGAGAGATAGAAACAAGATGACAAGAATAAACTGTATTCAATGTCAATGATATGAGAGGATTGTTTACAATGAGAGAGACCCCTTGGTTATATAGCCAATGTGAGAACATAGAAGGGCATAAGATTATGACAAGTGTTGTAATCTTATGACATGAGACAACAATGAAAAGTTATCACTCCACCTAAAGTGGGAAAGAGATAATGTGATAATCACCACAAAAGGTGGAGAGATATTCACATGATGTGTCCACAAAAGGCGGAAGTGATGTGGTAATGAGATGTCAAGTCCACCAAAAGTGGAAAATATCCAACAACCTCCTATGTGGTCCCTAAGTAAACTTAACTAAGGTGTAATCAAGACCTAGGACAAGGTAAAAGACATTTAATTACACAAACAAAATTGTTAACCTTGAGAGAGTAGGACTTGGGAAAAAGGAATTTGATATGGCTATTGTTTTCAAGGACTTCAAGCAGGATGTACTCCGCATGTACGCCATTCCTCAATCTTTGCTTGATGGCATCAAAGGATGGCTGAACTCCATGGATATAAAGTATTATGAAAGAAGAATGAACTTGAACTGGTGGCCAATTTTCAAGAGTATTACTAATGATCTAGATAAATTTATTGAAGATCTTGGATGGGAATTTTTTAATATGGAAGCCAATGATTATGATTCTGATAATTCAGAAGAGTCAAATCAAGGATATGAACCCTTTGATGTAGAAGAGGAATTAGAATCAGATGAGGAAGGTTCAAAAGATGAATCTCTTGTGGAGTTAGAGGAGGAAAAAGAAGAAGAAGTTTCTGAAGAGGAGGAAGGTAAAACATGGGATGAATTGGGTGATCCCACAATAATGGGTTACAATTTTTGGCCAAACTTGACATTAAAATCAAGATTTTTCACCAGACATTCACTTTCTTACACCTATAGCAGCTAAACCATTAAGGTTTTGAAGATGAATCAAACTAGTTATTTGTTAGATATTTTGTGTAGATTCTAATTATATTTTTTAAAAAAAATTAAAAAATAAATTGTGAATCATTTTATGTAATTTTTAATAACTTATTTTTTCTACTAATCAACATTTTTAAAAAGTGATGTTTACTTCAGCCCACATAACTTTTTTTATGGATAGGATACAATTCTGATTTTTAAAATACAAATTTTTGACACCAATATCTAGGGGATGGATATTTTTTCATAATTTTTTGTTACATATTTTTTTTTAACTAATTTTTCAAGTCAGCGTAATTATAATTTGGACAGAGGCGTACTTCGGCCTGTATAACTTTTTTTGTTGGAATAAGGACAACAATACCTAGGGCACATGTATTTTTTAGAATTTTTTTCTCTATTTTTCTATTTTTTCGTATGTGTGAAATAAGAACTTGATGTTCATTAAAAATCGTACATTCACAAGAAATAAAAAATAAATATAATAATCAAATTAAACATATTTAAAATTATACTTTTTAGGAAGCTTATAATAAGGGCTATAGGATTACAAAACATAAATTTAAAATGAATTCACTTAATCACCCAAAAGGTAAATCAAAAGTGGTTTTTTATCAGCATTTTGATAGGTGTAGAGGAGACTCGATTATAGATATGGTTTAAATCTAACAAGGTTCTATCCAAGGGGGTTTGATCTAAGGGGGTTTGATCAATCCCTCTTTAATTAAAATAATTTAAATAGAACCTTTAAAGTCATAAATCATTGTATTTTCTAAAAATATGTGATTTCATGCAAAATTAGGATGTCCCAAAAAGTGTAACCCATTATTGTGGCAGCACCCAATTAGAAGCCGAAGCCAGAAATGCATATAAGGAAAAAGGAGACAAGTCTCAGAGTGAAGAGGAAAGGTGGCAACGAAAGGTAAAAGCTACAAGGAAGTCTTGGGCACCTGATATTAGAGATTCAAGAGGAATGCCTTCCAAGAGGCATAAAGTCAGATGAATTGAGTTCATCTACATCCTTCTACTATTTATTCATGCACATAAATGGTCATCTTGTAATCATAATATTTGAGCTCTATTTACTCACCCTATGCATCAATAAACAACTCAACACAAGAGATGCAAATTGACATATTAACACAAAAATATCCAACTAAGTTATTGAAACTCAAATATTGATACCTTGTTCTCCATCCAGATTACAAAATCATTCTACTTTTTGTTTTGTAACATATTCTTTTCAAATTGCTTTGGATGGCGGCCATATTTCTCCTCTTGTCAAAACATGGCACATGGACTAGTTAAACTAATTAATATGAAATCATTTACTTTTTCCAAAGACAAAAAAATAATTTAATATATTAAATATACTTACAAATGTACAGATCAAGGCCTATAAACCTTTCTGGCCACTGCGATGTATGGCACAAAGTTTCTCAAGCCTAGCCTTGGAGGCCTTGTCCTGAAACATATACTAATTCAATTTAACTATGCACAAATAAAATTTAAATATCATTTAATAAATTTGATATAATCTTATGAGAAAATTCAAATACTTACGTACTCTCCTCACCAGAATTCCTTCATGCATCAAACTTTTCATATGCTTTTATAAGCTCTCTCCATACTTTCACACTTACATCCATTGGCCCTTTTTTCTGCCTTAGCTTAGGAGGGATTTTTTTATCTTCTTTGTTAGGTTGCACTGAATCTCTTGCAGTTTTGAGACATTCGTAGCTTTATCTTATTTACAGACCAACTTGTGCCAAAATCAGTCTCCATGTCATGGATAACTATTTTTTTTAGGTGCATGGGTATCTTTGAGAATGGAAAATGTAGATGGTGTTTGAACTGTTGAAGGAATGATTCCTTCAACCTATTCACAAATGTTTTCCCAGCATTTTTCATTCATAATTCCCTTGAAACCATCTGGTATTCTATCTTCGTATTGTAGCTACGAATGCAATATTGATAACATGGTATGGTGGAACTCTGTGTCCCAGGAGTGGAAGTCTATGCTCCCTATTCCACATTCTTAGAGTTTATTGTCACTGATTTCTTCCTGGATCTTCTGCTAGATCTAGGACTGGTTGGGGAATCAATTGATTCCCTTTGACACAAGTGATTTTTTTGCAATGTTTGAGGGGTGTTAATAGATTGTTTTTCTATGTATCCGACAAGTGTTGTCCAGTCCACATTAACCAATTTTTTCACTGCATCTACCCCCAATATGGAAGCCAATTCCTCTTTATCTTTGTCAGTCTCATGTCCCTATATATACTTTTTTAAATTATATTTCTTCTTTTAAATTTAGAAATAAAAAACTAAAAAGTAAAATTCAAAGAACAAATGGAAAAATTTACAAATCTATAAATTCACAATGAATTACCTCATTGTGGCCAGAGTTTGTGGTTAATGCTCACTTCCCTCCATTTCTTGAAATTTTGAGGTGACCTAGGGAAAATTGTTTTCATCCAGTCTGTGGAGGCAAACAAAGTACACACTATTAGGTAAGAAATTTTTCATCCAGTTTGTGGTATGAATTTTTTTTTTGTGGGAAAATATGTTTGTTGGGGTTGCTTAGTGTTGATAACCTTATCATGAAAACTCTTTCATAATGCAATCTTGCACGAATTTTTCATGTCATCAGTGACTATAGCACAAATGGGAAAAACCAAGCTGTTTGTACATTTATTTTTAGCAGTTGCTCAACAGTGATCGACCCAATTCCCAAATTTTCCAAGCAATTCACTATTTCCTTGCTACCTAGATTAGGGAAAGAATATAGAGGCATCCTCACTTCGTGCTATAATATTTTGAGCCAAAGCTCAAATGGGTAGGGTAAATGTTTTTTGTTTTTTTCTTAAAGATTTTACAATTTATAATGATAGGACAATTTAGAGGTTGCCTAGACTAGTTAGGCCATGTAGTAGTAAACAATCACAAATTTGAATGCAATACAAAGAGAAGTAAACAATTAAAAATTCAAGCAAGAAAAAAAAATTGTAACCTTACCTATGGTGTCGCAAACTAAATTGAATTTCTCATAAAAATTCAACTTAAAGGCTAACAATCTGCACAAGTTATTTGAGGAGGAGAAGATCAACAAGACAACTAGTTTTTTGGTCAAAATTGTAACATGGAAAGGAGTTTGGAGATTCCTTAGTTTTTTGGTTCTCGGTCCCTTAGGTCACTTGGTCTTGTGGACGTCATTAAAATCTCTTATTCACTCATTCATTCATCAGTTTCTAGTAGTGCCCTACTCTCTTCCTTCGCATGACATTTTTCCCTTTTTTGTCCTATGATTTCTTCCTTCACGCAGGAAAGTCTTAAATTTTCAATTTTGATTCATTAGTCATGCTTTAGTTGGCATTAGTTAATGCCAACTTTAGTGCCAAATTTTTTCCTTTAATGTAATTTTCTTGGGACGTATAAGGTGGCATCAAGTGTGCCTAATTTAGCACCTATCATTGCTATATAGTGACTATTTTCATTGTTGTGTATCACAGGACCCAGTGTTGGAAATAATTCCATTTCCTACCTTGTTTTTGTGACCACTACTATCCCATGGCCTCTTCATCAACTCGATGTGGTAGAGCGGTTTTTACACAAGGATCTTCATCCTTCTGAATGGTAGTGTGGTGAAAGCTTATGTGGCGGTATGCGAGTCTTCCTTCTATTCCTGGTAGTGTTGCGATGACTTTTGTAGTCCCGCAAGTCTTCTACCATTAGCGTACGGTAGTGCGGTGACCACCACTATCTCATGACTCCTTCATTAGCTTGGTGCGATAGAGCAGTTTTTACCGTGGTCTTGCAAGTTGATTTTTCCTTCTCGGCGGTAGTGTGGTGAGAGCTTCTGTGGCAAAATTTTTATTCACAAAGGAGGCCATGGAGAGAGGACGTGGACAGTGTAGAAATACTAAATTGTTGAGAGGAAAGTGGGTGGAAATAGATGTGACAATAGAATCTACAGATACAATAGAGGTAAGAAAAGAAAGCAACCTCAACCAAAGGAGGAAGGTGTTTATGAATTCACAAATGCTATAATGTAGAGGAGATAAAGTCATTTTTTTGTCCATGAGGCCTCTGAGGTCAAACTTATTAGTTGAAAATGCACAGGAATGATGATTAAATGTTATTTTATGATCAAGGGAAAAGTTTGAAAATTAGTATAACCAAAACATGATATCAATATGTCAAATATATGACTAAACTGAGGTTTTGTGTTGGATATCATATTCGTTGAAATGATATAATTGGTGTATTAAACATTTATTTACTATGTTGTGTATTGTAGGGGTGAGAGAAGGCCATGGCAATAGATTATGTCATATCAAATGAGGACACAATAGATGAAGTGGGACATCAGGTACTCAAATTTTGACTTCACTCAGGAAAAAATTATCTGATGGCATTTTGCAATACGCCCATCTTTTTTCATAGTATTATTGAAATTTATAATGTATTATCCAATCTTTACATAAATTAATGCATGTTGTTGATAATTTTAGATGGAGATTGGAGAAAATGTAGAGCCTAATTGTTCAACTAGAAACAAAACAAGATATGTGTGTGGATGTGAACCTAAAATTGTTAAATCACATAGACGATAATGGGTGGAAGAGGATATGACAATGGATACTGCAAACATAACAAATGATTGCACTGAAGAAGAGGTAGGTCAGGACTATAGTACATGGGATGAATACTTTGAGAAAATTGTTGTTTGTGGATATTCTTTATGTCATGGAAAGAAACAATTCAAATGAGCGATTGTACAAAGAAATTACGTATATGATGAGTTTCCAGTTTGTAGTATGCCTCCTACAATCAATTCAAATCCAATAAAGAGGCCTAGATTCACTCATAAATATGTATACACATCGTCTCCAATTGGAAAGTGGAAAATAAATGAATAGAGATCATCTTATGTATATAGATGGATGTGCACTTACACACAAAAATATTGCAGGATTTATAAATAATAGTAAGGGAAGGGACCCTAATGTAAGACCAAATTGTCAATTTGTTGAGGTTATAAATGATAAAGATGGAGATATGGAAAGAGAGGTTGATAGATTGATAATGGTTGAGGCTATTATGGACCTTACCATTGGGGATGAGTTATTAATTGATTAATCCTTCTTAAAATGTACTCCTGCACGAAAGAAGAGGGAAGAACAAGGTATCCCCAAGGATGTTGTTAAGGGAAGAAAACCAAAGAATAATAAATGAGTGTCGATTGATGTTTTCTAAACTATGTTGTCAAAATTGTGTTTTATAGCAATTATTGTATAAAAAAGGTAGTCTATAAAATAATGTTCCATTATTCAATTGATGTATATATGTTCAGGCAATTGATATAATGTCTAATATATGTATGTTCATGTGCAGGTATTTTTCTATGAAGATATTTTGGACCCAAAATGGATATTTGTCATACATTATGATCCATGATTAAGGCATGCATTTTACGATGCATTAGTGGATATTGAGCAAAACAATGATGGACAACAAAATGAGAGAGAAGGATTAGAGAACATTGAAGAAATTGGCATCCATGATGATGTTGAAGATGGTTATGTTTAGGCACATGAAGAAAACAATCCAGAGTTAGATGATGATATGGAAGACAACAATATGGATGGTATAGAAAATGATGATCCAAATACATCTGATAACAATATAGATGGTCTATAGTCAAATTTCAATGATGATGAAGGTGATGCAGGTCAAGATGAGGAGGATGATAATATGAAGGTGATGCAGGTCAAGAATTATTTGCAATCCATGTTTAAAAAAGGATGATTCTTATGGCCTACACTTTGAAATGCTTTAGTAATATTATGTTGTACTTGGACAATTGAAAACCTGTTTTATTCTCCTAGCAAGCTTTTTTATTTTCCTTTATAATTCTAGACCAAACAACATTTGTGGGGATGGCCTTTTACACCAATCTTAATTTTTATGAATTTCAAAAACCTGTTGTTAAGCAATTCCTTTCGTAAACAGGAAATGTAAAGGCTTCATTTAAGAAAAGATAAGTAGTCTCTTTCTGAGGGTAATCCACATGCAAAAAGTAAAAAGCACATAAAAAAACAATTGTATAGTAGAAAATGATATTCAATCAGTTATGTCTTATTTTGCTTGCACACTTCTCTGAAAGACACATGGTATTCACCATACATTTCCCTTGACAAAGAAAATATGTGCTTTCATTTATTTTTACTGTATATCTCAGAAGTGAAATTGTTGTTACATAATGATGCACTGAGAAAATAATATATACAAAAAGATGCATAGAAAATGTTTGAAATTTAACATGCCGCCTACTGTGTTGTGCTGAAAGGAATCAAGATTAACTAGGAATAGAAATAAAAATTAAATTTTGATGATTGTACTTAAAAGTGAACAAGATATGAAAAGTGTGGACAATGATGGTGCTGAAATTGAAAACCCTGATTCTGATGATATTACTGTTTTATGTCATTTGAGATAAAGAGCACATACAATTTTATATACATAGAAAATGAAGATTTGAATCTAGTAAATTGAAAATGTAAACACTATAAGAATTTTCCTTAAACAATAATTCACATACTCACAAAAAAGGGTGAAGCATGTTTTATTCAAACTTTGTTTTATTTAATAGACATAACATTAAAAGAATAATTACAAGTACAAGAATATATACACCATTTCATAGAAAATAAGGAATGTTTCATAGAATATACAAGTACAAGAATACATCATCATCATCATATCCTTAATTAATACCTATTGCAATATCCTTAAATTGCTCAATCTTTGGTATAAAATATTGGTAGAAAAATTTAGGATTACTTGGATGCTTCTTCCATTCATTTTGTATCAACATATGTTCATGAAGACATAAAAGTTAATAAAATATTAATGCACGTAACTCAAAATTATTTAAATAAGCAACTTTGTTAACTTTATTATTTTTAAATAGTTTCCATTTTTATGTTGAACATGTAACAAGGCAAAATAAGTTCAAATTTTCAAAATATTTAGCAGCTCTACCAACATCCACAATAAATGCTTTATTGTATCAACATATTCATTCACATAAGCATAGTATTAAGGATCAATAACTGATATTCATTCAAATATAAGAAGAAATACGTATGGAAAACATAAGAAAAATACAAAATATAACACAATCATGGAGAATCTCTGATAATAAGATGTTCTCCATTATATTGCTTCAATTGATATATATTAATAACAAAAGTCTTCAAAATGGAAATGATATATGATGATGATAATTTAAAACTAGGCCTTGGTTTCCTATTTATATAGGAAGCAACAAGCTACATGCCTTTTACAAAAAGAAATGACATTTCATAACTACTTCTTTCACTAACAACTATTTAATTAGCATAATTAAGGAAATAACAAGAATTAAGACATTTTAACATATGGTTCCATTATTCAACTTAGAAGACTCGTGATCATTGATCTGGCAAAGTATTCCTCTCCATGATGAACACCCAAATGCTCTCACCTTAGTGTCCTATTCTTCTAAAACCAAATAATTTTCCTCCCACTAATACACCATAAGATATGATGGCCACTTATATTCCTAGATCTTTTGCATGTTTGCAAGATTAGTTTTACATTGACTATCTAGTAATGCCTTTGTATCATTGACAAAATTTAGGTATCCCACATCAAGAACTTGATCAACCCATCCATGATCTGGTTTAGCCTGGGAAGACTGGTATCATCATCCTCCAGTTGTATATGAGTTATGCACTTATGAACAACCTAGCTGAATTCTTTCTTCCACTTATCCAATTAGTCCAACTAATCACCATCTCTCATTATTTCAGGTATATACCACTATTTGTAGGTATGGAATAAATCAATTCATGTTACAATCTTTTTATCAAACCCTTGTACATACTAAAATTCATCAATAATCATCTTCACAGTTTGTTTAGTTGGCTTTAATGTTGTGGGTCCATTAGGACTTCTTTGTAAAAATTTGCATAACTTAGCCAAAGTGTGGTGAATAGGCAGCCACCTTTTGAACAAAGGATCTAATACAAGCATATGTGTCTTTATTTGATCCATTTCCTGCTGAAGTGTTCTATAACTATCATGCACATTCTCCAGTTTATCCATAATTGATTTTATCATGTGCTAAAGAATATTTTCCATAACTTCACAAATTCATCTTTTCACTTCATCTTGGGTTTGATTGCTACCCTTCTTTACATCATCCACTTCCTTCTCTAGAGTTTTTACCTATTATGCAAAAATGTTCTTCACAATATCCATTGGAGCAATAGGAGGTCTGTATAACACCATCTCCTTGATTTGTGATTGTCTTGCTCCTCTTAATTGTTCTTTCATTTTGACATTCTCCATGAATATTTTATTAACTTCATCATTTAGGAACCTTTGTTCCTTTTCATACTCCTTCAATATGTCTTCTAATCCCTTAATAGTTGCTCGAGTGAACATGGTCGAATGCATGGTCATTGTGGCTACCTCCAAAGGGGTGGTATCTTGTATTGTCCTTACCATCGCTACCCCTTTCATCCCTTGAATTACATCCAATAATTTTTGCTTTTGTGTATTTTTCTATTTGATCCATATGGCCAGGGTTGCAATCTTTGGGTTATGCCCAGTTCCACTCACACCTTCATCAGAGTCAAATTCTGCAACTAGCATTGGATCTTCCTAAGCTCACACTTGATCAAGAATAAACATTTTATTTAATTCCAAGCCAAGGAAAATGAGCATATTTCTATTCAAGACCATTTCTCTAGCCTTCTGGGTGTTAATGTCAACGTTGTCAACTCTTAATTCCTAGAAATTCTGTGCTACCATTTCATTTTTCTCTGATTCTTCAATTCCTGCTTTAGCTGATTCCATTCTCTCTTGAAATTATTTTATCTTCATCTTCAATAAGAAATACTTAAACTCAAGAGTCTTAATGAATTCATCATCTTCTATGAATCTTCTAGCTGCAATTTCCCTTTCATCTTCATGTACCTCTATTGTTTCTTCTATGTTACCCATCATTTCCTCATGTTTATGGGCACTGGTCTCAAGGATGGTCTGATCAACTTCAATATTACCTTTCAATGTCTATAGTATTGTAGCCACTTCCTCAGTATCTCCCACCTCTTCAGTATCCTCATAAGGTACTAACTGTTCAATACTTCCTATCTTCTACCTTTTGGGAGGTAACTGCTCCACGGGAGGCTTAGAGGTTTCACCTGGGTATGCTTTGCAATTGCACTGCTATGATGTTCTTCGAGATATGCTTCCTTCTTTCTATACAAGTCTTTATATCTACCAATTATTAATTATATCTTCTTGATGGGGTTCTTTTCCTCAACAAAGTATCCTAGGAAATCCTTGGACCTCTACTTTGTCTATTCTTCAACCTTCTTCATATATTCCCATTTTTTCCTTCTACTAAATACATCATTATAAGTAATGCAGTTCCTTATGACATCTTCTTCAAAATCCACTCAGTGTGGCACTCTCACTTTGGTAAGAAGATTGTGCTTTATGTTGTTCATATGATTTTCAGGGTCAACGACTCTTTCTTTTCCATATTTCAATGCATATCTTGTCTTCAAATAATATTGTAACTCCTCTAGTGTGTCTGAGCTTACAGTCCAATCTTCACACTTGGTTTGGTTTGGTTGGAAAGTGCCTTTCTTCTACTTGTGCATTACATCTTTCTCCATCCACATCATTTGCCACATAAATTCAAGAAATGCTAATATGAGGGGCAAAATTTTTGGTAGTATGTGTGGAGCAACAGGGAATCCATAAAATCTTATTATTGTAACTTCTGGGAGGAAGAACCAATCTCCAAAATTGTGTGTATGACCTTGCTCTGGTCTCAAAGCCAAAGGTCTCGCTAGTTGCAACATTTTGGTTGACAATCTTGGCATTGGTTGCCCAAGAACTTGAAGGATTTTGTGTGCAAAGTCTTCGTAGAATACACCAAAGTTTGAATTCTTGCACTAACTGTCCCAAATATAGCATCATTTCTAGATAGGTGTGGGATTCCCTTGCTCATCTACTATAGCAAAGTCCATTATTTTAGTCCATTGGTCCCTATTTTGGTACAATATCAGATGAAATAGTAGGGAATAGTGTATGAATGTAATCGGTGCTATATCCTCTATAACTTGGGAGAATTCATCATCTAATGCCTTCTCAAGGTATGAAGCAAAGTCATATTCAATATTAGTTTCATGGTTTTGAATTCTCATGGCCATCATCATTAGGCCTATTGGCATTTTATCTTGAGCATCTATCCCCAACACTTGGAAAAGAGCTAAATATGTATTCACAAAGTAATACTGAAAATCTGTCACATTAAATGGTTCAGTAGTGGTAGTGGAGATGGGGAATGTTTTATTACCAATGCCTCTTTTCATATATAGGGCTACCTCATCACTTCTATAAGTCATTTTTAACCTATCATAATCCTCCTCACTTTTTTGCAAGTTTATCTTGGTCAGAGCCTACTTGTTTAAGCCAAAACACTCAATGATGGATTTTCTGCTTACTTCTACCAATATTGTGTTGTTTGAAAACATTACTATTTTGGTGGCTGAGTGATAGTGTTTGGCTAGTAGTCTGATAAATTCTATATCAAAAAACACATTTGGGACAATCAACCTTGCTATATCTAACATCCAAGCATTTTACATTGGAATCTCCTTATTTCTTGTACTATAAAAATACCAAAATAGGTCCCATCCAGATTTGGAAATGAGGGCATCCCTACAACTTTGTGCGATGTCCATGAGAAACTTTTTATTACCATCTTTAGTAGACCCTAGAACTATATCTAATATGGACTAATGGAGTGGTCTCTTCTTTACTTTAGGTTCTTCATCTTTAATTTTAGGTTCACTTTATTTTACTTCTGATTGTTTTCTTTTAGGAGGCATGTTTCAATTTTCTCTACTATGGCTTTATATGACAAAACCTTGAAATATTTTTAATACTAATAGAGCTCTTTCAAAGAGTTTTCATGCACTTACCTGAGTATTTCATGCTTGCAGGACTTCTCATATCCTTAGCTCCTTCCACACTAGTGTACTGGAATTGAGTACAATATTGGGAAAAATCACTTATCTTTAGATGGCGTGGTATTCAGTCATATTAGTTTTGGCAACCCTTAATAATTTAATAGCATTTAATTTTGGCGATTGATATGATTTTTTGCATTTATTGTTGTAAATTATAATGGTGCCACATTTACCACAATACCACCTTGCTCAAGGATTCTTGTTGTGGGGTTGCGGTGTATACCACTCTACCACATATGTTGCTCACCTTCTGATGATATAGTAGTGTATGCTTTTGACCATTACTTGAAGAGTGTCAATGAGACAATCTTATTTTCCTTACTGATATCTCAATGTATCATTGACATTAGATCTTATGTTCCTCTGATGTTGGTTTCCGGTGTCGATGAGACAAATTAATATCTCTTGCCGATATGCCACTATCTCATTGATATTTTCCTTCAGCGGTATTTCTTTATATATCGATGTAACTCTGCCATGTCAGGGAGAATTGTGATTATTGTTGTGGTATAGTAGTATTCTGCCCTTCCCTTCTATTGTTTACCACACTACTGCCTTGCTCAAGGCTTCTTGTTGTGGGGTTGCGGTGTATACTGCTCTACTACATATGTTGCTCACCTTCCCGAGATAGAGCGTTGTATGCTTTTGATCATTACTTGAAGAGTGTCGATGAGACAATCTTATTTGTCTTACCGATATCTCAATGTATCATCAACATTAATTCGTTATATCCAAGAGTTATGTTTTGATGAGACATATAAATAAGTCTCTTCAACATACGGGTGTCTAAACTGGCGCTAAACCCGAAGCTAAACTCGAAGCTAAAGTCAAAGCTAAAAGAGGCACTACACTTGAAGCTAATATCAACACTAAAGATGGTGTTACTTAGGGAACTAAATAGCACCTAAATTAGCACCAACTTGTACTGGTCGGTGCAATAAATGCCAAAATTTTTGCTATCCCAATAAATAGCGCCGACATTTTCAAAAAATTGCTAAAAAATACATTAAAATAGTGGGTGGAAGCAAAAAATAGAGCAAAAAGTGGAGCAAATCATAGGGATTTGTTGCAGTGAAATAGCACATATGCAAACAACTTTAGGTATGTCTTCAAATCCACCTCCCAATGATATGGAAAATGTACCTATTCAAACAATCCATCTAGGTATTTCTTCAAACCCAAGTCTTGATAATATTAATCTTAGTTATTTAGATGAAGCTGGATACACCATTGATGGTATCAATAATTATAGGGTTGAAATAGTGCAAAAACGAAAAAAAGAAGAAATATCTTATAAGAATGCAAATGAGAATGAAATCCCTCAAATTGATGAAAATGAGAATGAAATTATCCCTTTCATGTTTGAAAATGAAAATGAAACCCCTTGTGTGAATGAAAATGAAACCCCTTGTATTGATGAAGATGAAAATGTTTTTTTTTACAATTGAAAAGATGTGCTAGATAACCTTTGTTGTAAAGTTTCTTGGAGACAAATTAGAACTTATGGAAATGGAATATATAAAATGTCTTTTTATAGAAAAAAAATAGGATTTTAGTGTCAACTCATGGTGCAATTGATGAGAATGTCAAAAATGAGAAATGTGATGAAAAAATTAGGTATTTTTGTAAAACTAGAAAAAAAAAAAGATGATTCAGTAGAACAAGTCATATCTAGTGTTGCTAATGCTATTGATTTTATAGTTAAGAAATGTCGATCTAAAGATAAGAATGCAGCTTGTCGTGCAATAACAACTGCTCTAGTTAATAAAGCAACTTCAAATAAAAGAATGTTATGCTAGGATTAGTAAATGTATAAAAGTAAATCCTAAAACTTTGATAAGAGCTGCTAAAAGAAGAGAAAGTGTTGAAAAGGATCCAATTTAATCAATGTTGGAGTTTTAGTGGTAGACTCCCAAGATCACACATGAAATTAACTAATGAAATTAAATCTTTAATCAATTTTTTTTGGCATGAGAATACAAGAGTATCACCTAACATTAGAGATGTCTTAAAATTAAGGGTGGGTTCCAAAATTTGTCAACCTCATCCAAAGCATCTCTTAGATATGACTCAAAATTCAAATTAAATAATTTTTTTTAGATGATTCAATCTTACCATTGAATATTAGCATAAGTCAAAGATCATTTGAAAAGTGTAAACCTTGGTATGTTAGAATTGATAAGAAACAAATCTCTTGTTGTTGTAAGAATCATGTAAAATTTCATTATTATTATGATAGTTTTTGATATATACGATGCGCTTTGCATGCTAACCAAATTATGTAGGACATTTGTGGTATTAATATGCCACCTGAAAGAATCAAAGATTTTATAGTAGGTTTGTTTTGTGAACCCTCTAATGGAAACTTAATTTATTTAAAAACATGTATTTATAGAGAATGCGATAGATGTGGTAACTTTTCATTATTAGGAGAATGTATGCATGAAAGTAGTCTAGATGAATTTAGACAAGAATTAGTGGATGTGGAAAAATTTAAAATGTTGAGTATTCTTTAAAAGATGGAAAATTTGGAAAACGTTGTGAGCTAATTATGGAAAAATTTAGTGTGCATGCATTAATTAAAGAATTTAAAGATAAGATTGTACCTAAATATGTTAAACACTATTAGTATGCTCATTGGCTTGATAATCAATTTCGTTTATGTAAAAATACATTCTCAATTGGAACTATATTGTCAGTTGTTGATTTTCCTGAAAATTATACTCTTGCTCCACAAGAAGAAATTCAATCATAGTATTGTAATTCAGTGCAAGTAGCTATATTTGTTCATATTGTTTATAGATATGCAGATGATAGTAGAGAAGATACTATAATTTTTTTGAGAGAGTACCATTTTTATGTAAGTGACAATCGATTACATTCATCTGAGTTTGTTCAATATTTTTTTGATATATTTTATAAAAATTTAAAAGAGAGAGGAATTCAAATGAGAGAACATCTCATATGGTTGGATAATTGCACGGGTCAATTCAAAATTGCTAGAATGTTTTATTGGTTATGTAGAGTTCATAAGTAAAATAATATCCAACATATGTGGAGTTTTTTTGAAGTTGTACATGGTAAGGGAGAACACGATGGAGTAGGTGCATGTGTGAAAAGAGCTCTTGCTAGAGAGCAACTAAAATTTGAGGATGCTACAAAATTCAGAGATGCACATGAAATTGTAGATTGATGCAATACCAAATTATCTACAAGAATAAGTGAGAGCTCAATAATTCAACTCTTATTTTGGTTAGTTGAAGAAAATGATATTTTTTCTCGACAAGATTGTGAAACCATTAATAGATCTACAAAATGATATTAATTTAAGAGTTCAAATGCAAACACATGGACAATATGGACAAGGGAGCTGGCATGTTTTTGTCAATTTTGTATTGTAGGTGATTGGGAGGCATGTGAAAATATGGAATGGGTTGAACAATGGAAACAAAGAGCCTTAACACAGTCTACATCGACACATGTTCAACATGGAATGATAATTGAAGATAATCAAGTGTTTGCATTAGATGATTATGATTGTGTTTCAGATCTTGTACAAGAAGGTACATTAAATTGAGTTGAATTTTATATGTATGCATGTTTATATGTGAATTGAATATAAGACTCTTTATTGAATTTTTTATTTATTTTTATTAGACATGTGTATGTTGTTGTTGTTCCTGAGGGGAATGAAGAGGAGATAGAGTATTGGTTGGCTAGATGTGTTGAGATAAAACATAAGTTGGTACATCCTAGAGTGGATGATGACAAATTTGAGTATCCATCTGGTTCAGTGGTTGTTGTTGGCACCTGGCTTCGAAAATATTTGATAAGAAAGAATGCCTTTCCTACATTTGAAGATTATGAAAGACACAACAAGATTATACATTATTCACATTTGATTTCGACAACCAATATAAAACTATTTAGATATCAAGGGAGGCCTGATAATAAAGTTTTATGGACACTTTCAATGGATGATCATGAGACAATCATAAATGCATTACAAAAAAGAGAGGATGCGGATGGTAGAACAGAGTAAATAAATATTAGTAAGTATATAGTTGTATATATATCTAATTGATAGTCGATATGTAGTTAAAGATTTATCACATATACATGTCTATATATATATATGTCTTTAGCCATTTCATAATTAAATTTTTATATCATTTTTTTTTAGGTCTCCCAAAGCTAGATGCTTTACAAAAAAGAGAGGAGATACATATATATTACAATAGAATTTGAATCTAGAGACAGGTAACTATATATAGTTCTAGATACATTTAATTGATAGTATAAATATAAAACTAAATTTAATTCATTTTCATTTTATTAAAAGTTTATAATTTATTTCATATCCCCTTAAGTCATTCTCTTAGGACCCCTTAATTCATCCTATTATGTACCATTAATCCATCCTTTTGCATCCCCTTAAGTCTCTTTATTGATTCCCCTTAACCCATCCTTTTAGGACCCCTTAATCCATATCCTTGTATATCTACCCTTAATCCATCCTCTTGAATCCCCTTAAGTCACTCTCTCAACATCCCTTAATCCATATCCACATATATCTACCCTTAATTCATCCAATTGCATCCCTTTAAGCCACTCTCTCAACAACCCTTAAACCATCCTCTTAGGACCCCTTAATCCATATCCTCATATATCTACCCTTAATCCATCCAATTACATCCCCTTAATTCACTCTCTTACCACCAATTAAGCCATCCTCTTAGGACCCCTTAATCTATCCACTTTCATCCCCTTAAGTCACTCTCTCAACACCCCTTAAGCCATCATCTTAGGAACCCATAATCCATAT
This sequence comes from Sequoia sempervirens, assembly GCA_007258455.2. NCBI lineage: Eukaryota > Viridiplantae > Streptophyta > Pinopsida > Cupressales > Cupressaceae > Sequoia > Sequoia sempervirens. The sequence goes on from VDFB02281492.1 coordinate 655,712,778, forward strand.
CCTCATATATCTACCCTTAATCCATCCATTGGAATCCCCTTAATTCACTCTCTCAACAACCCTTAAGCCATCCTCTTAGGACCCCTTAGGCCATATCCTCATATATCTACCCTTAATCTATCCTCTTGCATCCCCTTAAGTCTCTCTATTAATTCCCCTTAAGCCATCCTCTTAGGACCCCTTAAGCCATATCCTTGTATATCTACCCTTAATCCATCCTCTTACATCACCTTCAGTCTCTCTAGGGTTCATGAGATGCTTATAATAACAAATCTATATGGGTTAATAGTTTAGGGTTCATCTCCTAGGCTTTAGGTCATATGGTTTAGGGTTTAGGGTTTCTAGGGTTCATGAGATGCTTAGAATAACAAATCTATATGGGTTTTAAGGATTTAGGGTTAATCTCCTAGGATTTATGTCATATGGTTTAGGGTTTAGGTTTTCTAGGGTTCATGAGATGCTTAGAATAAAAAATCTATATGGGTTTTAAGGGTTTATGGTTCATCTCCTAGGCTTTAGGTCATATGGTTTAGGGTTTATGGTTTCTAGGTTTCATCAGATACTTAGAATAACAAATCTATATGGGTTAAGGGTTTAGAGTTCATCTCCTAGGCTTTGGGTCCTATGGTTTAGGGTTTAGGGTTTCTATGGTTCATGAGATGCTTAGAATAACAAATCTATATGGGTATTAAGGGTTTAGGGTTCATTTGCTGGGCTTTAGGTCCTATGGTTTAGGGTTTATAGTTTCTAGATTTCATGAGATGCTTAGAATAATAGATCTATATGATTTAATGGTTTATGGTTCATCTCCTAGGCTTTAGGTCCTATGGTTTAGGGTTTAGGGTTTCTAGGGTTCATGAGATGCTTAGAATAACAAATCTATATGGGTTTTAAGGATTTAGGGTTCATCTCCTAGGATTTATGTCATATGATTTAGGGTTTAGGTTTTCTAGGGTTCATGAGATGCTTAGAATAAAAAATATATATGGGTTTTAAGGGTTTATGGTTCATCTCCTTGGCTTTAGGTCATATGGTTTAGGGTTTATGGTTTCTAGGTTTCATCAGATGCTTAGAATAACAAATCTATATGGGTTAAGGGTTTAGAGTTCATCTCCTAGGCTTTGGGTCCTATGGTTTAGGGTTTAGGGTTTCTATGGTTCATGAGATGCTTAGAATAACAAATCTATATGGTTTTTAAGGGTTTAGGGTTCATCTGCTAGGCTTTAGGTCCTATGGTTTAGTGTTTATAGTTTCTAGATTTCATGAGATGCTTAGAATAATAGATCTATATGGGTTAATGGTTTATGGTTCATCTCCTAGGCTTTAGGTCCTATGGTTTAGGGTTTGGGGTTTCTAGGGTTGATGAGATGCTTAGAATAACAAATCTATATGGGTGTTAAGGGTTTAGGGTTCATCTCCTAGGCTTTAGGTCAAATGGTTTAGGGTTTAGGGTTTTAATTCATTATCTCAACTCCATTTAATCCACCCTCTTACATCCCTTTATTTCATTCTATCAACTCCCCCTTATCCACCATCTTGCACCCCCTTAAGCCATCCTCTTAAAGGAATAAGTCATATACTCTTACATACCCTTAATCCACCCTCTTGCATCCCTTAAGTCACTCTCATAATTACCCTTAAGCCATCTTCTTAGGACCCGTTAATCCATACCATAGGTTTCATGAGATGCATCCCCTTAATCCACCCTCTTAAATCCCTTTATGTCATTCTATCAGCTCCCCTTAATCCACCCTCTTGCATCCCCTTAATCTATCCTCTTAAAGGACCCTTAAGTCATATCCTCTTACATCCCCTTAATCCACAATCTTGCATTCCTTAAGTCACTCTCACAATTCTCCTTAAGCCATCCTCTTAGGACCCATTAAGCCATATCCTAGGGTTCATGAAATGCATCCCCTTAATCCACCCTCTTACATCCCTTTATGTCATTCTATCTACTCCCCTTAATCCATCCTCTTACATCCCTTTAAATCATTCTATCAACTCCCCTTAATCCACACTCTTGCATCCCCTTAAGCCATCCTCTTAAAGGACCCTTAAGTCATATCCTCTTATATCCCCTTAATCCACCCTCTTTCATCCCTTAAGTCACTCTCATAATTCCCCTTAAGCCGTCCTCTTAGGACCCGTTAAGCCATATCCTAGGGTTCACAACATGTATCACCTTAATCCACCCTCTTACATCCCTTTAAGTCATTCTATCAACTCCCCTTAATCCACCTTATTACATCCCTTTAATTTATTCTATCAACTCCCCTTAATCCACCCTCTTTCATCCCCTTAAGCCATCCTCTTAAAGGACCCTTAAGTCATATCCTCTTACATCCCCTTAATATATGTTGAGCCAAATTTTCCTATAATATTGCTATTCTGTGTCTATTCATTTTGGTTGGATGATCATTGTTCTGTGTTATTGTGTTTATAAGCTTTGTTTCATATCTACACCTTGGATAAAGTGTTGTCACCTCCTTGGGAATTTAGAAGTGAGGCTTACTATTTATTTTTATTGTGTTTAATAAGATTTATTTCATGTCTACACCTCGAATAGAGTGTTGTCACCTCCTTTGGAATTCCAGAGTAAAGTTTATCATTTGATGTCATGTCAATAACCTTTCTTTCAGCCTATGCCTCATATAGAGTGTTGTCACCTCCTTGGAAACCTTGTCTTAGAGGTTATCATATAAATCATTCCTACTCCATTTCCTCAAGCTCTATTTTCTTGAGGAGATTGGATAGATTAAAAGCATTATTTTATTTGTAGTTAAAGATCTACAAAACCAAAGAAAATACTTAGTTGCAACATTCTTGGTTTTCTTAACCTTGTGCCTCTTCCAACTGAGTCAAAAAGATAGGAGTTAGATACTTTACTTTTTCATGCATTCTTAACTAAAAGAGACACAAGGTTTTTTAGAAACTTCGAATGTTGTAGCCAAGGATTTTCTGGTTTTGTAGATCTTAACTACAACTCAAAAACTAACTAGCTTATACTATCCAATCTCCTCAAGAAATTAGAGCATGTGGAAATAGAGTAGGAATGATTTATATGATAACTCTAAGACATGATTTCCAAGGAGGTGACAACACCTATCTGAGGCATAGGCTGAAAGAAAGGTTATTGGTGATGACATCAAATGATGAATTCTACTTCTGAATTCCCAAGGAGGTGACAACACCTATCTAATGTGTAGACATGAAACAAAACTCACTAACACAATAATAATAAGCAATAATCCTTACTTCTAAATTCCCAAGGAGGTGACGACACCTATCTGAGGTGTAGATGTGAAATAAATCTTGTAATCCATCCTCTTACATCCTTTAAGTCACTCTCATAATTCCCCTTAAGCCATACTCTTAGGGCCCATCAAGCCATACCCTAGGGTTCATGAGATGCATCCCCTTAATCCACCCTCTTACATCCCTTTAAGTGATTCTATCAACTCCCCTTAATGCACCCTCTTGCATCCCCTTAAGTCATTCTCTTAAATCCATTTAAGGAATTCTCTTAGGACTCCCCTTAAGCTATATCCTCTTAGGTCCCTTTAATCCATCATATGGAAAACATCACTTGAATTTGTAAGGAAGTTATAAGATCCAATTTTCTAACTTTTACTATATATTGTTCTTTTCTCACATGAATTATTTAGTTAAATGACTCATAAAAACTATAGTTACTTTACTTACATTAATTATTCTTGTAGGTTCTCATTGTTACATTGGTGGTTGCCATTGTACCAAAAGATCAACCTGTCAATGCCTGATACAACCGCCTAATTTATGTAAGATCCATAGGAGGCAGTTAAACCATGTCACAAAGCCAAGCACCATGTTGGACAAGGAAGACCAAGGGACACACCATCTTGCAAGAATCCCCCCTAGTGCAAGCAAGGGGTTTGAACCTATGACTTTGGCTCTGATACCAATTGTTACATTGGTGGTTATCATTGCACCAAAAGACCAACCTATCAATCCCTAGTACAATTGCCAGATTTATGTAAGATCCACAGGAGGTGGTTAATCCATGTCACAAACCCAAGCATCATACTGGAAAAGGAAGACCAAGGGACACACCATCTTGCAACACTCATCAAGTCGGTTTACCATGTGATTTTCACTGTAAATTTTTTTCATCAAGAGACTATTTAAGTATCAATTTGTGATCTTCACCTAAAAGTTGATAAGCTTTAATTGTATCTACATGCACATATATGTTTCATCACATGTTATATAGTATTAAACATCAATATACATTATATTTGTTTGTTCGATGTATGAAATTCAATGAACTTATTAGTCACTTCTTAAATATCTTGCTCCAATTTTATAGATTATACATTTCATGTATTTTATTTACCACATTTTATATAATTGTTCAATTATATAGATTATACATTTTATACATACAAGAAGATAGATTTTTGTTTAGTGATTCAAATATTTCCTAGAATTGGAAAATAGTTAAAATTACCTACCCTTAATTTATTATGAATATGATCTAAACTATTTAAGGAATGTTTTAATTTGTCACCTAACCGTGTGATAAATTATATATATGAAATTTGATTCTAGATAAGAATTTATATAATGCATGTATTACTTCAAAAACTAGATAAAATATCTATATATACATGAGTGCATATAATCAACAAAATGAACATAACATGATCATAATTTTGTTGTGAATAGGATACTATTTAATTACAATCCTAAACATTATTTCATGTATCTCCTAAGTCCTTGGAAAGTGTTCCCCAAACACTAGGATTAGAAAGAGATTAAATTCAAATGAAATGAACATGTAAATTGACATTTGTAATTAATTCTAAATGATAGGAATATGTGGGGATTCCCATGAAGAGCTCATACAAAATAGGTGCACATGGGGCACCCACATAGAAGGTGGAACTCACATTGAGTTAAGTTAACTATTTGGAGTAAAAGATAACACTTCAGTAATGCATGTAAAGATCCTAGAAGTTAGGGATTGATGTTTACATGCATGGAGTTCAGTTCAGTTTAGTTCACATCAGTTTAGTTTAGTTTATTTTAGTTTAGTTCAATAGCAGTTCAGTTTGGTTCAATTCAGTTCAGTTTAGCTCAATTCAGTTCAGTTATCTTTAGTTGCATGTAGTTAGTTTCAATTGACTTGGAATGCATGACTAATGACTTGAGTTGCATGATAGATAATAGGTGACACATTTAGTTAAGAGGGGATGATCAATCATACATGGTATTTGCATGAATGGTGGAAAGACATGTTTCAGTTAATAGAGATTGAATTAGACCCACCTTGGGCACCCAACTTGGTATCTTGAAGTTAACACTTTTGTATGATAATATATTTTATAAGGCCGAGTTAACTGGGCCCATTCTTGGGTGACAAATTTGAGGATAAGCTTAGAAGATATCTTTAGAATCAATGTTGAGTTATGAGTTTAGTTTGGGATGCCAAAATGGATGAAGGACTTGTTTTGACATTGAACATTATTCATGGTAGAACTCTACTTGCAACGAATAGGCATGGGTTTTGCGAGATAAGTATTGTGCTTTGTAATTGTAAACTCTTTGGAGTTTACAAGGCTCATTATTGTCTATATATTGCAACACGTTGAAGAGATTTAATAACATTTTATTGTAGGTTGTGAAGAATAATTGTTTAAGGAAAAAGAATCATCTCAAGAAAGGATTGAAATTATTGTAATCTTATTCTGAGATTAAATAATACATTGATTCTTGGTGGATTTTTTTTCTCGAATGGGTTTCTCCATGGTATATGCTGTGTAACTTCTTTCTTCTGGTCTTATTCTTCTGCAATATTATGTCTACTTCTACAAATGGTAAAATGAATTGAATAGATAATCATCCACAAAGAAATTGTAACAAAGAACACTTAATTAGATCTACAGTATAATAGTTTTACAAGTTTTAAAGCTAAATAATTACCTCCATTTTCAACATTTGGTAGCAAAGCTGAGGTTGGGTAGAGTTTGGGACACCTTTCTCTTAAGATTTTGAAGGTTTTTTGGATATAGTGGGAGCTTTTACTATTTTGTTATTGTTGATTTTGGAAAATAAGTTTGTTACAATGAGTTTTAATTCTTGTTTAGCTATTGAAAGATTCAATGGATCTAAGTATGAGATGTGGAAACTAAAAATGGAGGATCTCCTTGAAGAGAGAGATCAATGGCTAGCTATTGGTAATGAGACAAAGGACCACCTACAACGATGTCAAATGAGGATTGGGCTAAGATTGAAAAGAAGGCAAGAGGGACCATAAGATTATGTCTTGTTGATGTTGTTCTCTTGAATGCTTTAGAAGAAACTACTACATATAAGTTGTAAAAGAGAATAGGTGATATTTATCAAACTAAAAGTCTTACTAATAAGTTGTATCTGAAAAGATAGTTGTATTCTTTAAAGATGAAAAATGGTGATTCTGTTGCAAATCATTTGAATTCTTTTAATTTGATTCTAAGTCAATTAGCATCTATAGATGTAAAGCTAGAATATGAAGACAAATAAATATTGTTACTCTTTTCTTTACCAAAATCTTGGGAAAATCTAGTTGTTGCTATCAATGATAGTGGAGTAGATCCGAAGATGGAAAATATAATTCCTACTCTCCTATCAGAGGAGATGAGGAGGAAGTTTAAACAAAAATCTAAGATGCATTGTTTGTAAAAGGTAGGCTTGAGAAAAAAGGAGCCTAAGGGATACACGGAAGGGAAGGGTAAGTCAGAAGGACAAAGTAAGGTAAAGTGTTGGAATTGTGGTAAACCAAGACATGTGAAGATGGATTGTAAGAACAAGAAAAAGAGTTATGATTCTTCTACAAATGAATCCTTAGATGACGGTAATCATGCTTTGATCATTATGTAAAAATGTTGGTAGTGACTTGGTTGCATCATTGGTAAGGTTATCTTCATGTGATTGGGGATATGGTTTTTTCTTGGTTTAGAGTGGTTTCTATTATGTCATGGTTTACTCTTGATATGCATTTAGAGTTTGGTATGGTACTTGTTCTCTTGAGACTAGGATGTATATATGTTATGGTGCATGTGATCTCCTAGTAGGAGATGGTTAGGTCATGTTGTCATGTTTATATTCCTGATTAATGATTGGAGCTTTGACATTAGAGGATAGATAGAGAGAGGGGAGAGAGAGAGATAGAGAGAGAGTTACCTAGGTAGGTTTCCAGAGGGAGAGACTTGAGAGAGAGGAGGTGGGAGGGAGAGACATGAGAGAGAGGGAGAGAGAGGGAGTGGGAGAGAGTGGGAGAGAGTGGGAGAGAGTGCGAGGGAGATAGAGAGATAGATAGAGGGATCGATAGAGGGTGGTAGGGATTGATTGAATGAGAGGTACATAGAAAGAGGGAGAGGGTAGGAGAGAGGGGGGGAGGGAGAGGTGAGATGTATAGATAGAGAGAAAGAAATAGGGGTTGAGGGAATAGGGTTGAGGTATTAGGGTGGAGGACCTATAGGGTTGATGGTTTCTAGGTTATTAGGGTTTAAGGGTTGAGGGTTGAGGGATTAGGGTTGATGGTAGAGAGTATTGTGTTGAGGGTATAGGGTAGAAGTTTAAGGGTTTAGGGTTAAGGGTTTGGGGTTGAAGGTAGAGGGTTTAGGGTATAGATTTGAGGGTATATGGTTGAAGGATTAGGTTGAGGGTCCAATGTAAAGGGTAGAGGGTATAGGGGTTGAGGGTTTTGGGTTTAAGGATTGAGGGTTGAGGGTTGAGAATTGATGGTTGATGGTTTAATGTATAGTGTAGAGGGTAGAGGGTTTAAGGGTTGAAGGTTGAGGGTTGAGGGTCGAGGGTCGAGGGTAGATGATTGAGGGTATAGGGTGTAGGGTCGAGGGATTAGGGTTGAGAGTCCAATGTATAGGGTGGAGGGTATAGGGGTTGAGGGATTAGGGTTTGAGGGTTGAGGGTAGAGGGTATAGGGGAGAGAGATAGAATTAGGGTATAGGGTAGAGGATATAGGATAGGGTTCTAAAGGGAGAGACTTGAGAGTGTGAGGGGGGTGAGAGGGAGAGACTTGAGAAATAGGTAGTGAGAAGGAGTGTAAGAGGGACGAAGTGGGAGAGAGAGGGAGTGTGAGTGGGAGACATGAGAGAGGGAGAGGTTGTGGGAGGGAGTGACCTAATAGAGGAGAGAAAGAGGGGGTGTAGTGAAAGGGACTTATCTAGGTAGGGTGTGTGTGTGTGTGTGTGTGTGTGTGTGTGTGTGTGTGTGTGTGTGTGTGTGTGTGTGTGTGTGTGAGAGAGAGAGAGAGAGAGAGAGAGAGAGAGAGAGTTACCTAGGTAGGTTTCTAGAGGGAGAGACTTGAGAGAGAGGGAGAGAGAGGGAGTGGGAGAGAGTGGGATGGAGATAGAGATAGATAGATAGAGGGTGGTAGGGATTGATTGAACAAGAGGTACATAGAAAGAGGGAGAGGGTAGATAGATAAAACTAGAGAGGGTAGGATAGAGGGAGGGAGGGAGAGGTGAGATTTATAGATAGAGAGAAAGTGATAGGGGTTGAGGGTATATGGTTGAGGGATTAGGGTATATTAATCATTAATCAATAAATTAATGATAGTGCTATGTTGCATTTGGAGTTTGGCATGGATTGGTTGGTTACAGGTCCTCATGGATACTTGGAGAAATAGGTGAGGCTTGATTTCTCTTATGGTAAGAGGTATATGTTGGAATGGTTACTTGTAAGAATTGTGTTTTTCAATAGTAAAGATCAAGAAGCCTACACCTTGGTTTGACGTGAGTTCAACACACTCAGTGGTTTCACATGCCTCCAAAGAGGTAGTTTGGATACAAAGGCTTGGGAAAGGTATTGGTCTTAATTGCAAGTAAGTTAAAATTGAATGTGATAATCAGAGTGCTATGTGTTTAGCCAAAAATACTATGTATCATGCTCGTACTAAGCATGTTGATGTTTAGTATCACTTTGTGTGAGAAATGGTTGAGATTAGGAAGGTATTAATTGAGAAAGTTGACACTTTAATTAATGTTGCAGATTATCTTATGAAACCAATTCCTATACATAACTTCTCTTAGTTTTAATCATTTGCTTGGATCTTCATGATTATGCAGGTTGTATTTGAAGTTAGCATGGATTGATTAGTTGGTGCAGGAAGGCCATTGGCCTTGAGTCTTGTACTTGATTTATAATAATGATTCCTTGTTTAGGATAATTGAAATGTATAATGTCAAGTGGGAGAATGTTGGGAATAGGACGCCATTTAATTACAATCCTAAACATTATTTCATGTATCTCCTAAGTCCTTGGAAAGTGTTCCCCAAAAGCTAGGATTAGAGAGAAATTAAATTCAAATGAAATGAACATGTAAATTGACATTTGTAATTAATTATAAATGATAAGAATATGTGGGGATTCCCATGAAGAGCTCCTACAAAATAGGAGGACATGGGGTACCCACATGGAAGGTGGAACTCAGCTTGAGTTAAGTTAATTGTTTGGAGTAAAAGACAACACTTTAGTAATGCATGCAAAGATCCTAGAAGTTAAGGATTGATGTTTAAATGCATGGAGTTTAGTTCAGTTTAGTTGAATTTAGTTTAGTTCAGTTCAATATCAGTTTAGTATCAGTTCAGTTTAGTTCAATTCAGTTATGGTTTAGTTATCTTCAGTTGCATGTAGTTAGTTTTAGTTGAATGCTAGTTGAATTTAGTTGACTTGGAATGCATGACTAATGACTTGAGTTTCATGATAGATAATAGGTGACACATCTAGTTAAGAGGGGATGATCAATCATGCATGGTATTTGCATGAATGGTGGATAGATATGTTTCAGTTAACACAGATTTACTTGGACCCACCTTGGGCACCCAAGTTGGCATCTTGGAGTTAACACTTTTACATGATAATATATTTTATAAGGTTGAGTTAAGTGGGCCCATTCTTGGGTGCCAACAATGAGGATAAGCTTAGAAGAGATCTTCAGAATCAACGTTGAGTTATGAATTCAGTTTGGGATGCTCAAATGGATGAAGGAATTTTTTTGACATTGTTCTTCACAGTAAAACTCTACTTGCAAGGAATAGCCATGGGTTTTGTGAGATAAGCATTTTTCTTTGTAATTGTGAACTCTTTGGAGATTACGAGGCTGTTATTGTCTATATATTGCAGCAAGTTGAAGAGAGTTAATCAGATTTTATTGTAGGTTGTGAAGAAGAATTGTTGAAGGAAAAAGAAGCATCTCAAGCAAGGATTGGAATTATTGTAATATTATTTTGAGATTAAATTATACATTGATTCTTGGCGGAGTTTTTTCCTGAAAGGGTTTCTCCATGGTATATGCTATGTAACTTTTTTCTTCTAGTCTTATTCTTCTACAATCTTATGTCTACTTCTACAAATGGTAAAATGAATTAAATAGATAATCATCCACAATGAAATTGTAACAAAGAACACTTAATTAAATCTATAGTATAATAGTTTTACAAGTTTTAAAGCTACATAATTACCTCCATTTTCAACAAATTTACTACATATATAATCATCATATTAAAGTCAAGTGATATAAATAAACACAAACATGGTCATATTAATCAATATAATGTATGTGAAATGGTCCATGAAATAACATGCTCAAAATGTATATGTCAAGTCCAACACATATATTTAAATAAATCTAGAGATCTTTAGTCCATAAAATTTAAAACCATCTAACTATCAAGGCGATCAGTTAAATCAAGTCTCCTCTTTGTTCCACGTGGACTGGATGTACCTATATCATGATGTAAAAGAGTACAAGAAACTTGAAATTAGATTTAATGTTATTAGAAATTTTCATATAATTTAACATATGAACTTGAAAATATAAACTCAAGATAAAAACAAATTTAATTAAATATCTAGTAAATATAGTAAAACAGATTTTTAGTATGCATAAATTACCATATGATCATGTGAACCTACTAGCACAGGTAGCATAATTGTCACTTGAGAGGGTCCAAATGCTTGATCTACTATATATCCTACATATTCATATAAAGCAAACAATATGTTAAAACCTCAAATATATATATTTAAAAGGTACCTAAATTTTTTATATGATATTTAGTATATTTTACAACCTTGAATGATATGACCTCATGATCATGCACCCAAGATTTCCCATGCATAATTCTTGATGATGTCTCAGGTGCCCACCATGGGTATCACATGAAATCCTTGCATATAGATACAACAATGTATAGATCATTCACACATGTGTACAAATTCAAATAATATTAGATCTATGATGTTTATTTAATTTAAACTTAACAAACTTTTGAAAGCACGCACCTAAGATGATGATGACTTAGGATCACTCACCACAACTTGTGGTTGGTTGGTACTCAGTATCGCATGACCTTCGTGCATCTAGATATAATATATCATTTCACACATGTGTACAAATTCAAATTAAATTAGATATATCCACACAAATTAAAATATATATTGGTTTGTACCTGACCAAAAGGTGAGCCCAAATCTACAACTCTCGAAATATAGATATGATCATATTGAGATTCAGACATCATGTGATCATGCATCTACATTGAACACTTCTTGAATTAATATTATATTATATGTATAATTTGATGTTATTATTTACATGAATTTTGCACATTTGAAACAAATTATTTAAATTCAAAAGATGAACATACCTGTGTAGGATGATCCTCAGAATATAGTAAATTCATCTATGACTATGTCTTAGATGCATGTGGGTCACCTAAAGTGGATGCATGAGTATTTCCATAGCCTGAGCCTCCATGCTCTCTATTGCCCACTTCAACTACTACGTGTGTAGTATGATGAGTGAGATGTCCTAAAAGTGAACTCAATGCTTTTGATGTCAACACCATCATCTACTACTAAAATATAATGGGAACACCAAGAGAAAGAGGATGAACAATAGGAGCAATTGGAGCACATCGTTGAGGATTGACACGTGCTCCTAATCTATGTTGGGGCATGCCACACCCACATCCCTGAAATGACCTCATATCAAAATAGTTGGGTTTTAAACCCAACTCAAACTCAACCCATAACTTTCTCAAAAATTATAGGGCACCTCACAATTTCCATGTGGTGGAGTATCAAACACCGTCCACCTTCTATCCCAAAAATTTGTAGCTATCTGCGGGTTCCTACACCATAAAATTGAAATTCATTTTTAGGTGGGTGGAATTGGTTCGTTTGTTTGGGGGCTAAAAAAATGTTGGAAAATGGCTTGTTTGGTAATTTTAAGGTCATTAATTTCTTTATAGGAAAATTCAATTTCATAGAATTATCTCCTCTCTTCTCTCCATTGATGGAACCTATCTAGGTCTGCATCAATAGGTCAAACATCATTGACAACAGTTTGCATCAAAGATGCAAACAGTGTGAGATGGGGGGGATTCTAGGCTCATTTTTATCAGATCTATATTTCCTTGAATCACATTAAGGTTTTCTCTAATGCTCTCTCTTAACTGAGCCTAATCTACTACAGGGGGTGGGGGTTTAGGAGGTGGAGAGTGAGAAGGTTTGGGCTTTTGTTGTGGTGGAAGATTTGGATGTATGGGATATTTATGTTGTGCATCAGGTATAAAATCCTCTATGTTAAATTCACAATCCATGTGAACAATGAAATGGAAACTACATGTTAAACAATTAAAAAATATATAACAAACTAATTAAATAATGTAGACAATTTGAAATTTATGTAAAATCACATTGAATGCTCACAAATTCAAAATACATTTCATTTGAAGACATTCAATTTATAACATTAAAAAAACCATAACATTAAAATTCCATAGCATGTACACATTAAATTGAGTCCAATGTGTAGTTGTTTTAATATGAAGGGTTCATTGTTACTACCAACTCTAATGCAACTAAAAATGGTGATAATTGTCACACCAAGGTCATACAATTTTAATAAAATCCTACCTACATTACCTAAAACTAATTATTGAACACCTTTTAGTAATTTTACAACCCTTCCAAGAAGAATCATCAAGTATATCTAAAATATTTCCACTATAATTTAGATCAATATGTATACTACAATTAAGATACCTAAAATATCTAAGGATGTACTATTACATTTTGTGTAAATGGAAAGGGTGACCCATATGTTTCAAGTTGTATAAGTTCTTCTACATCAAAAATTTCTAGAGGATGACATATTTGTCATAAGTCATCTAGGTATTTTATGTTAAACCTTTAATAAATGGGATGGAAATTATAAATAGTTTTGAGTTAGATCTATATGTAGGAATTTCCCTTGGTTGAGTGTGGAAATATTAAATTGATATAAGAACTTAACTAGAAAAATAGGTACATAGGATACCTCTCAGTGAAAATAGGGATGTACTATAATTATAAGTTCGATGGGTAGAAATGAAATTAGGGGGTTTTATTAGAACCCTATGAATGCATGCACTATGCCATTGATTTATTAAGTGAATCCCCTAAAAGAAGGCCATAGACTTATTTTTAGCTCTATCACTTGATAATTAAACTATCACCAAATTTGATTATATACATTAATTGAAACATGATCAATACTAAGGGGAAAAACAATAAGATTCAAGATAGCTACTCTTACCTTTTACTATTTAACCAAGAAACATAATATACATATATGCAGCTACATGTGGCTGATGTATGAAACAAAAATTCCCATGCCCAATCATTGAATAAAGAAAACATAAATACTTAAATCATGTGTAAATATTGATAGCAAGTCCATGAACAAATAGAATAAAACCACATGGATTAAGATAAAGACTTAAGATTTATAAATAAATTTCCATCAACATAAACTAGAAGTTGGATAAAACATCAAGAATTGAGAGCTCACAAAAGGCTACAATATTAACAATGAGGCTTCTTTGAATCATTATTGGAAAAATTAAATAAGATTAGTAAATAGAGACTATAAACATGAGGTAAGGAACCAAATTTCTATAGGTAAAGGACTAAGGAATGAAAAATAAGACACATAGATATATAACTTTGATTTCTCAAATTGGGTGTTAATAATAGGTTAGGGGTTGTTTAGAGTGTCTTATATTACACATAAAGGTGGAAAAAGAGAAGGAAACCCCACTAATTTAGGTTATTCAACTCAAGAATGAGTGTCAAAATGGTAAATGATGAAAACCATACAATTTAATTTGTAAAAATTATACTAGATTCTAAATATTAGGATTATTGACAGACAAGGGTGCTCAATGGAGCTCATAAATATTGCCTATCATTAATTAACTAATTCATCAATAAGTAAAATTCTCCTAATTTTATGGCTAGAGCTTTATCTTTTGGGGTGAGGGGAAGTTTACTCACAGGTGTGGTTTTTTCCCAACAAGAGTATATCTATAGAGCTAAGGTATCAATTGTGAATACATGTATTTATCAAGTATGACATATAATTTAATTAAATCCGAGGACATAAATTGATTTATCTAAGTTTTCATTTCATGACAAGAGACACAAGTTCTCTATATTGGGACAAAGTAGTTAAGAAGAAATAATTTTAACACAAACATTAATTTATAATCACATCCATTGTTTTCAAAGCATACTAAAGATAAGAATTAAATTAATAGAAAACATTCAAAGGGACACATAGATATATGTTAATGGTAATTGCAATACAAAATAAACAATTATGAGCTTGAGCTCTATTCACATGTATTGAAAATGGCTTCTTTAAGCACAAAGACTTCACTAATCTTTTTAGTTGTAATGAAATCATATTTATACATGTGAATTGGTGTGCATAATTTATCATATAAAAATGGACGAAATTAAATCTTTACTATATAATTATTTAGAGCTTTGGTGACATGAAAACATGTCTATGTCAAATAAAAAATGTAAGAAACCTCCAAGGAGGGATGCTTCTAAAATTATGTGAAGTGAAAGTTAAGAACCAATGACAAGGAGGACACAAAATAAAGCAAGGAGGGAGGGAAATTTCCAAATTGAAATTACTCAATGATAAAGAGCAACATGATAAATGCTAATGAGATTGAAACTTGTAACCATACTAAAAAATGAGAATGTTTAAACTATAGTTGAGTATGGAAATGGTGTACAACATAGCAACATGATCAACCTCATAAATTTATGCTATGATTTGTCACTAGTTAAGAAACATCTCCTTATTTTTCAACACAAATGGTTGTTGAAAGTATTGATTGTACTTTCAAGTTGCACTATCTAAAAGGTGAAAATACTATGGATGTGATGAACAAAGAAAAGGTGATCAAAGGTGTGTAGTTTTATGGGCTTTAAAAGTACATGTTGACAATTGATGATGAGGTTAAGGTTATAAGGTAGTGGTTGTGTATGGTAATTTCTTTGGCACCCAAATAAGAAAGATAAGTATAATAAAAAGACAACAAATCTAGACATTATAAATCTAATTTAGATTTAGGTTTTAGGGTTTAGAGTTTTAGGTTTAGGTTTTAGGGTTTAGGTCCTAGGATAATGAGTTTTAGTTTTTAGGTCTACATTTTTTGGAACCTAGGGTTTAGGGTTTTTATTTCTAAGTTAAATGTGTCCAATTTGGGTTAAATTCTAGTTAATTTAGGTTTATTTTTTATGGTCTTCGATTTACAATTTAACATTTTTTGTTTCATTGATGTTTTTGGTTTTTTAAATGCAATTTAAAAACTATAAAATATTGAGCGTAAAACAAACTAAAAAAAGAAAAACTAAATAACAATTACAAAATAGAAATGCAAGATATAAAGCAAAAAAAAGTAGAATTCAACCAGCCTGGAGGTCACTAAGGTTGATTGTGTCAATGGGAGGAGGTGGCAGTGAAAAATTTGTTGAAATAGGCCCTTCAAAACATATACATGATCTTTGTTCTCCCTCAGGGGTGTGACTAAAATGAACTGTGAAAATGAATCACACGGTCGTTTATTTAAAAAATGAAATAATTTTGTGAAATGCGTACATATTTTAAAACACGTATACATTTTAGGTTGCGTACTTAAATCTAAACGCATATGCATTCAGATTTAGGCTCGAGTTCCTGATCCAAAGTGTGTACGTGTCTTTTAAAAATGTGTAAGCTTTTCTTGCATTTTTTTTGTTTTGGCCGAAACTTCCCCTCTTCATGGACCTAACTTCTTGCTTTTACCCTTTGATGTGAGCTATCTATGTAGCACCCCTATGGGAATATTTTCTTCTCTTATCCACATGTTTCAAATCTAGGGTCAAACAAGAGAAATTCATGCTTTGCACATGTGGGTCAAACAAAATAACGTGTAGAAAAGATTTACATTGTATGTATCTCTCAATACTATTTAGATACTATATTTAGGTATTGGAAATGATTATAAAAACTTGTAATTTCATATATATCTCTATATTTAACTATTTGTTTTTCTTAATAGATTTTTTTATTTCTAGAAAATGTATTTGAGTGAGAATATATCGGATGAATATTCTCACAAATGATACAACTTATGACAACTCTAAAATTTCTATTAACTATAAATTTATATATTTTGGAATTAGTTTTACCAACTAGGCCATTACATGTATGCTATTGATTTTTAAAGTAAAAAAACAAAAAGCTCTAGTTTTGGGGAATAAGTAATTCTATTTCTCTAATATGAAGCTAGGGTAGATGTATATAGATATGGAAAAATAAAAATTAGGCAACAAACTTAGACGGTATGGATGGATAGGGAAGTCCAATACCACAATGAAGCTAGAAGAGTAAATGAACTTTGGAAGAGAGACATATTGGGAGGGGAAACTTCAAAACTCTAATAGCTTACATAGATAGGATATTTTATATTCCTTCATGCTTAGAAACTTTAGGGGTCTAAGGAAAATGTATGGGGGCTAAAGGTGTAGAACATACACACAAAATGGAATCAAGAGAACCAATGGAGTTAAGAAATGGGAATTTTGGTCCATCACACAAATTATAGAAAAAAGGGGACATGACACTTCCACCTTTTATGAAATAAATTTTTGGTTCTTTCTTGAACTCATGTGATGTTAATAATAAAACAATATTTTTTGAATATGCTACCTGTGATACCACATGAGAACTTGAATATATACTATAATAATATCATACATACAAGGATCAATATGAGAAGTGTTCATATTAATTTAAATGAAATTGTAAATTATCCATATAAGCTTGGCCAAATAATTTATTCTCTAAAAGAAACCAAGGAAATGTTATATTCCTTATAGAATTAGGCTTGATGACCTAGAGAGCATGAAGAACAAGAAGGTCAAGAGCATGACCATAATGTAACAAAAAATCAACATCTACTTAGCTAAGAAGAAGTTAAATGACAAATAGATATAAAGAACCATGTAGCGATTGAAATTTCGTAAGACTTGAAAACGTGAACACACATATCTTTGATGACATGGTACTTGGAGAAGGAGTTGAAGCATTGTTTAATGAAATAAGAAATATTTTTAATTTCAAAATTGTTTTGAGATAACTAAATTAGTATGGGGACCATACAAAATTTTAGGGGAAGCCTCCATTTGATGGTCAATAAATAAATAAAAATGGGATTTTATTCCACTAATCTAAGATGGGATTAGTTTGTGACCCTATTTAAAAAAATATGGTTACATCAACTTTATTTTGACCAAAAGTTAACTAATTTTTTAAACTTAAGGAAAATAGACATGCTCATTACAAAAGTACTAGGAGAGACTTATTATAATCCTCATGTTATTGTCCCTAATATGAGCATGATGAATATTTCCACATGCAAAAAATTATCACAACATTAAGAATCATCAAATCAAAGTAGAGGTGGATGTGCATAGACCTTTAACCATGTATTAGGTGTTTGAAAAGGATATAAATCAAGAGAAAAAGGATTAAATCTATCACCAAATCAAGGGATAAGTTCCACAAAATATTTGGAAACTTAGAGAAAAATTCATTCACTAAGATTCAATGGTGAGAGTATAGAGAGGAATAGATCTCGAAGCAAAGGTTCAACAATGTAGGTACAAAGGGCAACAATAATTCAAGATTCAAAAGAAGGGACAATGAGACCAAAGGAATTAATGGAAATAAAGAGTAACAAATGTTTGATAAAAGAGGATTACTAGAAGGTTATTTTTCCTTCAAATGTGATCATTATGCAACTAACTATTCAAATAGAAACCAAGTAAATAGTTTCAAGAATTTTCCTCTACACTCTCATAAATATTTTTTCCTTTTAATTTATGCCACTCTAGTATAATGTCTTCGATGAAAATTTTAAAATTAAAACATTTATTGATGGAACAACTAATTTTAACTAATTTTGTATTATGATATGCCACATTTTTCTATTCAAGATCCATCTGACTCAATTTCTAGTAGTCTAGTCAACTCAAACAAGATATCAATTATGAATATGATTAAAGATTAAAAACTCTGCTTACAATCACGGTAAAAAATTTACCGACGGTGGGGGGTTATATGGGGGGCCGTGCTGCACCCGATTCCCCTCATTTAAAAAAAAAAAACTCTGCTTACAAAAAAATAACAAAATATGAGATGGAATCGTATCCTAAATAAAGTTGTTAGCGCATCTAGCTTTTTCAATTTCAATCATAAATAAAAGCTTAATAATAAAGCACAAAGTCCATGTGAACTGCTTGCACAATTTTCGTTTTGGGAAAAGAATTCAATGTTACTAAAACATGGGTTGAACGCGACCACCAAATTTCAATTATATCGGCAAGCAATCAGCAAGCGTTATTTACGCATTATCTCGTCAATGAAAGTCCCACCGTGCATGAATGAAATTAAAGATTTACATGAATAATCATTGACCGTTGACGGGCTCCCTGTTAAAAATAGCCCACCCAAAGATGATCTCCAATTAAAAAAAATAAAAAAATCAAAATCAAAATCATTGACCGTTGACGGGCTCGCTGTTAAAAATAGCCCACCCATAGATGATCTCCAATTCCCTCCTCCCCTTCTTCCCAAATGGCCATCTCTTTGCACAAGCTGTGTTTACTTATCGTTTTGGTTTTTGTTATTCTCTTCCTCTCTTCACATCCTATTCTTTCCCATCAATTAATGCCCAACAGATCTCTTTACCATGAATCCGAGGCTCTGCTTCATTTCAAAGCAGCCTTGAATGACTCCCATGGCTATTATAGTTCGTGGATAAATGGAACTGACTGTTGCACCATGTGGGACGGCGTAATCTGCGACAATCAAGCCAATCACGTTGTCGATCTTACTATCGATCTTATAATGGTTGATCTTTACGACTCCTACGCCTATGGCAACTTTCAAGGTGTGATCTCTGAGAGCTTGTGCCAACTTCATTTTCTCACATCAATCAAGATATCCGGAGTAACAGGTATTCTTCCTCCCTGTTTGGGGAATCTCCATTATATTCAAGAAATAGATTTATCTTACAATAAATTGAATGGGATGATTCCCTCTTCCATTTGTTTTCTCACCCGCCTTACATTCTTGATCTTCGCTATAATGAATTCAATGGAAGCATACCTTCCTGTTTGGCCAATCTTCCTTCTTTAACTTACCTTAACTTAATCAAAACCAGCTTACTGGAAGCATACCGGCTTCTTTGGGCAATATTTCCTCTCTTGAGTATCTATATCTTTCTGAGAACCAATTAAGTGGGAACATACCGGCTTCTCTTGCAAGTCTTGCTTTATTGAGGTCTTTACACCTTGGAGGAAATCCACTGAGTGGTAACATCCCAAATTGTTTGGGAAATCTTTCTTTACTCGAGGAATTGTATATTGTGGACACCCAACTAAGTGGGACCATTCCCCCTTCATTTGCTCAGCTTTCCTCTCTCTTTTACTTGATTGGTCATGGCACTCGTTTCAATGAAACCGTCACTTCTTCGTCACTTCCATCTTCTTTGTTTGAGCTAGAACTGACACTAAACCATAACCAGCCAATTTCAGAGAATTTCTTTCACAACCTTACAAGCCTACAGTTATTGTATTTAGACTCATGTGCACTAAATATTAGCACGACCTGGATTCCATCCTTCAATTTAACGACAATAAGTTTAGTGTCATGTTTGACTGGCAATGAAATTCCACCTTGGATTTCAACGCAATTTTCGCTTGATACATTGGACTTAGTTGACATTGGTCTTGTGGGAGAAATTCCTTCCTGGCTATGGGAAACCAACCCTCAGTTGCAATCTCTAAATCTATCAGGAAATCATCTAGAAGGAACCCTATTCTCAAATACTTCAACATGGATGCAATTACAAACACTAGATGTGTCTAGAAATGCATTGGGTGGGAACATCCCATCAATTTGGTCTCCTTATATGAAAAAATTGTTCCTCAATGACAATTCATTTTGTGGCAAGATTCCTTCTAGCTTGGGTAGAATATCTGAACTTGAGCTATTAAATCTTGCAAACAACAACTTGACTGGAGCGATCCCTGTGAGCTTGGGAAAATTACCTCAACTTCAGCTATTAAATCTTGCAAACAATTACTTAACCGGAGTGATCCCTGTGAGCTTGTCCAATTGCTCTTGCCTCAATGTCATAAATTTGGGAAACAATAGCTTGGAGGGAAGATTACCACATGAGTTCAGTAAGCTAAGTAAATTATATTCATTAGTTCTTCATAGTAATAGATTGAGTGGGTCGTTCCCCCTCCCAATAGTGAATTGTTCAAAGCTACAGGTTCTTGATATTGGGAATAACTTATTTGGAGGTGAAATACCAAACATAGTTGGAAATATTTCAAAGCTAAGAGTATTGGTGATGAAGGAGAACAATTTTACAGGCAATATTCCTTCAGAGATTGATCAACTAAGGAGCCTCCAAATCTTGCTCCTTTCTTCCAATCATATCTCAGGTTCAATTCCACAGGCAATTGTATCATTACAAGCAATGGCAATAGAAAGTCAAGATGGTTTCGTATTGGCCGCTAATAGTCTTCCTTATCGAGATGGATTGGATATGACTTTAAAAGGAACAGATCAACACTATGAATATATTCTTTCCACTCTCACATCCATAGATCTCTCAAACAATGACTTGGAGGGAGAAGTTGCTTTTGATTTTGGGAAATTGAAGGGCTTGAGGCTTCTGAACCTTTCATTGAACAATTTGAATGGGACCATTCCAAATAGTTTGGGACAAATGAGTCAGTTGGAGTCATTAGACCTATCAAGAAATCATTTTTCAGGAAAAATTCCTGCAGAGCTTGAGTTTCTAAGCTATTTGGGTTCACTAAATTTATCAAACAACAATCTTTCAGGAAGTATACCAAAGGGAAGACATATAACTGGCACATTTGGAGAATCCTCTTACTCAGGCAATCCACATTTATGGGGATGTCCCCTACCCAAAAAATGTTCTTGGCCACAATTTGCTCCTCCTCCAATTACAACAAACAAAGAAAAGAAGAGCACTAAATACCCATGGTATGAGATAGCAATGGGATTATCATATGGAGTAGCTTTTGGAGGGATATTAGCATTGATCCTAATAAGAATTAGTTGGAGAAGGAAATACTTCAATAAAGTTGATAAAATCCTAAAGTTTTTGTTTCCATGGATGAAGAATTTGACACTATGAAGAAATATGCATCTACAATAAGAGAAAATTGAGAGGTAAACTCTAGATTTTCTTGTTCTTTAAAATATTTACCATAATTTGAATTATTATAATGTTAAAATTCAATAAGAAACTAGTCTTAAATTTGTTAGATAAATTATCATTTGGTCTTGCATCTATGAATTGGAGATTGTTTACATCTATGAACTAAAGGAATGCATTATTTCTTTTGATGAAGTTTATTGCTACATGTTCTCTTCCTTTGAGTATCTATGATTGCCCTATTGCTTATTTATTGTTGGCAATTGTATGGCAGGATCTTCTCATAACCATGTAGCTATGTGTGGCTTTGCTAATGAATCTTTCATATGGTTGCTCCTACTTTTATCTATAAAAGCTGAGATTTTGGTTTTATACCAAGAATGGATTATTACTTCTTTGTTATGAATGTTTTTTATATTATTTTTGTATATAATGTCTAAGGTTATTTTGGTAGAATGTGTTTATTCCTTGTTAGATTTTGTTGTACCAAATTCAATTATTCTAAAACTCTTATGATTATCTTAGCTAGTTAGTTACTCTACTTTTTTTAAATCTTTATCTTCTACTATTATCTCTAGCTTCAATAAAGCCATCCTATTTAGCTACTTTGATCTTTGTATGATTGATCCTTGTTTCTTGTATTGCTGCACTTTTTTAACATTTTGTACTCATTTTTAGTTAGTAATAAAAAAATTGACATTTTAATTATTTGAGAGGATTATAAGTACAACATATTTTAAATATTTATATATTTTTAAATACATTATTATTTATGCCAACAAATGTAATTATAAAGGATGCATGCCATTTTTAGTTTATTGGAAAAGCTAACTTGAGAATTATTTTTTCTTGGCCAAGTTTACAATTAGTTAATATAGAGTTCCATACATTTGTTATTGTATGAACTTCACTAATTCAAATCTAAACTTTTATTTTATTTATTGTATAATGCAAACGAGGCTCCATTAGTGAATGCAAACGAGACTCCATTAGTGAAAGAAAACTATAGATTGATTGAAGAAATAGCACAATTGACAATTTGACAAAATAAGTTGAAAATGATACTTATTACGAAGCAAACATTTTTCTTTTATTTATGATATAAGTATTGCATGAAAAAATGGTAGGCATATATTATTTTTTAAAATAAAACTATAGTTTTCATAAGGTTTTCTAAAACTTAACTTTTTAGATTATTCACATGATAATTTTGGGGAATAATTCCTAAAAACATAATATTAAAATTATTTTATTTGATTATGAACACCACAAAGTTATTAAGGTTACTTTGTTATAAAATGTAAATCTTATGTTCTAACATGTTGTTTATGCATATATTTAGAACAACATAAACATGTTGGAAAAGATGTTCCTATATAATCAATCATAGCCATATTGTGATAGTGTTAATGGTTGGTGACATTTTGACTCAAGATTTCATACTAAAAAAATTAACAATAAGCTTTAGTAACATATGAATTTTTATAAAATCGTGTTGTGATTCAAACATACAAAACAAATTCATATTGAATTACCATTTGCAATTCTTTTCATACAATTTTATTGGCATTGAAATTTTCATTATGTAATGTTGTCATTCATTTTAATTTAAGAATGAAAACTTTGATGCACACCAACTTCAAAACAGATGGGTTGTGAAGTAGCAAAAGTTAAATACAAGTTGTAGACAAATATGATTATTCTTGATCTCTACTATATCTAAAAGTGTGTTCTAAAAAAAAAAATATGTAGTGTTGTCATTCGTTTTAATTTAAGAATGAAAACTTTGATGCACACCAACTTCAAAAAGAATGAATTGTGAAGTAACAAAAAGTAAATACAAATTATAAACAAATATAATTACTCTTCGTAGGTTTCTCTACTATATCTCAAAATGTACTCTCAAGACATCACCTTGAAATTGTCAAGAAACACCCATCTTTGTGAAGGATGGGTTATAGAGAAGTGAAGTCCAAATATTAGTTATAGAAAAAATATCTAATCAAAAGGTTTCTCAACTCTATCTCAATGCGTATTCTGGAGAAACCATGCTTAAATTTAGAAGAATTAGATTTTATCTATCTCAAAAGAAAAATCAGTCAGGACAAGCTCTGAAAATAAGAAAGCTTTGTTCAAGATATTGGGAACACTGGGAAAGCTCCCCCTACTACTGATGGTGATTCTCACGACTGGGCTGAAGATTTCTCAAACAGAAGCTACTCCATGCATGGATTTTAAGGTTGCTCTGCCAAAGGGCACTAAGTCAGCGCTCTGCTGTAACCCCAACTCTCAACCTCTGTACATGGGTGGACGACAGTCTGGCAAATCTGGTGATTGGGGTGATGAGGCATGTCATAAAAAAACCTCCTTATCTGCAACAAAGGCATCTTTCAGGGGCATCTGATGGCTTCGGGGTGCTAGATATGGATAATGCGGGAAATTTTAGGAACTACTCGGTCTTGGGACATCATGATTCAAGTTGAAGGGGTAGAATTCCCCACAATT
Source organism: Sequoia sempervirens (assembly GCA_007258455.2). Taxonomy (NCBI): domain Eukaryota; kingdom Viridiplantae; phylum Streptophyta; class Pinopsida; order Cupressales; family Cupressaceae; genus Sequoia; species Sequoia sempervirens. The sequence goes on from VDFB02281492.1 coordinate 655,736,921, forward strand.
TTCCTTTGCAGATCTCTCCAAATGATGTCAAATCTCCATATAAGAATTGCAACAAGGTTTTCCCTCTACCTATTCAGTGAGAATTGACCATTACCTCTTTGATATGGGTGTCAAAAGTTTAAAATAATGTGTGTAAGGTTATAAATTTAAATACACCATCCTAGCACATTTTTTTATCATTGAATGATTGAAGAGTCTTCAATTATAGTTGATGAAAGAATGAAAATAATTCTTCTTTCTACAACTAAATTAATAATTAGTGATCTTAGAATTAACAAGTGAGATTTATTTTCAAACAACACTTAAAAGAAATTTCTAACACTATCACAAATCAACTCATGTTAGAAATTAAAAATTGACTTAACATATTCATTTCCACCCTATGCTCTATCACTAGGCAAATAGGTGTTGTATGTTCTAAATATCAAACACTATACTTCGAACAAAATAAAAAAAATGAGATAGAATAATATACTAAATTAGATTGTAACCATAATTAAATCATATTAATCAACCATCACATCCAAATATCTTGGTACAATTATTTTTATTAAATTGTGTATTTATGTTTATTCTTTTATTTATGCTCTAAATAGAGTTGTATGACATTTAGATTTGAGTGACTTGTTTGTATACGTTTTCTCTCCCCTTGTCAAAATTCCTTCATCATAGAAATTTATGAACCTTAAGCTTATCAAAATATTCTCAAGTTCTTTCTATCCATGAAAAGTTCTTTTCTCTTTTAAATTAGTTATGATCAATACTAGCTATCAAAATCCCTTAAAATATATCATATAATAACTATAAAAGCCATATATAATCCTGTAGTGTAGAAAAATGCATACCTTTGCATTTTCACACTTATTTTGGACCTATTTTAGCACCCCTTGCATTAAATTCCCTTTAGGTCACTTATTATGGGCCCCTAAGACCCCTTTTGGTGCATCTTGAGGCATATTTTAATTGTAAACCCGACCGAAATCCATAAACAACCTTTAATCTTAGTAACCCACCTTTTAAAATTGCAAAATAGGCCTTTTGGGACCAAGATGCCCTTGATGGTGTCTTAGTCCCCCTTAGCAGGACCAAGACGCCACCTAGGGTGTCTTAGTAATGAGGGCTTTATTTTTTGGAATTAAGAGCGAGAAATGAAAATATTTGATTTAAATTAGCATTTTGTCAGCTTTTGAGATTTAATAATTGGGTTATTTGATAGGAATTCTTATAAAAGTAAGATTCACACCCATTTTTACCTAAGAAAGTAAGTTTGAAGTGAGAAGTAAGAAGGAGAGTTTTAAGAAGCAAGGAATTGAAGTCTTAGAGTAACCTTCTATAGTGTTTTTGCAGGTTTTTCAAGTCCATTTTCAAGACAAGAACTAGCATTTCAAAAGACTAATGATGGATGCTTATGGAGGATCATGAGAGATTCTAGGTTGGAGATGCAACTAGCCAGACTTCCAAGCCTAAGGACTTATTTCTTGATTGATTCCATCTCCCATTGTTGCTATATCTTTTTCCTAAGGAAGGTATATTTCATGTTTATGACTTATTAGGGTGATTTGAGATCTCCTTTGTGGGTCACTTTCATTTGCATCTTAGGAATTCTATTCTAACATATTCGAATAGGGTTTCTCCATGTTCTACCTTGCATAATCTTAGACACACTTAATTAGAGCTAGCACACATTTCCATTTTCAGATCTATGCTTTTTCATCAAGGTTTAATTACCAAACAAGGGGTTTGACTAAGGAAAACCCCCATAATCAATCAATCAAATTTCCTTTGTTTTGTAGGTTATTTACAGGTTTAGATCTAAATACTTGTTGTTGAAGGAAGGAAGTGTTAGACCTCAGGATCACCTTTCAAAAGTTTAGAAATTCAAGATGGGACTAAGTCGCCACCTAGGGCATCTTAGTCCTCCCAAGGGAATTTTGTAGAGATTCTTTCGAATCCTATTTTGACATTGGAATATTTTGCATCTACCCCGAAAAACAATAGCGGTACTAAGACAATAGTAAAGGCATCTTAGTCCTCTCTAGCACATTTTGACAACATATTTGTATTTCTAGAATCCCATCACATTTCCAAACTTCCCAGGTACACACATCCTAACTTGTATAATTTCATCATTTGCATTCATTATTTGGCATGCATTACTAGGTTTTGTGAGTTAAATTTTTACTTGTCTTTTCCAAGCTTTTGCTTGGTGGTGAACCCCTCAAATCTTAAAGAATCGCCTCCTAGGTCCTCCTTGTTGAGAATTGACTCACCTTTTGGGGTTTATAGTCAATCCAATTCGGGTTTCTAGGACATTATTGAGTGGCCGAAGGAAAATAGTGGGCTTAACACCCTGAATCTTTTTTCTTTGGTTCATTTTGGTGAACTCGACATTTTAGAGCACTCATTTTCTCATTTGGAGTTCATTAAAGACCCAGATCTAGGTTGCATTCATTCTTGCATTTCATCTTCCATTAGTGAAAGTGCATCCAGGGTTTCTCATATTTGCATTAGTGAAAGTGCATATAGGTTGCATTTTTACTTTCTTGCAAATTATCTTATCTCATTGAAAAAGTGAAAAGTGCATTGTTAATCATCCTAATTGCATTTAGGAACATTGTTATTGCATTCAAAATTGCATTCAAATTTGCATTTAATTGCTTGTCATTAGTCATTTTTTTTGCATTAATTTGCATAATTTTTTGTTTCTAGACATCAGCTCCTTGGGTAGGAAACTTGGGAACACTGTTAACAATTCAGATCTTGCTATTTTTATGAAAAAAACCTTTACTGGGACTAAAACGCCCTTACTCGCATCTTAGTCCCTCTGTGGGTTTTTTGCTTCAGAATCTTGTCTAAGTTGCTTTCTTTTTGTTCCAATCTCTAGAATCTCCAAATTTCATTAGAAATACCAAGATGCCCTTCCTAGAGTCTTAGTCCCTATGGAGTTTGAGGTTGTAATTTTTTAGGGTTAAATAATGACTTTTTGTGCTTCTATTTGTTGTAGTTACTTTGATGTTTCAGTCTATCAATTTATTGTTTCATGCATATTCATAGTTCATGTAAATACAATTGATAGATTATTGCATTTTCATTTGGTTAGAAATAGACTTCATTTTACATTCATTAGAAAAAAAAAAAAAACCAAAAACATTAAATCTAAACAAGTGTACATTTATGGTTAGTATGTCAAAACCTTTTTCCCAAGTTAGTGTAACCCTCAAGCCTTTTAATAGTGATGACTTTGATATGTTAGATAATTCCCTTGAGGACTTCAAGGTTCATCCACTAGGGCTTGTTCAAACAAACCCAAACCAAGAGAAATAAATGTTATTCAACCTCAACTTATCCTTAATGCACCTTCAAAAAACCTCAACCTACAAACAAACATGTCCTTATCCTTGAAGTACCTAAGGAAAATGTGTTGCATCAATTGAATTATAATACTATTTCTCATACATATAACATAAGGAATAATAGATAACCTCAATCTAACCTTGTTTTGTTACTAGCCTAATCTTATATTGCCTAGTGCTTCTTGTTTACCATCGCATAGTGGAAATGAGTATGATCTTTTTGAACAACTTAAGAATACTCCCACTAAGATTTCCTTATGGGATCTTATTCAAACCTCACCTAGTTACCACACTATGCTTCAAATAGTGTTACAACAAGTTGTGGTTTCTCCTAGTACAAATGCAAATGATGTACAACTCTAATACAAGGAATGAATACAGCTAATGTAGACATTACCTTTCAACAAAATGAGCTCCCTCCCTTGGAGATGAGAAAGAAATATGATGCATTCATTATAATAGCTAGATACAACAACATGGGAATAAAAAAGAACCCATACATTGATAATGGCTTATCTCTTAATGTGTGCAGTGCAAACCTTTTAGATAAATTTGGAGTAGATAAATAAAAAATGAAACCTGATTCCTAATCAATTTGAGGATTGGAAAATATAGGAAAGCAACTAGTTGATGTGATTACTTTACCTATATTATAGTTAGAAAGGCTACCTTATAAACTCCTATTCATGTTATGCCTCATGACCTTTCATACAATCTTCTTTTAGGAAGACCATGGATTCATGAGATGCATGCGGTGCCCTCGAATCTTCATTGTATCATGAGGTATGTCTATAAAGAAAATTTATACCAAATTGAAATGGACCTCGAGCCTAATAATTGTTTGAAATTTGAAAAAGTAACCAACAATCCTCTGAAAGCATTAATTTTAACATCAAAATAGAACCTATGAAAGAGAAAAAACAAGAGATGGAAACAATGTCAAAATTATCAAATGATGATTAGGGTTCCTTGGAATTCACACCTTCATTTATGGGAGAATATATAATCACAAGAAAAGAGGATGAAAAACAAAAGCAACCAATGGTTATGTCAATACAAAACTTGGGAGAAAACTCATAAGCATCTACCTCATCTACTCTTGAAGAAGACACAAGCTACACAACAAACTTCAATGAGATAGATTATCAACAACCACTAAACCCAAAAGAGATGGAAAAACTTTATGGGAGAGGTTATGAACTTATGAAGAAATTGGGTTATAGTGGAAAAGGATGTGGAGAGAAAGAACAAGGAATTCTCGTTCTTATGGAACCTAACACACAAGAGATAAAAAATGGTTTGGGATACTTTCCTTATAATATAATTCAAGCAAACAAGAGTCCTTCATTAAACATCAACACCATTATGTGTAAACCAAAAAATAATCTTACCTAGTAAAGCATCTAGAATTGCTTGATATGGATTTTGAACCATCATGGGATTACTTTGAAGATGGCGAAGCCTTGAAACAAATACTAGGAGTTTATGATAAACCATCTACTCCTCCTCACAAGAAACATATTACATGTGCTATGATTAGAACCAAACAAAAATATGGAGGAAAGAAAAATGTTGAGATAGACATGTGTGTGTATGAAAATATGCCTATCATAATAAATTCAAAACACATTCAATAAGAATTTATATCAAAGAAGCTTAAAGAAATAAACAAACTCTTAGTGCAACTTCTTCAAATTCATTTTATTGCTCCCTATCTCTAGCGTTTCATTGATTTGAGTTGCTCTTAGATTTAGTATGCCAAGCTCAATGAAATGGACTACTAGAGAATGAGATTTAAACTAAAATGAATACTATACTAAGATGCAAGATTATACTTGTAGACATCAAAATATGTAAATGGTTAAAAGACTAACATACACATGCATGGTTAGTGTTTTTAAACAGAACAAACTTTCAACATCCATATGAGATAATCTAACATGCTTTTTAAAATGCCATAAATAACAAGATAACAAAAACATCTATAAAAAAAACACGAAGTATATCTATCCCATATTGGATTGGTGTTACTTTGATGTGAAAAGTAGCCATTTCCCAACCCTTGACAAGTTTGATGTTGCAAATGATGATGGAAAAAATTATCTCTCAATGTGAAGAGAGTAACTTTGCATGAGTTGTGGATGATCTTGTTGAAGAATAAACCCTTTATTTATAGATTTTCAAGTTGGAAGAGAGCTCAAAATATATCAATGTGGGATAATGATTTAGCCAATCAAATGGAGCCACTTGTCAACTTGTCATAGGTTGAGGAATGAACACACTTTGGTCAATGTGTCAAAGAGAGGGAGATTTAAAATTTAAAATTGTGAAATAAATGTTAAAAAATGTTGAGTGAGGGATATGAAATAAAGAAGATGTTGCAAATAAATGTTATAAATGTTGAGTGGGGGACATGAAATAAGTAAATGTTATAAATGTTGAGTGGGGGACATGAAATAAATAAATGTTATAAATGTTGAGTTGGGGACATGAAATAAAGAAGTTGTTGCAAATAAATGTTATAAATGTTGAGTGGGGGACATGAAATATAGAAGTTGTTGCAATGTTGGAAGAGACAAGTCAACTTGTCTTCATATTCCATTTTTTATGCCAAGTTGAAGGAAAATGATGAATTTATGAATGAGTTAAAATGATTTATTGGTGCAAGTGGGAAAAGCTAGAGGATGTGATGGGTGGTTAGGTTAGGCTAATTAGAATTAAATTAGCTTAGATGATGTTTGGGGGTTTTGACCCATTTGACTTAAATATTTTGATTTATTAAAATAAAAAAGGGATGGAAGGCATTTTTAGGATTTTAATCAAATAAATTTTGGTTTATTTAATTAAAGGATGATGCAAGATAAAGGTTAATTAGTGAAATGTTAGGATTTGATTGATTTATTTAAATGAGGTGATGATGAAGTGGATTTATTTAATTTGAAGGATGAAATGTTAGATTTGATTAAATGAAGGTTACTTGATTAAAATTTTGGATTGACATGTATGTATATTTTGCATATATACATTTTTCCCCTCTTTGAAACAATGTACTTGTTGCGTTGGTTCAAAGAATAAACTTGTCGTGATCAAAATTTAATTTTTTAAAAAAAAATTTAGATGCCCCAGCAGAAAGAAGTACACTAGTACAACATGAATAATAAAAAATACAACCTTGAATTTCAAAAATCAAACACACTTCCTTTAGGGGATACTATGGATATAGCAATGGACATCAATGACAAAGATAAATTGACTAAGATAGGAAAATTCCTTGATTACAGAGAACAAGAGGATACTACAACTTTGCTTCATGACTTTCCCAAACTTTTGGCTTGGAATTATTTAAATATGTTGGGAAATGATCCTAAGATTGTAACACACAATATAGTCCTTGCTGAAAATTCTAAACCCATCAGACAAAAGATTTGAAAAATGAATCCTGAAATAGCTTTGATAGTTAAGGAAGAAATTGAAAAACTCCTTAGGTTGGTGTCATAAGACCTATAGATTATTCTCCTTGGATTTCAAACATTTTTGCAGTCTCAAAACTTGACAATCGTATTAGGATGTGTATGGATTTTCATGATTTGAATAAAGCATATTTAAAAGATGGCTTCCCCCTTTCTAATATTGACATGATAGTAGACTTGACTGTGGGACATGGTTTGTGGTCATTCATGGAAAAATATTTTGGATACAATAAAATTTCCATCAACCCTCAAGATCATTATAAAAAAACATTCACAACTATTTGGGGAATATTTTTTTGGGTTATGATGCCTTTTGGATTGAACAATACGGGTGCAACATATCAATGGGCTATGACATTGATATTTCATGATTACATACATTATATTTTTTAAGATTGTGTTGATGATATTTTAGCTAAATCTTTAACAAGACAAGACAATGCCAATGTCCTTAGGAAGATTTTTGAGCGAATTTGAAAATAAAACATGACATTGAATAAAAAAAAGTGTCTTTGGTGTAGATAGTAGAAAACTCGTAGCTTTTATTGTATCTCACAAAGGCATCGAGGTGGACACAAAGAAAATTGATGTTATAGTTTTAACATGTTTCCCCCTAGAATTATCTCTCAATTGCATACCTTACAAGGAAGAATTCAAGCCATTCGACATTTCATAGAATCTTTAGCAGATCCAACACTACCATTTACATATCTCCTCAAGAAAGGCATACGTTTTGATTGGAACGAAGATTGTAAGTAGGCCTTTGAAAGTTAGAAAGATTATCTTGTCACTCCACCTATTTTATAGCCTTCCATGTAAAACAAACCATTCATCCTTTACACATTGGCATTAGCCCATGTTCTAGCAACATTGTTGGCTCAACAAGATGAAAAGGGTAAAGAACATCCTATTTATTACATTAGTCGAACATTGATTGATGATGAAAAATGAATCAGCAATAGAAAAATAGTGTTTGGCTCTTGTATTTGCTACCAGTTGTGACATTACTTATTGAATGCCAAAATACAAGTGATGACAAAGTCTGACCCTTTAAAACACCTTTTCACTAAAACAGACTTATTAGGATGCTTAGCTAAGTGGGTAATGTTGTTGACTGAGTTTTACCTTAATTTTTTTTCGCAAAAAGCAATTAAGGGTCAAGCCTTGATCAACCAATTTACTGATGATCCTTCTCCTTTATTGTTACCTAGTAATGATTCTTTCCTTGATGATAATGTGTTGACAATCAAAGAAAATGCTTAGGGATTGTATTTTAATGGATCTAATTGCAGAACTGGATCTAGTATAGGTGTTATAGTAAAACCACCCATAAAAGAGCCCAATATTCCATTATCATATCAATTAAACTTCCTATGCACAAACAACACTACTGAGTATGAAGCGTTACTCATTGGCTCATGTGTCGCTCTAGTTATAGGGGCTAGATACATTAAGATATTTGGTGATTAACTGATGAGGATGCATCCCGAGACACAGAAAATAACCCAGAAACAAGAGAATAATTTTATTATTCAGAAAATGGAGCTTCTTACATGCAGAGGATCTCAAATCCTTGAGTTCTACAACACATGCAAGCTACAGAAAGCTACAGAATAACCCTTTCACAATATGCGAGCTTGTTCCCCAAAAGGTTACCCAAAAATACTAGAAACCCACCTATAAATAGAGCTCCTCTTTAGTTTGGAGCCAAAACAACATTAAAATTTGAGTTTAGGCGGTTTGGCACCGAAAATTACAACTTCAAGTTCAAATTTCAAAAGAACATTTGCAATTGTATCTTCTAGAAAGTGCGCCAACTTCTCAGGGCCATAACTTTTGATCCGGGGCTCTAATTCGAACCGTTTGAACCGTTGGAAAGGTCTCAAAGTCAATAACACGCTCAAAATATGCTATGCCAATTTTGGCAAGTTTTAAGGCCATTCTAGAAGCTCTAAGTGCCTCAAATCCAACTCAGAAGATTTTTAGGTGCAAATCTGAGAAACTAAAACTGCAATATCTTTCAACCAAATAATAGAAAATAAAAACCATAAATTGGGAATTTCATTATGACGAAAAGGGTATCCAAAAATGTAAAAAAATCTAAAAAATGATAAACTTGAAATTTAACTATTTTTGGGTGATGCAAGATTGCCCTTACACCACTAGATGCTCCTGCATCAGACACCCAGGGTAATTTGAGAAGTGACCCCAGCACGTCTCAGATGGTTGAGGAAAACCCAACCGATCAACCACTACCTTAGATAGCTAGGATGAGTCTTCCATAGGCCTTCCTCTCCATTTCACCAGATATTCTTCATACTGCCTATTTCTAGTACTCCTTCCCACACGACTATCCAAGATTTCCTCAATCTCATCCTTTTCTAAAGTAGATGCTGGAATCCCACACTATTCCATCATTGGTACTTCCTCCGCACCACCTTTATGATACTTTGTCAAATCTAAAATGTTGAACACAGGGGAAATGTTGAATCCATCTAGCAACTCTACCTCATATGCATTCCCTAAATCATGCTTCTTTAAAATTTTACAGGGACTGAACTTCTTCATCTTCAATTTGTTATATGTTCCCACTAGAAACCTTTCTTTCCTCAAGTGGACCATCACTTCATCACCAATCTGAAACTCCTTATACCTCTGCTTCTGATCTGCCTTAGCCTTATACTACATATTCATCTTGTTAATATGTTCTCTTACCTTCTCATGTATATCCTTGATGTGTTCTGCAAAATCTTTGGCTTCAACACTTATTTTCTTCTCTTGATCCATCTTCCTCAATTCTGGAGCTGTTCTGGGGCTACCTCCATACACAATCTAGAATGGTGATCTGGAATGGTGATCTACAAGTGCTTCTGTTGACAGAATTGTTGTAAGAAAATTTTACTTCGGGTAAGATCAAGTCCCATCCTTTGAGTTTATCTCCTACCAAACATCTCAGTAGGTTACCCAGACTCCTATTAACAACCTCATGCGCCCATCGTTTGTGGATGGTGAAATGGAAGCCCGAACTTCAGCTCTGTCTTCAACTTCTTCCACAAGGTCCTCCAAAGGTACCCACAAATTTGGTGTCATGATCACGAAGGCAGCACTCTTTGGAGACTATGTAGCCCTCACCACCTCTTTGAAGAACAAATTCGGCAATGTAGGCGCATCATGGGTCTTGACATGGAATGAATAGCATCTCAGTATAGTACATGTTCTCATTTGTATGTGAAGGCAAGAACTTGAATGCCTTCTTATATATCTCATCTGGTGGGAGTAAGGGCTTATATAATCTTGTATTCTAGCTCCTCCTTTAGCCATCGACATACCACCGCAACTTTAGCCTGAAGCTTCTTCACATTTTGTGACAAGCTGAGGCCAATAATAATGCTCGATAATGGAAATGGTCTTATCCCGACCAAAATATCCTACCATTCATCCACTGTGATTCTCCTTTATCAAGTTCTCCCTCATGGAACTCCTCAAGATACACAATTGACTTCCCTTAAATAACATGCCATCCTGGATTATGAAATCCAGCCACCTTATCCTATCAGCGCGTAATAGGTTCTTTGCAAGCTTTCCAAGCCTCTGCAAAATTAGGATCTTCTGCATACAGTGTTTTGAGTTCATCGAACCCAACCACTTCAATCTGCATCTTTGTCATCAATGTATGCCTCCTACTTAAGGCATCTGCAACCCTATTTGACTTCCCACTTCTATGTTTCAAAACAAAAGTATAACTTTGTAAAAACTCTACCCATTTCATATGCCTCTAATTTAATTTTCCCTGACTATTTATGTACTACAAGGCTTGATGATCGGTATGTAGAACAAATTCTTTCGGCAACAAATAATGTCTCCATTTCTTTAATGCTTGAACTATTACATAAAACTCCTGATCATATACAGAATACTTTCTCTTGGCATCATTTAACTTTTCACTGAAATAGGCAATGGAAAACTACCTTCTTAGCTCGATGTACTGCTCAATGGCACAACACAGCATCACAATCCACCTAAAACACCTTGTTGAAATCGGAGGGCTAAGAGCGAGTTGCTCTGTCACCTTCTGCGCTTCAGCAGTTCAAAACTTTTTTAATGGCTGCTCGGTGTTCAACTTGAATTTTTTTCTATCCCCTCTCATTGTTTCAGTCAGGGGTCCACAAATACTACTAAAGTTTCTAATGAACTTTCTATAAAAACTAGCCAAACCATGGAAAGATCTCACCTCAGTAGCAGTTCTTGGGGTAGGCCATTGTAGAATAGCCTTCACCTTCTTTGGGTCCATCTTGAAACCTTTTGCTAAGACAACAAACCCCAAGTACACCAACTCCCTCTTCACAAACGTGCACTTCTTCAGATTAATCAATAGTTTCTCTTTTCTTAACTTCTCAAAGGCTCTCTGAATATGCATCAGATGCTCATCCAATGTCTTACTGAAAATCAAAATGTCATATAAATACACAATAACAAAACTTCCCAGAAATTCTTTTAGTACCCCGTTCATAAGCCGCATGAATGTGCTCGGTGCATTGGTTAGCCCAAAAGGCATGACTAACCAATCGTACAAGTCCTCTTTGGTCTTGAAGGCAGTCTTCCATTCATCTCCCTTTCGAATCTGGATCTGGTGATATCCACTCTTCATATCAATCTTTGTGAAGTATTGAGCTCCACTCAAACAGTCCATCAGGTCATCCATCCTTGGCAGGGGAAATCTGTACTTGATTGTTATCTTGTTTATGGCTTGAGAATCTGTACACATCCTCCACTCCCCATCCTTCTTTGGTGCTAGTACTGCAGGAACTGCACATGGACTCCAACTCTCCTATATCAAGCCCTTTCTCAACAACTCTTGAACTTGTTTGTTCAACTCCTCATTTTCTGCTGGAGTCATTCACATAGGCTACCTTATTTAACAATTTGGCTCCAAGAATCGAAGTCAATCGATGGTGATCTTCCTTATTGAAGGTAAAACCTAGGTACATTATTAGAAACAATATCACGAAACTCATCCAACATCCCAAAACTTCTTCTAGAACCTTCTCACTATCCTCATTACTCCTCACAGGAATAAATGCATAACACACACGCTCATGCTTCATACCTTCTAAAAAATTTATTCCATCTACATAACAAATTCTAGCACTATTGCATACATTTTCTTTGGTCTCCTTCAGGGGTTTCAACTTGTAACGAACCCCATCCTTTGTCAAGGAATAAGTGTTTGCATGGACATCATGTATAGCTCACCTATTGAACTGCCATAGCCTCCCCAACAACATGTGACATGCATCCATGGGATGATATCATAGAATACCTCATCATGGTAGCTCTGATCTTGAACTTTACTGACCTTTGCTCATTGACCAAAGAGCATGGTCTTTGCAACGGGGAAATCCGATATGGATCGGTGCCTTTCCATCTTCAACTTCAACTTTGTGACCATCACAAATGCGACACTAGATTCTCCGGTGCTCCCCACTTTGTCAATAATGACATCACAACATTTTTCCTTCCTGCTTGCCTTGTGGCCGAAACAATTTCTTCTCTGATGCGGTTCCTTTTCACCGGTCACTAGGGCTCTGCAATCAGGGCTTCTCCTTTCGGCATCATCCAGATGTTTATATTGGGCCTCCTCATCTGCATGCGCAACCCTTCTATGACCTTTTGGCCTTTTGTCTGCCCTTCCTTGGTGTTGTGGACATTCATAGGCTCGATGCCCTTCTTCACCACACTGGAAACATGTTCCTTTGAAACCACCTCTTCCGGATCCTTGTCCATATCTCCCTCATCCTCTACCTCTTTGATCACCACTGTTTTGATCACGAGGCGATTGAGATTGTCATCCCTTTGGCTTCAACTGGTACCCACATCTTCACTTTTCTTTTCATCATCATTTCGGCTTCCTGAAGGTCTGCCATTGCCCCTTCCACTTTGACCTCGTCCTTTTTGTTTGCCATCAAATATTTTGTTCAACTTCTCTTCCACCTTAGAGCAAACTGATACACATCCTCAATGGTGGTCATTCTGACTAGGCTTAACTCCTCCTGAATGCTCGGTCGTAACCCATTAAGATATCGGGCTACCTTCTCCTTATTGGCCTCTGTGTGACCCGTTCTAATGATTATCTTGTGAAAATATTCAATATATTATTTCACAGATCTGCTTCCTTGCTTCAAACCTTGCAATTTCTTCAACAGATCTAACTCGTAGTCCACTGGTATGAACTGCTTCTTTAGTTTCTCTACCATGCGATCCCATCTGGTGATCTTGACTTTTCCTCTTCAATTTATTTCCAACTGGACCACTTTCCACCAAATACTGGCATGGCCCTTTAGCTTCATTTTTGCAAACTTAACCTAATCCGGGTCCTCTATTTCCTTATACTCAAAATATTCTTCTAGCTCATTGATCCAATCGATCAACTCTTCCAGGTTCAGACTTCCGGAATAATTGGGGACTTCTGCTCTGGGTCTTTTCCCGATCTTCGAAATGGCCCTTATTAGCCACATTTGGTCTTGCTCAATTGCTTCTTCTTCCTCTTCTAAATTTGAACCTTCTTCCTCTCCTTCATCCTCACTTTCCCCCCTCAGGTTTAACCCTCTTCTCAACTGCTCTTGTAACACATCAATCTATCTCTAGAGGGCTGCCAGTGCATCTCTTCCACCAGCATCTCTGCTGCCTCGACCACCTCTGGCACCACCATGCCTACCAGGCATCACTCTTGGAGGCATCTTTCTTGACCTTGACCAACAACCACGGTCCTGGTGCGAACTGCCGCACGATCGGCGATCTGTCCACATGCTCAAGAAAACCCGCTCTAATACCACTTGATGAGGGCACATCCCGACACACAGAAAATAACCCACAAATAAGAGAATAATTTTATTATTCAGAAAATGGAGCTTCTTACATGCAAAGGATCTCAAATCCCCAAGTTCTACAACACATGCAAGCTACAGAAAGCTACAAAATAACCCTTTCACAATATGCGAGCTTATTCCCCAAAAAGTTACCCAAAAATACTAGAAACCTGCCTATAAATAGAGCTCCTCTTTAGTTTGGAGCCAAAACAACATTAAAATTTGAGTTTAGGTGGTTTGGCATGCAAAATTACAACTTGAAGTTCAAATTTCAAAAGAACATTTGCAATTGTATCTTCTAGAAAGTGTGCCAACTTCTCGGGGCCATAACTTTTGATCTGGGGCTCTGATTCGCGAACTGTTTGAACCATTGGAAAGGTCTCGAAGTCAAGAACGCGCTAAAAAATTAGCTATGCCAATTTCATCAAGTTTTGGGGCCATTCCGGAAGCTCTAAGTGCCTCAAATCCAACTCAAAAGATTTTTAGGTGCAAATATGGGAAACTAAAACTGCAATATCTATCAACCCAGGAATAGAAAATAAAAACCGTAAATTGGAAATTTCATTATGATGAAAAGGGTATCCAAAAATTTAAAAATATCTAAAAATGATAAAATTGAAATTTAACTATTTTTGGGTGATGCAAGATTTCCCTTACACCATTGGATGCTCCTGCATCATTAACAATTAGTCATCAAACAAATAAATGGAACATATCAAACAAAGAATGACAAATTATCAAAATTTATAAGGATCTCACAATGAAATTGTTAGAGAAGTTTGAATCATTCACCATTGATAACATCCCTTGAAAAGATAATCATCATTTAGATGCAATGGCAAGTGGAACTTCTCTTACATCCCCTCAAGATCCTTCAAAATACTTCACATTCATTGTGCATACGGTTATGAAATCATTGATTAAAGATAAAGCAAATAAATTGCTAGCAACAACAATTCAAGACTCGAGTGAATGGTATGATAAGATATTCAATTATTTGAAAGATGGAAAATTTCTTGAGCTAACAAATAAAAACACTCACTCTCTTATCAAAAAGATTTCATCTAGATATATCATCTTGGAGGACTTCTTATATAAGCGGTCCTTTGATGGCCTTTTCCTTAGGTGCTTGTTATTAAACAATTTGAAATAGTTATAGCACTCTTATTAAACAAGATTTCTAAAATCCCTATAGCACTTGAATAAGCTCATGCAGGTGCTTGTGGGGGCAATTTTGGAGGAAGATCATTAGTTCAAAAGATAATCCACATAGGATATTATTGGAAAAATATAGAACAAGATTGCTTTGAATACATTGAGAAATTTCCTAAATGTTAAGAGCATGAAAACTTAATTCATGCTCCTACCTCCAAGCTACGTGCACAAGTTCCTATTTGGCCATTCTTAGTCTGGGGTTTGGATAGTATTGGAAAAATATCTCCACCTTCATTTGCTAGGCATATGTTTGTAATCAAAGCGATGGATTATTTCATGAAATGGGTAGAAGCTATTCCCTTGAGTTAAATGACTGTGGATGTAATATGTCGTTTCATATTTAAACACATTATTGATCGTTTTGGACTTCCTTCCATGTTAGTTTCTGACAATGGAACACCATTTAAGAATAATGATGTGAAGAATTTTTTGGAAACATTTAATATACAACATCAATTTTCAACGTCTTATTACCCACAATCTAATGGACAAGCTGAATCAACTAATAAAACTCTTGAGAAGATTATAAGAAAAATAGTGAGCAAACATAATAAAGACTAACATACATAATTAACATATGTTTTATGGGCTTATCATACTAGTATCAAAACATCAATAGGAAATACACCTTATAACCTTGTTTATGGTGTCGAGGCAATTAATATTCTATAATTAAATCATGAGTGCATTTAATTTAGCATAACATACTACCTCATAAATTTAAGAAAAATTAAGAAAGACATGTTAGATCATGGAGATATTTAATAAATCACATTTCCATATAACACATATATATAAAATCCAAACATGCTCATATATATATATCAAAAGTTTAAATACATTTCATCAATAGGACAATGTCACTATGGCCTATGGCTGCTAGATCCCTTAGGATTTGGTGTCTACACCCATTGAGAGAAAGTGGTGTGTGATCGAAATCTACTCATGGTAGACATCTCTCACATAGTCTATAGTGCCTCACGTGCCTCACCCTCACATATCAGTGCGTCCACACACTCTAGCTCTGTGTGGTCTCTATCAACCTTGATTCTAGCATTCTCTTTATAGCCACTCAACCTTTGACTATAAGATATCATCTCTCTTAGATCTCTGAGCTACTCGAGCCTCCTCTAACTCCACCCCTAATGCTAATACCCAACCCTCAACTCAATCAACACACCTAGATATGCTATCGAATGCTCCCCCAAGTCTCACATAAGGCTCGAATAGGTCCATGTGTTGCACCACAAACTATTTGAGCATGTACTCTATGATAGTAGCCTCATCTATAGGAAGGGGTGGCACTATCTTAGTAGCCACATGTTGGAAGAGGTCCTTAGGATCTATCATGGGCCCTACAAGATAGAAATCATAAGAATAATCAGTATACATCAACATAATATATACATATACATGAGCATGATATACATAAAAAAATACATAACAATAAATAAATATCATCACCTGGGTCTGTAGCATGATCCATAGGAATGTTGAATGTCATACTACTCTCCCTGTACTCTTGGAAATTTGCATGTAAAAACTATAACCTCACAACTTGTGTGGTATTGTATCTCTCGACTTGGGTCTAGGAGGACTAGCCTCACCTCTATCACTATCCTCACTCATAGGCTGGCAATCGTCGTCCTCTTTCTCCTCATCATCCTCCTCTCCTTCATAGTCACTATCCTCCTCTAACTGCTCATCCCCATCTAGAAATAGGTCTGTTGGATCTACCCTCATGCTTGACCCTTTTTCCTCCTCCCCATGTAATCTAGTAGAAGTCCTAGAAAGCCCATAGGATAGCCCATAGGAAAGATAGGTCCTACCTAAACCACCTCCCACCACTCATTGTACTCCTATGTCGTACCAACATAATCAACTTCAGAGACTAGGGGCATGTTTGTATCATCCTCCCCTACATCACTCTAGACAAAATCATCTATTTTTAGCTATTTAAAATCCCCAAGTCTGTGGGTGATCCATGTAGATCATCTGTATGAAGATCATAGTACTAGTTCTTTTTGTACCTGCCTAAACTATCTCATGGCACAATCGTAGTAGAAGGGTTTCACTAAATGATTGCATCATCCCAAAAAAAGTCTGTTCCTCTGCATTCACCTCATCTGTCTTGTAGTTTCTGGCCAGAATAGCTCCTTCAGATAATGTCTCCATACAATATCCTTCTCCCTCAACCAATCAAATATGACCCTCCAAAATCATACATCACCGTGTTTCCACGCTTGTCTAAGTGGATAACTAAATTCATGTGGGTATCCCACTGTAGTGGAAATAAAAAATCTTGCCAGTCTAGTATAGGTAATGTGCTCCAAGAACTAGGTCTAGAGTAAAGTGTAGTGAAGCATGTTGTTCACCTTTCATTACGTAAACTAACCCAAGTCATAGTATAGGTGTGCTAGTATGCTTTGACCCCATGCAAAAATGACATGGTAGTGCTCCATGCCTTGAATCATGTGCACTTGTCCCCCCTCTAGACATGCTCTGTGACCATTGAAAACTAGTACCAGTGCTACTATTAAGATCATAATGCATCTAATGAGTGGTGATTGTGCATGTAGAAGCCATGCAAGCTCAATGCATGGTCCTATGATCCTACAATGAACTAGTCTCCCTAGGCAATACTTGGGGTAAGACTACATCTCCTCAAAGGTCCCGCCCTATGCTAGAAAAACCCTCTCTCCTCGAATGGGCACTCACAATATTTGGTGCGCATCCTCTAGTGTAATAGTCATCTCTCCTATGGGTAAGTGGAATATGCATGTATCTGCATCCCATCTCTCTACCAGCGCCATCAGCATGGCCTCATGATACAACATCATTGGGGAGAGATAGGCCCAGTAGAGGCCTGTCTTCTGGAGGATTTACATGTCCTCCTTAGGTAGTTTATTGACTATTTCTTGTAAATGGCTGAATGTTTGGCCACCCAAGTGCTAGCACTATCGAGGTACAATCTAGCATAGAAAAGAAGAAAAATGTCACTTAAAGAATCTTAAAAACTCTTTTTATTCTTAATGGTTAAAAACTGTGCTAAAGTTTCTCTAGAATATCTTAATTAAGGGTTCTAGACATTTTATTCCTTAATTGGGACACTTTGCGACAAAGTGGGACACTTTGCAACAATCTAGAAAAATGAAACAAAATCACTCCGTAGACTCTAAATTCATCCAAAAATTTCATAAAAACATAAAAATTGATTAAATCAAAGTATAGAGAAGGAAAAATCCACTCACAATAGGTTGTAGCTCATCTTGTGCAACCATCTCCCATAGAAGCTCAATTCGTGGACGTTTGGATGGGTGTCTACTTGACATGGTGGCTTGCTCTACTCCAACCTTACTTTGCAAAAAGGTAAAAGATAAAATGAATATGAATCACCTTCTCTTTATTCTTTATGTATATGCATTTTCAGATTAGTTTTTGTTAAAAAGAAAAATACTTTTTATTTAAACTAACATATTAGGAGCTAGCTAACTATGTTTTCGATGTTTGTTGTGTTGGAATCTTGGTTCTGTTCTCATCGAATATATATCATCAAGTTGCATAGTATTTGGAAATTCCCTATGATGGACTTCTGGAATTCAATGTGGTTGGATTGCTACCTTGATTCCACCTCCATAAAGCACACAAAATCAAGGGGGACATACATCCACCTATGAATTCAATTTTCTAGGCAAGTTAGATAAGAGAATTATGTTTGAGCTACTAATGAATTTGTGATGTAAGATGAAGTTCCTAACATTTTGGTTTTTCATGTAACTATAGTGGTGGATTCATTCTCCCTAATGAATCCATATGAGTATCCTTTTATAAAGTTACTTTTAGAAGTACTTTTTGCTTGCATATGCACATAGTCTCATATGGGCATTAAAGTGGGGGCTAAATTTAGTGTAGAAAAATGCATACCTTTGCATTTTCACACTTAATTTGGACATATTTTAGAACCCCTTTCATTAAATCCCTTGTAGGTCACTTATTATGGGCCCCTAAGACCCCTTATGGTGCATCTCAAGGCATATTTTAACTATAAACCTTACCAAAATCAATAAACAACCTTTAATCTTGGTAACCCACCTCTTAAAATTGCAAAATAGGCCTTGTGGGACCAAGGCACCCTTGTTAGCATCTTATTCCCCCTTAGTGCAATGAGGACGCCACCTAGGGCATCTTAGTCTCTAGGGATTTATTTTTAGAAATTAAGAGTGGGAAATGAAAATATTTGATTTAAATTAGCATTTTGTTGGCCTTTGGGATCTAATAATTATGTTATTAGATAGGAATTATTATAAAAGTAATATTCACACCCATTTTCACCTAAGAAAGTAAATTTGAAGTGAGAAGCAAGAAGGAGAGTTTTAATAAGCAAGGAATTGAAGTCTTGGAGCAACCTCTATAGTGTTTTTGCAGGTTTTTCAAGTCCATTTTCAAGACAATATCTAGTATTTCCAAAGACTAATGATGGATTTCTATAGAGGATCATGAGATATTCTAGGTTGGAGATGCAATTAGCCATACCTCAAAGTCTAATGACTTGTTTCTTGATTGATTACATCTTCCATAGTTGCTCCATTTTCTACCTAAGGAAGGTACATTTCATGTTTATGACTTATTAGAGTGATTTGAGATCTCCTTTGTAGGTCACTTTCATTTACATCTTAGGAATTTTATTCTAACACATTTGAATATAGTTTCTCCATGTTCTACCTTGCATAATCTTAGACACACTTAAGATTAGGGATCACACACATTTCCATTTTTAGATCTATGATTTTCCATCAAGGTTTAATTACCAAACAAGGGGTTTGACCAAGGAAAACCCCCATAAACAACCAATCAATTTTCCTTTGTTTTGCATATTATTTGTAGGTTCACATTTGAAGACTTGTTGAAGAAGGAAGTGCAAATATTGGACCTCAGGATCACCTTTCAAAATTTTAGAAATTTAGGATGGGACTAAGTCGCCACCTAGGGCATCTTAGTTCTTGCAAGGGAATTTGTAGAGATTATTTTAGATCCTATTCTAGCATCCGAAGATTTCACATCTACCTCAAAAAATAGCAGCGAGACTAAGAAAATAGTAAGGGTGTCTTAGTCCTCACTAGCACATTTTGACAACATTTTTACATTTCTAGAATCCTTATCACATTTCCAGACTTCCCAAGTACACACATACTAACTTGTATAATTTCATTATTTGGCTTGCATTACTAAGTTTTGTAAGTTGAATGTTTACTTATCTTTTCCAATCTTTTTCTTGGTAGTGAACCCATCAAAGCTTAAATAATCCCCTCCTAGGTCCTCCTTGTTGAGAATTGACTCACCTTTTGGGGTTGATAGTCAATCCAATTTGGGATCCTAGGACATTATTGACTGGCCAAAAGAAAATAGTGGGCTTAACACTGCGCACCATTTTTCTTTGGTTCAAATACTATATAATTTGGATATTTTGTTAATCTACTTAAAATTATTGAGCACTAATGACAAGACTCAAGTACTATATTTATCACTCTAAACTCACATTTCAATTAATTTTCAAAGAAAACCTATTGTTATAATATTCCAAGGATGGAAGCTAGATGCTTGAAATAATCTTGTAAATCTTGGTGTAAACCACAATGTAATCTTGAAGAAAAAAAAATATATTTATTTAATTGATTTATTGAAAAATATGGAATGCATGACCAAGAATTTAAAATACCAAAAGTGGCACAAGTATGTAGTTCTATACACATCCCCATCACTTACATAGATTTGGTGGTAGCCTAGCCTCAAATCAATTGTACGACTAAGATTTTATAATTTCCAAAGTACACATGTATGTAACTATATGCACATATTCATCCCTTGCATGAATTTGATACTAGACTAATCTTAAATCAATTTAAAAATACAAAACTCCATGAAATTCATTAACCATCTCATCAACCCTAGGAATTTATGGTAACTTTTTTATTCTCATGTTGTTCAAGTCTTTGTAATCAATACAATTTCACATGGTACCATCCTTTTTCTTCACAAGAACTTGCTATGCAGTTTTGCATACACACCCTGTTGAAAGTAGGAACCCTCTTTCGCTTTGATTTCTAGTGCTTTGGCCCTTCAATTTTGATGATTTACTTTTCCTTGGCATGTGCTTAATTGTTTATCTTGCTTTCCTAAGTGATTCCCCTAGGTTACACATTGAAAAACTTAAGTTCTGGGAAAAGTTTGGATTTTTTCCTGAGTTTGAGATTTTCTACCCCAATCGGATTTTCCCATATCTTGCGCAAAATCTAGTTGAATGCTGTAGTTTGGAGATTTCTAGTCTTCACCAAATTTTGAATTTCATCCTATCATCAAGTTCCCAGATTTTCTTGGCTGTCTTGTCGGCGACATTAGTGTCATTCGTACTATTGTAAGGGATGTATTTAACCGATCTTCGAGGACTCTTTTGCCATTATACTTTATCATCTATGTTCCATTGAGCTAGGGACTGCATTCTTGGAGTGTTGGACTTGATTTGGAGTAGATTTGTGAACTATTGGCTTTGGTGGTGATTTCATGCACATTTTTATTGCTATTCTTTGTTGAGCACCGTTCAACTGGTATTTTTTTCCATAATTGATTTTTACTTTGTCAAATGGTATGTATATGATTTCCTTGCTTTTGATTGATGAATGTAGGCAGTGCTTTGGCATTTTTTTGGTTTTCTTGGAGTTTGGATTCCTATATGTTTGAGCACTTCGTGGTTAGGGTTGTCTGATATTGTTTTGTTTATGGTGTCCCAAGTAAGTTTTGAGGTCACTCTTTCATTCACATCATGATAACTTGCTTGTGATCTGTGAATCCCCCTAGTAAGGATTTAGCAGTTGAAATGATATAATCCTGAGCTTACCTATGTGTCAATGGCAGATCTGTAGAGTTTGATATCTAGGGAATCACCATTTCACTTTAGTTTTCTTAAGAGTGGGCCTAGAATTCAAGGAAAATATATAGAAGTTCCAAATCAAACTTATCTTAGGCCTAGATTCCTAAAATTTATGATCGATCCATCAATTTGGGCCAAAATGTGATTGAATGCTGAAGTTCAGATTTTTCACCCATCGTAGGATTTTTGGGCTCTTGTAGATTTTCCTGATTTTCCTTGTCTCCTTCATTTTCCTGAAATTCACAAGCTTTCAGAGTTTTACATTCCCTATAGATTTCTATTTCACCCAAATTTTCCCGAAATCCTTTGTTCCTTGGTTTTTCTGAGATTCGCAGAATGTCTCCTCCTTCGCAGAAATCCATCCCATGTGGATTTTCTTAGAATTTGATGGAAAGTGAAGGAATATGGAATAACATGACTTGTTAATGAATGATGGTGCATTTTATTATTAATTTATGCTATTTTGAGATCTCACATGTTGTTTCTTGATTGATAATGATCAGATTGAGTTGCTAATAGGTGTTTTCATGTTCATTCTGTTGGAATCCGTCTGGCCCAAAATTCTCTGAAATTCCTCCCTGGCTTGGATTCCGCGGGTGGACCTAAAACCTGAATTTTAATATGATCATTCTATATGAGATTTAATGGCACCTTGTTTATCTAGGGACTCATTTTAAGGATGAACATGTTGTTTATGATTAATTTTTGTGTGATCCTTACTATGGTTTATTTTGTTGAGTGCAGGCTGAGTCTAGCAGGACAGTGGCTGGGAAGATGAAGGGTGACATGGAGGGGTCTTCAATATCTAAGGTAGAGAGAATTAAGATGGATGTCAAGAGAAAAATCCCAGAGAGCAAGATTACCTCTATCTAGTCAGAAGTAACATACATGAATGTTGGGGTATGGTATTATGAAGAATTCAAGGTTAGAATGGTAGCTCAGGATCTTCCTTTGGTGGCTAGAAGAATGATGGAATCAGGATTGGCACACGTAGCTAGATTTCCTTCTACAGTGCAATGCTACGAGTTGGTTCTTGAGTGTGCCAGACATTATGAGAGGGATACTCAGAGGATAATTGATCCCCAAGGGAGAATTGTGGCAAATTTGAACCTTGTCTCCATAGCCCGGACCTTTGACATTCCAGATAGATCCCATGTGGTGGAATTTAGCATGGAGGTAGCCAAAAAGTACTATGAAGAGGAGACTGTTAAATCACAACAGCTCATCAATTCTTGGTTGGAAAATCCCAAGTCTCATTATTCTAAACTATCTAAGCAGCTATTCAGAGAAAAATTCAAGGAGTATTATTATGCCATCACATTGCTTAGAAGGGTGGTTGGATTGAAGAGTGCAGGTATGTTTGAAAGCTAGATGTGCCATGCCATTAGAAGGATGAAATAGGAAAAGATCAATTATCATTAGGTAGGTGTAATAGGTGTTGTAATCCATGAGTAAATGTGCAATGTGCTGCAAACTAACACCTTCACCATGACTTCCTACCTAGTTTATGCACTTTCCAGATTTCATCCATATAAGGGATTGAGCACAAGAGGGGTCTTTAGACATGATGTTAATTATGAATTTTACCCTCAATTGCACTTTTTGGAAGCTTGAGCTATAGGAGATTGAATGATGCATTCACCATGCATATCACCAGATTGCTTCAAGGTGCAGGACACATAAGGATTTCAGATTAAGCCAATGAGATCATCAAGAAATATGGGGCTTGGTTCATTTAGTTTCCAACCTTCTCATACATCTAGATTGATTGGATGTCAAAGGGCTCCATACTAACTTCCATGGTATCCCATTGATCATATCTTACTTCTGGAGGTCACTAGACGAATATGTGATTTTGATGCTATTGTCAAAAGGGACAAACATAAGATTGGTTTTGGTGGAGACTTCCCTTTGAGGATAGGCATTGAAGAGGCATGCCCTTCCATTAGTTTAGCCTAGGCTTCTAAAGAGGAGATGAGTGCTCTTGGTTTATCTTTCCATTCTAAGAGAGCTAGATTTGACATAATTGGTGAAGCACAAAAGAAGTCCAGTCGAGAATATAGCCATAAGGTTGATTTAAAAGACTACTAGGCCAATTGCAATGATGAATATGAGGTAAGGAAGAAGAATTTTTCCTGACTTCTAGTTGAATCAGTCTGATTGTTCAATGTGAAGGCAGTCCTAGATTATATTGAAGATGATGGGGACCAGATTCAAGGCCATGCTTATAAGGTAGTAAAGGACATGCCAATTGGTGAAGTGGATTGGATGGAAGAAGAAAAGATAAAATTAGGATAGGTAATGGATCCAGTCACCAAGTATACCAAGTTGTGGCTGAAGCATAAGATATGGGAATTGGAAAGTGAGGGTGTGTAGTGCACCTATGATTTGATGGGAAATTTGGACCCTCACTCTACTTCTGAGTAATCAGCTAAGCAGGATCCTAAGGGTAAGGGCAAGGTGGGATCCCCTTTCAAAATCAAGATCAAAGATGTTCAAATAGAAAAGGCTCAAGAAGAAAAAAAATAGAGAAGGCCAATTTCCAAGAAAAAGGGGCATACTTCAAAGGCTAAAAAGCCTAGAAATGAAGAAACTGAAAAGAAAGATCCTGAGGTTGGTGCTTATGTGCCTAAAAGAAGAAGAATTATAAGACTATCATAGAAAGAAAGCTCCAAGGTGGGAGAAGAAGTAGATCCACTTGTGGTAAATGTAGAGAGTTCAGAAGAAAGGACACAGGTGTATACAAGGAAATCAAGGACTTCCTCTCCTACAAATAGTGTACCAGAGGAAGATCCTCCTCTGGTTAATTCTCATGAGGAGTAGGATGATGATGTCCCCTCTTCCCATGAAGCTCAAAATGAACCAAGTGAATCTAGGGAGGTTGAGGATCATCAAGATATAGAAGGAGAATAATTTCATGAGGATGAGCTTTATAGGGCAGAGGAAAAAATAGAAAGAGGAATGTAGTCTCACTTGGTTGCATATGAGCATTCACCTATCAGAACGGAAGAAGAATTAGTTAAGGTTCCATTGCCTGTGCATAGGGAGGATCATGATGAAGAGGAGGAAGATAAATCCCAAAAGACTCCTGAGAAGCAAAATTTGAATGAAGATGTGTCTAAGGGTCAGCAAGAGGAAGTAGGGCAGAGTGAAGTGCAATTAGAGTCCACTATTCTAGAGTGGTTAGATAAGGAAATAAAGAGAAAGCAAGTTGTTGTGGAGGATACCCCACCCAATTGGGATGAGTTGTTGGCTAAGATAGGAAACGATAAAGGAAAGAAGAAGTCCAGAGTTATCTCCAAGGTTGAAAGAGATGCAGTAAACAACTAGGTTGTCCACATTTCCACTCATGCTCTGGATAAGAACAAGGATAAGGTAATGGGAAAGGATTACAATCTGTTGACCATTAACCTAGGATCTACCTCCGTGGAGCAAGACAATGAAGAATATGAGGGTTCTAGTGCAGTTATCTTGGGGATATTAAGAAAGGAAGTCCAAACTAAACAAGAGCTGAAGAAAGAGAATGAAAAGCTCAGGAAATGATTAGAGGATATGATGAAACCTTTGTAGTCCATTGGATCCTCATCCTCTGCTACAAATATACTACCCCAAGAGACTATCACCAAGCTAGAAAGAATGAAAGCTACTACTCTTGCTACAAAAATTGGCTACAAGGGGTGCAATCCAAAGGAAACAATGCTATCAAGAACATTCTCTCAACTGGAGGAGATGCTATGAGGGCAATAGAATGGTTAAAAGAAGTATTAGCTCAAGATAAAGAAGATACAGATCTCCTGCCATAGAAAACTAAAACCATCACAAAGTATAACAAGGATAAGCTTGTAAGTGATGGAATTATACCTTCCTCCAAAGCTGTAGAACCCTGGGAATGGTTTGAAGCTTTGAAAATTAGGCAGAAGGTGCTGAAAAATATCTATAAGCAAAGATGGCAAATGGAAGATACCCTAACTAGTGTTTATGATGGATGCATTTCTTTCTTTGAGATAATGACAGGGAGAAGGAAGATTACACCTAAGCATTTGAGCTTAGAGTAGTTGAGGAAATGGTGGCAAGATGTTTATGGTCTAGCTAGTGATGATCCTGTTACTGAACACCAATTGGATGATGCAGCCACCTATATTGTTGTTATTGATAAATATCTAACATATAAGATTGAGTGGGATAAATCAGTGGAGTAGTCCAAGGATAATATTACATAAATTAAAAGTTGACTTAAGGTTTTTCCTTTGCCACCCATAGCTGACCTTGACAAAACACTTTTGAAGGTGCATGGCATGATTGATCGAAATAAGGACAAAGGAGAAGATGGTTAATGTTGGGCTACATCGAGATTTGTGCTTCCCTATTATTTTGCATGCATTGGTCTGAGCTGCATTGGAGATCCCAGACCAACCTAGATGAAGTTCAAGCATTTAATGAATATTTTATTTCATTTTGAATTTCTCTTGGTTGACTTGTCTTGTGGCCAATTATTATTGTAAACTTTAGCTAGGCTGACATGTTTTGGGGGTTTCTATTAATATGGCACTTTTCCTCATTTGTAAGGGCTAGAGATAGACATAGACGAAAAGAGATATAGCTAGTATTGAAGTGAATTAAGTAGAGAAAGAGTTCGAAAGTAGTTTTCTCAAGCAAATATTCTAACAAAAATTTGGAATTTTTGCTACAGTGGATAATTTGATGCAAGTAATGACATTGTGATTTGGTGCCATACTTGTGTTCTTCTTATCTTGCATGGTTCTTGTTATTCTATCTTTAAAATTGCTTTGAGAAAGATTGCTATTTCAGTATTTAGGATTAGATTTGATTCAATGATGTTTATGGTTTGATATTTGAAGTGTTGCAGCGATCCCTAGTCCATACTTTTTGTAGTTAGCTGACTGTTAGTTGCTTTGCAAAGTTAACCTTGACCATATATCTATTGCACTTAGTTCAATTGTGAATATTTATTCATTTCAATTGCCTTAGGGTTGTCTTGGATGAATATGCATGATCTAAAAATCTTATTACCTTAGAATATTGCACTGTTCTTGTGAAATTGCAAATTCATTTGGGTTAAACAGGAATTGGTCCATTTCATGTATTTCATCATTTGCATTGTTAATCTTAGGAGTAGCATTAATCTTAGTGATCTCTTTGAAACCCTAATCTTTTGTTATTTTCTTTATCATTTGGGTTAGATTTAGGATTGAAGTATCATCATATTACTAGATCTAATAAATTGAAGATTCAATCTTTGCTTGTAGCAAGGTCCCATTGTGATTACCAACATTTTCAAATTTATCATTGAGTTGTTTGTGCATTTTCAAGACCTGACATTAGAGACCTTAGGGTTATCTCTTGAGGCTTGTTGATAGATATTTACCTTTCAAGAGAGATAGGATACTTGTATCTTGTCTGAGTTGTTGTTGTGTAGAAAACATCATCAACAAAGCCTTAGATGAGGGAAATAGACTAGAAATTGGCTAGATGTAACCCATCTCCCAGATATGTTTGATGAGATTTTCTATCTCATTCAATTTTAATGGTAAAATATTCATTTCTTAAAAAGGTTAAATCCAAATTATAAAAATATTCATTTTTCCTTCATATTTTTCATTTTCTTTGTTTATAATTCAAGTGCTCTTACATTTCTTGGTAGTATTTGAAATGAATTTATTTTATTTGGAATAATTTGAAAGTATGTTATTGAACCAAAAGGAAATAGGGTGCTCCACATTTTAGGAGATGGAACACAAGGGGGGCCTATTTGTTCTCTTAGTTCATTAAAGGAAACCCTAGAGATCCCTCAACCAAGTGACCCCATTGAGGGAAAAAGGGGGGTATGTAGGTTTTTGCTAGGGGTTTCCTTATGTGTGATTGAAGAGAAGGGTTCACCTCTAAGCAAATGCTTAGAAAGAAGGAAATGGAAGCAATATGCAAATATAACTATGTGACCTAGAAAATGGAGCTCAAAATCAGAATAATAAATAGAGGATAAATAGAGAAGTGCTTGGAAGGCTGGAGATGTCTAAAATAGGGTCAACAACTTTGAAATTATAAATTTTGATGTGCACTAGGACTCATACTCCAGACTAGGCGATTTAGTCTTGCTACTGGAATCTGGGTAGAATCTAAAATTTTATGCTAGCAAATCAAGATTTATAGAAAACTACTAAAATGTGGTATATTTGGACTCATATGCCCAAGGTGGCGATTTAGTCCTAGAATCAAGATCTGACTGAAATTTTGGTAGCCTCTCATGATCTTCTCTAGCTTTCATCCTACATAATATCCAAGTTTAAAAGTTTTAATTATGTCATGTAGGAGAGTTTTTGTGAAGCTAACAACTTCTTCCAACTTTCTCTTCAAATGATCTTCAAGCTCCAAATCACGTAGATATGCAATCACACATGAAGAGGGAAAAATGTTGTTATGCTAGAGAATAGGGGTTTTCCTTGGTCAAACCCCATTTGGCTAATTAAACCTTGAAATGGAATGAAATAGCATGAAGGAAAGATGAATGAAAAATACAATGTTACAACTCACCAAACCCTTGAACAAAGGTTGCAAACTTGTGTGAAATGGCTCCAATGGATGTGGATCTTGACGCTTGATCTTGATATGAGATAATGTCCTTGAATGCTTGCTTGAATCATGAAAACCTACATCACAAATGTTAGCTCACAAAACACACATGATGCATAATGACTTTGAAATGATGCTTGAATCTTGAATGTAGCTCCAAATGCTTGATAATCAGCTCTTGAATTCTATTGATCTCATAAAATTTCTCTAGGAATGCTCTCTCAAAATTGCTAGATGAGTTGAAAGCTTGCTAGGTGAAACTAAGCGAAATAGCCTTGTATATATAGTTGTTTATGCCAAATTTCTCAAAATTACAACACCACAAGCCAACATCATTTCTAGGATAATAAAATACTACCAAGAATTTGATTTGAAATAGGTCCTATTTAAAGTGGGACTCATATCCCAGTTAGGGCATATGAGTCCCAGTGTCTTAAACATGTGACACAAACTCCAAGAAATGTTAAGTTCAATGCAATATTTGAAATTAGGTCTTAAACATGTGACACAAACTCCAAGAAATGTTAAGTTCAATGCAATATTTGAAATTAGGTCCCAAGACCTAGGTGGGACTAATACACACAAGGTGGCATATGAGTCCCAGATCACCAGATCTAGAACACAGCCAAAAAACATGAATTATGAATTATCATTTGTTAAATGTCAAGATTATACATAGAAAAATGTATTTAATTAGGCTTTTGGACATAAAATAGGACCAAACAAGGCATAAAGAAGCCCAATTTTAACAAGGAGGGCCCAAACAAGTGTGAAAATGTAAAGGGATACATTTTCTTAGACTATAGTTATGTTTATTTGGTGACATTTTAATTAATTTATTTTATTTGTTCACATTTATGTAGAGAAAGTCAAATAGTCTCATTCTAGTTGTCAAAATATGTTCATTTTTTGTAGAAAAACTAGAGTTACTTATCTAAATGACTCGGTATTTGATATTTATATGGAAAATCATGTGATATGATTCTTAATTCATAGTAGGACAATAACATATTTAAAACAATATGTGTAAGGTAATATATTTAAAGATAAATTCCTAGGATATTTACATATGATTGAATGATTGAAGAATTATGGATTAGAGATCACAAAACCATCAAAATAATTTCTCCTTCTGTATGTAAATTAGTCAACAATCATCCTCTAAAATGGCACCAATAATAAGCAATCTCTTAGTAATTAACAATTGATATTCATTGTCAAAGAACACTCCAAGAAATTTATAACACTATCACTCATCAACTCATGTTAGCAATCAACATTTAACTCAACATATTTATTTCCACCTTATACTAATGGGTATGTGTAGGATTATGATGGGACAAAAAGTGGCGATACGATGGGTATGTGTAGGGTATGTGGCTGATGACTTTTTTTTACCCAAAATTGATGAAACAAAAAGGGTTTTTAAAGGAGATTCTTAGCTTTCAACCAATATAAAATATTCTTTACTTCAGGAATTTAATAAATAATTGTTATTCATTTTCTATTTGAATTACGACTAAAGTCTTGATTGATAGGCTAATTGAAACACACCTATAGCTTTCAAATAGTATCACATTTTTTAAATTTGAAACATGTGTCACATTCTATGATTCACATACTATAGGATTAAAAAAAATGAATTTCATGAAGTTTTGACCAAGTTAAGGTGGTCAGACATACGAGTTTTTATATTTTTTAAAATTTGTAATAAAAATTTCATAATTAATTATTTACTTGGAAACAAATTACAAAAAAATATGCATCACATCGGGACATGAGTCCTCTACTTATATCTAAAATATTATAAAAAAAATATTATCATTTTGTTGTGGTTAGGGTGGTTAGACAAATACCTACTTCTTATTTTTTCCTTGAAATTTAAGTACTACTGCATTGAAATTTCAAATTTTCACCAAATATATATTTTTTTAAATAAACCTAGTAGTTTAGAAACTACATTCAATTTGCTAAAAATTATATTCTTAAATATTTTTGAAATAATATAGATAACTTATTCAAATTTTTACGTCAAGTTGCCTAACTCGGATATTTTTGAATTTTTTGCCACTTAAAGGCTTGTTTTTTCCATGATGATCCTGCACATACCTTGTCATCCTTTGCAACCCTTAATATCTCTAATGTTTACTATTAGTTAAATATTAGGACTTGACTTATGAGCAAGGAATTCATGAATTTAAATCCTTTAGAAATTGGTCTAATGTTGACTTTTGAAATCATCGTAGGAACGCGGAACTGAAGACTTTTGTTTCAGTGGGCTTTCTAAGTTACTATTGTTCATTGGTACTTGTGGGTATTGACTATTTTTTATCCAGGTGGTTGCATTTGTAGTGAGCAATAAGAAGGGAGCCTCCCCTTTCTAAGAGGAGAGATTTTATCTCATCATAGCTATTGTTGAAATCCCTATTTTATAATTTGTAAAGGAATTACAAGATATTCAACCACCACTACTATTACAACATTACAAAAATATAATTCATTCATCTAAGTCTTAGAATAAGAGATTGCTTATTGGTGACTATCAGGAGATTCACTACTTGATAGGATACTAATTAAACAACTTATCAAAATTACAAGATATATATCTCAACAATATGATGCAAGTGAGTGAAAGTAGTCGCTTCTTATTTTAGTAACACATATTTGTAGGATTACACCTACACAAGTTAAAACTTAACTAAGAAAGCTTACCCTATATGTGCTAGGATTAATAAATTAATGTATACAAAAATCAAATGTGCCAACACTAAAAAATTCTTCCCCATGGTACATCTTGAACACACCCCATTGAAAAATATAAGGTGAGTGATTCAAATATGTTTTAGAGTGATTATGATCAAACACATCATGTTTTTTTCCTCTTATTTTATGCTACTTTAGTTTGGTGTCTTTGATGAATTTTTTATAGTATCTATTAATTAAAAAAATAATGTTACTTTATGATATGACATTTTTCTATTCAAGACCCATCTGACTTAGTTCCTAGTAGTCTACCTAACTTAGATAATATAAAAATTATGATTATGACCCTTAAATAATATTACTAGCACAATATTGTCACAATAGTTTACCATTTGAATTCTCACATTGCAAGGATAATAATAGTGGAAATTTACCATTACCTATTGATATGGGTGTAAAAATTAAATTAAATAATGTATTGTGACATAGATTTTTAGACCCAATGGACTCTCTAACTCTTATAGGGTTTTTCAACTAAAAGGAGAGAGATTAGATCCAAAAATGCTTATGTGACACTCAAATTAGAAACATGTATGCTATGTGATATGATGTAAATGGAGTGATCTAAGTGATTCTAAGCTATGAAATTGATCAAACATTCATGCAAAATATAAGAATTATGATTTGTTTGAAAACACATTGTGTATTGCAAGAATGAACTAGAAATGAATGCAAAACTTAACAAAAATGAATCAAACTAAAAGAGTGCACTTGGAATCTTGATGAGGGATACTAAAATTTAGGTCTGGTGAGACTCATTCACCATGCATGGTGAATTAGTCCCAATTTTGAGTAATTGTATCAGAGCCTATTTTAGCCAAATGGGTGTTCGAATCTACAAAAATCCTCAGAAAACATGTATGTTGGGACTAATTCACCACTAATGGTGAATCAGTACACTTTGGACTTTTTGAAAACTCAAAAATTGAATCTATAGCTTTTAGATTGCTCAATCTGCACCTCTAGGTGTCCAAATCTGAAATTGCCAAATTCAAGTCTAAAATTGTCTTTTTGTTGATGATTTGAAATAGATGAATGAAGAGATGACTTGAATTAATTTGAAATGTAATATTCAATGATTTCTCATCGTCCAAGAGTCTAATATTTTCTAACAACAATACATGAAAGAGATATGTTGAATGTTAGGGCATGGGGATTTGCCTTGGTCAAACCCCTTTTAGGTAATTAAACCAAAATGATGAAATAAAGGAACAAAGCATGTGAAATGGAAGTGATTACCTTATCGTGATGATTTTATCTTGGAATTATACAACATAACATGAAGATTCAGCCCTTGAATACTTTATGAAGCTAACTTGATGACTTCTAATGAAGAAACCCTAGCTTGCTTGACTTGTGATAGAAGATAGATAAAGAATGGATAATTGGATTTATGAGAGAGATGGATAGATGTAAAATAAGGATAAAAGAACTTATTTATAGTCAATTTTTCCTTATCATCCTAACTATACCTCATCATAGGCTAACATACAGAAAAATTAAACATAAAACCTAATTTTTGCTTGCTCAAACCCCAAAAATGACTCAAAATGGGACTCATTCGCCACTAATGGTGAATGGGCACCACCTAGATGGGAATAATTCACCACAAATGATGAATGGGTCCCATAGGGGTCATTTTTGCTTGCTGGAATGCCAATAAGTAAGAAAATTAGGCTTATATGATGACTATGTTGGTTATTTCATCAAATTAGGCCTTGGGATGCACAATATGGGTCAAATAGGACCTATTAGTGATTATGCAAATGTTTAATAGGGCTTGGGACAAATAAATCAATGTGAAAGTGTGATTAAATACACTTTACAACACTAAAATTAGGTCTATATAGCCTCAAATGACACAAAAACCAATGTGAATGTCTAAATCACACGACAACACTAGTTTAACATTAAGTTTACATTAAGAATCTTATAGATTGATTTAATAATGTTATTAAACACATTTTATGATGTTGGATTAGGGAAAATTATGTTAATTAATTCTAGAAAAGCATGATAGTCATTTACAAGAGTTTACAACACCTTTACAAGACATCATTAAAAGCATGATGTTTGATTTACAAGGGTCCAAGACCTATTGTGGACACATAAAATGCCTTAAAAAACTAGATAAGGCCTCATAAAGTCCAATTAACCATGAATTAATCTCATGTCAAGCAACAGATCCTTTTTTCTACAACACATTTAGCCCCCACTTTTGTGAGATGATGAACTTGCTTCCTCACACCAAAGTAGCCATTCAAGAGAGATCCACATGTAAATAAAGCCCCCAAGATACAAAATAATGTAAAGGAAAGATAAAAAGAGAGATAAGATGGAAAATATGTACTCACTTTGGGTCAACGAGACTTCTTGGTTGTCTTCCAGGTGAGAAAGGCCAAAAAGGTATACTCACTTTGGGGCCACAGAACTAGTTGTCCATGGGGTGAGAAAGCCCAAAAAGTAAGATACATACACTAGTTGGTATGCACTCACAAACATAAAGGTGGCTATGGGGAAAATTCATGCCGCTAGTTGGGCTTCTCACTCAACCATGTTAAAGCTATACCTGTTTGATAACTTTAACAAGGCGCCACAAAGAAAATGCCATAAACAAAAAGGAAAGGTACCATAGTCATGGAATTTGTGTTATGAAAGGTGGCAAAAATAAATGCAAAATGTAAAATTGTAATGTGAAATATGTTCAAGGAAGTCTTGTTTAGTTTATGCAAGGTTAGTCACTTAGGGAACATTGTGTCTAATGTCTCCAAAAGAGGACCAATCAAAGAATAGTATATTCACAACTTAGGGGATGTAGTGCATTGCATCAAACCACCAAGAGTAAAGAAATATGATTAGAAAGATCACAATTATGAAGGACATCACACCCAATGTTATCCACAAAGTGAAAAATGCATCACGTAAATGACAAGGTTACACTAAGAAGTGTGAATGCAAATGAAATAATGGTAATGTATGCCCCACCACTTTAAAGCAATTGCTAACACCATTGTTGTGAGTAATTGCTTTAAAGTAGAAGAGAAGAACATGAGAGCTTATCCAGAAAGCCCTATACCAAGTCATATGTTTTCGATAAGCTGCGTCATGAAAGAGGGAAGCATGTCACATGTGAGACAATCTTAAGACACGCCATCCACATCTCAAGCTTGATATTATATGTTCATGAAAAGTTAACAAGTAGTCAAAAGAGACAACGACAAGTGATATATAGGGATAAGGCTTAATAATACTTTGTCCCCACTTAGAGTAGGACAAAGGTGAGCCTGGAATGGATGATGGTATGTTGGCCCTTGTAATGCATGCAAGACATGCAATAGTGAGAATGTAATTATCCCACAACTATTACAAGGCAAGAAGCATCAACTAATGTTATTGATGTGAATAAGGGGGAATCTGGGAAGAGTCTTGTGTGATAGTATTGATGTTGTGTGAAGGTTTGGTGATTTCGATTAAACAACAATAACCAAGACCATGAGTTGTGTGTTGTGTGTTAAGATCAATAGGGTTGTGGATACCTTACTCCTAAGCACCACAACCTTTTCCATTATACCCAAGTTATTTCATGAAATCATACCCTTTTCCATAAAGCTTTTGGAGTGTTTTGGAATCAAGTGGTTGTTCAGTATTATGTTTTTCCACGGGTACTAAGGAGTTCGTGACATTGTCTAAATTGGTTGAGGTGGATGCTTGTGAAAGGTTATCCAAATTTTGTGTTGACATAATGGTTGGTTTTTGTGGTTTCTCATCTTTCTTTTGTGTGAGTATGTATTCTCCCATAAATAAGGGTGTGAATTCTAAGGATCCCTAATCATCACCAAATAATTTAGAGATTGTTTCCATATCATTGTGTTTAATTTCAAGAGGATCTATGTTGGATGTTGGGATCAATGTTTTGAGAGGACTTGTAACCCCATGTTCAAAGTACAAGCAACCTTTAGGCTTGAGATCAGCTTCAACTTGATAAAATTTTTATTATTATAGATATATTTCATTATACGATGAAGGGTTGAAGGCACTGCATTCATCTCATGAATCCATGGCCTACCGAGAAGAAGGTTGTATGAAAGATCATAAGGCATGACATGAATAGGAGTTTACAAAGTAACCACCCCAACCATAATAAGCAAAGTGATTATACTAATTGGTTTCTTTGTTATATTATCAAATCCTTGAATAGCAGTAGAATTGGGTATTATTTGTGATCTGTCAACCTCTAATCAATCGAGGAGAGTCGCACTACATACATTAAGGGAGAAACCATTATCTATGAGAGTGTTTTTGATACCTGTGCAATGGAATTGAGAAATTATCATAAACACATCATGTTGTTTTCATAATTCCAAAGGAGGTAGCTCATGTTGATGAAAAATAATATCAAGATTAGTTTGATTCGTTGGATGGGTTAAAGCTGCCACATCATTTAGAGTTGTGCTAGTAGGAACTACAATTTTTTGTAAGGCTATTTAAAGAATATTGTTGTAATGTGGTGACATCTAAAGTAAATCCCAAAGGGAGATTTTGGAAGGAGTATTCTTTAATTGTTAAACAAGATCTCACTCCTTTGTTTGTGGGGTGTAGCGAGGAGCACTAGGTGGATTACGTAAAGGTAATGATAGTGGAATAATTTGTGGAAGTTGTGGGTTATTTCATGTGTTATATGTATGAGAAATAGTATCATCACTATATTTTTGTGATACATTAGAGAGATGAATGGGATGTGAAGGTGGGTAAAGGGTAAGTTTAGGTTTATTGAAAGGATGAAGTAGATGCGAAGGTGGGTAAAGAACAAGTTTAGGTTTAGTGGAAGGATGAAGTAGATGTGAAGGTGGGGAAAGGGTAAGTTTAGGTTTAGTGTAGTGAGGTTGAATATTGTTAACATCCCTTAAGTGGGGTTCTTCATTATCTTTGAAGGGTATCTTATTGTTGTCTTGGGTCATAATATCCTCCCTAGGAGGAGAGTTCTTAGGAGAACAAACCACATGTTCATGACAAGGTTTGGTTCATCCAAAATAACTTCATCACAACTAAGGAGAGTAATAATGCTTGAATGTGTTTGATTATTGATAGTGGGGAGACTAGAGGAAGATTGTATTTGATTGTTGGTTGTTTCTAAGGTCACAATCTCTAGTTCCATGTTGTCTACCATACTGGGAGAGCTTATAATATGTTTGTCTAAGGTTGAAATTTGCAAAGTAGCTTCATCACAAGAATGAGGAGAATCAATGAAGGAATTGTTGTGGTCACTAATTTTTTTTGTAGGAAGAAGGGGACAATTAAGATTCTCATTACTCTCATTGGTTATGTTTCTAATATAGTATCTTCATCATAACTAGGAGAGATACTAGGCGAAGAAAAAATTTGATTATCATGATCATGCATGACTTCATTGGTTTGTTTTGTAATGTCTTCCAAAATAGGGTAGGTAGGGAAAGGATCATAAAGAGGGTTGTTATAGACTTTAAATATTTGATTATTTAAGTCCAACCTATCAACCTCATCATTTACAATATCATGTTCCTCAAAGTTATCTGCACAAGGGAAATTAGGTAAGGTGATGTCTATGATTTCATTTTCTTGTGCTAAAATATCTTCCCAAAGGGGATGAGGAGGACACAAAAGAGCCTAATGATTCTCAATGATTGTATCTTCTTTCACCAAGATACCTTCATCACCAAAAGGAGAGATATTAAGAGAGTTACAATCATGATTGTCATGATCATTTATGTTTGTATATTCTTATAACACATCATTCACAAAAATAGGAGAGATAAAAGGGAATGTAAGGTTAAGACAAGAATTAAAACTTTCATTCTTTTGTGCTAAGAGACTCATAATATTGACATGTAGTGAAGAAATGACAATCATGCTTATTAACTAACATTTTGAAACAACAATCTATGCTAATTCAAAATGCAATGTAAAATATTGAAATGAAATGCAATTTTCAAAGAAAAATTGATTGATTATGTTATATAATAACATGAGAATACAAATGTGCAATTTAAACAATGCATGAAATGAGCCAATTTATGCTAGTTTTGATGAAATGCATGCTACAAAAATGTAATTAACTGATATATGTAGGTTAAGGAATCAATCAAAATCCTAAAAACCAATTTTTGAGATCTGGAAAATGTTGTTTTAGGTGCCAAAAGGGACTGATTCGCCCAAGGTGGCGAATGAGTCCTAGTATGGACCTTTTTCAAAATTTTCAAAAATTTGTGACTAATTTTTATGAATTATGAGAGCCAATATGTAGAACTACATGAAAAATGTAGAATTACATAAAATCTAAATGAATTTAGATGCTACAAATGCAACCTAAATACACTTTTTATGAATGTAAGTTTTAGCATGCAAGTGAATCATGCAAATCCTAATGTAAGCCCAAGGAAAGCCTAGATCTAAGATGGAAACCAAATCAGAAAGGAGAAGTATTAAAAAAGTTGGGTTCACCAAAATGTGATAGATTTTTGGACCCAATGGACTCTTTGACTCTTCTAGGGTTTTTCAGCTAAAAGGAGAGAGATTAGATTAAAAAATGCTTATGTGACACTCAAATTAGGATGTATTCAATGTTATAATATGTAAATGGAGTGATATAAGTGTTTTTAAACTATGAAATTGATCAAACATGCATCCAAAATCTAAGAATTATGACTTGTTTGAAAACACATTATGTATTGCAAGAATGAACTAGAAATGCATGCAAAACTTAACATAAATGAATCAAACTAAAAGAGTGTACCTGGGATCTTGATGAGGGCTAGATAAGACATCTAGAAAGCTATTGATACTAAAATTTAGGCCTAGTGGGACTCATTCACCATGCATGGTGAATCAGTCCCAGTTCTAGGTGACTATACCAGAGCCTATTTTAGCCAAATGCGTGTTCGAATCTACAAAAATCCTTAGAAAACATGTATGGTGGGAATCATTCACCATTAATGGAGAATTAGTCCACTTTTGACTTTCTAAAAACTCAAAAATGGAATTTTTAGCTTTCAAATTGCTTAATTTGCACTTCTAGGTGTCCATAGTTGAAATTGCTAAATTCAAGTTTGAAAGTGTCTTTTTGTTGATGATTTGACTTAGATGAATGAAGAGATTACTTGAATTAATTTTAAATGTAATCTTCAATCATTTATCATCCTCCAAGAGTCTAATATTTTATGACAACAATACAAGAAAGAGATA
Source organism: Sequoia sempervirens (assembly GCA_007258455.2). Taxonomy (NCBI): domain Eukaryota; kingdom Viridiplantae; phylum Streptophyta; class Pinopsida; order Cupressales; family Cupressaceae; genus Sequoia; species Sequoia sempervirens. The sequence continues at coordinate 655,775,319 of VDFB02281492.1, forward strand.
TGTTGAATGTTAGGGCATGGGGGTTTGCCTTGGTCAAACCCCGTTTAGGTAATTAAACCAAAATGACGAAATAAAGCAATGGATCATGAAAAATGGAAGTTATTACCTTATCATGATGATTTTATCTTGGAATTTTTCAACATAACATGAAGATTTGGCCCTTGAATACTTTAGGAAGCTAACTTGATGACTTCTAATAAAGAAATCATAGCTCGCTTGACTTGTGATAGAAGATAGATAAAGAATAGATACTTGGATTGATGAGAGAGATGGATATATGTAAAATGAGGATGAAAAAACTTATTTATAGTCAATTGTGCCTTAGTATCCTGACTATACCTCATCATAGGCTGACATACATAAAAATTGAACTTAAAACCTAGTTTTTTCTCGCTCAAACCCCAAAAATGACTCAAAATGGGACTCATTCACCACTAATGGAAAATGGGCCCCACCTAAATGGGAATAATTCGCCACTAATGTTGAATGGGTCCCACAGGGGTCATTTTTTTTGTTGGAATGCCAAGAAGTAAGAAAATTAGGGTTATATGATGACTATGTTAGTTATTTCATTAAATTATGCCTTGGGATGCACAATATGGGTTAAATAGGACATATTGGTAATGATGTAAATGTTTAATATGGATTGGGACATATAAATCAATGTGAAAGTGTGATTAAATACATTTTACAACACTAAAATTAGGTCCACAGCCTAAAATTACACAAAAACCAATGTGAATGTCTAAATCAAACTATAACAGTGGTTTAACATTAAGTTCACATTAAGAATCTTCTAGGTTGATGTAATAATTTTATTAAACACAATTTATAATTTTGGACTAGGGAGAAGTAAGTTAATTAATTATAGAAAAGCGTGAAAGTCCTTTACATGAGTTTACAACACCTTTACAAGATGTCATTAAAAGCATGTTGTTTGATTTACAAGGGTCCAAGACCTAGTGTGGACACATAAAATTCCTAAAAACACTAGATAAGGACTTATTAAGTCTAATTAACCATCATTTAATCCCGTGTCAAGCAACAGGTCCTTTTTTCTACAACACAGGTGTGTAAGGTTATAAATTTAAATACATCATCCTAGGACATTTGTTTATTATTGAATTATTGAAGAATATTTAATTAGAGTTCATGAAAGAATTAAAATAATTCCTAAAAGTAAATTAATAATTAGTGATCTTGTATTAGCACCAATAATAACCAATCCATTAGAATAAACAAGTGAGATTTATTTTCAAAGAACACTCCAAGAAATTTCTAATACTATCACAAATCAACTCATCTTAGAAATCAATAATTGACTCAACATATTCATATCCACTCTATGCTCCTGTAGACACCTAAATTTGGACACTTACATTGGTCCAAATTTATCCCTTTTTGTCTAAATATCCTCTTATTTGCAGTAATTAAGGAATATTGTTATTATTTAATTAATACCCCTAAAGCCCACTAAATCCCTAAGGTATTTGGTTAAATAACTAAATACCTTACCCTTTATTCCTTTTCTCCAAGGAATTAAATAAATAATTCATTTATTTAATTCACTTCATCTCCCATCCCCCATAATCTTCACTTAATCTTAATCCACCTTCCAATCCCATCATTAGGGGTGTGCCCATGTGTAATCCATGATTAGAATGTGTCACATCCTCCAACTTTTGCAAGTTGGTTCCCAATCTTCATTACCCACCTAACTATCCTCTAATCATTGATTAGCTAGTCTAATCAACCCCTTTGGTCAACTCTCCCCATCCCCCAAGTAATTTTTAATTCCTTTGTCTTCCCAAAGCCCTCTCATGGAATTTTTAATTCCATTTACAATCCCCATGTCCTTCCCAATGGAATTTTAAATTCCATTTTATTCATCCAATGTTTCTAAGGAATTTTTAATTCCTTTTATCATGGGTATGTGCAGGATCATGATGGGCCAAAAAGTTGCAATGAGGAAAAAAACAATTCTTTCATCAACCCAAAAATGTGGAAATGTTGAGTTGACTTTTTTGTGGCTTGGGTGTCAGTAAAAACTTCCAAAGCAAAAACCAAACCAAGATCTCCAAATCGGATATCCGATCCAAATTGGATATCCGATTCGAAGCAAACGTATATATATAAATTGGGCCTATTATAATCATTTGGCATTCATAAATAGGCGGTGGCGCACAGTGAGGAGGTTCTCCATATATCCGATATCTAATTTATCTGATATCTATTTTGAAAAGGTTAGATTTTTGATATTTCTTTGCTTTGATTGAAATTTTGAATTAGATTTGTATAATTTCAGTTAGTTTTTTATGAATTTTTTTCAAAATAGGGTTTGATTGAATTTTTATGAAAATTTTGAGTTTAGAATGGATTTTGATTAAAAATGATTTTTTTTTTTATGGATTTTGATTAAAGATGAATGTTTTTTTATGGATTTTGATTTAAAAATAGTGTTGTTTATGTATTTGTATTAAAAGTTAGAGGATTTTATAGATTTTTTGTTAAAAATAAGGGTTTTTTTTTAAAAAAAACTATGGTATTTTTACAATATTTTCATTTATACTATCTAATTTCAATTAGATTAATTATTTTTTAACTTTAATTAGGAATTATGGCTACTAAAAATGAAAATGCACAAATTCCAAATGATCCACTAGCTGAGAATGAAAATGCACAAATTCCAAATGATCCACCAACTAAGAATGAAAATGCACAAATACCAAATGCTCCACCACCTCTGCAGCCATCAATTAAAGAATTAATTGGTGAAAAATTGCAGCAAATAAAGGGCATTTCTGAAATTTATAAGAGAATCCCTCAATTATTCAAGATGTCAAACACATTAAAAGATATAATTAAAAATATAGAAACCCTCTCCACCCAACATAATTCCTTTCATTCATGGCAAGAAGACATGAAGGAATATTATGCATGTGGATTGTCTTATGACGATGTGAAAGATCTTGGAATAACCAAAGCCCAAATAGCCTCTTTATTTGTTAACCCTCGCACTGGTTTTCCAGTTAATGTTAATAAACCAAAAATTTCTATAAAATGGTGCACACATAGGGATATTGTAGATAACTTTTGGGATCATTGGTATATGGTTTTTGATAAACTAGTGCCAAACAAAAATTGTGATATACCATTTTACTTTATTAAAAAATTATATGTTGAGTTTGTGTTAGGGCATCATGTAAATTAATTTGACATTAAACCCTTCCAGGGTGTTGGTGGAGGTATGCCCCAGGATAGACCAGGGGTAGTTAGAGTAGTCCCGTGCCCATATGTTTTCCCTCCTCCCCTTCCTCCGCCACCTCTAGTATATCATCCAGATATTATGTAGGATGTTGTCGCACAAACTATCTAGGTTATTCACTCTTTGAGTGCCCTTTTGGTTTCGCATGCTTCTACAATAGCTCAGCCACATTCTGGTGATGTTGGTGATGGTTTGAGTGTTGTTGCATCATCCTCTTCAAGTCCACATATTTGTGTGCTACATACTTGCTACATGTGCCACCAGATATGCTTGGGTCCTCTTGGACAACCCACCGAGCATCCCTTGGACACTTCTGATTATGACCTCCACAATGTGGACATTATAGATCAGACTCAGGGGAGTGGAGCGTACCCTACAAAGTCCTCTCCTACTAGAGAGGGGGACATTGGAATAGTGACATTGGTAAAATTTAAGTTGTAAATTCATAACTTGCATTTGTTTTTAAATGAATATTAATAATAGATAGTATAATGTACTAATATTTATTTACATGGTCTATTTAATAGTTAATTTCTAAGAAGGAGCTCGCATAGGTGACTGATAGCACCCTTAGGACCATTTCATTTGGCCTTGACACACACACAGTATATATTTTCACACTCACTTGTTTACATTTTTTTATTATATACTTGCTTGTCATTTGAATTGTCATAAATGAAATTATATAATAACTTATATGTTTATCTTATTTTCCTCTTGTAGGAAATACCTAGTGCAAGCGAGGTGTAGCCTTGTCCAGATTCTGAAAGTGCAATGTTAGATAAGGGAAAGATAATTGAACTCAAATTTGATTGAATTAATAATTTTAAGATCTTATATTGATTATACATACATCGATACAGATTTTTAGTTTCATATGTACTTGTCATTTTTTATGTATAGGTAGTTATGAGCTATACATCATTGTTGACAAGTGCGAGCAAGGTGTAGCCTTGTCCAGATTATGGAAGTGAAATGTTAGACAAGGGGAAGGTAATTGAACTCAAATTCAATTGAATTAAGATTTTTAAGATTGATTATACATATATCAATATAGAAATTGGTAGTTTCATATGTAATTGTCACTTTTATTTACAGGCAGCTATGAGCTATACATCGTTGTTGATAAGTTCCACAACGCCTGAAGGAGTACGTATTGGAAAACTTGAATGAGTAGGTGTTGAATCACCTAGAGGAGATAAAGAAAAAGATCAGCCTAAAGAGGTATGTGTTTATTTTATTTTGTGTTTGGTATTTATATGTTCCTATTACCAACAGTTATATGCTAACTTGGATCAATTTTATGTTTTTGTTCACATATATAGATTGACATTACAATTGTTGGTTTGGTCAGTTCTTTGAGAGGGGCATATTCTAGGACTTTTGACCCTTTGAAGAGACTAATATTTTAGGTAATCAAGATTACAATTTTAGATTTCAATTATAATTCAATGTATATTGATTTCAATGTTAATTATTCAATTTTAAATCGTATAGTATAACTAATCTCAATTGTGGTTTGAATTTTTCTTATGCAGCTATCTTCAGAGCCAACGAGTGCTGCAAAGAGGCTCCATTTTGATGATGCACCAGTAGTTTAGGATGAGATAGACATTTTGGCATGTAAATTTTGAATAGACATTGAGATGGCATATGCCACATTTTGTAGAACTTTGTTTGAGTTGGTGTTGATGCCATTTTTGTATATGGAGATACACTCAAGATTATTGGATAATTTGATATATAGAAGAACCAATCAAAATTTAATTTCTTCCTCATGTGCATGATTAAACTCTTTGAAAATTTAATCAAGTAAGCAATGGTTAAATATCAATGTACAATAGCATAAAATGAATGGTTATATTATGTAGTTGATATTCATATTGCTGATTACATTGCATTGCACATCTTTCAAACTCAAAGCATTACTTCACATTGCATAAGTAACAACTAGATGTTGATAGATGAAAAAATTTCAATAACAATATAGTTTTTACAAAGTCAACCTAAGCAGTTATGCAATTACTTCACATTACATAACTAATAACTAGGAGCAGCTATCAATTGCTTTAGCTTGTCATGGAATTCTATGAGACCACATTTCTTTGAGGAAACTTGGCATAATCGGTAGCTTGATATGGGATTCTATAACTGATTAATCATAACCGATTAGATAGCTCATATAACATATATATAGAAGGAAGCAATCCCGACCCATCTCTAACATCAAATTTTGGTTGGGCCTCCTCCTTGACATCAACTATGTGTGGTTGGGCCTCCTCTACTCTAGCATCTAAATCAGGCTGAACTTGTACCCCAACTTATGCACGTTAACTTGAACTCCATTTTGTGTATGTTGAGATCCTAATCATATAAAAGACAAAAGACTTGAGAGAATATTTAAGGGATGAAATATATAAACTTGTTTTCAAAAGACTATGTAAATTTTAACATTTGGATATGTTATCATTCTCTATTATATATATTAAATATAAGCTTAAATGTATAACATTATTTTTCTATTTACTCTCAAGTCACTATAAAATTAAATATGTATTTCTAACATAATTTTCCTCATGTCTATATATACTTGCATAATGGTAGCATAAATAAGTTTGTTTAAAGGTAGTTTGAGGTGATGTGCATAAAATTTTAAATTATTTAGATAACATACAAGATTGAATCCAAGTTGTGGTTCTTATGATGTGGGAAAGAAATATGAATTCCTGCATATATGAAATAAGACACTTGGGTGTAAAATGATAGAATAAAGGTACAAAAAAATATCATTAACAACTTGCACAAAAAAAGAAACTTAAGGGCATTTGCAGAATTCTAAATGCAACAATATTTAAATTAAAGACATTTTATTTATGAATGATTCCATGGATAAACTAGAGAAGGTCACACCTCATAGATTCTATTCTTGGTAGGAGATAAAGTAATCTTACGAGTTAAACCTCATAAGAGCTTGAGAGAATTTGGAAAGTATGTTAAGTTAGCACCTAGATACGTGGGTTCTTTCAAAGTTTTAGAAGTTATTAACCCGGTTGCCTAAAAAATAGCTCTACCACCAACTCTTTATCATATGCATGAGTTTTTCCATGTCTTATTTAAAAAAAATGTGTTTTCGCATTAACCATATTCTTGATTGGAATAATCTTCAAGATTAGGATCCTGAAGTGATCACAATTGAGCCTCTCAACATATTTTATTTAGATAATCAAACTAGCTACCTTGTTGGCTTGATGAGATGGATGCAAGAGATTTTGTTTCTCCCTCTAGGATAGAGAGGAAGAGCATCACTAGAGAGAGTAGCTGATTTGAGAAGAAAACCAAGGCTACCAAGAAATTGAGAAGTCACACACAAACCATATATTGCATGGTTTCTTTAAATTATGAATTATTTCTTGGAACTGATTGAACTCTAAGTTCATTTGAGTTGTCATTGGTGTTGCATAGTTGTGCAAAGTTTTATGAACTATTCATTTTTCCTAATAACCATGTGAAATGTTCATCTTTCTATTGGAATGTTATTCAAAGAGGTATAATTGTATGTTAAGTATAAAATACATACATGTGTCCTTGTTTTATTATTAAAACCTAACTTGGCATGAAATTCTATGATATATAGAGTCTATAGATGCCAGGTTTCAATTTGTATGATATTGAAAATAGAAGCCAACTAAGTAGAGTTATCAAAATTCTTTAGAAATCATAAGAATTTTTTAGTACACTAGTCATTTTGATGTCTTCTTTCAGTATCAAACACTATTTTGTATCATTGTTACATCAGTCTTGAGAGTGGTAGCTTAATATAGGTCCACAATACAAAAAGAGTAAAATGAGTAAAACAGTGGCATAGGAAGATTTTTCTTTGAAAGAACCAAAGGGTGATTGCATGTTTGAAGTGTATACACACATACCTTTTTGTAATATCAAGGATACTTTTTGAATCTTCCATGCATTGCTAATCTAAAAGGAAAGGTATTTTTCCTAATTTGTATGCAACCATGCTTTTGACATTGTCAAAAAGAGTAAAACTTCCCTAATGATGCAAAGGCATAGCCAAGTAGTTCTAACTCTCCACATGAGAGAAGAGAGATGTTGGAGAGTACATCAAGTCAGTGAGAATTGGAGTGTAATGTGTTTTAGTTTGTAGTACTCCTTTGTTTCTCTATAGATGTGTGATAAATTCTTAGTTCAATGATGCTGAAAATTTTAAAAAAAATAAAGTTGTGTCATAGTCTGCTTTCAATCCAACAAGCAAAAATGAAAGCTCAACCTCTTAGAATGAAAATTCTTATCTACAAAACAAATGAATAAGAATGAGGTAGTTAAGGTTTTTGAAGTTATTTAGAGGTCACTTTTAGGGTGGAAGGCTTAAAATCCATTTTAAATTCACAAAAAGGAATGAAATTACTTCAAACCAAGTTTGTGAAGAAGTTAACTCTACTACCCACTAGTTTCCCTTAAGAGTCTAAAGTGCTAAAAGGCAGCAATCTTTGAAGGGATATCTCTCGGAGGCCGTGATGCTTACAAAATCTCTGTCCAAGGCTATGGGATCATGTTGGGACCATCTACAAAAATCTCTCTCAGTTTTTGCTATCTCAGAGGCATTTTCCTATGGTGATGACTTTTCAGTGGAGGGAAAAGTTGCCAGATGCAAGCAGTGTAAAGTTGTAAAGTAGTGCAACTTTCATTTTGCAACTTGTACGACCAAATGGACTGTTCAACATGTCCTGATGGGTATTTTTATGCTAGGGATGGTCATATTTTGCACCCAAATACATTGAATCACTTTGAGCTACATTGGACTGATGATTTCCCTAAAGAATCCAAAGTGCTTAAAGGCGGCAATCTTTGAAGGGATATTTTTTGAAGACTATGAGGCTTACAAACTCTTTGTTTGAAGCTATGTGGTTGTGTTGGGACCATATACAAAAACCTCTCTCGGTTTTTGCTATCTCAAAGGAATTTTCCTATGGTGATGACTTTCCAGTGGAGGGAAAAGTTGCTAGATGCAAGCAATATAAAGTTGCAAAGTGGTGCAACTTTCATTCCGCAACTCATACAACCAAATGGATTATTCCAACACATCTAGATGGGTATTTTTATGCTAGGGATGGTCATCTTTTGTACCCAAATACACCGAATCACTCTGAGCTACATTGGACTGGCAATTTACTTAAAGAGTCCAAAGTGCTTAAAGGCAATAATCTTTGAAGAGCTATTTCTTAGAGACTATGAGGCTTACAAAATATTCATCCAAGGCTATGGGATCATGTTGGGAACATCTACAAAAACCTCTCTCGATTTTTTCTATCTTAGAGGTGGTTTCCTATGGTGATGACTTTTTAGTGGAGGGAAAAGTTGCCAGATGCAAGCAGTGTAAAGTTGCAAAGTGGTGCAAATTTCATTTTGCAACTCGTACGACCAAAGGGACTATTCCAACACATCCAGATGGGTATCTTTATAGTAGGGATGGTCATCTTTTGCACCCAAATACACCGAATCACTTTGAGCTACATTGGACTGGCAATTTTCCTAAAGAGTCCAAAGTGCTTAAAGGCAGCAGTCTTTGAAGGGATATTTCTTGGAGACCATGAGGCTTACAAACTCTCTGTATGAGGCTATGGAATCATTTTGGGACCATATACAAAAACCTCTCTCAAATTTTTCTATCTCAGAGGCATTTTTCTATGGTGATGACTTTTTAGTGGAGGGAAAAGTTGCCAGATGCAAGCAGTGTAAAGTTGCAAAGTGGTGCAACTTTCATTCCGCAACTCATACGACCAAACAGACTATTTCAACATGTCTAAATGGGTATTTTTATGCTAGGGATGGTCCTATTTTGCAACCAAATACGTCGAATCACTATAAGCTACATTGGACCAAGTGAAATTAGGTGAAAAATTGATGCAGACACAAGGGCACAATCACAAATTCTTTGCAACCTGCCTATTTGAGGCATCTAAAAATATTATTTTGACCTCTTTGGACAGTCCAAAACTCCCTTAAAACTTGACAAGCAACTAAATACACATTTCCCTCTTTAACCCCCTTAAACCCTTTTAATAGTGAGAAACTAGTTTTTGTCCAATTACTCTACAATTTTCCAAAACACCAGACCAACACATGATTGATTCAAACACCCATATCCAAGTTACACAACATATATGAGAAACAACATAGACTCGCTTGGACCAATGTTGACTTCCTATACATTCACCCTTGAAAAGGCTACTCAATTAGTCCAAAAATGCAAAGCAACATACCTTCAAACACCACACAAACCCTTGAAACCTTGGGGAAGCAAATAAATTTCCAATAAAACAAATATTTTGCAATTGGATTCCATTTGTATGGACCTACAACCATCAAATCAGAAAACCCTTGTTTTTAGTGTAATTCTTCAGGTTTTATTGGATGTAGCACTTCCACAACCATTCATACTCTAACACCACCTTAAAAACCTTTATTTAGGTCCCAATATGCTTAGAAAATAAAGAAACTTCTGGTATCTCATAGATTTTTGCAAACCCTAGGGTAAAAACTCTATTTTCAAGTGAAAAAAATCACCATTTTTAGACCTTTAACTCTTCATTTTATTTCAAAAACCAATTCTCCACACCTTCCACTCTTGAAATATAATTTCCTAAGCCCTACCAACTCATCCCACCAATTCACACTGGCACACAGTAGGTGGGATGAGATTCAAGCCATTAAAATTGCAAAACTCTTATTCCCCTGTTCATGAACCCGTCTAAAGAAAGTCTGAATTTTGAGGCACAAAATGAATAAAGAAACCCTCTATTAAGAAGTTAGAATAAATTAAAGACATGTAATAACATTTATACATAAATTTTTGATACAAAAATTCTTGAATGGCTTGTGCACAGGTAGAAAACATAAGAAAAACAGTAAAATATAAACTGAGCAATTGAAACTTTATTGATTCAAAGAAAAAAACTCCTTCAACCAAACCTATCTCGAGCCCTTGAAGGCCTTAAGTAAGTTGCTATTCCTTGGAATCCAACTCGCAATTCCTTTAACCACCAATATTAACTGACTTTTGAAACCTTAATGACCATTGAAGGCCAAAATTAAAACATTTTTCACATTAATATGACTCAATGAAATGTTTCCCTTTTCCACTTCTAACTTTACTAATACCTACTTAATGGCTTGAAATAGCATCATTACATGTTCAAAAAACTGTTCTTTTTTGTACCTAAAAAAATTTACTAATTTTTCCTTCAAAGGCTACAAAGAAACAACTAGGACAAGTTGGGATCTCTATTTTTTTACACTAAAACCTAAAAAATCCTCCTAATCCATGATCATTAGGACTATTAGATCTCATTAAAGAAAAAAAATAAAAATATTAACACTTTAATCATTGAAATGATCCACAATGATATTGTGGTGTAGGTGCTCTTGCACCAAAAATGGTGGTTACAACTTGCTAATGTCAATGAAACGTGGGGGCAACAAGATTTAAAGTTGGATCAAGCTTGTGCAGGTCCTAATAGATGTGTTTGATTTGAGGAGAAAAAGTTGCAAGCCACTATAATTTATTATAAATAAATGGGAGATATTACAAAACCTAGTTCAAACGAGCATACCGACAGGAAAAAACTAGGAAGAAAACCTTCAGTTGTAGCTTGATTAAGTACAAAAATAGACCCCTTTACAAAACCCGAGCTTCCAAAATATAGACCCCTTTACATTTTAAACATACCCTTTATACAATTCCAAACATTTGACACATATTTCAAAAAATATCACTGGGTATAGATTATGCCCATACACAATTATGACCATTTTACATTGTTTCCAATTTGAGAATTCAAATTTTACAAAATTTTCCTATTGGAGGCATTCAAGGCATAGTCTTCGACAATAGTAGTATGTTCACGTTCTGGACTAACAAGCACCTATACAAACCATCAAGGTAGCTTAGAATAACCAATCTATATTATTCTAAATGACAAAAAATATGATGAGATGGTAATGCAAACTATAAAAGACACTTAGAATAACCAATCTATATTGTTGTAATCTATTGCATACCTCTCCGAAAGGATCAAAGTTGTATATTGTTGTAGTAGGTCCATGATGAATTGTGCCAAGAATATCACAAAAGTGGGAAAATGAGAAATCTATATTGTCACAATAGAAAAGATGCTTAGACTAACAAATCTATATTAATCTAAACAACCTGAATGATGATGAATTGGTGATGCAAACTATAAAAGATGCTTAGAATAACCAATCTATATTGTTGTAATCTGTTGCATACCTCTCTGAAAGGATCAAATTTGGCTATTGTTGCAACAGTTCCATGATCAATCGTGCTAGGAATATCACAAAAGTGGGAAAATGAGAAATCTATATTGTCACAATAGAAAAGATGCTTAGACTAACAAATATATATTAATCTAAACAATTTGAATGATGATGAGTTGGCAATGCAAACTATAAAAGAAACTTAGAATAACCAATCTATATTGTTCGAATTTGTCGCATACCTCTTCAAAAGGATCGGAGCTGACTATTATTGTAGTAGGTCCATGATCAATCGTGCCAGGAATATTGCAAAAGTGGGAAAATGAGAAATCTATATTGTCACAATAGAAAAGATGCTTAGAATAACATATCTATATTAATCTAAACAACCTGAATGATGATGAGTTGGTGATGTAAACTATAAAATATGCTTAGAATAACCAATCTATATTGTTCTAATCTATCACATACCTCTTTCAAAGGATCTGAGCTGGCTATTGTTGTAGCAGATCCATGATCAATCTTGCCAAAAATATCACAAAAGTGCATACAAAAGATCACTATTAAAGACACCTGCATTGCTATAGTATATAAAATATCAGTATTAAATAAAGAACACTAATGAACATAAGCATTTTACCTTCCATTCTTTAAAATTCTATTCAAGTGTGCCTGAAGGGTCATCTCTTTGCTTAAGAGTATCTAAATATTGCTTCATGATCAACATTACTAAGTGTCCATAGTTGTTTTGTCTTTGGTCTAGCATGATGCTTCAACAACTTAACATTTTTTGCTATAACAAGGTATGAATACATGAGAATGGTTTTATGTTTCTCATAGTCTTCAAATGCAGGTATGCCATTCTTTCTAATCATGTATGTTCACAACCAAGTTCCTGCAATCACAACTAAACCTATAGGATACATGAAACCATCATCATCTTCCATCGGTTGTGTTAGCTTATGCTTTACCCACACACATCAAGCCAACCAATAGTTTGATCTCTCTTCATTCCCCTACAGTGCAACAACTACAAAAATATGTCCTAGTTGTAGTAGATCTGAATGTAGGTCGTAATCAGCTGAACTTTCCATTATGTCTTTTGCCATGGATATTGTTTGAGATAAAGGAGTTAGATAATTTGGTACCCATGTATCTACCCACTCACTTGACTTGCATTGATCCCACTCACATTGAATACAACTCTAACAAAAACAAGCCAACTCTCATGTCCAAATGGTCCATGTGCCTACATCTGAGTTTCAAAATGAATGCATCTTTGAAGAATCTTTGATTGTATGACAATCCAATTTTCCTCCCACTATACCCTCCTCAATGAACCAAAAGAATATGTGCAATGTTGAATCAAGTGTCCCTCCTTGTGACAATATTGAACTACACCAATCAACTATAGAATGTGCATTGTTGAATTTTGCTCCTAAAATCTTCAATTGCTCCTTAACTAGAGCTATCTTTACACATGCACCTACTCCATCATGCTCCCCTTTCCCATGTACAACTTCAAAAAAACTCCAAATATGAGGTAGAACCCTCTCTACATGCATTCTACTCAACCAATAAAACATACGAGCATTCTTGAATTGAACTATGCAATTATCTAACCAAATTAGATGTCGGCCCAATGCTATATCATGCTCCTGCAAGAACTCAAAATAATTCTCGAAACAATGTTGGACATACTCAGATGAGTGACATCTATGATCACTCATATAAAAATGATACTCTCTGATTATCTTTTGATCCTGCTTTGTACTATCACGTACATGTCTAAATGTTATGTGGGGGTAAACCCACAATAGTGGGTTACAATTTTTTGAGTGAAGAATAATTAGAAATGTTCATCAAAAAAATTGAAATGGTTTACCCCTTCTAATGAAGGGGGTTCAAATGAACCACCCCCCTTCCAATGAAGCTCCCCTTCGAATGAACCCCCCTCCCTTCTAATGAACCCCCTTTTGCACCATATAAGGGGGATTTGAATGAACCCCCCTTCTAATGAACCCCCTTTTTTTACCTTCCCCTCCACCATTTCAAAATTTATGCATTTTTTTGACTATCGAAGCTTGGGAAGGAGGTGTAAATGGAGTCAACTTGATAAACCAAATTGGATGATTGTAGTGATTAAAACATGCTTTCCAACAACTATAAATTTAATATATTTTGTTTTTATTTTATATTTTATTTTTTAGTTTTACTATACATAGGTTTTTCACCGAATGTCAAGTTTGATGAAAAATCATTGTGAAAAAATAGTAAATTTGAGGAATTTTTTTTGAAAAATATATATCCACTAGGTATTGATGTCCTCGTTCTAACAAAAAAAGAAAAATTGAATTTCAATACATACCAAAAAAGTTATGCATGCCGAAGTGCACCTATGTCTAAATTATAAATGTTTTGAATTCAAAACTTAATTAAAAGAAAATTATTGAACAAAATGCTATGAAACAAAATGAAAGCCCTAGATACTTGTGTTACCAACCTAAATTCAAAAGAATTATAGTTTTATCCTTTGTAGAAAAAAAGTTATGCTTGCCAAATTACACACCACTTTTTAAAAATGTTGTTTACTATTAAAAACTAGTTATCAAGGGAGACACAAAAAAATTACAATTTAATTTCAATTTTTTTCAAAAAAAAAAAAATTTAAAATATATAGAAAAAAACTCACAAATCACTAGTTTACATCATTTCCAAATTCCAAATAGTTTACCTACTATAAGTGTCAGAAAGTGAAGTATTCTCTAAAAATGTTGATTTCAATGTCAAGTTTGGCCAAAAAGTGTAACCCATTATTGTGGGATGACCCAGAAAAAAATAGCAATCTGAATGGAATTGTAATACTAAGATTGTACCTTGTTTTGTGATTGGAGTGTGTATTTTTCTGCAAAATCAACCATTGATATAATAGTTCCAACAAAAAAGATTCCTTACAAATCCTAAATTCTTGATCTAACCACTGAGACCTATGACTATGCCTTGCATACTTGTAGAAAAAATTGTCCTTAAAATGTGAAATAAAATCAGCAACATTGCATTTTTTGAAACCAACTCACTTCTAGAACCTTCACCTCCACTCTACAAAGTAGATTTGACTATCTCATATCTCTTTTTCTCAACAAGCTTCTTTCCAAATTCATATTCGGAAATCTCATAAAAACATTGAACAAACTTTGACAAGCCACCACATTGTGAGCACTTTGCATTTAAAAAATCATTTCTATAGAAAAAGCAACCATCATCTCTAGAACATAAAAAAAGATCTAGAAAGTCCCTTGATGATTTTGGAAATGCATTGCACCACACTCCTGCAACATTTCATTACTATGCAAAGTAGAATGGATATAGCATAATAGTTCATGGTACATTGAAAAATCCACATGGTATTTGCAACAACAAGTATTACAAATTTTAAGAGCCACACAATAAAATGGCTTTAAACCTTCAAAAGTCCTTTGCGAGATTTTCATAGTTGGATGTGTTTCAATAAATTTTTTGAACATTGTTTGGCTTGATTCCAAGAAATGTTTAGGATGTGGTCTACGGTCTCAATTGCCAATCTTAACTTTAAAAAATCCTCTGCATTGGGTGGTACTCTAGAGTTATCATGCCAAAATTGTTGAATTACCTGCTTTACATTATTAGTTAGCTTCTTATCAACATGTGGAAGCCTCCCAGAAAAATCCTATGTATCATTTTGAAGGGGATCATCTATTCTTTCTCTTCTTGCAAGTGCTCTATCCAAAGTTTTACGATTTATGTCAAAATCAATACAAGTTTGTCTCATAAAGCGAATTTTTTTCAATTGATGGCTTACTAGGGTGGTTGTAATGACTCTTCAAGTAGCTCTCTTATCCTTTTCCTTGTTATTTTTTCCAATAGACTTGAGAGCATTAAATTTTTTTTGACAATAATAGAATTTTTTTCGGTCTTCTTGTTCACACGAATCTTCAATTTGGCTAGCAAAGGTATCATCTTTTGCATATTTAGCAATTGTACAAAAAGTTGGCATTGCTAGATCAATGTCTTATCACAAAAATATTGGTTTAAAGTCTTCTAGCCCACAACCAAATAGTTCGTGTTGACCTCTTGCCTTCAAAATTGTTTATAATGTTCTTATCAAATTCACGTAACCATTTAGGGGTTCTTAAAGGTCATGAATTTGGAATATGTCTTTCTTCCACACAAGTTTCTTCATTTCTCATGTAATCTAGCAATTACTTTAAAGTAGAACATGAAGAATGCAAAAAAGAAGACATGAGAGTCAATCTTGGTAAGCCCTATGCCAAGTCATATGTTTCCATGTAAGGCTGCATCATGAATATGTATGTCATGTGTGAGTCAACTTAAGACATGTCATCCACATCCCAAGATTTCTCTTATATGTTCATGAAAGGTGGACGAGTAGTCAAAAGAGACATCGACAAATGGCATATGAGGACAAGGCTATCTAACCTTTTTCCCCCACTTAGTGTAGGAGAAAGGTGAGCCAAATAGGATTAAAGTGTGTATTAGGTAGAGGAAGTAGGTGCCCCCACATAAGGAAGAGCACTAGACTCCTTGAGTTGTTGAATTTCATTGTGTAAAGTTGAAAATGAAAATGGAGGTAAGGGAGATAATGCTAGAACTTTCTTGAAAGAGTATGAGGGTATGTGGAGGATCATGATGGGCCAAAAAGTGGCGATATGATGGGTATGTGTAGGGTATGTGGCTGACAACTTTGTTTTTACCCAAAATTGATGAAATGAAAAAGGTTTTTAAAGGAGATTATTAGCTTTCCACCAATATAAATTATGCTTTACTTTGAACTTAATAAATAATTATTATTCATTTTCCATTTGAATTACAACTAAAGTCTTGATTGATAGGCTGATTGAAAAAAAATCATAGCTTTCAAATGGTATCACATTTTTTGAATTCAAAACATGTGTCACATTCTATGCTTCACATAATATAGGATTAAAAAAAATGAATTTAATGAAGTTTTGACCAAGTTAAGGTGGTTAGACATATGAGTTTTTTATATTTTTTAAAAGTTGTAATAAAAAAATTATAATTAATTATTTACTTGGAAAAATATTACAAAAATTATGCATCACATTGAGGCATGAGTCCTCTATTTATATCTAAAATATTATAAAAAAATATTATCATTTTATTGTGGCTAGGGTGGTTAGACAGACACCTATTTCTTATTTTTTCCCTGAAATATAAGTGCTACTACATTGAAATTTCAAATTTTCACCAAATAGATTTAAAAAAAAAACAGTAGTTTAGAAACTACATTGAATTGCTATAGATTCTATTCTTAATATTTTTTAAATAATATAGATAACTTATTCAATTTTTTATGTCAAGTTGTCTAACTCTAATTTTTCTAAATTTTTTGCCACTTAAGGGCCTTATTTTTCCATGACATGATCCTATACATACCCATGATATGTTGGTTTACATCATGTTTCCATTGTGTTTGTGTGAAGGAGGGAGATTGTACATCCACTACTATAACAATCTTCCAAGTTAGATGAAGGGGGTTTATGTTTATGAGGATGATTGGTTGCCTTATGAGAACACAAATCCTATTTAAAGTTATGTGTCATTTCTTTATGAGGGATGGGAGTTATATAGCCCCCATCACTAGCATAGGGTGATGTTGATGTAGAGTAAAGTTAAGCATAGAAGAAACAAGGTTGTTTAAGTTGTGATATTTCACACTTGCCCCTAAAGGAGGGTGGGAAACCCAATGTGTCACTAGGACTTGTGTTTAAAAATGAAGCATTTGTAGATCTCTTTGGACCATAAGGGTGAGAGTTTAGAAGCTTTATTGAAAGGTGTAGGATCTAACAACCCCCCATTATCACAAAAGAGTTTTGTGGTAGGTGAAATATTAGTATCAACTTGTATAGGTTCAAGTTATGATCGAGGAATGAAAGTATTAGGGGAGTGGAGAATGTTGTGATCAGGTGATGCATAACTATGTTCATCTACATCAACCATGTATATCTTGTTGTTGTATTCGAATTTCATTATACGGTGTAGAGTAGATGGAACTCCTTTCATAGTGTGAATCCATGATCTTCCTAGGAGAAGAGTGTATGGAAGGGGTCCTTGCATGATATGGATATAGGTGGGAAGCACTATAGGTCTAACCTCAATAGGTAATGTGATCATCCCTAGTGGTTTCCGATAAACATTATTGAAGGGTTCCACGAATATGAACATCATTAAGTTGAATAAATGTTTTGTCCATGCAAAGTTTGTGTTGAATTAACTTGAGTTGATGGGTGAATGCTTGGATGAATGGGGTGAATGGGGTTGAAATGAGGAGAAAATCATGTATTTATACACCTTTATGCCCTAATTTCCCAAAATTTCTATGTTACAGTCTGAACTTAAGCCTCTAAATAATAAAAACTTGAAAGAATTTTGAATAATTTTTTACTTTTGTGCCTCATGGGACTAATTTTCCCCTAATAACGAATTAGTTCACTTAGGAAATCTTGATTGAATGTCAGTAATTGTGATGAGTTAAGTGTTTTCTTTTGGTTTCTTCTTCAGGAAGATACTTAAATTAGGCCCTTAGACATAAAATAAGGCCAATTAAAGCATAAGGGAGGTGTAAATAGTGTTGAAAAGCCTAGAAAAGTGTGAAGATGTGTTACAACACCTTACAACACTTTGAATTAGGACTTGGTATGTAATAAAAAGGTGATATTATGATGATTTATGATAAAAGGGTCTTGGAAAAGTGTGAATTTGTGTTACAACACCTTACAACACTATTGCAAGACACCAAAATATTCAAGCAACAATCCTTAATGTGAATGTATTTTACAACATTTCAACATTAAATCAAGGTAAAATGGAGGAAAATCACAAGGAGGGCCTAAATAGGGGAAAAAATAAAGGGATACTTTTTTTGTGTCCACAATAATGAATTAACTAGGGGTTGGGTAGAATTTCACTTTAACTTTGATAATTGGATGCCTCACTCATGCCTATAGTGCTCATTCAAGCTAGGGATGGGTTGAGAAGGCCTAGTTGGAAAGACCAATTCCCTTGTCCCCACGAAAGGATAATTGGTCCCGCATGTGTCACCCTATGGGGTCGGTGTTGAATGTGAGACTATCAAGACAACCATAGATGGGGGCTGATTTTTAGAGAAAGACTATCGGGAAAACTCATGCTAGGACCATGCGATGACACTCTCCCTTGTTGCAACCTTGCATTCCCTTGACTTGTATTTCCATTTTATGTTTGTGAGTTCCTCTAGAAGTGGTGTGACTATTGTGTTATGTTATGTTGTTCCTTGCTTGTTGGAATCCCTTATAGTCTTGTTATGTTAGTTGATTGTCACCTTGTTGTCATTGTGATGGTGGGATCCTTTTCTATCTCCTAGCATGGGGGGTGTACCTTAGGGTTCCACATGGTCAGGTGGAAAGTGCCTTGTACTCCATTAGGTTCCCTCACCTTTGTTCATGTTTGTGGTGACTGCTCCTAGATTTGAAGACTTTTACACTTGTTGCAATTCATGTGGATTATTATGCATGTACTTTTGTTAAACCATGAATCTATCATATCATGTATCATACTGTTTATGTACTCTCCTCACATGTATACAAGAGGACATGGTTGTTCAGATGTATCAATGTAATGATGTAAGTAGATGTTGAACTCTCTTATGTAATGGACAATGTAAAATATGATATTGTATATGTTAGTTAAATGGATGGATTCTAAATGATATCTATTGAATACATGTTATGGTTGTTTCATATTGATTTTCCAATTAAATGAAATGATTAGATGTGATTTCATATTGTAGATGGAATTTAATTAAATGTAATGATTTTTAGTTCTAGCTATTTTGGTTGATGGGAATCTAGTAGCGTAGTCACGGACCTTAGAGGACTTAGGATATAATATAATTTAATGCTTCATTTATAATCGTGTGAGGGTATGTGCAAGATCATGATGGTCCAAAAAGTGGTGATATGATGGGTATGTGTAGGGTATGTAGCTAGTGACTTCTTTTACCTAAAATTGATGAAATGAAAAGGGTTTTTAAAGGAGATTCCCAGCTTTCCACCAACATAAATTATGCTTTACTTTGAATTTAATAAATAATTATTATTTATTTTCTATTTGAATTATGACTGAAGTCCTGATTGATAGCCTAATTGAAAAACATCTATAGCTTTCAAATGGTATCACATTTTTTGAATCTAAAACATACATCACATTCTATGCTTCACATACTGTAGGACTAAAAAAATATTGAATTTCATGAAGTTTTGACCAAGTTAAGGTGGTCAGACATACATTTTTTTATATTTTTTAATATTTGTAATAAAAAATTATAATTAATTATTTACTTGGAAAAAAATTACAAAAAGTTATACATCACATCAGGACATGAGTCCTATACTTATATCTAAAATCTTATAAAAAATATTATCATTTTATTGTGGTTAGGGTGGTCAAATAGAAAATAAGGATAATTTATTCAAATTTTTACTTCAAGTTTCCTAACTTTGATTTTTCTGAACTTTTCACCACTTAAGGGCCTATTTTTTCAATGATGATCCTACACATACCTGTGAACATTGCACTTTCAAAAAAAAAAAAAAATTAGGTGTTAGTGTGTTTTCCTCTAGGGTTTCATGGTGGGGAATTACTTGAGAAGGATAAGGGAATCAAGGAACTAAAAGATAGTGCATATGTGACTCTATAATAGATGACGAAAAATATCTTTATTATAAATATTTCAATATTCCATTAAAAATATTACCACTGGTCCAAGATATATCAAATATATAGCCACCATGTACTAGGTAACAACCTATGTCAACATCCTTCTTGATTTAATGACTACTAATTGGTCCACACATCTTCACATGGATATACTCATATTCTTACAAGCTTTGAATGTCATACACCATGGATTTTTCTTGTCAATTTTTATGTAGGAAGACATGAAAACATGAAGCTTGCACTACTTAAAGTGGAATCAAATGGTCTATACATTATAAATATACATAAAAAAATCATCACTCTTTATATAAGAGAGAAGGATATGATAGAAGGAGAAAGAGAGGAAGAGGGATTGGTGCACAGAGGTAGAAAGAGGCATACAAAGAGATGAAGTATTTTTTATATATAACAACTCTTTATTTATTTTTGTTCATTTCAAGGATGTAGCACTTAGGAGATTAAATTTAAAATATTAAATAATATATAAAGTTAATTTAAGTTGATACATAGTTTATTTGAAGCCATCACTTCTCTATTGATACTCTTGTTACACAAACAACATAATTTACTAAATGACCTACCAATTGACCTCATGTATTGCACCAATGTATAAAAAAAATATAATATTTTTTTCCTAAATGACCTTCCACGCCTCTTTGGCATACCCATTGCACACCAATGTGCAATATCTAGTTGTTTATTAGTGTCTTGAATAAAGGCCTTTAGTTTATGTAATATACATATCTTTTTTAAATAAAATTGTGGACATGAAAAAAGTATCCCTTTACTTTTTCCCCTGTTTAGGCCCTCCTTGTGATTTTGCCTAAAATTTTCCTTCATCTAGGACTTATTGCTTGAATATTTTGGTGTCTTGTAATAGTGTTGTAAGGTTTTGTAACACACATTCACACTTTTATAAGACCCTTTTATCATAAATCATCTAAAAATCAGCATTTTATTACATACCAAGACCTATTTTAAAGTGTTGTAAGGTTTTATCACACATCTTCACACTTTTCTAGGCTTGTCACCCCTATTTACACCCTCTTTTATGCTATAATTGGCCCCATTATATGTCTAAAGACCAAAATTAAGTATCTTCCTAAAGAAGAAACCAAAGACATCATTTCACACATCACAATTCCTGACATCTAATGAAAATTTCCCAAGTGTCCTAATTTTCCATTAGGGGTGAATTAGTCCCACGAAGCATAAAATTCAAAATAATTTAAACTTCTTTCAGGTTTCTTATTCATTAAGTCTTAAGGTTGCCCTATGACATGGAAGTTTCAGGAAATTAGGGCATAGAGGTGTATAAATACATCATTTTCTCTCATTTTAACCTCCCCATCAATTAGAACATTATTGCACTCATCAAGCACTCAAGTCCTCTCAAGTAAGAAAGAATCAAGCATCTTGGGCATATCACAAGAAGCATTGTTGCTACATATCTTCAGACATCTTCAACTAGGGTTTGGTAAGTCATTTTCATTTGCATGTTGCTCACTTATCATTTCCCATTCATTTACTTTCTTTATCAAAGGTTTAATTACCAACAAGGGATTTGACTTAGGAAAACCCCTATTTCCTAACCCCCAACACTTTTCCCCTTTGCATGTGTGTTTTTATGTAGATTTATCAAGTGTGAAGGTGATAAAAGGTTCCCTAATCTCATAAAAGTCATTCAAGGTGCTTCAAACCCTCATTCAAGCTTGGAGAGAGATTACAAACTAGACTAAGTTGCAGGTTCATATCCGAGAAGTCCTCAAAAATTGAAGTGCAAACTTGAAGCCTTAGAATCATGTTCACTATTCTCAAATTTCCTAAATAGGAATAGTTTTCCATTGATGGGGAATTAATTCCATCCCTAAGCTTATAAAAGGATTTTTGTAGATTTGGACACCCAATATTCATAAACCTGTTCGAGGACAGTTTGCCAAAAAAAGGACTAAATCACCCCAGTTGACACATGTGTCCTGCTCAGGTGCAACAATAGTTTCTAAAGGTTTTTTGACTCCTCCTTTATCACCTCTCATCTCCATGTATACCTCTTTGGTTTCATTTAATTTTGTTCTTGTGTGTTTGCATTCTTAGTCTAGTTGTTAGAATACCTCACGATGCTTTCTAGCATAGTTCTATTTTGATGGTTTACATTCAATAGTTAGATTATTTCAATAGTTTCCAGTATTTACTAGCATTTAGTCACTTTATACACACACCTCACACCCTTTCCCCTACATTTTATAATGTAGACAAAGCCTATTTGGCCCATTTTCCCTCCTAGGTGAAAAGCCCTAGGAGAGTTAGGGAATTTAGGGTGCCAAAATCTTTGTATACATTTTGGTGAACCCGACTACTATATACCTTCATTTTCTGATTTTGGGATTCCATCTTTATCCTAGAATTAACTTTCATTAGCTTTGCATTAGGGTATACATTAGTTAATTTTCATCCTAGGGTCTCATTTTTTCCTTAATAAAAGTGCATTTAGGTTGCATTTTAGGCATCTAAAATCATTAGATAACATTTGAAAAATTGTATTTTCACTTAGTATTTAGCTCATACAATCTACACAACATAAAAATCCACTAAATTTTTTTGGAAATTTTGAAAAAAATCCCTACTAGGACTAATTAGCCTAGTCCCTATGTAGCCCATAAACAACCTGTTCTAGATTTGAAAGCCCTCTTTTTCAGCTTCTGTTTCTTACCCTTGCATACCTGTATCAATTAGTTAAGTTTTTGTAGCATGTATTTCATTAAAATTAGCTTAATTTAGTCCATTTCATGCATGGCTTAATTTCAAACTTGCATTTTCACATACTTACATAGCATAATCAGTTAATTATCATCCTTAAAATCTAAAAGATTGCATTCCTCTTTTGCATTTTTACTTTAGCTTTCTTGCATTTCAAGTTTGTAGAGTAATCATTACATTATGTTTTCATCACAACAATCTCTAGTTATTATGTTTCATGCTCTCTTTTTAGATCTTATTGCATGTTGTAAGAAAGTCTTGTTAAGTGCATATGAGTATGAGATCATATCCCTTTTCTTCTTGTTCATCATTGATCCCTCTCCTATTACCCCATCTATGTGAGGTTAGTTTAGTGAAAGAAAACTCAGTTAGTTATAAAAATCACATTAGTTCTTCTCCTATTATCTCTCCCACTTTTGATGAAAAGATTATAGTGTTAGAAGCACCAATTGCTGAGAGTTTTGAAAACCTGAAGTGTTTCTCTCCTCTCACCTCTCCTATTATACCTAATAAAGACCTAACAACAAGTAATAAAGATTCTCACACAACAAAACAAGAAAATGAAATCATAGATACCATTCTAGACATCACATTATCTAGTCTCCATACTCAAGATAATAGGACTTGTTCTTCTTCTACTACCCCTTCTCGATGCAAAGAGGATAAGATGGCGTTAGATGGTATGCCTATTACAAGTTATGAGAATATTTATCCTCCTTCCCGCATGCTCCCACCATTTGGGATGACCTATTTTAAAATCATCATGATCCTCATCTTGATATCTCCCTTCCTTGCAATCAAATCATTTAAAAAGAACTAGCCCTTGAATGTCAAGATCACTTGGCTTGTAGTTATTCTAAAAAATATTCTCCTATGGAAAACATCATGGTGAAAGAATATGTGGACAATGAAACATATCCTTCACTCACTAATCCTTCCCTAGATAAAGTGACATTAGCATCCCTTTCACCAAAAAATCATTCCAAGAATCTTGAGGTTATGATGACACAAATGGGAACTCCTTTAACTAGTGAGCTCCCTAAGTCACCATCCCTTACTAAATCACATAAAAAAATAAGAGGTGTCTTGAAATCCCTGATGCAATCCAATCATAATAATTTTTTTCATCCACTCATTTGTAACTTTGTGGCTCAAACATATAAAACATCACACAATATTCCCACATCATCAACCTTTTCTCAACCTAGAGGACATAGTGTTGAGGACCTTAAAAAGACTCTTGCTAATATATCTGTATGACAACTTATTCAACTATCACCTATATTCAAGTTTCTATTTCAAGAAATGTTACAAATATAGATCAAGATCCAATCTTACATAAATTCAAATAATGCAACATCCTCCTCTTGTCCCATGCAAATCACCCAATCATACATCACATTCCATAAACATGAGTTACCCTCACTTGAGATTCAAAACAAGAATGATCGCTTGATGATAAAGTTGATCATTAATGAAACCTTAATGAGGCACACAATCATAGACAATGAATCCGAAGCTAATATTTGTAGCGTGGACCTCCTACACAAACTTGGAATGGAAAAAAAGCTTATTCAACTCAATGATGTTCATATTCATGGCTTTGATAATGCCAATAGGAAACCACTAGGGATGATCACATTACATATTGAGGTTGGACCTGTAGTGTTTCCTACCTCTATCCATATCATGCCAAGACCGCTTCCATACACTCTTCTCCTAGGAAGATCATGGATTCATGCTATGAAAGAAGTCTCATCTACTCTACACCATACAATGAAATTTGAATACAATAACAAGATATACACAATTGATGTAGATGAACAAAGTTATGCATCACCTGATCACAACATTCCCCACTCGCCTAATCCTTTTATTCCTAGACCACAACTTGAACCTATACAACTTGATACTAATTCTTCACCTACCACACAACTCTTTCATAATAATGGGTGGTTGTTAGATTCTACAACTCCTTTCAATAAAATTTCTAAAATCCCACCCTCATGGTCCAAAGATTTATATACAAACACTTCATTTTCAAGCACAAGTTCTAGAAACACTTTGAGTTTCCCAACCTCCTTTAGGGGCAAGTGTAAAATATCACAATTTCAACTAAAACAACCTTGTTTTTTCTATACTCAAATTAGTTCTAAATCAACAACATTACCCTATGCTAGTGATGGGGGCTATATAACTCCCATCCCTCATAAAATGTCACATAAAGCAACCAATCCTTTTCTAAAGCATAAACCCCCTTCATCTAACTTGGAAGATTGTTATGGTAGCAAACACAATCTCCATCCTTCACATAGACACAATGAAAACATGAAGAAAGCCAACATATCATACACTTTCAAGAATGGTCTAGGGTCATCTCCCTCACCTTCATTTTCATTTGCAACTTTATGCAACCAAATTCAACATCTCATAAAGTTTGGTGCTTTTCCTTATATGGGGGGACCTACTTCTTCTACTTAATACACTCTCTCATCCTATTTGGATCACCTTTTGTCCTGCACTAAGTGGGGGCAAAGGGTCAAATGGCCTTGTCCTCATATGTCATCTGTTGATGTCTCTTTTGACTACTCGTCCACCTCACATGAACATATAAGAGCAAGCTTGAGATGTGGACGACATGTCTTAAGATTGAATCACATGTGACATACTACCCTCCCTCATGATGCAGCCTTTGACAAAAACATATGACTTCACATATATGGCTTTCCAAGTTGACTTTTATGTCTTCCTTTTTCATTTTTCATGTCCTACTTTAAAGTAATTGCTCACAAAACAATGTGTAACAATTCCTTTAAAGTGGGGGCATACATTAACATTATTCATTTGCATTTTCATTTTCTCTTTCCTTAGTTCTTAGTGCATCATTCTCGCTTCATACGATATGTTTGTCACTTTATGTATGACATTGGGTATGGTTTCTTTTATAAATGTGATCTTTCTTAGCATATTACATTCCTTTTAGTGGCCTAACGTGACACATTGCATCCCCTAATTTGTGAATTTACTATCCTTTGATTGGTCCTCTTTTGGAGACATTAGATACAATGTTCCCTAAGTTAAGTACCTCACATGAACCAAGCAAGACTCCTTTGAACATCCCTTGCTTGTTTCATTTTGTATTATATGGCCACCTTTCTTAACACATCTTGCATGCCTGTGGAGCCATCCTATTTGTTCATGAGTTCGAAGCATACAAAGCTTTGCTTGTCTCATGAAGCATGAAAAACCATTTCCTTTGTGGTGTTTTATTAAATTTATCAAGAGGTATAACTTTAGTATGGTTGAGTGGGAAGCCCATTTCGAGGTGCGACTTTCCCCATATCCACCTCCATGTGTGTGAGTGCATACCAACTAGTGTATGTTTCTCACTTTTTGGGCCTTCTCATTCGGCAAATAGCCAGAAGTTCTGTCGCCCCAAAGTGAGTGCGTATTTTCGTTTGCAAATAGACAACCTAGATCTGATCCATAACTAGTTGTAAAAACAATCGAAGCTTGATCTGATTCCCTTTTCCTTTTCCTTCTTCTCCACTCCTTTTATTTCTTTCATTTGTATTCCCTTGCAGTTATGATGTTTTGTCATGAGATCTTAATTCTAGGGGCTTTATCACCCCTCTTAATTTATTATTGTCTCATCCTTCTAGCATTACTTCATTGGAACCTCCTTCATGTTTCATTGATCTAGTTTAGTGTGAGTTTGAATCAATTTCATACTCTCACTAAAGTGGGGGCTAAATGTGGACATAGAAAAAGTATCCCTTTACTTTTTCCCTTGTTTAGGCCCTCCTTGTAATTTTTCCTCAATTTTTCCTTGATCTAGGCCTTATTTCTTGAATATTTTGGTGTCCTACAATGGTTTTGTAAGGTTTTGTAACACATTCACACTTTTATAAGACCCTTTAATCATAAATCATCTAAAAATCACCATTTTAATACATACCAAGACCTATTTTAAAGTGTTGTAAGGTGTTGTAACACATCTTCACACTTTTCTAGGAATGTCACCCCTATTTCCACCCTCTTTTATGCTATAATTGGCCACATTATATGTCTAAAGACCAAAATTAAGTATCTTCCTGAAGAAGAAACTGAAGAACATCATTTCAATCATCACAATTCCTAACATCCAATGAAAATTTCCCAAGTGGACTAATTCACCATAAAGGGTGAATTAGTCCCATGAGGCATAAAATTCAAAATAATTTAAATTTCTTTTGGGTTTCTTATTCATTAAGGCTTAAGGTCAGCCTATGACATGGAAGTTTCAGGAAATTAGGGCATAGAGGTGTATAAATATATTATTTTCCCTCATTTAAAGCCCCCCATCAATTAGAATTTCTTTGCACTCATCAAGCACTCAAGTCTTCTCAAGTAAGAAAGAATCAAGCATCTTGGTCATATCATGAGAAGCATTGTTGCAACATATCTTCAAACATCTTCAACTAGGGTTTGGTAAGTCATTTTCATTTTCATGTTGTTCACTTATCATTTCCTATCCATTTACTTTCTTTATCAAAGGTTTATTTACCAACAAGGGGTTTGACTTAGGAAAAACCCTATTTCCTAACCCCCAACACTTTTCCCCTTTGCATGTGTGTTTGTATGCAGATTTATCAAGTGTGAAGGTGAGAAAAGGTTCCCTCATCTCATCAAATTCATTCAAGGTGCTTCAAACCCTCATTCAATCTTGGAGAGAGATTACAGACCAGACTTTGCAAGTTTAGATTTGGGAAGTCCTCAAAAACTATAGACCTGAAGCCTCATAATCTTGTTCACTATTCTCAAATTTCTTGAATAGTAATAATTCACCATTGATGGTGAATTATTCCCATCCCTAGGCTCAAAATTTTTTTTCTGTAGATTTGGACACCTAATATGCATAAACCTGTTCAAGGACAGTTTGCTAGAAAAAAGGACTAAATCACCCCAGTTGGAACACGTGTCCTACTTAGGTGCAACAATAGTTTCTAAAGGTTTTCTAACTCCTCCTTCATAACCTCTCATCTCTATGTACACCTCTTTTGTTTCATTTAATTATGTTCTTACAATATGTTTGCATTCTTAGTCTAGTTGTTAGAATACCTCACTGTGTTTTCCAACATAGTTGTATTTTGATGGTTTACATTCAATAGTTAGATTATTTCAATAGTTTTCAATATTTACTAGCATTTAGTCACTTTATACACACACCTCAGACCCTTCCCCCCACATTTTCTAATGTAGAAAAAGCCATTTTGGCCCATTTTCCCTCCTTTTAGGTGAAAAACCCTAGGAGAGTTAGGGAATTTAGGGTGCCAAAATCTTTGTATACAAAAATAAATAAATATTATATAATTAAAAATATTAGATATGATATTTTTTTGTAATGTTGACATTGAGAGCTACATACACATAAATCTTGTTTATGGATGATTATGTTCGATCCCCATGTGCATAACATGAAGTCATCTTGTTTGACCTTAAAATTTGAAATATGTGGATAAGATAAGAAAATATTCCCATAGGGGTGACACACAAGTAGATTCCATAAAAGTCCCTTAGAAATTTGTAATTGAACCTACTTTTCCATGTAGTGCCATGCCACGCTACCTATGCATTGACTAGGTTCAATCAAGGCCCCCCTTTTGATCAAGCCTAATTAATTTTGGGCATATCCATTATTTACTTTTGTTTTCATTTTGGCTTGAAATTGGGACTCACTTATGTGCTTCAACCTTAGGATTTGATAAAATTCATTTGATTAGTTTAGATCCACATGTCATAGATCAATTCTACAATAATAGAGTTCAAACCCAAGGTTCTTAGGATTGAACCACAAGTCTTATGGATTTGTTTAAAGTCTAAGATAATGAGCACATTGAAGGTATAAAATTTTGGACCATAAAATTTTGGTTTTTTGTATTATCAATGTCATAATTTATTTTAGACAAAGACCCTCTCTTTATCATGCATTTAATTTCTAAAAGAATCATTTCAACTATCAATGCTAGCCCCTAATTAAATCTATATTAATTATATGCTTATTGTTCACATTTATTTGATTAGCCTAGAGTTATGTAAAAAAAAAATTATTCCCTTATATAGGTAACTGCACTAAAATTGGGGACAATTTAGTGGCCAAAATAGAATTTATGCCAAGTGTTTGTGTGTATGTGCTTTGTAGAACACATAGAATCCATAATGTGTATGTTTTATAACACACGTTTGTTATGTCTTAGATTACATCCAAGCCACAATGTGAGAAAATTATTTTTTGCATTGATTTTGTAAAATATAACATGCATAATATGTGTGTGCTATATAACATGCATGCATTATAACGTATATACATTTTTAAGGACTTGAATTGCAATTTTTAATAATCCCACTCATTTATGCTTGTATTTCCAAGTCTAACAGTTGAAAATCCCTTTTGACTCTTAAATTACAATGAATTTGAACTTTGATCTTATTATCTTTACATGTTTCGCAATGAAATTTTATGAAACCACTATCAAAATAATGAATAATGTCTTAAATTTCTACACATATAATTTTTTTAATATTTTGAATAATTTACAATATTTATTTCTATTTTCTTTGAATAATGTCTTCATATTCGTCATATATATATAAATTTTGACCTACTTATCCAAAGTTGAAAAAGAAAGAAAGAAGAAAATCATTCTATGTTTCATTCTATATACATTAATACAATTATACAAGTTATGTGATGCACATGCTTAATGGTATAGTTTTTAGGATGAATCTACTTTGAAAAATCACAAAAGAAAATTCAATTCAATTATTTATTAAAAATGCATAACTTATAATACTCACTCTTGTTTATTTTTCAAACATTTAGCTTTGAAAAATACATGACATGATTAAAAAATAGAGGGGGCACACAATAATCAATATGTTTATTTTACTGATACAAATAAAAATACTTTTATGTTTAAGTTTAAAATTAGTTGATTTTATGCAAAAACATGACCAATTTTTACTCCCTTTTTGTCCCTCATTACTATGTACTTACCCACACTTTATGGTGAGCTTAAGATCCCTATATGATAAGGGATTCTTCATTATTAGGGTCTTTAGAGATGCAATCCATGATTATTTTATGATATTTCAATTCTTCTAAAGGTTTATATTTCTTATCATCCTATATGCCATGACTATATTCTCGTTTTGGCCTCAAGACATTTTGCATTCCTTGTCCATTTTATATATAATTGTTGACTTTATGAGACCCTTATGTTATTTTTAACTAATCATTAATCATTTTGAATTTTAGGGATTTATTTGCACATCAATGTCTCAATACTCTCATTTCCCTTTGAAAAAAGTGCACACTTGAATTCTCACATAGTTCAATCTATTGAAAATTTGACGTACTTACTAATTTTCTTGCAACTTCCATTAATACTTCAAGTTTTGAACTTAAAAATGAAGATTATGATCATGATGTGTACATGTGGATCAATAAGATTTTGCACAAGAAATTGCTATATTAAGCTAATGTTGAAAATATTGTCCACAATTGATGGATATGATTCATTATTTGTCGAATAATGTTTATTTATCTATGTATTTCTACTTTGGTTTAGGAAAGTTACGCCGTGCAGGAATGAAAGTTATGGCAAACCCAAAACACACGATAATATTTTGCTGTTCGCCACTTAAAATTTCCCAACTTCCTTAAACTTCCGCGCATTATTTGACTTGACTTTAAATATGGCCACCCATTATGGGTCTCGGGTCGTGAGCCGTGGATCAGGGGTCACGTGTCACTTTTCTCTCTTTCTTCATTTCTAAAGTTCAAGCGGCCCACATGATTGATTTCTAATTAAATGCATTATTTTCTAGATGGGAAAAGAAGCGAAAATTATATAATAGATCATATAAGAATCAATATATTTTTGTGTTAAATTAAGTTTAATTCAATATTTCTTATGTATTTATTTATTTTATTTGTTTATATATTTTCATATGGTTTTTATATTTCAAAATAAACATTCTCTTATTTAAGTTTAATTTCATGTCACTTGACATAGGTTTAAAGATATTTAAAATTAAACTTAAAATTTAAATATTCACATTCTAATTTAAGATTAGGACTCTTTCTTACTAGTTATTGTGAGTCAAATTGAAACATGATTGTGCAACTCATTTCTCTGCTTTAAAATTTAAAAGAATTTCATTTGAGCAATCAATCAATATAAGAGATCGTCTAAAAATAAAGAGAACTAGTGATTCCAAAGAGAAATATGTAAATTATACTTGGATATTCTAAAGGATAAACTCATCACATCAAAATTTGCAATGTTGTCCTCAAATCTTTGCTTCTAGCTATAAAACTATCCCAACTAAAGGTCTAATCTTGGAGAATTTAACCCTAGCAACTCAAAAAATTCCTCAAAGGTGTTTCTTAACACCGCCATCTTTACAATCTACTTAGATATCAGAGATCAAAGTTAGTTAGGGGTGAAAGGACAATAATGTTTCCTACTTTTCAATCTTATCAAGCCACAACAATCAATATTTTTCAACATTCAACATATTATGTCAAGAATTTAAATAAAATGCAAATAATCATTTGTGTCATTTTCTCTATAAATTCAATTTTGAGATTTTAAAATCCACACACACACATATCGAATCCATACATATATATTTTAATTATTTATTGAATATTTATTTATTTATTATTATTATTTGATCGGCTACATCGAGAATTTTTACCCTGGCCCAAGCTAGCATGGAGGCCACAATCAGGGGACCTCCTCCTCGACATGAACACAAGTAACAATTCACTCTCATGAGCAAGGCATCTCAGTAGGGGCATAGAGCCCACAAACACATCAATCCATCAAGGGAATGGGCCTCAAGTATGAATTTTTGGCACATGGCATGAACACTATCAGTAGCCTCAATGTTGCAGATCAAGTCTATGAACACATTAGATCAACAAAGGAATAATGCTTGCAATCACAATAGCCCAATGGAGACTTGAAACCTGGTGGCCATAAAAACAACGACACCACTTAACCATCGCGTTGTAAGATGAACCCCATTTTTATTTATTATTATTATTTAAATGATAATTATAGTAATTTAGATCTACATTTTACCGTAAAGCATTCCTCTTTGTCTATTTATTGATTTTTCAAAAGAAGACATTAATTGTGGAGTGTAGTCCATTTTTTAAATTTTGTTTACCTATTTTTTAATATTTGTTAGTAATTGAGATAGAGGTCTTTATTTTTTGAACCTATCTTATAAATAGATACAAAAATATAATTAAAAATTATATTATATTTTAAAAAGGCTAATTTCAAGAGCTACACACATAAAATATTAACTCTTTAATTTTTCTTAAGCCCCATGCTCATGACACAAAGTTAACTAATTTGGCCTCTGAAATTAAAACATCTTAATAAGAGAAGAAAATGATACCCTGGGGGAACCACATGAGTAGGTTTCATCAAAAGCATGCTTGAACAAAGCCCTTTAGATTTATTTTTATCAAATTCACTACCACCATGTGGTATCATGCACGCATTTAATAGTTTTGAACAAACCTAAGCGATTTTAGGCATGCTCTACTTTTATATTTTTTAAATGTTTTAACCTCAAATTTGGACTCACTTGTGTGATTTAACTTCAAGAATCAAAAAAAATAATTTGATTAGTATAAATCAATACATCATATATCAATTTGATGAAAAAAAAATTTGACTATAAGGAACTCAAGATTGAACTATGGAGAAGTATGGGTTTGCATAAATTTTGAGATAATGAGCACACAAAGGTATCGGATTTTAGAGTATAAAAAAATAATTCTATGGATCATTAGTGCCATCTCATCATCAATTTTAGACCTTCACCCCTCTTTCCTATTGCATTTAATTTCTGAAAACAACATTTCAATTACCAATCCTATCTTAATTAAATCTTGGTTAATTGCATGCATATTGTTTGCATGCATTTATTTAATTATCTGATAGCTTTGTAAAAGGGATTTTATTCCCTTAACTTTTATGGTGAGCCCAAATTTTTTAAATGACTTATAGTTCCTCTAGGGTCTATTCTTCATTAGGTTTTCCATAAATGTAATTTATGATTAATGATAAAAAAATGTGTCACAATCTTGCAATTAAAAAAAGGTTATTATTGATAGGTGATCATGAGGGGTTATAAGTGGGGTACCCCCCTTGCAAGGCCTACATGCCCTAATGTGGGTTCAAGGGAAACACCCCCAGAAACCACATTTTATGTATATTTTATTATTATAAATCTAAGCCATTTGTCATTAGGTCTCAAATCTGATGATAGATATGTTGTTAGCTTGTTTTTTCCTAGAAAAAACCCTATTTTATGAGAGAATTGTAGTACATTTATGCATTGTGACGTATCCTAAGATTTTGATAGTTGATGTCTCTAGATATTTGGTTGGTGATGCTCCTGTGAGAAGCATGATTTGCAAGTATATTATAATCTTTATGATTTTTGAATAATATATAGATTTTGGAGTGGAAGGTTTTTATCTCAAAAAGGTTTCTGCCACATACATCATTGTGTTGTGGTATGCATGATATTTATTTTTAATTTATATAATTTTTGTAAATATTTGAGAAGTTATGCATTACCCTACTCTCAAAATTATTGTAGTAAATTCTTATGATACCTTAACTTCCTTACAATTATTTTATCATATTTTACATCTTGCTACATTTTTGTTGATTATTGTAGACACATCAAATTGACATAATGCATTCAACTAGGTCAGATTCATCCATTCGACAAATAAATCAAGTTTATTTATCAATCTCCTAAAGTCATTAGTTTAAATCAAATAAATCAACTTGATCCCATCACCCTCATTTAATTAAATAAATCAAACCTTTTATTTAACTAAATTCAAATCATTTTCCATCATTTTCTGATTTAAATAAATCAAATATTTAAGTCATAAAAGTCAAAGCATCCTAATCATCATCCTAGCTAATTAATCTTGATTAAATCTAACACTAATCTCATCCACTTGCATTCTCTAGATTTGGCCACTTGCACATGAAATTGCATTTAATTGATTTATCAAAATCTTTATTTTCAACTTGGCATAAAGGGAGAATATTCTCCAAGTTTGAATCTCCCCCCAAGTGGACATGTACACTCAACAGAGCATTTATGAGGCCTTACATGTCTCTTACATGTCCCCTTCCAAAGTCAAAATCAGCATTTATTGCAAAATTTGAATTCAAATTTTCCCTCTCATGGGCACTCTTCCCAAATATTGCACATCCATTGGCCTATCATCACTTGACAAGTGGCCTTATCTTATTGGCTTGATCTTTGTCCCACATTGGTCCATTTTCAACACTTAGCATTTTGAAAATCTATAAAATAGAGGCTTCATCTCTTATCAAATCCATCCACAATTTTATGCAAGGTTACTCTCTTGGTTCGAGAAATAATCTTGTTCATCTCCATTGCAATATATCATCATTTTAGCTATTGATCAAGGATTGGGAAAGGGTCACTATCACATGTGACGCCAATCCACTATGGAATAGGTATAAAGGAAAAGCAAAAGCAAAAGGTACAAAGCGAAGGAGAAGGCTAGAAAATGAAAACGAAAGGAGGGGGATTTTTTTTTGAAAACTCAAGGTGTTTTTTAATGCTTTAAGTGTTTGTTCAACACTTATTTATGAAATTATTTGTCTTTTCACTTTAGGACACTAATTCTCATTTGAGTCTAAAACCAACAATTTGATTTTTCATTGCAAAGGGCTTAAAATGAATCTTAGGACAAACTCACTAGATTTTGTTTGAGGTTAAGAATTGAAAAATCAAAACTCACACTTCATTTGGTGCTTAAAATGAACTCACAATTGCTTTGAAGGCTATAAAATGAACAAGTGCTTGAATTGTGTGATTTTGTCTTTTGAGTGCATATCCTCTCCCCTTGCACTTCGTGCGATCTAGGGTGCAAGATAAACACTTGAAATGCATTTTATTGCTTTGAAACACTTCAATTTGGGCTTAAAAATTGAAAATCTTGTGTGAGTGTGAGTAGGGGCATTTTCGCGTACATTCTCTTTCTTTGTGCCATCAAAGATCGATCGAGTTACGGATTGTGTTTTTGCTTGCTTTTGTTTATCTTAGAGGGCCTGCCTTGGGGAAAAAGTACTCACCCAAGGGAATGACTCAACCGGTAACACTCTAAAGCCAAGAGTATTTCCAGCCAGGATATAAATGTGGATATTGGAAGAAATGCCAATATCACGCGGTTGACTCCGACAAGATGGATCCGAAAGGGGACTCTTGCCGTATGGGTCAATCTCCATGAATAGAAAGTCTGAACTATAACCCTTGCTTTGTAGTGGCCTATTTATCCATTGAGCGAGTTTATCAAAGTGGTGCATTGGAACTTTGATTCCAAGAAGTTACTTGCCATGTCCGATCTTTGTTGAAATATAGAGGTTAGGATTTCATCATACCTTTATATTTTTCCTTGGTTTCATGTAAAATCATCTCTTCTATGAAGGGCATGAGGCAAGCCCACTAAGAAAAACATACCAATTAAGCTAGGATGTCATATTGCTTGTTTGAAAACACAGTGTGTTTATCAAAAACATTGGAAAACCATCATTTAACAGCATCATCAGAATTTCAAACCCCTTAGTTAGAGAAAATATCTTTGAAAAAACCCAAGAACTATTGCTTGCCCTTGGGATTATGTCCTTAGAGGTTTCTAGGTAATTGGGTTTACATCTTAATTTGCTCTTACAAAGGTCAACATTAGGCAACCCTTGTCCTAATTTCTTGGAACTTCCACATAGCACTTTGTGGGAGAAAAAGAAGTTGTGACATTGGACATTCAGTTTGAAACCTAATCAAGAAGTGTGTTTGTGGTAAAAAGTACTCATTAAGCAAAGATAACAAATTGGACCCCACACATGTGCTTGATATCTTTTGGTCATATTGGTCTTTTGATTGCTCTTAGAGAAAAGTGTGTTTTTCAATACCTTGGCTTAGTAAAAAAAGTCTCTCTAAGTCTCTTAGGATCATCAAAACTTTCATCATCCATCCAAACATTTATCAAAATTCATCCATCCAAACAACTTTAGAGCTTTTGGAAACATCATTCTAGACTTAGGCACATCATCAAAACCAAAGTCATTTGTTTAATTAGGTGTGTGAAAATGCATCCTTTCTCATACACCTAATTAAATTAGCAATCCTTTGAACAAATTCATCCTAAGATCACATCCAACATCTTAGGGTTTACAAGTTCATCATCCAAATCAAAACCAATCAAAAATCAAGCCCTAAGTCTAGCATTGATCCAAAGTCCCTAAACGTTCAACACTCATATCATTTACACATTTAATCCTCCATCTCGTCATTGGTCCTAAGAACCTTAGAGGTTACTTTTGCAACAAGGTCAAAATACAAGAAGAACATGGAATATAAACTTGATCCATACATCTTGGGTAATCCAAATCAGTTGAATCTTCAAAGCCTTGCAATGCCTATCAATTATCAAAGTCCATGCATAAGATCATTGCTTTCGACAAATGTCAATGGTACAACAAGTGTGAGTATGCCCAAGTCAAAGTTTGGAACACATTTTCCAATGATAGGTCTAAGTCCAAACCTACAAATCCACCAATCAAATAATCAATGCATGAGCCTTGAAACGAACAATGTAATTCCACTAAATCCCTACAAACCAAATGTGGATGTACCAAGTGCAAGTTTTCGAAACATGAATCCTAACTCAGAAAACTTTGGAAAAATGATTCCCAATATCAACAATGTTCATCCTATCATGCCAAATCTGAACATCATCCCAAATCAGAACATTATCCAAAGTCAATTTTCCCATAATCCCATTCAAAAACTGCAAGTAGGCATCCCAAATCCACTTAAACAAAAGCCAAATCAACAATCTCAAGTGAGTCAAGATCAAAATCAAGAACAAATTTGGTGAGATCAAATTGCAGAACTTTCCAAAATAGTTGAGGCATTGCGCCAAGGGAAATCTCCACCACCATTACCTACATCATTCCTTGGTTTAGGGCTTCCCCCTTTACCTAACACCAATCACGCCATCCAAATCAATCCACCTAACATCAATCAAACCATAATGACAAATCCTTTGAATATACCATCGACATCACACTAATGGATGGTATCTAATCAAACAACAACATTGATCCCAACCAATCAAAATACGGTCTCCCAAGGACCTATCACCTCGGTCATTCCAACCATCACTATCCCTTCAATCATTCCAACCACCACTATCATGCCCATCACATCTCAAACCCCCACAATCAATCCAAGCATATCCCAACCACTTGTCATTACATCCAACATGATTCTGAATCCGCCACCACTACCACCAAAACCAAATGCAGCAAGACAATATGACATTGCTCTAAAAGCTCACCAGTCATACCAAAAGGCCATCCAACAATATCTAGCCATGCAACAAGCAAGACAAGCTCGACAAGTGCAACAAGCCTATCAAGCT
Organism: Sequoia sempervirens; assembly: GCA_007258455.2. Lineage (NCBI taxonomy): Eukaryota > Viridiplantae > Streptophyta > Pinopsida > Cupressales > Cupressaceae > Sequoia > Sequoia sempervirens. The sequence continues at coordinate 655,812,956 of VDFB02281492.1, forward strand.
ACCCAAGCCTCTCTAGTTGCTCAACAAGCACAGAAACAAACACGAAAACATTCAATCATTGGTGATAGCATTGATAATATCCCCACCATAATTGTCGAAAGAAATGGTCAAGATCCATCCATCAAAGAGCACATTGGAAATGTTTCTATCTCATCTGAAGATCAAATAAACATAGGTCAAGTGTCACTTTTCAATCATGATCAAAATCCACCAATGATACCTAACAATGATCCAATTCAAGAAAGGTCAACATCATTTGACCCTTTGGTTGAAGACATTGGAAATCCCTCCATCACAATTATTCAAAACAATGATCAAATGCACCTTGAAGATGTATCTACACAATCCAATGATCAACTCACTATACATCAAGAGCCACTTTTTAGTGATCTCTTTCAAGGAGTGTTAGGATTATTTGATCCAATTCACATAATGCATGATCCATTGACCAATGATCATATTGAAAATGTCTCTACATTGCCTTATGAGTTAGAGGACATATCTCAAGAAGTTATTCCAAAGCAAGATCAAAATCTTTCACTAAGGTTTAGCAATGGTCATTTTCAAAACATGTTGATCCCCTTTGATCTCATGGTTACAGATGTTGAAGGAACCTTGAACTTGACCATGCCTAATGTCGACATCCAAAAGTCCTTTGTAAGAAATCCATCCTTTGAAACTGACCCATTTCAAGAGCTTGATCCAAAGCATGTTGAAAGCAACTCTAAAATCGTTCGAGATCAAGAATTTTTATCTTCAAGATACTACAATAATATAATGGATACTCTCCTATCTATGCAAGATGATCATATCCATCTAGCACATACTCTTCCATCTACCCATGAGATGCTTTCTATGGATGGACATGTAGATGATCTTGATCTAGAACAAGATTTTGTTACACAAAAAGAGCAAATTCTTAACTCCTACAATAAAATGGAGTTTTCAACATCAGGATCAAATATGTCCCAAAATCAGATTGAGGACATCATGAATAAAGATATCCATCATTATCTACTCAAAAAAACAAGTCAAATAGAACATCCAAAGTTAGCGGAGTAGCAAATTGAAAGAACATCAACTACGGTGGTCATTTGTTAGAGCATGTTTACTAAACAAGACATCTCAGAATAGGAAGAGTCAAAGAATGAAGGTACTACCACAATACTGGAGGCAACTTCATCTCAAGCAAACGTCAACATAGGGAGAATGAAGAGTCCTTATGATGAAGCTAGTGTTAATACTACAACCAACCACGTCACGAATCTTCATCCACCCATCACCCCATCCATGAATTGGGACCAACTTCGAAGGAAGAATTTGAATGAAAGTATGAAGAATGTTATCAAAGCAAAAGAAGCTGAGAAGCATAATGGACAAATCAAATACAAATGGATACCGAAGAATACAAAGAATGATCATCCCTATCAAACTCCATCAGTCAAAGAAATTATGGGGAAAAATAAAAAAGGGAAAAGAAAAAATATCTCATGTACAAAGTAGTTGGTCCTAATTCCATGCACACTTCCGTATCCACCCATCATTGCTCATCTTCCCAAGTTTGGAGAGTCAAAGGTTCCAAACTGTCAACCAATCCATCTCTTATCCCTAAGCACACTCCATCCATGCCTCCATGCATAATATCCAATTCTTACATTGACCGTGTATTGGCAACAACCCTTCATTATAAGGATTCAGAAGGGAATGTGCGCACAAAGACAAAGTCAACTCTGGTATCAACAAAGCAGATCAGAAATCCAAAAAATTGTATTCAAGTGCACGTATCTTGGCAAAGTAGCTTCTTCAAGCAGTTATCGATGGCACGTCATGATAGGGGCATCTATGTCAACACCACCAGGTGGTTCAACATGAATCTTTCAGAAAAAAATATAAAAAAAAAAAAAAAAATATGAAAATCCAAAAAAAAAAAATAGAAAAAGGATTGAAAATAGTAAAGATAAAAATTGTCCTCTAGTGAAAACCGCATGGGCGACACTTTGGGCAAGACCATGATGAAAACCTGGCAAACATGCATCATGAGTAGAATTGAGCATCTACATGCGCCAGTTCAGATGAAAGAATCTCATCCCATCCGTAATAAATTGAGCATTCCATCCATCTTATCCATCCATCCATAAGCCATTTATCCAATCCATCTTTATCCATCTACATCCATCATGCAAGTTATCTTGATCTTGATAAAAATTTTGGGGCACACCTTATGCTCGCTTATGATAAACATCTTAACATGGGTCATTTTCATTGATCCTATCCTATGCAACATTATCTGAGCTATGAAGCATTATCCAAATGAGCATTCGTTATCCGAACACCTTATCTTACTACAAGATAATCCATGTCCCTCCATCCATACACTTATCTAAGCATCCATCCATGACATTCCATACATTGCTAGACATTGGGGGCAGGTATTTACATCTTGCTTCAGGAATAAATCTTGATCTATATCCTCCTACTCATGTGGCAATCCGAACACTGGAAAACATTGAAATCAAACTAGTCAAAGCACTCGTGAGCAAAAATCCGAATCACTAGCCCATAGCACATTTTGACGAGAACATGTTCCTTATCATGCTTCATTTTTCATCGAAAATCAATCAAAACAATCATTGTCAGTTGCATCTAAATGCATCCTTCAACGTCACATCAAATCATCCAAAACATCTTTTGTTCCAAACCAAGCTTCAACAATCTTGATCAAATCAAATCCAATCAACTCATCATCATCCTGGGATATCTTTCCCAATCATTGTGTTGCTTAACACTATCCTTGCATTGTTGTGCGTCCTCAACAATGTTATCATCATCAATCCATCAATCCGATCAATCAACCTTAGCTTGGTCTTCAACAAAAATCATAAACAGAGCACTGATACCATCACACATGTCCATATCTTAATCGTCAAAATCATGCGAAAATCCCCAAAAACATCACAAAATCAAAAAATCCAAAAACATCAGAAAATCAAAAAATCCAAAAACATCAGAAAATTAGAAAATCCAAAACATCAAAACATCAGAAAATCCAAAAAAAGTCATTCAAAACCAAAAACAAGGTTGTCTTGTCGAACTACGTCATCTCTGAGCTTGAACGTAGGCAAGGTTGATCTTTGATCATCCCCCGAGACATTTAGGTTAGTCCTATAGGAGTCCATCATAATAAAATGACATCTCATCATGTATATCATCATATGTAAATCAGTCAAGTCGTCAGTCGAACTACGTGGTCTTTGCGTGTATAACGTAGGCAAGGCTAATCTGTTGATCAGCCCCCGAGGCCCCTAGGATAAGTCTTTAGGTTAGTCTTTTAGTCAAAATCTTAGAAAATCCCAAAACATTGGAAAATATAAAATCAAAACATTTGTAAAACTTCAAAAAATACCAAAAACAGCCTCAAAACATTACAAAATTCCAAAAACATCCAAATATTTGAAAAAATCCATCTGCCTCATCTCGCTTGCACCCGCAATAAACACCATTCATAATAAAGTGATTGTCATCCTCAACCTTTGGTGAAATAGTTAGAAACAAGTCTAGCAGGTTAAACATGAAATCTCAAAAGCATCAAGTCTCAAGTCTCAGTCAATACGTAAAGAAGTTGGTCAAGTCTTTGTGTCGATAGTCCATCATCCAAACAGTCTCATTAATCATCTGATAACATCATGTTGTAGGATGAATCCTTCCTACAAGGAGCATTGGTTATCAGAAAGAACATTTTGGATAAATGAAATGACGTGCCGCCATCCACTAACATGTCCTAGGATGTATCCTTCCTACAATGGGCATTATCTTTTGGTAATAATTTTCAGTCCTTATCCATAAAAACACATTCCCTTATGGTTAGCGGTATTGAAGAACATCAGCTTGTTTGTGTGATTTATCTTTTTATTTTGACTTATCTTATTGTGCCCAGTCCAAGGACCTCTCGATGATATCTGAATGAAGGATTTAGAGAGATAGGAATGTCAGGGAAACGATCATTATCTTTTGTTTGCTGTGCTTGTTGGACGTTCTTGTAAAATAATTTGGTGAATACTTGCTTTGTTAGGTACGCCCTAGCAAGGTTTTCATATGTCAAGTGTGAACAAGAATACTCCTATCTGCTTGTTGAGTCAAAGTCCATCACACTAGGTACAACGCCATCCTCATTCTTGATACCTTGATGCATCATACCTATGCGTGTTATCAAACATAAAGTAAGTGACCCTTTGAAAATCCCAATCCTTGATAAAGAAAATTCATCCATCTATTATCATCATTTCTTATCATCATCTCTCATTATGTTGGCTTGATCCTCTTGTCATCATCTCATTTCTACACTAACATCACAGCATGAATAGTTAATCATCATCACCAATGCATCCATCATGCATCCATCATGCATCCATCATGCATCCATCTTGCATCCATCTTGCATCCATCTTGCATCCACGAAACTATCAACATACCACATATCATCCATATCATACATCATAGGAAACATCAATCATTTCACATGCATTGCATTTGCATCATCATCATAATATAGATCTGTTAGTCTAAGCATCTACATAAATCATCCATTGCATAATTACAACATTATTCACATCATCAATCTCATCCATCTCATATCATATCATCATTTAAGTTGTTTAGGATAATATAGATTTGTTATTCTAAGCATCTTGAAATCATCTCATTTGCATCATCATCCATAACCACCCATTTTGAACCTCTTTATCATGAGATCGACCTCAAATCGAATCTTTTCGCTGATCTCTCGAGGGGTGTACCAGTGTACTTCTTTCCGGGCATCTGAAAAATCATAATTTTTTGAATTTTGATCATGGCAAGTTATTCTTTGAACCAATGCAACAAGTACATTTCTTCAAAGAGGGGCAAAATGTAGACACGTCAAATTGACATAATGCATTCAACTAGGTCATATTCATCCATTTGAAAATAAATCAAGTTTATTTATCAATCTCCTAAAGTCATTAGTTTAAATCAAATAAATCAACTTGATCCCATCACCCTCATTTAATTAAATAAATCAAACCTTTTATTTAATTAAATTCAAATCATTTTCCATCCTTTTCTGATTTAAAAAATCAAATATTTAAGTCATAAAAGTCAAAGCATCCTAATCATCATCCTAGCTAATTAATCCTGATTAAATCTAATGCTAATCTCACCCACTTGCATTCTCTAGATTTGGCCACTTGCACATGAAATTGCATTTAATTGATTTATCAAAATCTTTATTTTCAACTTGGCATAAAGGGAGAATATTCTCCAAGTTTGAATCTCCCCCCAAGTGGACATGTACACTCATGAGGGACATGATGTCAGTATGAAATCAAACATGTCCCCTTCCAAAGTCAAAATCAGCATTTATTGCAAAATTTGAATTCAAATTTTCCCTCTCATGGGCACTCTTCCCAAATCTTGCACATCCATTGGCCTATCATCACTTGACAAGTGGCCTTATCTTATTGGCTTGATCTTTGTCCCACATTGGTCCATTTTCAACACTTAGCATTTTGAAAATCTATAAAATAGAGGCTTCATCTCTTATCAAATCCTCCACAATCTTTATGCAAAGTCACTCTCTTGATTTGAGAATTGATTTTGCTCATCATCACTCCACCATCTTCATAGCATTTTTATCTTAAGCCTTGATCAAGGATTGGGAAAGGGTCACTAGCACATGTGACACCAATTCACTATGGGATAGAGTTTGACTCTTGTTTTTCTCATGCTTTCACTTAACTTATGTTGATAACTTACTTTGTTTGCATAGATAACATGAGCAATTATTTCATAGGGATTCTATATTTGATTTGCTTGGTTTAACTAACAATACTCATGCTTTTTTTTTTTTTGAGAAAAATGTAGATTTAGGGTCCACAATTATCACCTTGTGACTCATATCTACATATTTATTTAGAGTTTAAGGTTTATTGGTATGTCCTATTTTCTAAAATCACCCTTCCTTTGGCCTTGATATTTAATATTTTCAGCTTATATGTCAATCAAATTATCAACTAATTTTATTATTTTATGAGATCCTTATGTCATTTTTCTCTCATCCTTTCTATCCTTTTGGGTTTCTAAGACTTATTTTCATATCAAAGTGTCATTCTTTTCATCTCCCTTTGAAAATGAGTACACACTTGAATCCTCGCATGACCCTATCTATTAAAATTTTTGTGTACCTATTGATATTCTTGCAATTTCCTCTTAAACTACTTTTACATGGCATTAAAATGTAGATTATAATCATGATGGACAAGCATCTCAAAAATATTTTGCATAAGAACTTGTTGCATTAAAGATGATTTTAAAAATGCTACACAAATGGTTGATACGATTCATAATTTGTTCATCAACATGCCAACTAGGTTAGAGATCTTACAAGAAATTGGTGATAAGGTTACTTCATCCATCTCTTTGTATAGCACACATACTAATAGTCCTCCATCTTAAGTTATACTTGCTTATATTATTGTTCCATCTCATAATGTTCCTAGAATTCTTCTACCATTATTTATAACTATGTTCCTCATTATGGATTACCTCCTAGCTATACTCCTATTGTACACATATACCATATGATATTTCACACATGAAACATTAATTTAATCACTACTACACCTACTACCTACCACACCTCTCACTATTTCCATCCATAGTTCTACTAGTTTATCCTCCATCATGGCCACTTTCTATTCCATTGTTCCCTCTATGCCTATGAATACATCTCACTAGACCTCTTTCCATATACTAAAGTTCTACTTCATTCCCTTGTTCCAACCTTTCCTTTGTTATTATTATCCATCTCTTTAAAAGATTTATAAAATATAAGAAGAGATTGTGTGAATGTATTGAACATGAAAATGATATAAATAAACTATACATGAAATCAAGCCTATTCAAACCAAATACATGCAAATATCATAAAGATCAAGTGTGGTATGGTGATAGATTGATAGATTGGATGTGATTGCTCATGATTCTAGCAACATGATGATATGATAAAGATGATTCAATAGAAATTTGGGCAGCATAATAGTAGCATAAGATTGGATTATTACAAATGGGATGTCCAAGGCCTCTCATTTATACAATTTCCATGAGAGAAATCAAGGAACAAGATGGATTGGTTGATGGATGGTTAGGATTGAATAAGGATGAGGATTTGGATGAAAGTTATAGTCATGGACGTAGAAAGTGTCACATGAGGGATAAGGGTTGGATTTAGGATTAGAATTAGGGAAATATCCTTATGGTTTAAGATTGGGTAGATGATATGATGGTTAGGATAGAGGAACCAATAACAAGAGAAAACCAAACCTTGGAATAAGAAATAAAGGATGGAGGGATAGGATTGGATAGAGGATACAATTATAGGATGGAGAAATGGATAGAATCTAATGAAAAGGAAGCTTCAAAGATGGTATAAGGTTGAAATAATAGGGGGATTAGGTTGATGTATGATAGGTGATGGGAGATAAATGGATAGGAGAAGGGGTTTCCAAGGACTACATTACAAAGGAACAAGATACCCCACACTAGAGGGAGTTCCATTATGGATCAATGATGGGAAAAGATGCATGATATGGAAGGATAATGCATGAGGAATATGAATGAAAATAATCTAGTGAGACTTGCATTGTCCAAATCATGCATGGATATTTTCCCCTATCCTTATCAAGATCAAGGGTGAAAATAGAGAATGAATTAGATAGGATAGGATGATGGAGGTAGGATGAGGGATATGGGATAGAGGATATGCATAGGGTGATCAAGATCAAGTGGATAAGATATCTAGATGCAAATATATTTTACCCCTAGGACCCTCATAAAGATCAAAGGTGGTGAAACAACAAAAATAGGGGCTCTACCTTTGAGGAGATAAGGTTCCTACTTCACACTCTTGTTTCACTCAAGGAAACCCTAGACATCTCAAACCAAGGATGGGATGAAGGAAATAGATCTGCTAAAGTTTTTCCTAGGGTTTGATCAAGGACTAAAGAAGGGTTCACCACAAAGCTAGGACATGGAAAGAAAAGTAACATACAAGATCTAATTGTGAACACCTAATGATATACAAAACTTCACTAAATTACCTAGAAAGGAATGCAAAATAGAATAGTAAACTAAAAGATAAAAGATGTGCACTTGGGAGTCTGAATATGCTTGGAATAAGCTCTAAAACTCTAAAAATGCAGACTTTAGGGAACACTAGGTCTCACATGCTAGGTTGGGCGTATCAGTCCCAATCTAGGGTTTTTGGACTAAAACATGAATTTGGCAGTGTTGACTTAGGATCTTCAGAAATCTAGAAAATTACCTATACAAGGACTCATATGCCACAAGTGGCATATCAGTCCCATTCTAATTTTTTAGAAAGTCAAATTCCATATCTGCTCTTCAATCCCTACTCTTCCTTCCTGACCTAGTTATCGGATTTGAACCTACAAAAAAGAATATAGCATTGATTTGCTTATGGGGGGTTTGCCTTGGTCAAACCCCTAGTTCAGTATTTAAATCTTGATAGAAATAACATATCTTGAATGTAAGTGTGAACATAAAACCTAAACTTAAGTGTATTTGTGATTAGGAAATCTGAAATGCAATGCAACCCTATTCTAATGTGCTAGAATGGGATGCATGAAAGAAACAAGAAGATGAATGACTCACTTTGGGAGATCCCCGATCACCCTAATAATTCATAATAATGCATGTAACTTCCTTAGGATGAAAACTAGAGTGATAATTGAGGATGGAATCACTTAGGAAACAAGTTGGTCTGCTTGGATTGATGGCTAGTTGCATCTCACCAACCTAGAATCCATCATGATTCACCATATAGGAAACCATAATCACTCTTTGAAAATGTTAGATATTGAACGAAAGTGAGCTTGAAGACCTGAAAAAACACTTTAATGTTTCTCCAAGACTTCAACTTTTCTTGCTACTTGCTCTTGTGAAATAATTTTTGAGTGCTTGTGAATGCTTAGATCTTGAATTGCTTTCTCTAGATGAAAATTATAAATATATAGGAAATACACCTAATTTAACATTATTAAGATCTCAAACGTTGAAATCAACCAAAATTTTGAATTAAAAACTTGAATTTCTCACTCAAACCCTAAAAATAGGCCACACAAGAATCAGACGCCCAAGGTGGTGTATGAGTCCTACCCTAGTTTTTTGAGGTGGGCCAATGATGAGTTGTTAGAAAATTTAATGCTTTTGTTGATATTGTCAGGATTTTAGTTCAAATAATCCTTGAGATATGAAATAAATGGTGTTAGGGACTATTAATGATGATTTAAAGGGTCATGAATGCAAGGGTACCAAAATACATCCAAATTAAGCAAGGAATTTTACTATCTCCAAGAAGGGAGTATAATTTTTGTTGCCACGGATGGGAACAGAGGACAGTTCGATAAGATAAGGGATATGGGATGGAGGATACAGATAATATTATAAAGATCAAGTAAATAATATATGGATTTATTCATGTATATTTGAACGTTAGTGGTGCAGGAGCACCTGGGAAACATGGGTTTTCCTGAAGTCTAGAAGGAAGTTCAAATTTTGTTGTGTTCTCTTGTGGTCATGTTGACCATTTAGCTAGTTTTTGTTGTTTTGAATAAAAATTTATCTCTTATGATCAATGGATTGGGAGGTGCAAATCATGAATGGGTTTGGGAAGCTCTAAGTTGTCTTGGTTACCAACCTAGTCAAGTGTTTGAAAACACAATGGGTTTTATAAGTTGGACCATTAGGTCGTCTATGAGCTCGACCCAGGAATCTAAATTTTTTTGAAGGAATATTTAAGGCATGCTTTGACCATATGATAGGGTTGGAGGCATTTTGGTTAGTGTGACATTTTTGCAAGCTGAAGAAAACAGTGTTTTAGAGACAGTTATCTGTGTTTTTGCATTTAAATTGAGCTCTAATGGAGTAACTCAGCTGTTATTTTGCTTGTAATATGTGGTGTTGATATTATGTAGGCTTTTTGTGCTATCTTTCTATCTTTGTAAATATTTTTCTTCTTTTATTTGTACATAGTTTGTCCACTGTCATTTTCAGGCCTGTAACAGGCAGTTTTGAGAGTATGGAGCCCTAGAGCACTCTCCCACTGAACAAATTGTACGGCCTTTTGGGATTTTTGTCTAGGCTCCCTCATTGTAAATATGGTAGCTTGTAAGGTTTGTGGCAATGCAGGAGTTACAAGAAATGTTTTACCCTAGGCGAGCCAATGCAGGTCCGGTTGGGGCAGACTTGGAGTAAAAACCATATAACTTGCAAGGGAATTAAGATATTCGAGAAATTATTTCTTGTGAATTTTATTGAGGGTATTAGCTATGATTGGAGGTTAGGAGTAGGTTCTGACAGTTCATCTGGAGTGAGAGTTCTTTGACAGTCTAGAAACAACTTTGAAAAGCTTGAAACCCTAGCTTTTGGGTCAGTCTTGAGTGTGGACAGCGTATGGCTTGTGCAGGAACTGAAACCCTAAGAATCCTTGAGATGTAGGCATGAGAAATAATAATTCTTAACAAAATAACCTAAGTCTTTGGTGCGTTTATAAGAAAAAGGCATTTGATCTCTGTTCAGAGGCCTAATTGGGCTTAGGGCTTGCAGCCCTTTTCAAACCCTAGGAAAGGAATAGTGTGAAGTGATGGAAAGTTGGAAACTTGTGGTTGTTTAAGAACCATAGTTTGATCATTTTTAAGCCTTAAAACACCTCTCACCCCTTGAAAGAATCTAATAGAAGGTTGAGGATATTTGATCTTTAAGGAAGAGTAAGGGCCAATGGAGAGAATGTGGCGAAGCACCAAGGTTAGCTTGATAGTAGGACAACATGTTGATAGGAGAGGGGTTGGTCTGACAAACCAGGGGTACCTAGTCATGAGTAGGGTTCTATAGGTTGGATTGGTGAAGCCAAGCACCAAGGAAGTCTTATAAGGAAAGACCTAGAGCAGGAACCAGTGATTGGTTTCTCCAACCCCTCTCCCTATTTGTTAGGCTCCCCATCAAGATTAAATATGGGAAAGGGGGATGAATTTGGATAGGATGAGGTATATGGGATGGAGGATATAGATGGGATTATAAAGATAAAGTGGATAAGATATGGATTTATTCATGAATACTTGACCCGTGGGCTCCTCATCAAGATCAAAGATGATAAAAGAGGATGAAGTTGGATAGGATGAGGGATATGGGATAAATGATATAGATAGGATAAGGTAGGTGGCATATGTGATGCTTATGAGGATCCTTAGCCTTGTCAAGATTAAAGGTGGAAAAGGAAGGATGAACTTATAGAGGATGATGGATAGGGGATTAAGGATAGTGAAAGACATGGATGATGGATTAATCTTGCCCCCAAGTGTAGAGTGCAAGAGGATAAAAATATTACACATGACACTTGCTTTCCAATTTTTCATCATGGTACTTTCCCAAGGTGCCACAAGAAGTGGTTTTCACACGTGGATGAATTATTTCTCTTTACATTTTTTATTTTATTTTTTTACTTTTATTAATTTTTTTTTTTTGGAATAGAAAGGATGGAGAAGGATGAGGATAAGGATGTAGATAGGTGGATTTGTAAGATAGTAGATGGATGGTAGGGACATGGAGAAAGGACTCAAGAATCTAGTTCCATGGATGTTATTCCTTGAAGATTCAATATTCCTTGAATATGTGTTATAATTGACCATGGCAATCAGAGGTATGCTCATAGAAATTGGTGGAATAATGGAAATGGAGATGAAATGGATTGGGAAGATGGAGATGGACATGGATTTAAGAAAACAATTGGACTAAAGGGGGTGGTGGGGGATGAATTTTGGATAATGGACGGATGGTTGGAATACTTGTCGATGAGAGGATGGAAATTTTGGCAAGATCAACATTGACACACACCTTAAAGGGTAGTGGATTTGTGAATGAGAAGTCGATTTTGAATTTGTAGATTGAGATGGAGGATTGGATGTGTATTTTTAGATATAAGAGCCCAAAATGGATGGGGGAGATGATGTAGGACTTAGGATAGTGGATTTTGGGACAAAAGGGCCTAAAATTGATTTAGAAGGTAAAGGATTAATGGAAGATTAGAGAAATATTTTGGAGTAGATTTGGATTCCAATCTTGATCGAGCTTTAAGATGCATGGATTCTATGAGTAGAACTTTGGAATCCATATGGTTTTTAATTTTTCTTAATAGGCCTTTGTGGAATTTTGGATTTTAATTTTTTTCTTTTGGATAAGATTCTTCTTTGCTTTTGCATATCTTTTGGAGGGGACATGTTGATCCATGGATGTATGTGGAATTTTGGATTAATGAATTTTAGATTTGGTATCTAAATTACTTCCAAGAGAAATGGGATTGGTGGATGGAGAGCAACAATATTGAGGTCTTTTGGATGGGTTTATGTAGATAGGATGATGAAAGGGATTCAAGGATGTGTCACTTGGATGATCTTGATTTGGATTTGAGGTTATGGATAAATAGGATAAAGTGATTTTGAAATAGGAGTCCTAGGTGGTGGAATGTAAAGGCCGAAGATTGATGGAAGGGATGAACGACTTGGATTTGGGACATAGGGACCCAAAATAGATGGAAGGGATGAAGGCTTGGGTTTTGGAATATAACCTAACCTAAGATGAAATTTATTGAGCTTGTTATCCAAGACCATGATAGTTTAGATTTTCTTTAATTTGGATGGGTTCCAATATGCCTTGTTCGTGGAGGCCTAACCCTTTTCCTTGATAATGGATAGTTTTACAAATATTATTTTCGATGGGATTTGTTGTTTTGTAAACAAGAAGCAAGTCTATTTTGAGGGGATATGATATTGTAGGAATGATAGAATCTTTGAGGAAACCAGATTGGATGAAGGTGGAAGAACCGTTTTGATAGTCGTGGGGTCCATGAGTAGCTTGGATAGGGGTAATGGTATCTTGTGGAGTATTAGGATCATGACATTAAGATGAAGCAATGCTCTGATCTTGACTTGGGGAGGTATCATGTGATGGAGTGGATGGTATAATTTTCTCTTAATTATAAGATGGAAGGGGATCATGACATGGAGTGGGATGGGGTTTTTTATCATGAGAGAGGGGAAAATCATTGGAAGGGAGGTGTGCTTTAATCTTTATTTAGAGAGGGAAAATGAGATGGAGGGGGAGGGAGGGCATCATGAGATGGAAGGGGATCATCTTGGATGTCCTCAACAAAAATAAAATCGTGATCAAATATTGGATTATCATAGATATCATGATCAAATATAGGATTATCATGGATATCAAATTATTTGGATGGGGTGGATGGCGGGATCGAAGGTTTTGTGGTCATGGGCATGGTCTTGATTTAGGCTAGGGTACATATGGGAATCCTTTGGAACAAGTTCTTGGAATGCTTGGATTTGTGTGGATGGCATGGTAGGGGATGAAGGTTGAATATATATTCTTCAACACAGGTAGATGGAGGGATAGGAGATTCATGGGGTTTAGGGGATTGAGGTTTATCTTGATGCAGAGGGGATGAACGTGGATGTATGACATGGGGAGATTGCACTACTTTTTTTGTATGGGGATTTAGCTACCTTTGCTAATAGTCCTTGGAGGCAATCATGAGAGACATGGGATGAAGTAAACTTGTAATACTAGGAGGTGATGTGGATTATACAGATGTGGGAGATGGACAAGTGGAATATGATGTAGAAGATTTCATGGTTTTGTAATAGAGGATGAGGATGAGGATGTGGATCTTGAAAAGGATTTAGAGATTGTGATTTCTGATGTGGATGGGGTTGGAGGGGAATTTTGGATCTAGAGAATTGGTTTCCCTTGTCAAAGGAAGGGTAAGGATAAGAAATAAGAGATGGGTTAGAGTTTTGTGAAATTAGGGGGGTGGAAGTTTGACACCAATACTATGGAAGTATCCAATCATGGGATCTTTTTCATTGCTAAAGTGGCAAGTGATGATGAAATCAATAGTTTTGGATGGGGATGACGTAAATGGTAAGGATGTGGGTGGGATTTGAGGGGAATTTTGGAAGGGGATTTTCTTTTCATTATCAAAGGAAGGTGGAGGATGAGTAATAGGAGATGAATTGGAATTGTGTGGAGGTGCGGAGGATGAAATTTATGCACCAATACTTTGGAGGATTTACATTATGCATAATTTAGACATTCATTACAAGTATAAAAACTACAAATTTCCTTTATAACCTATATAATATTCTTTACTCTTATTATATTCCTTTCTTATTTACATCATTCATATACTTGCTACATATAGACTTCAACTATATTTTCCTAGATACACATAAATATAATGTGGATATTTCCCTTACAAAATTTCTTTCTAGTCAAAATAATTGGCCTTATACTTTGCATCCATTTTGTGGCTAGGTGTGGTAGATTTCAGAGGCTTTGTCCTTAAATCCTTGATAGTAGTCATTGTTGTGGGTCTCATCACCATAGCCTAAATATAAAATTTTGAATAGAGATTATGGTGATGGAATGGTTTTGTATGTTAGAATCATGACATGATGCTTTAGACATGATATTCTATGTGGAAAAAAGTAAACACCACAATAATGGAATTGGAAATTGCATTACTTGTCATAGTAAAGAGCTTATGTAGTGTCAAGAAGATATAAATTGACCATATTAATAACCAATTAACTACCATGGAAGAGGTAGGGGAAACAATAAGGAATGGAAAATCACATTCAAATGAGGAAAGAAAAGTTAATTGATCATGGACCCCTCTTACCACCATGTCAAAAGTCTATCAAACTTAATATGGGTTCATGTGCTAGTTAAAGTTAGCTAATTTAGTTAGAATGAAAGCTTGATTCTGAATGCCACTGATCATTAACGCTATCACAATATGTCCATGATCAATTAAATAGTGGCATAAAATATAATTTCAAGAATATTCTCAGGTTTTCCCACATGTTTATGTTGTTGTAGATATATACAAATAACATATTAGAATATAATGTTTACATTTTATAATAAAATCACCTTAATAACTTTGTGGTGTTTATAATTAAGGAAATTATTCTTAATATAATTAATTTATAAAAATTATTACATATCTTGTTTGCAATTTCTTTTGATCAAATTATAATTTTCTTCCACAAATGAAATCTCTTTTACACTTTACAATAACTAAAATAAAAATAAAATAAAATTAGTGAAGTTCATACAATGACAAATATATGGAACTACCAATTATTTATATAGCAAAACGAAATGAAAGTACCACTTGGGTCATTTCCTCTCACAAGTCGGGATGTAGGCCCTCCAAAGGTGAATCAACATGAAAAATAAAAGGTTACACTTTTGAGTGTTTCTCTTCACCCAAGATCCCACAAAGCGCAAGGGGAGAGGATATGCACTTAGAGTGTGTCAAAGACAATATCACTCACTGAAAACATTTTTTTATTTTATCCTTCAAAGAAATAGTGACTTCATTTTAAGCACCAAATCTGAGTGTGAGTTTGTTTTGTTCAATTTTAGCCCAACATAGCAATGACTAGTGAGTTTGTAGGTTCAATTTTAACCAACTTGAAAAACTCAAAGAAATGGTTAATTATAAGCCCAAAATGAAACTAGGTGGTCCTAAAATAGAAAATGAAAGGCAACAATATGTCAGGTAAGCTATTACAATGAGCATCAAAATTTTTTTCAATTTTCAAGTCAAGGTTTCAATCTCCCAATCTGCAAAAGCAGCTCTGGACTAGCAAAGGCGACATTTTTTAGTGAAAGTGGTCCTCTGGTTAAAAATAGAGGCAGTGCTCTGCTATGGATAGAGAGCGCAAAGGTGATGCTAGAATCGTAGAAGAAATGCTGAAACGAAGGTGATGTTTTGGTGAACCTTGCAAAATCACAAAAACCCAAGATGTCAAAAGTGATGGTATATCAAAGGTGACACTGAAAGAAAAAGACAAAAGAAATGGTATTCATCAAAAGCAACTCCCTATAATGATAGCGACACTATTTTTTCCAAAGCATATCTATATCTTCCTACAATAGTAGTATGATAATCAAAGGTGGTGCTTTGGTTGTAGAAAACGGCTTCGCTTTCCTGGGACCTACCAAAACATGATTTCTAACTTGAAATGTCAAATTTTTAAATAGTTAGCCCACCTAGTACCAAAATGTGAATGATAAGTTGCACCTAGCTAATCAAAGACAAAAGAAACAATGTTAGTCATATTAGTAAGCACAAACAACCATTCCCTATAAAAATTTTGATCATACAAAGGTAATAAAATATGAAACAAAGCAATAATAAACAAATAAAATGCATGTAAACCTATCCAAATAGATCAAACCTCCATCCCATAGGAGGATTGGTGTCACTTTGATGTGGAAAGTGGACCTTTCCCAATCCCTTGTGATAAGCTTCAAGATCCTTGATGAACAATGGTGATTTTTGATGCAAAATATGATGAACTCAAGTCAATGTGAAGATGAAAACCTATAGCTATGTGATGAATTTGAGTAGAGTAACAATGCATGAAGTTGTGGATCCACACTCAATAGAGGAAGCCTTTATTTATAGGAAAGAAGGGTTGAAGAATGGATGGAATTGGGCAATGTGGGACTAAAATGGGAACCAATAGCCTTGTGACACTTGTCAAAAGGCTAATGAAAGCCATGGGGATATGTGTGAGAACATTTTGAAAGAAGTGATGAGTTAAGGCATGTAGATGAGATTGTAAGGAGATGTAAGAGAATTGAATGGATATGGTTGAGGGTGTAAGGGAATGTTGGTGAGGATGTAAGAGGAATGAATTCCCTTGTAAGAAACAAGATGGCATGGAAGAAGAATTGAATTCCCTTGTAAGATGCATTAAAGAGACTTGTAAGAAGCTTTTAAAGCCTTTGTAGGAAAATTCAAGTTGAGGGAATATTCTCAGAGAAATGCCTTTGTAAGGGAAAATAGGCTAATTAGTAATTAAAATAAATGAATTTCATGTGCAACTTGGTTAGTAAAACAAGGGTTTATTTGACCAATGTGGAGTTAAAAGCTAGAGAAATGGGTAATGGGATTAGGAGGAGATTAAGTTTAATTAATTTTGAATTAATTAACTTAATTGGGTTAGGGGATTTAGGACATTTGTTAAATAATTCGATTTATTTAATCAAATGAGAGGACATAGGGGATTTAATTAAATAGTTTGATTTATTTAATTAAATGGGATGAACATTAGTAAGAAGAGGATGAATTAATCCAATAAATTTAATTATTTGATTAATAGTAGAAATTGATGAATTTAACTAAATAATAAAGATTATTTAATTAATTGATTAGTCTAAGGTGATTTAGGAGGAAATGATATTAATTAATTAGATTCAAATTCTTAGGGATTTGTTTAAAGTCTAAGATAGTGATCAAATTCAAGGTATAAAATTTTGGACCACATTTTTTAAATTTTTTACATCATCAATGCAATCATTAGTTTTAGACAAAAAACTCTCTCTATTATGAATTTAATTTCTAAAAGCGACACTTCAATTGTCAATCCTAACCCGTAATTAAAACTACATTTTTTATATTCTTATTTATTGCATTTATTTGATTAGCCTAGATTTATGTAAAAGATATTTTATTCCCTTATATAGGTAAGTGCACTAAGATTGTAAATAATTTAGTGGCTAAAAGAATTTTATTCAAAGTCTGTATGTGTTTTGTAAAACACATAGAAGCCATAACATTTGCATTTTATAACACGTGTGTTATGACTTAGATTAAATCAAAGAAGCAATGTGAGAAAATTATGTTTTGGATTGATCATATAATATATAACATGCACAATATGTGTGTGTTATAAAACATGCATGTGTTCTAATACATATGCATTCTTAAGGAATTGAATTGTAATTTTTAATAATCTTGCCCATTTAATCTTTCATGTCCAAGTCTAGTAATTGGAAATCACTTTTGGATTTTTATTTACAATGAATTTGAACTACAATCTTATTATCTTTACATGTTTCACAATGAAATTTTATGAAATTACTATCAAAATGATGAGTTCTTATATAATATATATATATATATATATATATATATATATATATATATATATATATATATATATATATATATATATATATATATATATATATATATATATATATATATATATATATATATATATGTATGTATGTATGTCTATGTATATGTATATGTATATGTATGTATGTATATGTATATGTATGTATGTATGTATGTATGTATGTATGTATGTATGTATGTATGTATGTATGCATTTGAGGAATGAGTGCTAAGTGGACCATTCACTATCATGAGAGATGGGTTCTTGTGAACCACTACTCATGAAACATGGGTCAATAATTTTGACTCGTAAAACTACATGGTTGGATCCTAGTAGCAATATCACAATTTGATACACTGTGGAAAATACCTCCTACTTATCAATTGATGAGCTAAAGGAGCTCTATAATGAATGGTTCATAAGGAACAACACTTGCCGAAGGTTTTGCAAATGGGGTTGCAAGCTAAATGGGCTTAACCTTAGGGAAAAATTCATGGTTAAGTGCACTTGAGATGGAGTAATACTGGGATGGGTGACCTCCCCGGAAGGCCCAATGCTTCACCTCTGTGAGCATCACCTAGATGCAATGAGTGCTAAGTGGACTATTCACTATCATAAGAGATGGATTCTTTGAACCACTACTTGTGAAACATCATGGGTCAATGAGTTTGACTCATAAAACTACACGGTTGAATCCTGATAGCAATATCACAATTTGACACGTTATGGAAAATACCTCCTACTTTCATTAGATTGTTCTATGTTTCATTCTACACACATTAGTTACATAATTATAGTTTTGAGATATAGTTTTCTACAACTTGTGTGATACACATGCTTAAAGATATAGTTTTTAAGATACATCTACTTCAAAAAAAATTTAAAAAAATTCAATACAATAATTTACTAAAAATACACTACTTATAGTACTCACTCTTATAAATTTTGACCTACTTATCCAATTTTGAAAAAAATATGAGATTTTTCTATGTTTCATTCTACACACATTAACAAAATTATAGTTTAAAGATATAGTTTTGCACAAGTTTTCTGATGCACATGCTTCAAATATAACTTTAGGATGCATCTACTAGAAAAACTAAAAAAATAAATTCAATACAATAATTTATTAAAAATACACAACTTATTGTACTCACTTTGCTTATTTATTCAATAATAATATAGAGGGAGAGCACACCAAACAATATGTTATATTTTAGTGATAAAATAAAAACACTTTTATGTGCAATCCATACTTAACCCTAATAATCTTAACCATTTTAAAGAATGATTATTAGTTTAGAAACTAGATGCAAAGTATTGAGATTTTTGTTTTTGATCATATCTTGAAATTTTGAGAGTGCACATCTTGAATTACCCATTCAAGTTTTAGTTTAGTTGATTTTATGCAAAAAAACATGACCAATTTTTACCCCCCTTTTGTCCTCCATTTCCATGTACTTACCCACATTTTATGGCGAGCTTAACTTTCCTATATGATAAGGGTATATTGTTTATTAATGTCTTTAGAGAAGTAATCCATGACTATTTTATGATATTTCAATTCTTCTTAGGGTTTATATTTCTTGTCATCCTATGTGTCATAACTATATGTTCATTTCGGATTCCACTTATTGGTATGACTTATTTTTTCCAACTATTCTTGTTTTGGCCCCAAGATTTTGAATTTCTCATTCATTAAGATATAATTGTTGACTTTATGAGACCCTTATGTTATTTTTAACTAATCATTAATCATTTTGAATTTTAGGGATTTATTTACACACATCAATGTCCCAATACTCTCGTTTACCTTTGAAAAAAGTGCACACTTGAATTCTCACATAGTTCAATCTATTGAAAATTTGGCGTACTTACTAATTTTCTTGCAACTTCCAATGATACTTCAATTTTTGAACTTGAAAATGAAGATTATGATCATGATGTGTACATGTGGATCAATAAGATTTTGCACAAGAAATTGCTATGTTAAGCTAATGTTGAAAATATTGTCCACAATTGATGGATATGATTCATTATTTGTCGAATAATGTTTATTTATCTATGTATTTCTACTTTGGTTTAGGAAAGTCACGCTGTGCAGGAATGAATGTTATGGCAAACCCAAAACACACGATAATATTTTGCTGTTAGCCACTTAAAATTGCCCGACTCGCTTAAAATTCTGCGCATTATTTGACTAACTTCAAATATGGTCTCGGGTCGTGAGCCATGGATCAGGGGTCACGCGTTTCTTGATTTCTACAGTCCATGTGGCCGACATGATTGAATGCTAATAAATGCATTCAGTGTTGTTGTTGACTAGTTTTATGAAGTTATGATTATCGATGGGAAAAGGAAGAGAAGTAATATAGATAATAATTGATATATTTTTGTGTTAAATTTGTTTTAATTTTACATATAATTTAATTTATTATTAATTATGTATTTATTTATTCTTATTTGTACATATTTTCATATGCTTTTTCAGTTAGGAGATAATCATTTTCTTATTTAAGTTTAATTTCATGTCATTTGAGATTGTTTCAAAGATATTTGAAATTGAATTCAAAATTTAAATATTCACATTCTAATTCTAAGAATAGGACCCTTTTTCTACTAGTTATTGTGAGTCAATTTGAAACATATTTGTGCAACTCATTTTTATGCTTTGAAATTTAGAGGCTTCCATTTGTGCAATCAATCGAATATAAGAGATCATTTAAAAATAAATAGAATTAGCAATTACATGGAGACATATTTAAAGTACACTTGGATATTCTTTAAAGGAATAAATACATCACATCAAAATTTGCATTCTATATGCTACTTGGTGAATGTTGTCTTCAAATATTTGCATCTAGCTATAAAACTTACCTAACTAAGGGTTTAATCTTAGAGAAGATAACTCGAAGATAACCCTAGAAATTCATCAAATTTCTCAAAGGTGTTTCCTATCACCACCACTCTTAAAGTCTACTTAGGCATCATAGATCGAAGTTAGTTATTGGTGAAAAAACAATGTGTGCTACTTTTCAATCTTATCAAGCCAGATTATCATCATTCAACATATTATTTCAATCATACTAAATCGATTATCAAGAATTTAAATAAAATATAAATAATAATTTGTGTCATTTTCTCTATAGATCTAATTTGTCATTTTTTGTTTAAATTTAAAATATATTTTCTATCATCTTTTGTTAGGTTTAATAAAAAAATTATTATCTTTTATTATTTTATCATGAAATTTTATTGTAATGCATGACTTTTACTATAAATTAAATCTTTCCATAATTTCTTAGAAATATACCATTAGCTCCAATATCTAATGTATAATTTTTTTATTCATATTTATTGAATATTTAATTTATTATTTAAACTAATAATTAAATAGTAATTTAAATCTACATTTTGTCATAAAGTGTTTCTCTTTGCCTATTTGTTGATTTTTTTTTTAAAAAGACATCAATTGTGGAGTGTGATCCATTTTTTATATTTTTTAACCTAGTTTGTAATATTTGCTAGTAATTGAGATAAATGTTTTTTATTTTTTGTAATGAACCTATCTTATAGATATATACAAAAATATAATTAAAATTTATATATTATATTTTTAGAAAGCTAATTTCAAGAGCTACATACACATAAAATCTTGACTCTAGGTAATTTTATTTGAGCCCCATACACATGACACAAAGTTAACTATTTTGACCTCTAAAATTGAAACATGATAATAGGAGAAGAAAATGATGTCGTGAGGGCATTGTAATACCCCTCCTGTTACTGTTTAGACTTGTTTTCTTCCTATGCTTTTTGTTTGATACTTTGACACTGTGATAGTACTATTATTGTTTGGTTTGGATAGTTGGACTTTTGGTGATGATGTTGTTTCATTAGTGGACATGGTTATTTAATATGACATTATGGTTCAATGGTGATGTTAGTAGATTTCAGTAATATATTATGATGTAATGATTTATGTTCAAATTATTGTATATGTGATCAGTTAGTTAGAAATGTTATTTTATAATTGATATTATAATGGTTAGAATAGATGTGATGAGAGGACAGTATAGCATCACTCGTTCACGAGTGCCCTGCTATGTTGCAATTCCTTCTCACAATGTAATGCTTTGATTTTATATATATGTACATGTACATGACCTTGGTTTTATGCAGGGATTGCAGGTACATAGTCTTGATTCCACCTGCTTCGGCAGGACAGGGCGAGTACCAATAACCCAATGGGCATAATGTTGAAACAAAGATGACAAGGAAGTCACCCCGTTCCATGTTGTCAAACTGTCCTGATTGAATGGTATTGTGCATTTTTGTGGTTGTCGTTTCTGTAATTCAGTACTGTGGCTTGTGTGAGTGTCTTGTTCATATTTATTTTACGTTGGCATTTTATATGTTGTGATTTATTTAATTAAATGGTGGCAATAAATGTTTATATTTGTGTGGGATTAATTTGTATTAAAATATTTAAAAGTTATATTTTAAAAGTCATGTGTTTTAGTTAAATGTTAATTAAATATTAAATTTGGGTTTTGTTAATTTAATTAAATTACCTTGTTGAAGATAATTATAAAATAAATAAATAAAATAAATTAAGTTATGTGCATTGCAAGTAAAGCTTGCAAAAGTAGATTTAAAACAAAAAGTATTGATAAATGGAAAAATAAATTAAAAAAAGAACAGAAAAGATAAAAGGATGAATGAGAATTAAGTGTTGCCTGAAAAGCTGGAATTTAAAATAGAAATTTTCTTTTGAGTTGGATTTTTAGAGTTTTTGAAAAAAAGAAGATATATCTTTTATTTAATGGGAAAATTGTGACTTTTTGATTTGACGGGGAAGATTTGGACAAAACTTACACAAAATAATTGTTTTGAATTGTTGGATCTTTGGAAGCTTTTTGGGAAATTATTTCATTCATTTGTTTGCATTATTCTGGAGAGAGTTTCTGAATAGAATTTTAGATTTGAATTTGGGGCAAAGAAATCTGGAGAAGAAGTTCTGAAGGTAGGAACGAGAGTGCTTCAAAAAGGACTTTGGGATCAAGCAAGCTGCATCAGATTATCAATAGCGCAAGACTCCAGGTTCCAATTGCTCTTCTTTAATTTCTTGATTCAAAAAGAAAAGAAAAATAAAATAACATCAGATAAAATTAGATATGATATTCTATGAAAGAAATTAAATTTGTTTCTGGAAATGCATTGCATTTTACATTCTAGAGATGGAAAAATTTATTGATTGAGCTTGTGAAAATGATCTATATATCTTTAAGTTTGATTTATGGAAAATTCATTCACTTCTAAAAATGATGGATGTGGGTTTTGAATATATATATATATGTGAATACATTTATATTGTCTTTCTATATCTTTTTTTCTATAATAATAATATGTATATATATATATTTATATATATACATATATATCTATATATATATTTATATATATACATATAAAATCATGTATATATATACATATATACATACATACATACATATATACATATATATATATATACACGTATTTATAGACGAATTGTTTGTTTGTCAAAATTTATAATGGCCGAAATTGTTTAAAAAAAATTAAAAATTTAAAATAAATTAAAAGGGTTGAAGTTATGGTTGACGCTTGGCAGCCTTGGGACTGCCGTGAGCAGTCTTTAGGGCTACGGGCGGGTACGGTAGTTCCCTGTGTTAGTTTTTTTTTATGCGTTTTTTCTTTTTGTTATATATATATATATATGAATATATATATTAAAAGTTACTGGTATCTTATTTATGAGTATTTCTGAAACTCGGTGCAAGTAGACAGATTAAACAGAAAATTAAATACATATATTTTAGATGTGCATTTACTTTTTATGTAATCACATAAATATAGATTTAATAATTAATAAATGGAAAATGTAGGTATACATAGGCTTTCTTTGTGTGGTTGTGTCAAAGTAAATGGAGATTATGAATAGAGTTAGACCCATTTTTATTTTGAATTGTGAAAACAACGGTAAAGTATTAGGTTGATTTGAATTGTTATTTCAAAATTTTGTTATGGGAATAGCATTATTTATAGAAAATAATGTATTACTGATTGCGTTGACGTGAATTTGAGCCCTATGAAATTGTATAGTTGCCATTTTATCATTGTTGGCTTTTCTTTCCATGTGGGAACCCGGTTAAAATTGTGAGCCCTTAGAGTTGTTGTAAACTTTAGTACTCCAAAGGCGTGTGTTCTGTTGAATGTTTATCCTCGTATTTTGTGCTTGTGATGTGCATGATTCAGTGTTACTATTATTTTGGAAGGGTTGTACGAGGTTGTTGTTAGATTTGATTTGAGTTATTGCGAGATGGGTTTGCCTCGCATGTCTTTGTTTTGAGTAATATGCTTTATTTGTGATAGTACAACCCTTGCCTTGTTTTGGTTTATGTTAGGGGTCTTAGGGAGAGTGGCTCTTCATGGGGTTTAGCGCCTCGAAAGGAGGAAGAGCTCAAGATAACCCACGTAAGAGTAGTGTAACAAGTGAAAACCTAATAATAGAACTTAGGGGTATGGGTAGTAAAACACATAAGATAATAAATATTGGATACCTTGTTTATGCATTAGGGCTATCACAGACTAATGATAGACTGAGAAGGCCGTGGTGGGCAAGGTCGTAACCTAGTCCTTATGAGAGGTTAACGGCCCGGCATGAGATACCCTATGGTGTTGGCACCTCAAGTAGGAGGAAGGGCCAAGATATCCATAGATGGGGGTCGGCGCCTCAGTTTGGAGGAAGGGCTAGGATAACCCATGTAGGCTATGCGATGACACTCTCCACTAGACACCCTTATGCCTTGTTTCTTGGTGGCGTCTAGAATTGTATTTTGATTGTTTATTTAGTTTCATTTGGAATTGTATTATGATTGTTGTTCCAGTTTCATCTGGAATTGTATTCTATTTGTTGTTTCGGTTTCATTTGGAAATGTTTCGTGATTGTTCTTTGGTGAGTTGGCTAATGGTTATTGCCTTGTTTTGATGTGATGAGATTTATGACTTTAAGTTATTATGTTGACTCATGAATGTTTTTGATTATGTCATTGTAATCCTTGGTATTATATTTGAGTTTTGCACTATGTAGTTCTATTGGAGTCAATTTTGGCATTCATGGTCATGATTTCTTCCTTGTCACCTCTGAGCATGGGGGTGGGTTATTTATAACCCAAGTGGTTGGGTGGAACGTGATCCGCACCCATTGGGTTCCCCATCAACGTCCATTCTTATCAGCATTCTTCAATTGGAGCGTGTACCAGTTGTTCACTTTGTAATTCTAATGTTACTGTACTTTGTATTATCCCACTTGTATGGGATAATTATTGTAACTCATTTATTAAGAACATGTATTGTAATGTTTAAACGATGATGTATTATTTAGGAACCCCTATAAACATTATTGTTTGAGATTAATTAAGATTGTAATATGTGATGTAATGTTATTGTACTTATGTTTCATGGATGTACTTCTATAAATGGTTATTGTGATGTTATGATGGATGGAAATTGACTAAGTTATTTGGTTTCATCTTTTATCTTTTCGATATGAGTTTTTTATGCGATGTGGAATCGCATGCCCCAGAGGACTAGTCATTTTAATGTAATGTGCAATGTAATATGTTTTAATGTTTAATTACATGTTTACTTTGTATTATTTAAAAAAAAATTGGTTGCAATGTTTGTTCTCTGGGGTTTTCACAACGGGCATTATAGGAACCACATGAGTAGGTCTCATAAAAAGTAGGTTTAATCAAAGCCCTTTACATTTATTTTTATCAAATTCACTACCACCATGTGGTATCATGCATGCATTTACTAGTTTTGATCAAACCTAAGTGATTTTAGGTATGCTCATTTTTTACATTTTTTTGTTTTAGCCTAAAATTTGGACTCACTTATGTGATTTAACTTCATGAATGAATAGAATTAATTTGATTAGTTTAAATCAATGCATTATACATCAATTTGATGACAACCAAGTTTGAATATAAGGAACTTGGGATTGAACTATGGAGAAGTATGAGTTTGCATAAAGTTTGAGATGATGAGCACACAAAGGTACCCAATTTTAGACTATGAAAAATTAATTTTATGCATCTTTAACACCTGTTGGAGTGAAAATAACACTGAGAGGGGGGGTGAATCATTTTCTTAACATATTTAACCATTTTTCATTTAGTAAACCATAGCTCAGATTTGATCTCAATATAACAATGATTAATGCATTCATGAGTTGAATGTAATAACTCATAAACATAATAGAGAAATGAAATAAACAAATAGTGAACAAAGCAATAACATCTCAGTAAAGCAGTGAAACCACAAAAGAACAAAGAGGCACAAGATTTTTTCCAAGTGGAAAACCCTCTTGGGGTAGAAAAACCACTCCTAAATTGTTTCCTTTCAGGTTCTTATTTGAAAAACCACTATTAACAATGCCTTATAGGCTAATTTATGAGCACCAACTCAAGGAGCACCAACCCCTCATTTAGAGACATCAATCTCAAGGAGCACCAACCCCTTACTCAGATTTCAAAATTACAATAACATAGATGATCTCTCTTTTTCTCAGATTAGCTCACTCATACCTCTCTATCTAATACCTTAAAGATTCAACACAATGAATCCTTAAAATATTAAATAAATAAGGTTTACACCAGTGCTCTGCAACAAGTTTTAAATTTTTAATAACAGAGCTTTTTCCGCATTTCATTTTTGATACAACATCTAGTTATGATATCACAGAATAACCTCTCTTCTACTCCACAACAATCACTCAATTTATATCCCACTTTTATAAAATGAATATTCTCCTTTTTAGAACCTTCAATGAAGTTTTGAGATAAGACAAATACTTTGTCGGTTACAATGCAAGATTCCAAAATATACACTGAAGTATGCATAATAAAATGATTTCATCTGACAATGTAGAAGAGATTAAAAAGAAATGCATTTTAAGAAAATGTCTTAGAACCCTTCAAAGTCGTGTGAGGCGAAACTACATTTTTCTTTTTGAGTCTACACCCTTGAAGGGTTTTCATTAGAAAGAGGCTAAGTGTCATTTTTGTTTTTGATATCAGAACCCTGAAAGAATAATAGATTTGCACCAGGAATAACCTCTATTAAAAATGTATGCACCAATAATACCATTTTTAGTTTTGAAGGTTTTTGATAGAACCATAATACCCTCGAATATCACTGTAAGAATTTGTAATGGAACTCATATCTTCATAGAATACTAAAATAATCAATGCTTTTAGAATACCCAATATAGAAAATGAAGTGATCGATGCCATTCTGACAGAGATATGCAAGCATCTACTTATGCATATTCTGTTTTGAATAAAAAACTGTAACTGCCATTCCATTTTGAATTTGAAAATTTTCTTCAAGCAAGGAAGAATAATACCTGATGGAATGAACCTGAAGATAGAAAAAAAAATGCATGAGATTCTGTATCAAGTGTATTTACCAACCCAGCTAAAGAATTCCATTGAATCTCCTTCTTGATTCGAGCTTCCAGACAAAGGAAATGCATCAAACAGAGCAGCCAAACCCATCATACATAATCACTGATAATGTTTTTGTCAAAGAAATGTTTCAGCTAGTAGAACCAATGACAACTAGCAATTACAAAGAATCCATGGCAGCCGATAGGGTTCCATATCCTATCAAAATAATGATAAAAAATGTTTTCCATAACTTTTCTTCAAACCTTTCAATGCCTTAGTCAAAGCATAATAACATTTGAAGTCCAAAAAGCAAACAAAATTATTATCAAATAATCATAGCTCTTGTAAGTCTGCAGTCAAACGTTTTACCAAGGAGGCCGACAATATAATCACTGCCACATCGATTCATATCAACAATCGATATCTCATAATATGGTCATCAAAATTCAAATGTCACTGCACATTATCACTTGAAACACTATTACCAAGTTGTTGATGCCATGTCACTTCATAGTGACTTTTAAATAATCCACATAAACATTTAGCCCGATGATAATTTTATATCATATGCAAAATGTGAAGGGCTCGATCAATAATAAAGTCAAGTATTTTCTTTTGGATGCCGACCATGAAGACTAGGCTCGTGCATTGGAGACTCTTTTGATAATAAGTATAATGTTAAAATCATATGCCATGAGTACCAAGAAATACCATCAAACAAATGAGTTGCCAAAACCAAAATAAATTCAATGCCTCCAAATAATGTGAGTTCAGGATGCAACCAGATGGCTTTAGAGTCTTTAAGAAAGACATGAGAAAGCTTATCAAATTGAGATACTACAAGAGTATGCAAGATAGTGTCAAGATGTCCAAGCAACCAAAATGATCTATAAATATTTCAATGAGGCAAAGATAATGTACTGATATATCATTCCTGATAACAACCAACTGAGAATACCTGAGTTTGAAACCAAGAATGTTCAATCCAAACATTGTCCAAAAAATTATGAGATACCTGAAGTACATCATATCATCATATAAGCCAAGAATGATAAGAACAAACATTCTTCCAGATGATGAAAGACCTGTAGCATGATCATAATCAACATTGTTAGTCCACTTAAGAAACATATACATCTACAAAGGAGATATCTAAAAAAATAGTTATCAAGATCCCATAAGTGAACCAACTGAAAACAAATTGAAACAAAGTAAGCTAAAATCTGAAATAGTCATCATCAAGAGCCTTTAAGATATGCACCGAATGCACCTGTTTTACAAATTCATACTCATCGAGATGCGCCGATGGATCGATCTGAATGTTCCATATAGTTCCCTCCCACTCAGTGGGCAATCAATATAGGGTAATCGTGAACCATCTGAGTGAGGGGAATAATATGGTGGAGGTGGGCAATTCAATATAGGTCGGGCATGAGAGAGATATTGGGTAGGTGGGTGGGCAGGAGAGAGCAACTGACTAGAAAGCCAGTGTCGACTTCCATCAAGAATGTATCATGTGAAGACAACTAAATACTGAATATGGAGAGCATAAAGATCCTGAGAGACGAAATCTAAAGTAGTCAAACCATTAGATCCAAATAAGTGATTTTGTCATCAAGGAAAACCCATGAACACAACTGAGATCCAATAAACTCCCCCTTTGTCCTTGATGGAAAAACACAAATAACTCTCCCCCTTTTTGCCTCAATGACAAAGGATAAAAGAGAAGAAAGTGCAATGCCATGGAACACAACTGAGAAGCCAACCAAATTCCATATGAACCAGCTTCAAGTAGAGAAATTAATTGAAATTGCCAGAAAGTTGTGAATGAATAAAAGTTGTAACAAGCTCCCCCTAAGCCAAAACTAGCTAAATCAAAGAAGTAAAGATTGAGAGATAACTCCCAATTGAAGTCTCAGCCTTTCAAATAACTCTTTAGCTAAAGGCTTAGTAAAAATGTTAGTAACCTATTCTTGTGAGGAAACAAATTGTAAAAAAAACTCATTAGCCAACACTTTTTCTCGAAGAAAGTGAAACTTGATAGTAATGTGTTTAGTGCGAGAGTGCATAATAGGTTTTTTGGAGATATTAATCACACTAGTGTTATCACATAGAATAGAAATAGGTTTAGGAACTTCAATACTTGTATCAGACAGATTTTGTGCCATCCAAAGTACTTGAGTACAACAAGAAGTGGCAGTAATGTACTTTTCCTTAGTAGTGGAAAGCGAAACATACTCTTGTTTCTTGTTGTGCCATGCCACTAAATGATCACCAAGAGAAAATGCAGCACCACTGGTGCTTTTCCTATCATCCAAACAACCGGCCCAGTCAACATCAGTATATGCAATAAAAGTAAAATCATTGCTTCTAGGATACCAAAGTCCATAATCAAGAGTGCCTTGAACATATTTAAAGATCCTTTTAACAACAGTAACATGAGTTTCCTTAGGTGATGATTGAAATCATGCAACCATGCAAATTGCCTGCATAATGTTAGGTCTTGAGGTTGTTAAATATAACAAGCTACCAATCATTGACCTATATTCAATTGGATTTACATCAGGAGAATCATCAACCTTAGTAAGTTTACAACCTGTAGCCATTGGTGTGCTAACTAGATGACATTCATCCATTTGATATTTGCTAAGCATCTCTCTTGCATACTTTGTTTAAGAGAGAATATACCAGTTTCAAGTTGAAAATTTTGAAGACCCAAAAAGAAAGTTAACTCTCCCAACATTGACATTTCGAACTCAGATTCCATAATCTGAGAGAATTTTTTTACTCAAAGCAATATTAATGCAGCTAAAGATAGTATCATCTACATAAATTTCAACAACCAGAATATTAGAACCTTCAATCTTAACGTAAAGATTTTGTCAACACCTCCTCTAACAAAGCCATTAGAAATCAAATGATTATCCAGCCTAGAGTACCAGGCTCTAGGTGTTTGTTTTAAGTCATATAGGGCCTTTTTCAGCCTATAAACATGATTAGTTTTTTTTTGCAAATAAACCCTTCAGGCTGTTCTATATATACTTCATCTAAATAACCATTCAGAAAGGAAGTTTTGACATCCATTTGATAAACAGTGAAGTTCTTAAAAATATAATAAGCTAAGAATATTCTAATAGATTCAAGTCTAGCAATAGGTGCAAAAGTTTCACCAAAATCAATACCTTCTTGTTGAGCATAGCCTTTGCAGACAAACCTTGCCTTGTTGCGAACAACATTGCCTTTTCATTGAGCTTATTTCTACAAATCCATTTTCCACCAATGAAATTATTTTCATTTGGTCTTGGGACTAACTCCCAAGTCTAATTTTTCTCAATTTGATCAGTTTCTTCCTGCATAGCATTGAGCCAACATTCATCAGTAAGAGCTTCATCATAGTTTTTAGGCTCAAATTATGTAACTAAATAGAAAGTTGTAAGCTCAGCTATATGAGCTTTTTCATTAGATTCAATAGTCTTTGTTCTTGTTTGAACTCCAACATATTTATCCCCAATAATTTGATCTTTAGGATGGTATCTAGCAAGATATTTTGAAGGAGTTTTTGACACACACTTTTCATGACTTGTTTCTTCAATTTTAGGACTTGTTGTTGAAAATCCTTCTGAAATTATTTCATGTTTCAAATTCTTCTACCTCATCATCCTGTATAGGTTCAACATCTAAATGTGTTCTTTCATCAACTTTTACATTAACTACTTCAACAATCTTATTAAGCCTTTTGTTAAGACATTTATAGGCTTTACTATGAGTTGAGTATGTTGGTGTAATTAATTATTTAATTACACATTTGCATAAGTTTACCTAGGAATATTTAATTCCTAAGTTATAGGTTTTATCCTTATCTCGTTGAGCTATCTTGTTGCTCAAGATAAGATTAGGTTTAGGCATCTTTTCTTTTATAAAGAAAATTATCTCTTGTATTATTTTGAACTTTCGAATATATCAATTTGCACATCTTTTGCAAATCTTTGCCTTTTTGATTTTTCTCTTTTGTGGAAGGTCTTTTCCGGTTTGCAATCAAATCTTGGTTTCTAATAGAGTATCCCAAAAAGATACCCTCATCAAACTTTGATTGAAAGCTGCCAAGATGATCATCATCTTTCCTGATAAAACACTTGCTTCCAAAAATTCTAAAATGCTTCACATAAGCTATTTTTCCATACCACAGTTCATAGGGGTTGTATTTAGATTTCACCCTAAGTTGCACTCTATTCAAGGTGTATACATCTGTATGAACAACTTCTTTCCAATACATATCAGGGAGCTTAGCCTCATCTAGCATTGTTCTAGCCATTTCTTTTACTGTTATGTTTTTGCATTCAACTACCCCATTTTGTTGAGGTGTTTTAGTGGCAGCATACTTCCTCTTAATTCCATGTTGCTCATAGTAATCAATAAAATCTTGAGAGGTGAACTCACCTCCTTTATTATATCTTAGACATTTGAGTTTCATATCTGATTCTTTTTCAACCATTTTACAAAAGATTTTGAACCTTTCAAAGGCTTCTGATTTGTGCTTAAGAAACATGACCCAAACCATTCTAGTATAATCATCCACAAATAGCATAAAGTACTTTTCACCATTAATAGACCTTGTTCTAGTTGGTCCACATAAGTCTGTATGCACTAGCTGCAAAGGTTTTGAAGAAGAATGTTCTTTTATTTTGAAACTGACTCTAGTTTTTTTACCACTTAAACATTCTTTTCACATATAATTTTTTGGTTTGTTATGGACTGGTAAACCTCTAACATTATGATTTTCACTGATTCTAACCAAATTTTCAAAATTTATGTGTCCTAATCTTTTATGCCATAACCACATTTCTTCAACATGGCCCATTAGACACATACCTTGACTACTGTCATTACCTGACGTGTCAAGAAGATTGTAAACATTTCCTTTAGTCCTTCTAGCTGCAACAACCTTTCCAAGCTTGTTTTTAATCTCACATCCCTGTGAAGTGAACATAACATGATAATCACTATCAAAAATTTGACTAACACTTAGAAGATTGTGCTTTAGACCTTCCACATAGTACACATTGTAGATAGGAGTGTCCTCATTTAGAAGCAGTGAACCTCTACCTTTAATTTGTATACCAGAATTATCACCAAACTTCACATATCCACCTACATAATCTTCAAGTTTTATGAATTTATCCTTGTCACCAGTCATGTGGTTAGAAAAACCACTGTCCAGGACCAATAAGTCCTTTTTATTGGAATGAAAAGCAGTTTGGACTAACATAGTTTGCTCTATGTTTTTGATATTCTTAGGTTTCCAAACCTTTTTGGTTTTCAGCTATTTATTTTGTAGATCAGCTTTGCACTACTTGACAGAGTGCCCCAAAGTATTGAATTTAAAGCATCCGACCTATTTAACAGAACTAAAGAATTGCTTATGACCAAACCTAGGTATTCTAGGTTTCATAAGCTTGCAAGAGCTCACTCTATGGCCAAATTTGTGCAGAAAAAGCAATACCCATAAAAGAAAGGGGTGAAATTGTATGATGTTGGGTTATTCTTAGCAGGATGAACGTGGTTCTTATCAGAATCAAGGTGATTTGATCTAGAACTTTTTTTTACAGTAACATCTTTTTGCTTTGCATCATTATTAGAACATTCACCCTTCTCAAACCCAATACCAGTTTTATCCTTGTTCAATTTTTGCTTGCTAAGCATTTCATTCAGTTTTAAAGTACTTTCATACTTTTCAATGGTCTTCCTAAGATCAACAATTTCATGTTCAAGTCTTTGAATTTCTTGACCTTTATTACTTATACCAACACGAAGACAATCCTCAACTCTCTTGGCTTCTTCAAGCGAAGTCTTCAAAGAGACTATGTCTTGATTTGAAGTTTGTTCTTGAGCAAGAGCTTGAGCAAAATTTTGTTCTTGAGCAAGAATTTTCTTTTTGAGTTTTCTAATCTCTTTTAAAGCACATTTCAGTTCACCTTCTTCAATATCATTGTTGTTTGTATCTTCTTCCTGAATGATTTCAGCCATGAATAATGTTTCATCTTCTTCTACAGATGAATCTTCAAATTCAGTGTCTGTTTCATCTTTACTAAACAGAATCTTGTTCTTTTTAAAGTTGAATTTTTGTTTGGGTTTATAGGCCTTCTTCTTAGACTGTTTTTCAGATTTCTCATTGTCACTATTTTGATCTCCATAGGGGCACTTTGTAGCAAAGTGGCCTATTTTACCACAGTTAAAACACTTAAAGGGAAGTTTTCCCTTATATTTTCTAGATCCCTTTTTAAGTTTTCTAACAAAATGGGATTCTTTAGAATCAAAAAATTTTGACTCACTATCCTCAACTTTTTCTTTCTTTTCAATGTTAAAGGCAGTTTCTTTTCCTATTGAATTGTTTTTGCTTGTTCTCATTTCATAGGCAATAAGAATTCCCTACAAACTATCTAAGGTAAGCTTATCAAAATGTTTCTTTTCTTCAAGGGTTGAAACCTTATATTCAAACTTAGTCGGTAAGGTTATAATGACCTTTGTAACCACATCAAACTCTTTTACATCTTCTCCTAATCCTTTCATAGCATTGACAACTTCATCTATTCTTAGGAAGTATTCAACCACCTTTTCATCATCCTTCATTCTCATTTCCTCAAACTGATGTTTGAGAGTAATGATTTTTGACAGTTTGACTTTCTCATTTCCTTGATATATGGTTTCAAGTTTTTCCCATATTTCTTGAGCAGATTTGCAATGCATGAATTTAATAAACACATCATTAGTTAGGCCACACAAGATGGCATGCTTTTCTCTAGCATTAGTTTCATACCTCTTTTTCTCAATAGCATCTATAGGTATTGTGGTTGGTACAGTGTACCCATTTAACACAATGCTCCAAACATCAAGATAAATTGAAATCAGATATGCTTCCATTATGATTTCTAGAACACATAATCTGTTCCATCCAATAGTGGAGCTCTAGTTACAAAAGTATCTTCTTGAGCATGTGACATTTTGAACAGACTCCAAGACCAAAATCAATCCTAGGTGGTTTAGACCTATCATAGGACCCTACACTTTGATACCAATTTTTGGAGTGAAAATGACACTAAGAGGGGGGATGAATTAGTGTCTTAATAGATCTAACCGTTTTTCATTTAGTAAACCATAGCTCAGATTTGATCTCAATATAACATTGATTAATGCGTTCATGAGTTGAATGTAATCATTCATAAACATAATTGAGAAATGAAATAACCAAATAGTGAACAAATCAATAACATCTCAATAAAGCAGTGAAACCACAAAAGAACAAAGAGACACAAGATTTTTTCTGAGTGGAAAACCCTCCTGGGGTAGAAAAACCACTCCTAAACTGCTGCCTTACAGGCTCTTATTTGAAAAACCACTGTTAACAATGCCTTATAGGATAATTTATGAACACCAATTAAAGGAGCACCAACCCCTCATTTAGAGACATCAATCTCAAGGAGTACCAACCCTTTACTCATATTTCAGAATTACAATAACATAGAGGATCTCTCTATTTCTCATATAAGCTCACTCATACCTCTCTATCTAATACCTTAAAGATTCAACAAAATGAACCCTTAAAATATTAAATAAATAAGGTTTACATCAGTGATTTGTAACATGTTTTCAATTTTTAATCACAAATCTTTTTCCGCATTTCATTTTTGATACAACAGCTAGTTATGATATCAAAGAATAACCTCTCTTCTACTCCACATTGATCACTCACTTTATATCCCACTTTTACAAAATGAATATTCTGCTTTTTAGAACCTTCAATGAAGGTTTTGAGATAAGACAAGTACTCTATTAGTTACAATGTAAGATTCCCAAAAATACATTGAAGTATGCATAATAAAATGATTTCATCTGGCAATGTAGAAGATATTAACAGGAAATGCATTTTAAGAAAATGTCTCAGAACCCTTCAAATGTCCTGTGAGGTGAAACTACATTTTTCTTTTTGAATCTACACCCAAGGGTTTTCATTTGAAATAGGCTAAGTGTCATTTTTTTTTTGATATCAGAACCCTAAAAGAATAATAGATTTGCACTAGTAATAACCTCTGTTAAAAATGTATGCACCAATAATACCATTTTTAGTTTTGAAGGTTCTATATAGAACCATGATACCCTCGAATATCACTACAAGAATTTGTAACAGAACTCATATCTTCATAGAATACTAAAATAACCAATGCTTTCAGAATAACCAATAGAGAAAATGAAGTGATCAATGCCATTCTAACAAAGATATGCAAGCATCTACTCATGCATATTCTCTTTCGAATAAAAAATTGTAACTACCATTCCATTTTGAATTTGAAAATTTTCTTCAAGCGAGGAAGAATAATAGGTCAGATGGAATGAACCTGAAGATATAAAACAAAATGCATGAGAGTCTATGATGAGTGTATTTACTAACCCAGCTGAAGAATGCCATCGAATCTCCTTCTTGATTTGAGCTTCCAGCCAAAGGAAATGCATCAAACAAAGCAACCAAACCCA
The DNA here is from genome assembly GCA_007258455.2 of Sequoia sempervirens. Lineage (NCBI taxonomy): Eukaryota > Viridiplantae > Streptophyta > Pinopsida > Cupressales > Cupressaceae > Sequoia > Sequoia sempervirens. Next base: position 655,849,083 of record VDFB02281492.1, read on the forward strand.
TCATACATAATCACTAATAATGCATTCTGTGAAAGAAATGTTTCAGCTAGTAGAACCAATGAGAACTAACAGTTACAAAGAATCCATGGTAGCGGCTAGGGTTACATATCCTAGCAAAAGAATGATAAACAATGTTTTCCCTAACTTTTCTTCAAACCTTTCAATTCCTTAGTCAAAACATAATAACATTTGAAGTCCAAAAATCAAAAGTCCAAAAATCAAACATAATTATTATCACATAATCATATCTCTTTTAAGTCCGTGTTAAAAATTTTACCAAGGAGGCTGACAATATAACCACTGCCACATTGATTCATATCAATAATCGATATCACATAATATGGTAATCAAAAGTCAAATGTCACTGCACATTATCACTTGAAACACTATTACCAAGTTTTCGATGCCATGTCACTTCATAGTGACTTTTAAATAATCCAAATAAACATTTAGCTCGATGATAATTTAATATCATATGCAAAATGTGAAGGGCTCGATCAATAATAAAGTCAATTATTTTCTTTTTGATGTCAACTATGAAGACTAGGCTCGAGCATTGGAGACTCTTTTGATAACAAGTATAATGTTAAAATCATATGCCATGAGTACCAAGAAATACCATCAAACAAATGAGTTTCCAAAACCAAAATAAATTTAGTGCCTCCAAATAATGTGAGTTTAGGATGTAACCAGATGGCTTTAGAGTCTTTAAGAAAGACATGAGAAAGCTTATCAAATTGAGATACTACAAGAGTATGCAAGATAGTGTCAAGATGTCCAAGAAACCAAAATAATCTATAAAGATTTCAATGAGGAAAAGATAATGTACTGATATATCATTCCTGATAACAACCAACTGAGAATACCTGAGTTTGAAACCAAGAATGTTCAATCCAAACATTGTCCAAAAAATTATGAGATGCCTAAAGTACATCATATCATCATATAAGCCAAGAATGATAAGAACAAATATTCTTCCAGATGATGAAAGACCCGTAGCATGATCATAATTAACACTGTTAGTCCACTTAAGAAACATATACATTTGCAAAGGATATATCTAAAAAGAATAGTTAGTAAGATCCCATAAGTGAACCAACTGAAAACAACTTGAAACAAAGTAAGCTGAAATATGAAATAGACATCATCAAGAGCCATCAAGAATGTATCATGTCAAGACAATTGAATACTAAATATGGAGAGCATAAAGATCCTAAGAGACCAAATCTAAAGTAGTCAAACCATGAGATCCAAATAAGTGATTTTGTCATCAAGGACAAACCATGAACACAACTGAGATCCAATAGAACCATCTTCTTATCATCAATTTTAGAATTGCTCCCCCCTTTCCCGTTGCATTTAATTTCTAAAAATTATTTTTCAATTACCAATCATCTCTCTTAATTAAATCTTGGTTAATTTCATGCATGTTGTTTATATGCATTTATTTAATCATCCTATAGTTGTGTAAAATGGATTTTATTCCTTTCACTTTTATGGTGAGCCTAGCATTTGTACATGACCTAGAGTTCCTCTAGGTTTTTTTCTTCATTAGGGGTTTAATAAATGTAATGTATGATTATTGTTAAGGAAAATGTGTTTCAACATTGTAATTACAAAAAGGTTATTGTTGATAGGGGAGGGCAAGGCGTTGTAAGGGGGTATAAGTAAATGTGTCCCCAAAAGCCAAATGTTAAGTATATTTTAATTCTATAAATCTTGACCATTAATTATTAGGTCTTAGATATGATGGTAGATATTTTATTAGATTGTCTTGCCTTAGAAAGCAACCCTATTTTATGAGGGTGTTGTATTATGATTTGGCAATATAATGTATTATGATCTAGTCTGATAGTTGTTACCTTTGGATCTTTGGTTGGTGATACTTGTGAGAATTTTTCTTTGCAAGTATATCATAATCCTCATGATTTATGGATAATATATTCAATGTCTTTTGGAGTGTGTATTTTTCTCCCAAAAGTATTTTCCCCATATAAATCATTGTGCTGTGGTATGCATAGCATATTTATGTTTAATATCTACAATTTTGTAAAGATCTAAATTTTTTTGCATTACCCTCTTGTTAAGATTAGTTTAGGAAGTTGTTTTTCTACCTTAAATTCCTTACAAATTTTATCATATTTTATATCTTGCTACATTTTTTTGTTGATTATCACCTTGTGACTCATAGCTATATCTCTATTTAGAGTTTAAGGCTTATTGGTATGTCCTATTTTCTAAACTCACCCTTTATTTGGCCTTGAGAATTTACATTTTCAATCTATGGCAATCTAATTATCAACTAATTTTATTATTTTTATGAGGCCCTTATGTCATTTTTATCTCATCCTTTTTATCCTTTTGGGTTTCCAATACTTATTTTCATATCAAAGTGACATTCTTGTCATCTCGCTTTTAAAATAAATACACACTTGAATCCCCAAATGCCTCAATCTATTGAATTTTTTGTGTACCTACTAATTTTCTTGCAATTTTAATTTAAATTCATTTTATTGAGCACTAAAATGAAGATTATGATCATAATGGACAAGCATCTCAAAAATATTTTACATAAGAAATTGTTGCATTAAAGATGATGCTAAAAATACCACAAAAATGGTGGATATGATTCATAATTTTTTTATCAACAAGCTAAATTGGTTAGCTCGATCTTACAAGAAATTTATGATAAGTGTAATTCATCTATCTCTTTATCTAGTGCATCTACTAGTATTTCTCCCTCTTAAGCTATACTTTCTCTATTATTATTCCATCTCATAATGTTCCTATTTCTTCTACCATTATATCTACTTATGTTTATCATTATATCTTACCTCCTAGTTATACTCCTATTGTACACATATCCCATATGATGTTTCACACATGCAATACTAATTCAATCACTAATACACCTACTACATCTACCGCCCCTCTCACTATTTCCATTCATAGTTCTACTATTTTATCTTCCATCATGGCCACTTTCTATTCCATTCCTCCCCCCATGCCTATGAATACATACACCTCACTAGATCTCTTTCTCTATACTAAAGTTATAATTCATTCCCTTGTTCCACCCTTTCCTATGTTATTATTAGCCATATCTTAAGATTTATAAAATCTAAGAAGAGATTATGTGTGTAGACACCTAAAAATGGTCTAGAGAATCTAATTAATTAAATATGACTTATTTGATCAATTAATCTTAATTCATCTACTTAGTAAATAAATAGAAATATTTATTTATATTAAGTTCACTAGTAATTCTTCTATTTTATCATATTATTTCCCTCTTAATTAAATAAACAAAATTAAATACTTTGTTTTATTTAATTATTATCATTATTATTTATTCTATACTTCATCCATTAATTCTATCTTAAATTAAATGCACAAATTCAATAATTTGTGCTATTTAATTATCTTATCATATTCTTCTTTATTAAATGGGAAAATGTCAAATATTTGTTTTATTTAATTAAATCTCTCTTTTTTCTAATTTAAATAAATAAAAAATATTTAAATAAAGGCATAAATCAAATCCCTCTATTCACTCACCAATAAAATTAGATTCTTCAAATCTAATTAATGCAACTGGCATTCATGGGAAAAGCCTCATGCACAAACTTGCAAATAGTCCTCTCAATCTTCTTCCTCAAATCTTTCCTTTCATCTTGCCTGGTGTTTTCATGGGGAGGAACGATCCTCCATGATAAGCTCCACCTTCTTATATCATACCATTCAAAATCCCCAGGTTCAATCTCAACCTCTATTGTGTTACCCCTGTGCAAAACTGTTGCTGGAAATCTATATATACAGCCTTCTGAACCATCAAAATGATCCGAGAATTATCATCTTTTATGAAAAATTACTCTACAGGAATTAGTACTCAAGCAACCAAGCAATCATAAGCATTAGCATTATTATTTTAGTATCATCATAGCATCATGGCATCAGTAGATTTCATATCACGACAACATCATTAGTTTTTACTGTAGCTTCCATTTAGCAAGTTTCATGTCAGGATAGTTTATGGTAGCTCCATATCATCTAGGAATCATTATCCATCATCACAATCACAACATTTAGCATCCATTCCATTCTCTAGATAGGCATTTTAAACAGTTACGGTGCTTACAAATCCGAGATTTTCTGTAATTTGATAAATCTTTGGAGATAGGAGACAATGAGATGATTTCAAGCTTTTCTCTATTTTAAATTAGTTTAATTTGTGTTAAATCTTGATACAATGTTTCATTAAGAGGTGTATTTAATTGTATTTAGTTTTACATTTTCCACACTTACAATGTGATATCACAAAAAAAAAATTAAAAGAGGGTTGGATTACATAACATAAGAACCAAACATGATTGAGAGTTGTTTAAAATTAAAAAATACTGCAAATTTTATTAAGCTTAATTGTTTTAGAATGTTGTAAACCTTATGGATACTACCTTGAGTGTATTGAAAATTACTGCTAATGTGATTTAACTAGGATCCTGTTTGGCATGGTTTTATAAAAGCACATAAGATTAATCATGAACAAAATTGGGTACATGGCATCTTTACTATCAATGAAAAGGACGAGTAAATATCTAAATATGAAAAAATATTGCATAGACATAGAAATAAAAGTTAGTGCGCCACATATAGAACATAAATTATGAAGTAGATTTTATTTTTATTCTATAGCATATATTTAAGGCACACAACACGAGGCTCCTGAAGGAAGGATAGATCAATATATGAACATGGGAAAAAGGATTTCATGAGATGTATAAAGGATATGTTTGCTAGGCACATAATAAAATTATGTGATTTGATATCCTAATTTTATTCCAAGATATACTCTTATAGCACACACATTCACTCCTTAAACTAGTACTACTCTACATACTACATCTACCACTTCTCTCATTAGTTCCATCCCTACTCCTATTATTTTAATATACTCTACTTTCTAAGTTTTTTCCAAGTTGTACTCCTATTGTACACACATCCACTCCTACTTCAACCACTACTAGTCTACCTACTACATCTTCCACTCATTTCACTAGTGTCATCCTTAATTCTACCATTTTATCAACCATCATGACTAGATCCTATTCAATTCCATCCTCCATGCCTTTGTATACACCTCACTACATCTCTTCATCTATACTCTACCTTCACTTCATCCATTGCTCCATCCTTTCATATATCATTCCTACCCATCTCTTGAGATTGCAAAAAGATAATAAGAGATTATGAGAGATCTTGAGAAATTACAAAAATAGGGTTAGATTCATTAACATAAGTGTAGACACCTAAAATTAATCATTTGCATTTGCTCAATTTATCTTGATTTTTCCTATTCTTGTTTCATATATTAATTAAACAATTCTATTATTATCTAATTAATATTCACGTAATAATCCCACTATCCAATTACTCATCAATTTTTTTTTATTATTTTCTCCTAAAGTCTTACATATGGTAAATAATCATTCCTTAGTTATTTACCTAGCCTAATGTCCCCTTTCATCTAAAAATTAAATAAATATTTTCATTTATTTAATTTTCCTTTCTTAGGCATTCTTAATAATCCTCTTCTAATACCACATTATCTTGAATATCTATATAATCAAATGCACATGGCTTAATAAATGATTAAGTGAATATTTGACCACTCTAAATCCCCACAAATTCTACTTGTCCTCCCAAGTACCCTCAAGGTATAGGTCAACCTTAAATGCCCCAATTTTTAATTCTTCCATGTACCTTGGAAGCATGGACATATCTTCTTCTTTTTCATGAAAAGGAATTGTAAATTTCCCTTTGTACCCCATATGCATGGGTGGTGACAAAAACCACCTTTAAGGGGAACCTTTCATGGTACTCTATCCAAATCCCATCCATTGACTAACTCCCATGCAAAATATCATCCATTGGTACTCCAACAATATTGGAGCCTCCATTCTCACCCAACCAACACTTGCCACTTGTCACCCTCTCATTCTTGAGATATCTCAAGCAATCTTAGCCCTTGATCTCTCAAATTAATCTTAGCCCTCTATCAATTATGCCAAAAATCTATAAATGAAACCTCATCCAATCCATCTTCACAAACACCTTGGATGCAATGTTATTTTGTAGAATTTGTGAGCACACATCCAAACATCAATCAAGAAAAACCACTTAATTGCACAACTAAGGAGTCTAACATGGAGTATATTGCATATTTTATGTTTTAGATATATTTATTAATGCCCAATCTTGAGTGTTTGTAGCTAAATATATGTTTTTAATGTTAAATTAATTTTTCCACTCATTGCAAAATTTACCTAGACACATCTCTAGCACACCCAATGGGACTCACATCCCTAGTCCACTAACCAAATATCACTATTTTGTATTTTATATTGTTGCAAGTTTGGTTTGGTGGTTTTGTACTTGATCAGTGAAAGCACTCTATTCTTTGGTGAATTCATCTTGATTTTGATAGTTACACAAAAGGATAACTTAGCCATATTTTAGCCATGCTAAATCATTTTTTTTCATTTTATTGACTTTAGGCACTAGGTTTTTTTATAGGGAACTAATTTCATAGTGGTTTATGCTACTCAATTTCTCTTTTTATCCATCTTAATCAATTAACCCTCACTTTTATAATTTGAAATTGTTTTTTTTGTGTAGATAGCATATTTTGGCGAATTCATAGATAAATCAACAGAAGCATTCTATTATAATTTGGTAATTTCATAAATTTAGGGATTCAACTATTCTATTCATAGATCTATGAATCCACTATGTGTTTCAATGGTTTTGTCAAGTATAATAGTTTGATGCAATTTTTTAGATTTTTGTATTTTCTCCAGTTTAGTTCCAAATTTTTAGTAGTTTAATATTTATTTTTACTAGAGTAACCAACTAACTTCAACTTGCTTGTGAAAATATAATAGATTTTTTGTAGCCTACATTAATCCAAGACACTATATAAACAAAATACTAATGATATTTCTTGCAGCCTTGTGATTAAAGCATTACTTTTTTCTACTAAAGTAGGCACATTAAATTAAAGTAGAGGGTCAAAGAACTTGTTTGTCATGTTTTCAGTGCTCTCATAGAACTATGCTCTCTCCTCACACATTATTTTGATCTTGTATATAAAAAACCTTGAGTTGATCCAATTATTGTTGTGTTAATCCTAAGAGCACTAGCCATGTGTATGCTCCCTCCTCACACCTTAAGTAATCTTGGAGATCAAAAGCATCTAGTGACAATTTTCCTATAAGATCCATTCTTAGAGATTTCATCACCCCGAAGGAGAACCTCAACCACATGTTTTGATGAGGTATAAAAATGGGGAGAATGAAATTTGTACCTCATGGCCATCGTGGTGTTTGGTTGAGCCCAAAGATCCTCAATCCATCAAAAATGGGTGGTGAAGAATCTAGGAGGGACCTTCCTAGCTCAAGCATTTGTAGAAGGGGACTTTGTTCACAAATTGTGCCTCATTACCTAGTGTATATTGAGGACTCCTTAGACACCTCGTATTTTCCTAGCTTAAGACCATCGACCATTTTTCCTTATGGTGCACTATTGCTGGTGGGGGAAGTGCTCACTTGTATCTCCACATTTTGAGATAGAGCCTACTTTGGAAAGGCATGATCCTTCAAGCTAATGGGTGTAAGGTGGTACATTACCTTTTGTTCCCCATCTATCCGACTACATGGAAAATGGTATTGATGGGATTAATATCACCATTCTAGTTGAGTGAAGACATAAGCGGTCATCATGAGTCCACAAGGATTAATACAACCTACTTGATTAAATATAGGATTTGTTGCATGTTTGGAATGTCTTCAATGTGATATACAAGTGAATACCTTTACCCTATAGTACAACAACTATTCATCAAAGTTTTTTCGGTTTGATTTGAGTCAATTCATTCTGCCAAAATTTTGAACCAATTTGTGGATCTATCCCTTATTTTAGTAATTTCATCTAGACCCTAAAAATATTTAAGATGTCCTAGAAACTAACTATCCAAAATTGTCAAACTCTGAATCAATGTATTTGTTATCCCTTTAGGGAATCTATCCTAATTTTTGGTGGTTTCGCCTTATTGAATTTATTAGAATAGATGCCACTCCCACGCTATATAAAACTATCAAATTATCATTTTTTAGGTCCTATCCATAGATCCATGAATCTATATATTGTTGGGAAGATCCATTTACCCTAACTTGACCTACACTAAAATCATAAAAATGTTTTGAAATTTATTTAAGTAGTCCTAACCTTGGTTTGAAAAATCCATTCTATATTTCAATGGATTAATCTTACCCTTTTTATTGACCTATGCCAACACTCAAAATCTATAAAAATTTAGATCAATGGTCCTTATTGTGTTTCAATAGATCCAATCTATCTTTAATTGGTTCTATTTCCCATACAAAATTTGGAGAGCTAAAAATTTAGGGTCCAAAACATAGATATGGCTCCTCTAACTCTAAAATAGTATGCTTGATCATCCCATGGTATATCGTATTTAGACATAACACATCCATATTTCATCTCCAACATCAATCATCAACCCAAATATCACACCTCTCTTATCAAGGAAAAGGCTTCATCATCATCTATCTTTACACACACCATAAAAATTGATATTACATCTACTATCACAAATAAACCTTGACAACTAGAATCAAGATCTTAAATATTAAGAAACATATCACATAATAATTTCTTGAGAATGTAGCATATTTCAAGTTAGTAATCCATCAACCAAACTATTTCACCTTGATCCAAACTTATAGTTTGTATCCACACTCCTTTTCTTGAGAACTTATTGTATCTTTGAAAATAAGAAAACAATCATTGAATGAACTTCGTGCTTTAAGATCTTGACTATAGTTAAGAGGATATTATATAACTACCCATTTGTATATCACATTCCAACATAACATCCTTACAATTGAGAGACATCCAATTAGATATAATATTTCCACAATCGCACCCACACAAAACAAATTCATGCCCATCACACACTTTCAAGCTAAGAAATAAATGGAGCACCAATTGAATTTCTCCATAGAAATACCTAGATACAATTTAATATTTATTACTTGACTATAGGTCAAACATCAAACCAACCAAATCCAAATGAACAACTAAGTAAAAAAGAAATGGTAGCACAACCCAAATACTCACCTCGATTCTAATGATTCATGAATAAACCTAAGAACACAAACATGATTACAAAGGAGATATAATTAAAGAAATAAATTATCCTTGAGAAACTCATAAATCAAAGTGCAAAACTTGCCCCTAACTTTGACTTGTCAAAATTGGGAGACATTGTGAGGAAATAAACCCCTGAACCATCTTTCAAGAATGTATGGTGTAATCTCTATTCACAAGATCCCATCCTTTGTATTAACATATTGGTTCAACTTACACATAATAAACCTCATCCACCTTCATTTCATATCAAAGCCATCATAATTTTAGGTTATAATTTGATCTCCACTTCCTAAATCCAACTTAATATACCCACCATTCCCACTCAACCATTTACACCATAGACTATATCTCATGTTCCCAGTTCCACTCCTCATACCAATCCATCTATTCCTTTTTCCATTTCACTTATACCCTCTTCATTTAACCTAGTACCATGCCAACCTCCATCCACACACCATGTCCTTGTTTCATCTTATGTTCCTCAACCATCCTCTTTAAATATCATTCTATTCATATATCACCTCATCTCTTTCTTCTTACACGCCTCAACCATTTTCCACTTATATTCCCCAAGACTCTTATTAAATTTCATAACCATCTTCTATCTACATCAACAAGCCTCTTCCTATTATGTACCACAAGTTTTCACATCATACATTCCTCAAATATAACATATATCCAATGCCTCAAATTCACATCAAACAACCCAACCATATTCCACTTCCTATCTTTGTTCCTTCCAATACATTACACCACCATCCAACCCATAATATTTCAACCTCCAACCTCATGTCCAATACACTACACAACCAAGTGAACCTATCAATAAAATATGACAAGTAGGAACTACCCCATCAATAACATTTGATCATCAAGAATGAGAAGACATGAAACTTTCCATAAATAATTTACAAGAAGGTATCACAAAGAAATATTATAATTTTGAATTGTGTCCATACCCATTTGATCAGTCCATATCAATGGTAGCTTTTCTTGAATAGTTTGAAATAAATTTTTTTAACAAGTACAAAGGGAAAGGTGACCCCAAAGACCGCGTTAAATAATTATTTATGAATTCCTCCAAGAAGTCACATACAATTATTAGTATCTCCTTCATTTGTTTCCTCGTAGCTTAGGTAGACAAGCCTTGGAATGATTCATGCATTTTCCCCAAGAGTTCATTTCATTCTTTGTAGACCTATTTGAAAATTTTGTTTCTCATTTATCTCATAACATTGAGCATGATGTCACCATGTTAGATCTTTTTAATACTAAATAATGTAATCATGAGAGATTTTTGGCTTATTTATAATGCTAGAGAGGAATTTCTAGTTGCCTTCCTTATACCATGCCTGAGAAACAAATCATCAATATTTTCATCCAAAACTTGAACCAAGAGATGTCATTTTACCTATAGGTAGGTTGTTCCTCCAAATTTTATAAGATAATAGAAAAGAGGGTAACCATTGAAAATTCCCTTATAGCCAAAGGCTTAGTCAAACTTTACAAAGAAAACAATGGTAAACAATTTAATGACAAGCCACTCTTTTTTGGCTAAAAATAAGAATGTTGTGAGTGATATAATCACTAATACCAAACATTTCTTTGAAATGCTACTCTTGAATTGCTAATAGTGCTCTTGATCATAAGTTTGCCAATAGTTTTCTAGATTATTTCAAATGATGCAATAACTAGGTATTTATAGGCATTTCTCTAATTTCTCGAGAATTAAATCTTGATAGTTGACATTTTCAATTTGAATTTTGAATGTTTAGATGCCCACCCTGACATATCCAAAATTGGTCCTTGGTAGAATAGGGGGACCCATACACCCTAGGGTGAATGGGTCTTGGCCCTATTCTCCAAGACATTAAGTGTCGAAAGAAAAATAATAGTTGTATGCATTTGTTCAATGTTTGTAATTTCTTGGAAAGTGGTACAAATGGGCTATAGAATGCATAATTTTAGGAAATTAGGGACCCAATTATGCTCAATTATTTAGGGTGAGTAAAACATAGTGTGAAATTGTCAAGGACCTGACAATTTATGGTGCTACAAAACTATATAGTTTGTGAAGTCTGTAACTTTTTGAAACTGAATGTATTTCAATGTCTTGGCCTTTCAATGAACGAAATGGTTTGTGAACCTTTAATTTCAAAAAAAATTATTTAAATTTCTCATAAATACTTTTAAATTTTTACCAAGTTTGAATTGTGGATGCCCTTTATACTCTTTTACAAGGTGAGGCCCTTTACTTATCCAATTTTAACTAGAAATTATCCTAACGACAAACCATAGAACCAATTGAAACAATGTGAAACTAAACCCAAAGAGAAAATTGAACTTGAATTTTTTTTTGGTTGATGATGATTGCTCGTTCACCTAGATTCTCTTGCATCAATGTGGGTTGTTCATATCTAGCTTCCTTTTTCAAGTCCTTGAAGTATATGAATGTGGAGATAAAAGGTGATTCTATGATAGTGATAAATTCGTTAAAGAGCAACTGTTGTTGTAATTGGTGTTTTAACAAGCTAGTTGAAGAAGTTTGATCTATCTTGATGATATTTTATATATCAAATTTTTGAGCACTAAAAGATAAAGATGAATGTAACCATTAATTATTTGGATAATATGGGTGTTTCACAAGACATTTTGATAAAAATGTAATCCATTTAGAGACCTCATGGATTGATTTAGAAAATTAATTACAATATCATCCTCCATAAATTACCTTTAAATTAGTTTAAAAATAAGGGATTAAAGATCAATCGTATGTCCCTTTGTTTTCTCCTACTAGTGGAGGATTTATGAGCATTAAGTTACAAACTATTGTGATAATGCCTAGCATGAAGAGGAGAATATAGTTTTTAATTGCTCATGGTTGTCACATCCCATTTTGTATCATTTATTAAGGAAATACTTAATTAGTGGTTAATTGATTAGTTTAGGGGTGTGTAATCAATGCTTTAAATGATACACGAAAAATGATAGTATTATGTTTACATGATATTACAATAACTATATAATCATTATCTTTGTGCAATGTTCTTGATTTAAATTGATGGTTGGATTGTACATGATAATTGTAAAAAAAAATCTTTATAATTGATGAGTATTTTTTAGTTATACAATTGATATGTTAATTATTTCATGAATATAATTTATTTATAAAGACCTAAACTAACTATTATCTATTAACATGGGGTGGAAGTAGCATATTGTTTCCCCTCTCATACATCGAGAGGGTATATTATCTTAAATAAGGAGTTAGATGGAAAAGTTAAGGTGGTCAAACCATGATAGTGTAAGAACCCACACACTTGCATGAGTTCGACTATGAGATGCATGCACTCTAGGCATGTAGATGGTTTTCTCAAATTTTATTGTAAGTTGGCATTTTCTTTTACATGTATTTTCAAGAATTAGTCTAAGTTTATATTTTAGCATGCTTGGAATGAGTCATGAATACTATTTCTTAGATCTAGCTCCTAACTTTTCAAAATTAATGAATTATATTAGAATATTTGAAATACAATTAAAATTTAAAATTAAAATAATAATATTTCCTAAATAATTTTTAAGTGTAACTTACTTTGTTTCAAACCTTGCTAATAGTGGAGGGTGTGAGTGGAGTCAAATTTAAACCATTTTATTTTCGTCATTTAAATTGTAACCAATATGGAGGACTAGAATATTTAACTAAAACCTCTACATTATTTTTTTAATAGCTAGTGGATGCCAAATATATAATAGGAATCCCATTTTATTGGAATTTAAATTAAAATGTGGGATTGTAAGGAAGAGAAACATTGATCTTGCTTTCTTTTTTCTCCTTTTTTGTGCGATTTTTACATTTGGATATGGATGTGAGAAGTAGGCTTCTATTTCTTATTTTTCTCATTGCTCTTTTCCGTTGTAACTTTCCTATAGGGCATAAGAATCAGCCATGGGTTTTTGGCATGCAATATTCTCCTTCCTTTATAAATTGTTGACGATTGTGTGAAAGATTATAAGTAACTTTGACAAAAAAAAAACCATAAGTGATTTCCTCCTTTTTCCTTCTCATTCATTCTCTTTCTCAAAGCACAAATTAATATTTGTATATTATTTTAGATATATATTCAAACAATTATATACATACTCTATTTGATAATTGGAAATGGTCACAAAATCTTATCATTTCATATATATCTGTATATTTAACTATCTGATTTTCTTAATAGAATTTTTTATCTCTAGAATAAGTATTTGAGTGAGAATATATCATATAATTTTCTCCATCAATCCTAAAAATTTCGAAAGCTCTAGACTTTCTATTAAATATAAACTTATATATATAGGCTTTGGTTATACCAACTAGGTCATTACATATATATATATATATATATATATATATATATATATATATATATATATATATATATATATATATATATATAGGCTTTGGTTATACCAACTAGGTCATTACATGCATGCTATTCATTTTCAAACTTAAAAAAAAACTCTAGTTTTGAGGAATAAGTCATTCTATTTCCCTAATATGGAGCTAGGCTAGATGTATAGGTATAGAAAAATCTAAAGTAGGTAACATGGAGAGGGTATGACTAGATAGGGAAGTCCAATACCCTAATGAAGCTAGAAGAGTAAATGAACTTGGGAGAAGAGGCATGTTGGGAAGGGGAACTCCACAATGCTAATGACTTACATAGATTTAGGATATTATCTATGCCTTCATACTTAGAAACTTTGGGGGTCTTAAGAAAATATATGGGGGATATAAATGTTGGTGTAATTAATATTTAATTACACTTTGCATAAGTTTACTTAGGCTTTATTTAATTTCTAAGTTATAAGATCTTATCTTTATCTTTTGAGCTATCTTGTTGCTCAAGATAAGATTAGGGTTATCCATCTTTGCTTTTATAAAGCAAATCATTATCATGTAATTATTGAATTCTCGAATAATATTATGTTGCACATTCTTTTGCAACCTCTCTACTTTTTCTGATTTTCTCTTCTGTGGAAGGTATTTTCTGGTTTGCAAATCTGATCTTGGTTTCTAACATGGTATCAGAACCTTGATTTGCAGCTCCTTCTCAGATTTTTGAGAAAATCATTGCAGGGTTCATTCGGGATTCCTCAAGGGTATCATGCCTTGAGTTCATCTATGCAGCGTTTTGGATTATATCGGGCCTCACCATTGGATTCAGAGTGCTGGAAAAAATCAGGATTGACTTTTATTTTGCAGATTTTGGCCATCATTTGTCAGATCTGTGAGGGTTTCAGGCTGGGAGATTTTTTACAAGTTTTGAAGGTAGCCAAATTTTTGGAGCAGTTTGGGCACAAACGGAGGTCACCATCACGTCCGGAGCAGCCAAAAACCTAAAGATCGACTATAAACTCGCCTATATTAGGCGTTAGCTATTCGTGAGGCCAAAAAAAAAATCCGTACGACCCTGGTCGTCGTCTACACGCAGTTCGAAGTGATTTTAAAAAAAAAAATCATTTGATTTTTTTCTACAAATTTAAAAAAAAAACATTCAAAAAGTTTTTTAGAAAAACTTTTAAAAAATTGCAGTTTTTAATTTTTAAAAAATGTTTTTGTTTTTTTAAAAGACAAAACACGGAAGGTACATACCTGCACAGGGTACTATGCAAGTACTAACCTGCATAGACTTGCGTAGGTCAGTACTTGCGTACCTTCCCATTGTCACAATTTTTTATTATTATTTTTTTTAAAATCAATATTTTTTTAAATTTTTGTTAACAAAAAAATATAATTTGTAATGTTTTATTTTTATTGTTTTTTTTATAAATTTTTTTTTTTTCTAAAGTAAGCCCAATTGAAGAAATCCACCGACAGCCATTTGGCTGTCAAATTTGGGCCCATATTTTTGCTGCGACGGGTGATTGGCCGTCAAATTTAATGCCACATTGGTTTTTTCCACTTCTGGAGCAGTTTTCACTAAATCGGGTGTATTTTTTGCATACGGTGTCATTTTTTCACAAACAAGATACCATTGGAAAGCTGATTCTGACACCGATCTAGCGGTAAAGGTGGCTTCTTCTAATTTTGCTCCAGATTTATTTTGTGGGCCCTTGAACTTAGATGTTGTTTTCACTCTAGAGGGCATATCTTTTGACTCAGTGATCCGTTTTTTGTCATTCTTGTGGCATTGGAAAGCTGATTCAGTCCTCTACACAGATCTGAGGTCTATTTTATTTTTCTATTTATGCATGTTTGTATGCTCTCCTTTTACAATCGTTGGGTTATTGTAATAAACGAACTGAGATAAAGTTCCATTTAGGGGGGTTTCTTGCATAATAATTTGATTAGAGTGTGCATTCACTTTGATCTCCATATCCATTTTGTATTGATGGCAACTCGTATGGGTTATCTGGTCTTCTAGTTTCTTTTGGCCACACTTTTTGCTATAGCTTGACACATCGGATTCATTGGTTCACACTTTAGATTGAGAGCATATGGTTAATGATCCACATTGGATCCATCTCAGTTTGAGGGCCATATTTTTATGGTTATTGTTCCAGAGTCTATTTTTGGTACTCCTTCCCATGGAAGAGTTTTAGTCACAGTTTGGCATCAGCATCGAGATACACGGCTTCCAGATTATGTCATCATCTCATCTACTGTTGCTTCATAGATTCTAGGGTTGTTCCAGTTTTTGAGTTTTCCAGTGTTCCGTGGCATTGGTCTGCTATCACATTATCATGATTCTGATTTTAGTTTCAGTTGTAGATAGAGGTATCTTTCCTTGCTTGTCAGATTACAGTTCCAGTGTTACTCCACAGTGTTCTTCCAGTGCTTCTTTGTAGCAGTCATCTCATTGTAGGGGGGTTTTGTCCCACTTGGTTTTCCTTCTCTACCTCATCTTTGCATTTGTACATGAGTACCTGATCAGGCCTTGTTGCCGAGACTCGTCTTTGCATAATAATTTTCTTCTCTCTAAGTTGCACTTATGGGGGGGTGTTGGTGTAATTAATATTTAATTACACTTTGCATAATTTTACTTAGGCTTTATTTAATTCCTAAGTTATAGGATCTTATCTTTATCTTTTGAGCTATCTTGTTGGTCAAGATAAGATTAGGGTTATGCATCTTTTCTTTTATAAAGCAAATCATTATCATGTAATTATTAAATTTTCGAATAATATTATGTTGCACATTCTTTTGCAACCTCTCTGCTTTTTCTAATTTTCTCTTCTGTGGAAGTTCTTTTCGGTTTGCAAATCTGATCTTGGTTTCTAACAATAAAGGTGTAGATGGAAACTTGTATGGGTTATCTGGTCTCCTAGTTTCTTTTGGCCACATTTTTTCCTATAACTTGACACATCGGATTCATTGGTTCACACTTTAGATTGAGAGCCTATGGTTAATGATCCACATTGGATCCATCTCAGTTTGAGGGTCATATTTTTATGGTTATTATTCTAAAGTCTATTTTTGGTACTACTTCCCATGGAAGAGTTTTAGTCACAGTTTGGCATCAGCATCGAGATACATAGCTTCCAGATTATGTCATCATCTCATCTACTGTTGCTTCACAGATTCTAGGGTTGTTCCAGTTTTTGAGTTTCCAGTGTTCCGTGGCATTGGTCTGCTGTCACATTATCATGATTCCAGTTTTAGTTTCAGTTGTAGATAGAGGTATCTTTCCTTGCTTGTCAGATTGCAGTTCCAGTGTTACTCCACAGTGTTCTTCCAGTGTGTTCTTTGCAACAGTCATCTCATTGTAGGGGGGTTTTGTCCCACTGGGTTTTCCTTCTCTACCACATCTTTGCATTTGTACATGAGTACCTGATTAGGCCTTGTTGCCGAGACTCATCTTTGCATAATAATCTACTTCTCTCTAAGTTGCACTTATGGGGGGGTGTTGGTGTAATTAATATTTAATTACACTTTGCATAAGTTTACTTAGGCTTTATTTAATTCCTAGGTTATAGGATCTTATCTTTATCTTTTGATCTATCTTGTTGCTCAAGATAAGATTAGGGTTATGCATCTTTGCTTTTATAAAGAAAATCATTATCATGTAATTATTGAATTTTTGAATAATATTATGTTGCACATTCTTTTGCAACCTCTCTGCTTTTTCTAATTTTCTCTTCTGTGGAAGGTCTTTTCGGTTTGCAAATCTGATCTTGGTTTCTAACAATAAAGGTGTAGACTATATACACAAATCGAATAAGGAGAAGCACTAGAATTAGAAAATGGGAATTTTGTCCCATCACATGAATTATAGAAAAAGGGGACATGGCCTTCCACTTTTTATGAAATAAAATTTTGGTTCTTTCTTGAACGAGATGTGATGTTAATATTAAAACCTAATAATTTTTTTCAATAGGTTACTTGCGCCACCACATGAGAACTTGGGTATAGTAGGATAATATCATACATACAAGGATAAATATGATAAGTGGTCCTAGTAATTCAAAACAATTTGTAAATTATCGAGATAAATTGTATCAAATTATTTTTCCTCTAAATAAAAGCAAGGAAATGTTATATTCCTTAAAGAATTAGGCTCGATGACCTAGAGAGCATGAGGAGCAACAATCTCTAGAGAAAGACCACAATTTAAATGAAACACAAAATGAACATCTACCTAGCTAAGAAGAATAATTTGAATGACAAGTTGATATAAAGAACCATCTAATAATTGAATTTCCTTGAGAATTGAAATTTAGGTGAACACATCTAAGTTTGATGGCATGGTTCTTGAAGATGGAGTTGAAGCATTATTTAGTGAAATGAAAAATGCTTTGAAATTCAAAATATTTTGAGATAACTAAAGTAGTATGGGGAGCATGTACCAAATCTTAGGGGAAGCCTCCATTTGATGATCAATAAATAAATAGAAATGGGATTTGATTCCACTAATGTAGCTTGGGATTAGTTTGTAACCCTATTTTGACAAATATGGTTGCCTCAACTTTATTTTGACAAAACAACTAACTAATTTTCAAAACTTAAGGAAAAGGGACTTGCTCATTACAAAAGTACTAGAAGAGGCTTACTAGAATCCTCAAGTATTATCCCCAATATGATCGTGATGAATAGTTGTACATACAAAAAATTATCACAACATTAAATCACAAAATTCGAGGAGAGGTGGTTGTATGTCACAGACTTTTAACCATGTATTAGGTGTTTGAAAAGGATATATAGCAAGAGAAATAGATTAAATCTATCACCAACTCTAGGGATAAGTTCCACAAAAGATTTGGAAACTCAAAGAAAACTTCATTCACAAAGATTCAATGGTGTGGGTATAGAGAGGAATAAAAATCTAAGCAAAGGTTCAATGATGTGGGTACAAAGGGCAACATTAGTTCAAAATTCAAAGGAAGGGACAATGAGACCAAATGAATTATTGGAAAGAGAGAGAAATAGATGTTTGATAGAAGAGGATTACTAGGAGGTTATTTTTCCTATGAATGCGATCATTATGCAAATAAACATCCAAACAGGAACCAAGGAAATAGTTTAAAAAATCCTTCTGTACACTGTCAGTAAATATATTTTCCTTTTAACTTATGCCACTTTCGTTTGGTGTCTAGGATGAAAATTTTGGAACATTCATTAACAAAATAACTAATGTTGCATTATGATATGCTACATTTTTCTATTCAAGATTCATTTGACTCAATTTCTAGTAGTCCACTCAACCCAAGCAAGATAACAATTGTGATTATGACCTTTGGATAGTATCATTAGACATTCATGTCCCAATCTTTTAACATTCAAGGCCAATAATAATGGGACTTGACCATTACCTATCAATATGGGTGTCAAATGTAAATGATATCATCCTAGGATATTTGAATATCATTGAATGATTGATTAATTGTGGATTAGAGACTACGAAAGAATAAAAAGAATTTCTCCTTTTACAAGTAAATCAGTCATCAATAATCTTCCATTACCATCAATAATAGCCAAGTACTAACCAAATCATTAGTAATCAATAAGTGGGATTCATTGTCAAACAGACTCCAAGAACTTTCTAACAACATTGCTCATCAACTCACATTAACAATCAATAATTAACCTATTCATTACCACCTATGATCTATCATTACATGAATAAGTATTTGTTCTAAAGATTAAAAACTCCACTTAAAACAAATAACAAATATATGAGTTAAAATTGTATCCTAAATGAAATTGTTACCACAAACACATCACATACACTTTTTCTTTTCTTTTTTAATATTGATAAACATCACATACACTTAGCTTTTTCAATTTCAATCATAAAAAAATCTTAAAAATAAATCACAAAGTTGATGTGAACTGTTTTCTTTATTTTTAATTTGTAAAATAATTCAATGTCATTAAAACATGGTTTGAACGCGACCAACAAATTTCAAAAATATCGGCAAGCAACCAGCAAGCGTTATTTAAGCATTATCTCGTCAACGAAAGTCCCACCGTGCATTTAAGGCTTAAATAATCATCTAATTTTAAACGAAAAAAAAAAAACTCATTGACCGTTGACGGGCTAGCTGTTAAATAATCAACCCACCCAAAGATGTTCTGCATTTCCGTCATTCCCTCCATCCCAAATGGCCAAGCTGTGTTTAATTGTCATTTCGGCTTTTGCTGTCCTCTTCCTCTCTTCACATCCTACTCTTTCCCATCCACTCCGATGTCATCCCTATGAATCTGAAGCTCTGCTCCACTTCAAAGCGACCTTCAATGACTCCCTGAGCTTTCTCAGTTCGTGGGTAAATGGAACAGACTGTTGCACCACGTGGGAAGGCATATCCTGCAACAATCACACCAACCACGTTGTTGATCTTCATATCGAGCTTTATGCCCATCTTTATGTCTATCCAGGTGTGATCTCTGAGAGCTTGTGCCGACTTCGTTTTCTCACATCACTGAGCATAAGCGGAGTAACAGGTACTACTCTTCCTCCCTGTTTGGGAAATCTCCCATATATTCAATATTTAGATTTATATTCCAATAAATTGAGTGGGATGATTCCCTCTTCCATTTGTTTTCTCACCCGTCTTACATACCTTCAACTTGGCGATAATGAATTCAATGGTAGCATACCTTCCTGCTTGGCCAATCTTTCTTCTTTAACTACCCTTCACCTTTATGAAAACCAGCTAAGCGGAAGCATACCGGCTTCTCTGGGTAATATTTCTTCTCTTGAGTCTCTGGATCTTTCCCGGAACCAATTAAATGGGAATATACCGGTTTCTCTGGGTAATATTTCTTCTTTTTAGTCTCTAGATCTTTCCCTGAACCAATTAAGTGGGAACATACCGGCTTCTCTTGGAAATCTCTCTTTATTGAGGTCTTTATGCCTTGGAGGAAATCAATTGAGTGGTACCGTCCCAAATTCCTTGGGCAATCTCTCTTTTCTCGAGATTTTGTATCTTGAAGACAACCAACTAAGTGGGACCATTCCTCCTTCATTTGGTAAGCTTTCCTCCCTTGTTATCTTGTATGGTGGTGGCAATCGTTTCAATGAAACTATCTATTCTTCGTCACTTCCACCTTCTTTGGTTGAACTATCCCTAGCACTAAACCATAACCAATCAATTTCAGAAACTTTCTTTGAAAACCTTACAAGCCTAAACTCGTTGTCTTTATCCAATGGTGTGCTAAATATTTGCAAAACATGTATTCCATCCTTTAATTTAAGGACAATTAGTTTAGTGTCTTGTATGATTAACGATGAAATTCCTCCTTAGATTTCAACACAATTCTCACTTGATATACTAGAATTAGTTAACACTGGTCTTGTGGGGGAAATTCTTTCTTGGCTATGGGAAACCAATCCTCTATTGCGATCTCTAAATCTTTCACAAAATCATCTACAAGGAATCCTATTGTCAGATACTTCAATATTGACACAACTAGAGTATCTAAATGTGTCTAGAAATGCATTGAGTGGGCACATCCCATCAATTTGGTCTCCTAATTTGACCGAACTGCAGGTCAATGATAATTTATTTAGTGGCAATATTCCTTCAAGCTTGGGTACAATATCTCAACTTGAGCTATTAAATCTTGCAAACAACAACTTAACTAGTATGATACCTATAAACTTGGGAAAATTATCTCAACTCCTACTATTAGATCTTGCAAACAACTACTTAACTGGAGTGATCCCAGTGAGCTTGTCCAAATGCTCTTCCCTCATTGTCATAAATTTGGGAAATAATAGTTTGGAGGGTAGATTACCACATCAGTTCAATAAGCTAAGTGAATTATATTCATTAGTTGTTCATAGTAATAATTTGAATTGATCACTCCCCCTCTCAATAGTAAATTGTTCAAAGCTACAAGTTCTTGATATTGGGAATAACTTATTTGGAGGTGAAATACCAAAATTAGTTGGAAATCTTTTAGAGCTAAGAGTTTTGGTGATGAAGGAGAACAAGTTTATAGGCAATATTCCTCTAGAGATTGGCCAACTAAGGAACCTCCAAATCTTACTCCTTTCTTCCAATCATTTCTCAGGTTTAATTCCACACACAATTGTATCATTGCAAGCAATGTTGATAGAAAGCCAAGATGGTTTTATATTGTCTGCTTCCAATGTTTCTTATCAAGATGGATTAGATATGACTTTAAAAGGTACAAATCAACACTATGCATATATTCTTTCCACTCTCACATCTATAGATCTCTCAAACAATGACTTGGAGGGAGAAGTTGCTTCTACTTTTGGGAACTTGAAGGGGTTGAGGCTTTTGAACCTTTCAATGAATAATTTAAATGGGACCATTCCATATAGTTTGGGACAAATGAGTCAACTGGAGTCATTAGACCTTTCAAGAAATCATTTTTCAGGAAAAATTCCTGTAGAGCTTGAATTTCTAAGCTTTTTGGGTTCATTAAATTTATCAAACAACAATCTTTTAGGAAGTATACCACAAGGACGACATATAACTGGCACATTTGGAGAATCCTCTTACTCAGGAAATCCACATTTATGGGGATGTCCCCTACCCAAAAATTGTTCTTGGCCAAAATTCTCTCCTCCTCCAATTTCAATGAACAAAGAAAATAAAAGAATTAAATTTCTGTGGTATGAGATAGCAGTGGGATTATCATATGGAGTAGTTTTTGGAGGGATATTGTCATTGATCCTAATAAGAAATAGTTGGAGAAGGAAATGCTTCAATAAAGTTGATAAAATCCTAAAGTATTTGTTTCCATGGATGAAGAATTTGACACTATGAAGAAATATGCATCTACAATTCAAAGAAAGTGAGAGGTAAACTCTAGAATGTCTCGTTCTTTGAAATATTTATGACAATTCAAATTATTATAATGCTAAAATTCAATAAGAAATTAGTATTAAATTTTTTAGAAAAATTATCATTGGCTCTTGCATCTATGAATTGTAGATTGTTTATATTTATGAATTGGAGGAAGGAATTATTTCTTTTAATCGAGTTTATTTCTACATGTTCTCTTCCTTTGAGTCTTTATGGGTGCCCTATTGCTTATTTCTTGTTGGCAATCATATGGCAGGATCTTCTTTGAACTATCCAGCTATGTGTGGCTTTGCTAATGAATCTTTCATATGGTTGCTCCTACTTTTATCTATGAAAGCCAAGATTTTGGTTTTTATACCAAGAATGGCTTATTACTTATTTGTTATCAATGATTTTTCTTTCATGTTTGTAGATTAGATCATATTGAAGGTAAATTTGGTAGAATGTGTTTATTCCTTGCTAGAGTTATTGTAACAACTTTTATTGTTCTAAAAAATCTTATGATTATCTTAGCTAGTTGGCTATGCTACCTTTTTTTATCTTTATGTTTTTCTATTATCTCTAGATTCAATAAAGAAATCATATTTGTTGACTATGGTCATTCTATGATTGCTCCTTGTTTCTCTTATTGCAACAAATTTAACATTTTGTACTCATTTTTAGTTAATAATAAAGAAATTTTATATTTTAATTATTTGAGTGGATTATAAGTACAATGTATATTTTATATATCTATTTTAAAAAAAATTAGATTATTAATTATGCCAACAAATTAATTATAAAAGTTGCATCTCATTGATAGTATCTTCAGGAAGGTAAGTTGAGAAATTATTTTTTCTTGGCCAAGTTTACAATTAATTAATTATAGAGTCCTATGCATTTATCATTGTATGAACTTCACTAATTCAAATCTAAATTTTTCTTTTAGTTATTGCACAATGTAAAAGAGGCTCCACTAGTGAAAGAAAACTATAATTGATAAAAAAATCACACAATTGACAATTTGACAAAATAAATTAAAAATGATATCTATTGGAAAGATTTTTTTTCCCTTTTATTCATGATATAAGTGTTGTGTGAAAAAATGGTAGGCATAGATATAAATTACAAAATCAAAATATAACTTTTCAAATTATTCATAGCTAACAAGATACATAATAATTTTGGAGAATAATTCCTAGAAATTAATTATATTAATAATATTTTATTTAGTTATAACCATCACAAAGTTATTAAGGTGACTTTGTTATAAAATGTAAATCTTATATTCTAACATTTTGTGTATGTATATATCTAAAACAACATAAATTTTTTTTGAAAGAAGATCATATTCTTGAAATTATTTTTTGTGTTACTGTATAATCTATCATAGTCATATTTTGATAGTATTAATGGTTGGTAAAATTTTTACTCAATATTTCATTCTAAAAAAAAAAGCTCAGCTATACTAGCATATGAAACCATATTAAGTTTGACAAGCTTTTGACATGGTGGTAGTAGGGGTCCATGGTCAATTAACCTTACTTCTCCTCATTTGAATGTGGTTTATCATCTCCTAACCGTTCCCCTACCTCTTCCATGGTAGTTAATTAGTTACTCATATGGTCAAATTTGTATCTTCTTGGCACTAATTAAGTTGTTTACTATGACAAGTAATGCAATTCTGAATTCCATTATTATATCTCTTACATTTCTTCACACAAAATAGAATGTTTAAAACATCATGTCACAATTCTAACATACAAAATTATGTCATCACCCTATTCTCCATACAAAATTGTATGTATATGCTACCCACAATAATTGCTACCATTGACATTTTTTTATGATGAACTACCATCTCCAATCCCTTTCATACCATTATTTTGACATTGGAATTTTTTTTTTTTGATACGCACGATAGAAGTACTATATTAAAAAGGAAAAAGCTTACAAGCGTCTGCAACGCAGGAAAACTAGCCACCAACACCAGTGGGCTAGAAGGCCACCCAACCACCAATTCAAAAGAAAGAACCCCAAGCCCGAGCATGAAACAGTCCAAAAAACAGAAACAGAAACGGGGATTAACAGACCGAACCACCCCCCATAAGAGCGAGCTTCCAAAAAACCAAATATTACAGAAAACGATCGACAAAGATTTATAACACTGATACACCTTACAGGAAACCATTGACCTCCGCAAAGCTAATAAAACCTTCCAACCAGTCCAAACCCTCCGACGGCACCAAACTTAATTTGCGCTTAAGGAACTCCACCGCCACGTCCGCGAGCTTCCGATGGCGAGACAAAGCTGGCCCTTTAAGATCAAGGAGGAAGGGATACACCTTAACCGCTTCCTCCGAATGCCATAAGAAAGGCAAATCAGCTGGGCGCGGAATACCTTTGCCTAGAAGGGCCGCCTTCAAAGTGTCTTCCAAGCCTCCGAGTAAATTCGCACGGAACAAACGCTCCATTAGTTCCCGCGCCACCTTCTTTGGGGTTTCCAAGTCCAATAAGACTGCTAAAAAATGCGAGGAAATGTGAGCATTGTCTCTGGCATATTCTTTTCGACCCAAGTGATCATTACCCAGGACCATTTTAACTGCAACCAGTAAAACAGGATCATCCTCAATCAGAATTCGTTTCAGCCTTTGGTCTGAGATCTCCCTAAAAGCAATTTGACGTTCCGTAGCGACCAAAGAAACCGGCGTATCCACACCGAAGCATTCCAGACCATCCAAGGAGATATGAATGGTGAACTTAGATTTTTTCGACCCCTCCATGACAGCAGCAACACCCTGCAACACAGAAAAACAAAACCAAAATGCGAGAGCCAAGCACCAAAATGAATATAAAGGATCCAAATTTAGGCCCGAGAGAATCCGCTTGGCCATCGCACATATGCCAAAGATATGGTAGGACGGAGTTCACATCCTCGAAATGAAGAAGTGCTACGGCCGCAGTCCCAGCACCATTAACAATAATCACTTCAAGTGAAGTGAGACGCCACCCGTCTGCACAGAAGTCTTGTCGAGGGTTTCCGTAAACAACGTGTCGCCAAATGACAAACTTAAATTAAGCCCAACTTGCCAACTGACAAACATAAATGCTCTACTTCGTATGAGCCGCCCACATTAAGGTGGCCAACATTCCTACTGCGAACTCAAGCCCGAGAATGACATGGATATGTCACCTCAGCATCCTCTCCCTCCAACGCATAGCCATCTCACACCCTCGGGTTTAGGTGTCAAAGGAGAGGCCGGGGAGGGGCCCACCCATCCGCCCACTGAGCACAGCTAGAGAAGGCATTCTTTGAATCCTGGACCAGTAACCCCTAAATTAGATAAGAGATCTGCCTCCTTGTTGCCTTCCCTTAGTGTATGATTAAGCATTACTTGTTCAAAACCATCCAACAGCTCCACAGCTACTTCCAAAAACACACTTAATTTCCAATTATGAATCTGTCTTGACCTCAAAGCATTTATGACTAAAGAAGAATCCCCTTCAATAACCAGCTGTTTAATACCTAGTTCTTTACTGAATTTGAGGCCAATTATTAAAGCTTGAAACTCAGCCGCATTATTCGATCCAACCGCAAAAGGTTGAGCAATTTTGCCAAGAACCGCACCAGAGTTGGTTCTGATTATGCACCCTGCACCTGACGGATCGGGATTACCTTTTGAGGCTCCGTCAAAATTTAATTTGGTCCAGCCTGGATCAGGGGGAAGCCAATGTGTCATTTTACGTTGTTCCAAAGAAGCTGCACCATCTGAACAAGCCACAGGAGGAGACTTGATACTGAACCATTGTTTCAAAATCCAGGCGTCCCAATTGGTAAATTTAGATTTCCTCTGTTTCACCAGTAGTTGAGAGTTAAACAATTCAATGATGCAAGCCTCTATCTTGCACTGAAGCCTTGGAATTGATAATTCTTTATCCTGAAATAAGCGTCTATTACGTTCCTTCCAGACCTCCCACAGGAGAATGGAAGGACTCATTACCCATAAATCACCAAAGATGTCATTATGCTTAAAGCTTGGCCACGAAATTAGACATTCAAGCAGCTTGTTAGGAAAAACAGTTGCCCATTTCAGTTTAGTGCACAACCATGTCCACATTTGATAAGTAAACTTACAACTTAAAAGTAGATGATTCACACTCTCCTCTCCTGACACAAGGGACACCTGGTAGGACCAAGATAACCCATCTTCACAAACCGGTCCCCTGTCAAGATTCGGCCTTGGGCGGCCGCCCAGGTGAATAGCCCTGCTTTCGGCATACAAACCTTGTTCTAGCACAAATTAATAGGAAGTTTTGCAGAAGAGTCCTGAAAAGTTAACATGTTATAACCAACTTTGGTCGAGTATACTCCATTTGGAGCAGCATCCCAACGAATACTATCTGCCCCTTTTCTGACCCAGATTCTCCGAGCTTCCATGACGCACTCAAAAAAAACCATTTCATGACTTCCCACATTTAAATTTCATACCGATTTCCACTTAACAAAACTACCCTCTGACACTTCTTCAGGAGCAAAGTAATCTCTGACTTTTAAACCCCAGGATTGTTTAGTCTGTTCCATTATATTTGAGAGTTCAGGCATGGAAGCTAAGACTGGGAACCCTTCCCATGAATCATCCCAGAATAAGGCCTCCTGCCCCTCCTTCACCTCCCAAGTAATAAAATCTGTTATCAAATCTCTGCAGCTTTTAATGAAATTCCAAATTCGTGACCCAGAAGGGAGAGTGTTGGCATAAAAAAAAGAATTTGGATCAGGTTCTAGATATTTTGCCCTGACGATCTTAACCCATTTAAGATCAGGCCTAGAGTGAATTGCCCAAGCCAATTTTGCCCCCAATGCCTTGTTTTGTTTTAAAACATTTCTTAGCCCAGAACCATCATTTTCCTTCTTATCACAAACCTTTTGCCAGTTAATGAGAGGGATTTTTTTTTTTTCAGAACTGCCTTTCCAAAAGAAGTCTCTCATTACTTTATTAAGATCTTTGCTGGCACCTCCGTTAAGCTGGAGACAGGACATCAGATATATTGGCAAGGCTGATATGACTGATTTCAGCAGAGTTAACCTCCCTGCCCAAGAAAGCCATCTGTTCTTCCATGAAGAAATTCTATCTTTACATCTGTTCATTATTGAGCTCCATGCATTATTGCTTTTAATGCCTTTATCTAATGGGAGACCCAGGTATTTGCAAGGCAATTGCCCCATTTTGAACCCAAGAATCCTCAGTATTAGCACCTCATTTGGACAGGTTGTATTGAAGAAGAAAACCTCTGATTTAGCCTTGCTAACTTCTTGACCTGAAGCCCTGGAAAATTCCTCAAGCAATAGTTTTATCCTTTGGGCCTCTTTTGCTGACGCTTCACCAAACAAAATTGTGTCATCTGCAAATTATTGGTGCGTAATATTGGGAAGGCTGCTGGTGACTTGCAAACCTTGTATCTCCCCTGTCCGTTTTGCATTTTCAATCGATCTGCCAAGTGCTTCTATCATTATTATGAATAAAAATGGGGAAAGAGGGTCGCCCTGTCTCAGCCCTCTTGAGGCAGAAAAGAAACCTTCCGGAGAACCATTTACCAATACTGAGAAACGCGGGCAAGCTACCCAACCAAAGATCCAATTCAGCCACTCCTTCTGAAAACCAAAAGCCTCCATTACTTTGAAAAGAAATCTCCAGTTTACTCTGTCATATGCTTTTTTAATATCCAGTTTCAGCAGCATTCCTGCTTTTTTAATTTTTGTATTGAGTGAATGACTTCTTGGGCAATGATCACTCCATCAAGAATAGAACGCCCAGGAACAAAACCTGTCTGTTCTTCAGAAATAATAGTGGGGAGAATTTTCTTTAAGCGGTTAGCTACAGCTTTAGCCAATATTTTATATATCGTATTGCAAAGCGATATTGGGCGAAAGTCTTCCCATCTATCAGGTTTCTCTTTTTTTGGAATTAGAGAAATTAAGGTATTATTTGCTTCCTTTAGAACCCTGTTATTCAGTCTAGAATCTTCTATGGCTTCCCAAATATCTTTTCCAAGAAAGTGCCAACATTTCTGGAAGAATCCAGCTGGAAACCCATCCGGTCCTGGAGCCTTCTCAAGCTGCATCTCAAAGATAGCCTCCTTGACTTCCATTTCAGAAAATGGTGCATTCAGAACTTGCATTTGATTTTGTGAAACCAATTTCAAAATAGCTTGCAGGGAAGCCTTCTGCGCTAGCCAGTTTGAACCTTCCCAATCGTTAAGCAGGTTCTGAAAGAAAGAGACTGCCGACGTTTTGATTTCCTCTACTTCTTCCAGCATTCTACCATCCCCATCATGCAAACAAGTGATTCTGTTAAATTCTCTACGAGCCTTTGTAGAATTGTGAAAAAATTTTGAATTCCTATCCCCAGCTTCTAACCAAACTTCTCTAGATTTTTGACGCCAAAAAATTTCTTCTTTGGAGAGGATGTCATTCAGCTTTTTGGATAAATCTTTTTCTTTCATGTAGCATTCTTCATTCATACCCTTCTTCATAATTTCATCAGTTACGGAAGCTAATTATGCCTCCGTTTGCTCTTTCTCACTAAAGATGTTTTTGAAACTCTCTTTATTCCACTGTTTGAGACGCTGCTTTAGATATTTTAACTTTGTGACTATATTAAAAAGACCTGAGCCACCTGGAGAGCATTCCTTCCACCATTGTTCAAGTAGCTCTAACAAATTAGGGTCCTTAAACCACATCATTTCAAATTTAAAGGGGCATCTGATCGGACCCATCTCGCCAGTAATTTGCAATTGCACTGGGAGATGATCCGACCCAGTGCCAGAATTTATCTTGCTTTCTAAAGAAAAGGGAAAGGAGCCCAAGTTTCCTTTGAAGAAAAAGTGGTCTAATTTTTCCGCAATACTTCCAAACCCTTTCCTTCTGTTTGTCCAAGTGAAAAGGCCATTGCCTGTGGGAATCTCTAAAAGAGAGTTTCTCTCCACAAAATCACAAAAATATTTTTGAGACTGTAAAGCTTTACCTATTCCTCCTAACTTATCTTCCTGCTTTAGAATGGCATTAAAATCCCCTCCTACAAAACTACAATCTTGGTGTAAATCTTGCAAAACAGCATCCAGCTCTTGCCAAACTACCTTTTTCTGAGTGCTCAGCAGAGGGCCATAAACATTTATTAAATTAAATTGAAGGTTCGAGACTAAGCTTCTTACCTTGCACACCATCCAGTGCCTGCTAATCTTCAAAGCCTCCAGAAAGATTGACTGAGGTTTCCAGATAATCAATAAGCCTCCCGAGGTCCCTTCAGCTTCTGAACCAATCCATTTCCAGTATCTTAATTTCTTCTCAAATTTATCTAGATCTGACTTATCTAGTTTCGTTTCTTGAAAGAGACAAATTTCTACTTGACACACTTCAATGTGGCGCCTTATTAGGTTCCACTTGTTAGGGGCATTTAAGCCCCTAACATTCCAGGTTAAGATTTTCATTGCTGTTCAGGAAGGGCACCACCCTTCCCTACTTTTATCATAGTGTCTATTTTTTTTTGTCCATTAGCTTCCCCATCCATCTTTCTTTTCTCTTGATTAGGGATTCTACCCCTCTTTTTTTGATCCCCGCAATCTGGAGTTAATTTAAGAATGTCTCTTCTGTGGATACCTAAACGAGATTTCACGGCCTGTAGATCCTCTGCTAACTTCCGCTTCTTACCTGATTGTGGGCTTTGCAATCTTGATGTGGCTTGATCATCTGTATCCCAGCCATCCTCCAGTCCAGCCAAACTAAAACCCACTTCTAATGAACCGGTCCTTGATTTAGCTGCCTCTGCTAATTCCACAAGTTCCTTTCCTACTTCAATCAGAGAATCCAGCTCCACATTCATACCACTATCCCCAATAAGATCTAAGGTTTCCGAAATTTTGTAGTCTAATTCTTCGAGCTGAACCCTCTTCTCTGCCTGCTCTTCTTGAATGAGATTTTTGCCTGCAACATCGTTCTTGGGGGAGAGAGATATATTCCCAGTTAATATGACTTCCTCCATGGGAACCTCATTGTCACTGTTTGCTTTTGGAAAGTCCCTAGAAACTTCTAGTAATGACTTTTCTCACCTTAGCTTTGGTGATTTAGGTACTTCGGTTTGTATTCTTACCTTTGTTCGAAGGTGTGCTGAGGGAGTTTCCATCAAGCTGGATTTACCTGCCATATCATTCTTGGATCTGCAACCTAACATCCTTACCAAATTATTGCGCATTAAAGAATCCCTTGCTAGTTTTTGGACCCTAACTCCATAATCTGTGATGAGCTCAATCTCACTCCAGAGCTGTCTCTCCATAGTATTTTCTACACAGATGCGCACATAGGTTTGATTTCTCTTCACCAACTTCCTTTCTTCTGCACAGACAAATGTGCCCAGCTGATTTGCAATTTCCTCAAGAATAGGGGGCGCCCAGTACTCCTGTGGGAGATTTGGTAAGCTGTACCAATCTTGGATATATTCCATTTCGTGGGTTGAGGGGTCGAAATCGATAGACCATTTTCTCAAGTAAAATCCGCATCCATCAAGCAACCAAACACCATTTACTATTTTATCTCTGATAGTGCAAGATGGGCAAACAACTAAGAAAAAGTCATTTTGGAGCATCTTAAACTGCAGCTCCTCACCCCACCGTTCTTTCCACCAACTCACTAAATAATCCCAGTTTAGATTTTTCCCAAACCACTTACCAAACAGACCCAGTTTTTCCAGCCTCAGGACTTCCGCTTGTAAATTCGAGGAACTGATAATGACTTTGGTTCTTCCACTTTTATCTTCTTTGGATATGGAAGAAACAAGCTTGACCTATTCTTCCTTTGGGCTTTCTTCCCTGACTTCCTCCCATCCCTTGGGCGAAAACTTTTTTTTCCATTCCATACCTTCCTGCCCATTTCTGAAGGTAGGGTTTTTTTTTTTAGCTGTTCTGCTCGGCCAAGAGTGAGGTTGTTGCCTGGGGTTCTCTTCATTCTGAAAACGAGGTCTGCGAAAAGCTTCATTCCTGTACTTATTCCTGCCACGGGGGGGTCCCGCAACCCTATTCTGTAGATTCCCATGACCCCTGCTCGCAGAAAGGCGACCGTGCATGACATTGGAATTTTTACTATGCATTATTGTCATTTATTTTAATTTAAGAATGAAACAATTGATAAATTTAGCAAAGGATGGGTTGTAGAGTAGAAAATATAAATACAAGTTGTAGAAAAACATAATTATTCATGGTAGGTTTCTCTACTATATCTAAAAGTGTATTCTCAAGAAATTTTCTTGAAATTGTGAAGAATGACTCATCTTTTTGAAGGATGAGTTATAGAGAAGTGAAATCCAAATATTATTTATATACAAAAAAATACTCTAAAAAGGTTTCTCTATTGTATTTCAATATGTACTATGGAGAAATTATGCTAAAATTGTGAAGAAGCAGAGTTTATCTATGTCAAAATAAAAATCATCCAAGACCTATATCATTCAAATGAGGTAGGAAGAGTGAGGTAGGAAGAGTGATATAGGGCATTTTACTATCCACTTTTCCTTATCATGTTACATCGAAGTTAATGGTAAAGAATTTTCATACTATAAAGGTACAATGGTTTACTTATAGCTTTCATGAAATTATTTTATGGAATTTTTTGTGGATCTCATGAGGCCCTCTAGGTCTTGACAAGCTCTTCTTTTGGATGCCCTTGTTAGTAAAACAACTGAGTATGTATAACCCATAAACTTAATGAATTTCTTGGAAAATTGCAAATTTTCATAGGCATCATTTTATTTTTGAATTAAAATTATTGTAAGTTTCATTTGTGTTAATTTTTTTTTTTCTTAATTATTATATCTCATCATATAACTATTATTTTTATCTTTTAGCTCTATTTGTATCATCCATCATTATAGAGTTATAATTAAAGTAGTTTAAAATTTAAATAATATAGTTAGTAGTTTGATATAATGTGTAGCTTACACAATATGTTATATAAGAATATGATATTTTAATGGAATTTATATATGTGTAGACCTAGTTAGAGTAGATTCTTAATTTTATGTTTTGTATGATCGTATAAGAATTATTATATTTTATTAAATATGTTAAGATTTAATTTTGCATTAAAAAATTCAATTTGACATACATTATTTTCTTTTGAACCTACATATGTTTAGTTAATGATTTATAAGATGTATTTCAAACTTGTGGCTTTCTTAATTGGTTTAAAATATGTTAGAAAAAAGTAAGAAACATGGTTTTGAGTTGAGGTTGGTGGCATTTATAAGAGAATTGGTTTTTGTTTAAAGTTTTCTCAAAATCATAAGTAGATTTTGTGTGAACCCCAATCCTAATACTTGCAAAACAATAAGAACAAACACATTAGATTAGAAATTGCAAGCAAGAACAAGGATTCCCCATAAAATCCATTAACATAGCTCAAATTAGGAAAAACAATGAAGAACACAATGAAAACAACAAAATAAAGATTGAATCCTAATTAAGCTAGAAAACTCATGATCCCATGGGGGAATTGGTGCCAATTTGATGTGAAAATTGGCCCTTTCCCAATTCCTATGATGCAAGATGGATGTATGTTGATGAATATTGATGAGTGATCCACTTTTTTGATGCTTGATGAGAGCTCCAATCTAAAATCCTGCATAACCTAGTTAAGAACTCAATAGTGATGGATGAAATTTGGTAGATATTTGAGCATGGTAACTTTGCATAATTTGTGGATGATCAAATGAGGAGATGAGCTCTTCATTTATAGATGAGATTGAAGGATGAATATCCAAAATTGAGCAATGTGGTAACAACGTTTAATAAAGCCTGCAC
This sequence comes from Sequoia sempervirens, assembly GCA_007258455.2. Lineage (NCBI taxonomy): Eukaryota > Viridiplantae > Streptophyta > Pinopsida > Cupressales > Cupressaceae > Sequoia > Sequoia sempervirens. The sequence continues at coordinate 655,882,404 of VDFB02281492.1, forward strand.
AACAGAAAAAATATTTTTTAGCTTTCAGACCTGAAAGAAATTTGCAAAGAAAATTAAATGCACCATTATAGTAAACTGATGTGCCAAAAGGTAAATGCGCTATAGAAATAGTGAATGCATTGTAGAAAACCGTAAATGTGCTACAAAAAATGGTAAATGCACTATAGGAACCCCCTTATGCACCACAGAATGGCATGGATGCATTAGAGAAACACGTTGTTGCGCCGGAATAGTTGGTGAATGCACCAAATTTTCTTTCATATTCACCAAAATAATCAGCGGTTGCGCCAAAGAAATTCACATCTGAACCTATAAAGCATACTTTCCAAAAAATGTTAAAATAATAGGGGCAAGGCTCCACGGTGGGTGCCAATTTATGTGTCTAAGAAAATATGTGAATTAAAGTAATCAATAACACACAATAGATACAATGTATTATATTAAGAAAATCTAAATTAACAAACACAATTCCATAAAATGATTCCTTAAAGCCATTCCATCTTCCTCTATTCTTAAGGATCTTGATAATAGTGCTCTCAGATCTTAATTATGCATTGAATTACATGGATGACACCTAAGAAATGAGTATCCATTAAACTAGAATACATAAACTATATCTACACCTACATGATTTTGATGCTTCTTTGCTGGATGATGAACTAAATGATATGCTAAATGGTGGATTGTTGAATACATAATTCTAATGAAATGATGCAATATTGAGATTAAACTAATGGAGATATTGTGAGAATGATTCTAAATACTATATGCAAAATTAGACATATCTAAGAATGCAACCATGATTCTAATTTACTTGCTAAACTATTCTAAATGCTAAATCAAAATGCAAGCTAAGCTCTCAAATGCTAAGATGAATTTTGCAGAGTAATTGTATGCAAATTCTCTCTTATGAAAAAACTTTAAATGAGCCTTTATTTATAGATTTCATCAAGGTATCAGGTGAGTTGGCATCAATGGATGATCAGGATTAAGTGTGGAGAGATCGACGGTGAGAAATGAGGAAGTTAAAGAGAATTAAGGAAGTTGTCCCCTTTAATAGAACAATCTTTCCAAGTGTAGAAATGAATAAATGGAAAGAAGCCACATGTTTATGAGTTTGTTGAGGGTAAATACCCATTTTATAAATTAGGAGTAATTATTTTCATGTGACACATGGTGAGTTGGAAGATGATTAGAAGAATATAGAGAAATGTGACAAAATTCAAATTAAAAATTCAAATTTAATGAAAGGGGATTAATCAAATAAAACAAATTATTTAATTTTTTCCATTTAATTAAATCATGAAGAAAGTGGTTTAGATAAGAGGAATTAAGAAATACAAATTATAGAAATAAACTTTGCAATTTATTTATACAATAGAAGAAATAAAGATTTTTGTTAATTAAATAATCAATATTTAATTAATATTCTCTAAACCAATTTTGGATGTATACAATAAGAATTAGTTGGAAAAGGAAATACTTCAATAAAGTTGATAAAATCCTAAAGTTTTTGTTCCCTTGAATGAAGAATTTGACATTATGAAGAAATATGTATCTACAACTCATAGAAACAAGAAAGGTAAACTATTAAATTTTTTGTTCTTCAAATGTTTATCACAATTCAAACTTTTAGATAATTTAGTATTAAATTTTATCATTGACTCTTAAATTTAACTAATTTAATTGAAATTAGTGTTATTTTTTTTTTGTTGATAAATTATTATTAACTCTTGCATCTATGAATTGTAGATTGTCTACATCTGTGACCTGGACGAAGGAATTCTTTCTTTTGATGGAGTTTATTGCTACATGTTCTCTTCTTCTGAGTCTCTATGGGTGCCTTGTTACTTATCATCAGCAATCGTCTAACATGATCTTCTCCAAACCGTGCGGTTGCATGTGGCTTTGCTAATGAAACTTTTATATAGTTGCTCTTACTTTTATCTATAAAAACTAAGATGTTGACTTTTATGCCAAGAATAGCTTATTACTTTTTTGTTATCAGAGATTTTGCTATTATGCCTGTAGATCACATCTAAGGTCAAGCTGATAGAAGAATAAAGAAGGTATTTGTTCCTTGGTGGAGTTTATTGCAACAAGTTTTTCTCTTCTAAAACTCTTATGAGTATCTTAGCTAGTCAGCTTTCTTACTTTTTTTTGTCTTTATGTTCTGCTATTACTCTAATGATTATCTTAGCTAGTCAATTATCTTGCTTTTTTTTTGGTTTTATGTTCTGCTACTACCTCTTGCTTTGATGAAGCAGTCCTGTTTGGCTGCTTTGGTCTTTGTATGTGCTTCTTGGTTATGCCAAAATTGGCCGAAGTGTGATTGCTGCTTTGCTCTGCTGCTTCTTCAGATGCAAGTAGTTTGGTTGTTTACGTCAGTGCGTCCTGAGTATTGTTAGTAGGTTGGGAGAGCTAACTCTGAGAATTTCATTTTTTTTGGGGGTAAGTTTATAATTAATTAATTTTAGAGTTCCATATATCTGTCATTATATGAACTTCACTAATTTAAATTTAAATTTTTATTTTAGTTATTGTAAAGCCTAAAAGAGACCTTACTTGTGGAAGAAAGTTACAATTTCATTAAAACAATTGCAAACAAGATATGTAATAATTTTTATAAATTAACTATATTAAGAATAATTTATCTAATTATAAACACCACAAAGTTATTAAGGTGATTTTATTATAAAATGTAAACATTATATTCTAATATATTGTATGTATATATCTACAACAATACAAACATGTGAGCAAAGATGATAATATTCTTGAAACTATCTTTTGTGTCATTTGTTAATTTATGATGGACATATTGTGATAGTGTTAATGGTCAGTGACATTTAGACTCAAACTTTCATTCTAAATAAATTAGCTAAGTTTAACTATCACATGAACCCATATTAAGTTTGATATACTTTTTGACATGGTGATAGGAGGGGCCTATGGTCAATTAACTTTCTTTCCTCATTTGAATGTGTTTTATCATTCCTTATTGTTTCCCCTATCTCTCCCATGGTGGTTATTTGGTTAGTAATATTGTCAATTTCTATCTTCTTGACACTAGTTAAGCTCTTTATTATGACAAGTAACACAATCCAATCCCATTATTGTGGTGTTTTCTTTTTTGCACAAAAAATAGTATGTTTAAAGCATCATGTCATGATTCTAACACACAAAACCATTCCATCATCATATTCTCTATTCAAAATTTTATATATAGGCTATGGTGATGAGACCCACAACAATAACTACTATCGAGGAAAAAGAAAAAGCATCCAAAATCCACCACTTAGCCACAAAAGGGATCCAAAGTATAAGGCTAATTAGTTTGAGTAGAAAAAGACATTTTGTAAAGGAAACATCCCCATTGTATCTATATGCATAGGAAAATATGATAGAAGTAAATATGTAGCTAATATATGAATGATGTAAATAAGAAAGGAATCTAAGAAGAGTAGTGGACATTATATTTGTTATAAAAATAATTTATGGTTTCGATACTTGTAATGAATGTCTAATTTATGTATAATGTATTCTCAACTCTATTAAAGTATTGCATGGTAGTATTACATATTACAAACCCTATAATTATTTTCTTAGTCTAGCTACAAGGGTATAAAGACAAAATGCAGGACTTTAAGGCTCAAAAAATTGGTATGTGATTCCATTTTTCTTGCCAACATTTGGTTTGTTGCTAAGAGCTTGGTAAAGCAGTAAAGAATAAATTAGAATACCAAGTAGGAATTATGGGTTAACGAAATTTATTAAAGATAATATAAGAAATATAAATTTTTGTATGAATTGTGACAAATTCCCTTAGGTCTTAGCTTCATGAGAGGGGGTTAGGCACCTAGGGGATGAAAAATGGAAAAGGGGGGATCTTGAAAGAAATTTCTAAAGAGATATGACCACCCAAAGTAGGACAGCCATGAACACCATGGGATGTATGAAAGGACCAATGAAGTTCCAAATGCTTAAAAACCTATAGAAAAATAAGATAACAAGAGATTAGAATATAATAGAGAAGAGGTCCAACTAACAAGGGAATTGAATATGGAAGACAAATGAAAAGAAAAAGAAAACAAATGATACAAAAGATAGCAAAAAAATATGCAGAGATTTGGTGAGGTGGAATTAGAGCACACCAAGAGGGTTTTTGCTAATAAGGAATTATAGCACATCAAGAGGGCTACTACTAAAACAATTAAAGTGTGCTAGAGGGAATGCAAATGAGTAGGATACTGCATAATTTCTAGAAAAAAGAGGTATAGATGAGAACACCACAAGGGTTACAACTCATAACAACATGATATAATTATACCATAGAAACACGAGAGGTAAACTATGCGGTTGCATGTGGCTTTGCTAATAAAACTATGCAGTTTTTATGCCAAAAATAGCTTATTGCTAATGGAGAAATATGTATCTACAACTCATAGAAACGCGAGAGGTAAACTATGCGGTTGCATGTAGCTTTGCTAATAAAAATTTTATATGGTTGCTCTTAAAAGTAAGAGCTGTTGGCTTTTATGCCAAGAATAACTTATTGCTTCTTTGTTATCAGTGATTTTGCTATTATGTCTGTAGATCACATCTAAGGTCAATCTAATAGAAGAATAAATAAGGTATTTGTTCCTTGCTGGAGTATATTGCAACAAGTTTTTCTCTTCTAAAACTCTTATGAGTATCTCAGCTAGTCAGCTCTCCTATTTTTCTTTGTCTTTTATGTTTTGCTATTAATCTTATGATTATCTTAGCTAGTCAATTATCTTGCATTATTTTTTGTCTTTCTATTCTGCTATTACCTCTAGCTGTGGTGAAGCATTCCTATTTGGCTACTTTGGTCTTTGTATGTGCTTCTTGGCACTGTAATTTAAAAAATTCTATTGCCACATATTATAGCGGTATTTTCTTTGTCAAAGTTAGTGAGAAGAAAGAAGAAGACACACAGGTTAAGGTATGTAATTTACTTTAAACTAGCCCCCTTATTTAAGGTAGGCACATTTATGCCAAAATTGGCCGAAGTGTGATTGCCTGTTCTGAAATTTGGCCAACTTTAAGCATTATTAGCTCTATTGCTTCTTCAGTTGCGTCCTGAGTATTGTTAGTATATTGGGAAAGCTAACTCAAGAATTTCATTTTTTTCCTCGTAAGTTTATAATTAATTAATTTTAGAGTTCCACACTTCCATATATTTGTCATGTATGAACTTCACTAATTTAAATTTAAATTTTTATTTTAGTTATTGTAAAGTGTAAAAGAGATTTCACTTGTGGAAGAAAATTAAAATTTGATAATAAATATTTGAGTAGCTCCCTTCGGGTTTATTTTTGCATTATGTGTGTGCTGGCCTATGCATCGCCGAGTTTACTCAGCTTTCTATCAAGGTTTTGATTTGCCACTTTGCGCACTGACTTTTCGTAGCTTCGGGTATTGGCTTTCCTTTCGGTTCCTGGGAAGCTCCGCTCTGCTCCCACATGTCGCAGTTATGGGCTACTTTTGTTGCTTGTTTCCTCGAGGCCTCGTCAAGCTGCAAAATGCTTCCGTGAAGTTTTCATTCTTAAAAGGTGTTGGCGGGCCCCACATTCTACTAGGTGGAAACCATTCGCAAATCTTTCGACGCGATGAAGAAATAGCAACCGCGGGGCAGCGAAATGCTACCACACGTCTTTTACGCCCGGCTGATGGAGCATTCCCTCCGCTACGATAAGGATCTTAGCCCATTCGACATGTGTTGCATTTTCACAAATCCTTGGCAGCGATGAGAGGAAGTTTCATGAGGTCAATGAAAGGCTGCCACGTGCCTAACGACTGATCTGTTATGCGAGTGATGGGCCAGATGAACTAAGTAATCCTATTGGTTGTTGTTGGTCATAATCATTCGCAGTGATGAATGACATTTGTCTACTCGAGCCTGGCTGGGAGCACCGCCATCATTGCAAAGGATGCACCTGTGCCTGGGATGACTGGATGCTATGTTCCAGCTTGATGCTATTGTAACGGCCTTGGGAATATTCTGATTTAGGCATTATTGTAAAGGATTGCGAGATATTTTCTATTGCTTTTCTCTGAAGCGGTGGGAGGTTTTTTTCTTTTTGCTATATATACTTTCTCTGTTGATGAAAGGGGTCCAGAATTTGGGAAAAACACACTGGTTTTAGCAAAAGACACCAGGCCTCTATTACTATTTTATTTAAATTGCAAAACTTTCAGACTGTGCCAATTGTTCGGCCTTTCTATTTTTCATGCTTTGATTAACTCTAAACTGTGTTTATAGTGTCTTAACATTTCATTTGAAGAACTTCTATATATGTTGGATACAAGTTTGCTTACCTAAATCATGTCTAATGACTCTTCTTAGTAGTGAGAATGTGTGCAACATTATTTTATGTCAATAAATTAATTACCTATGCTATAATCTTAAGTCTCTAACGTTTTGGAACACAACAACACCATTCGGGCCCTTAAATCTATGATTTATCATGCGCATCAGCAGATCTTGGCGCATCACCTTAGGTTAGACTTTACTTTATTATATCTGCTTCCTTTTCCCTTTCCAAAACCCATTATAGAAGAATTTGGCTTCTCTAAAAATCTGAAGGTTACTCAGTTTAGCGCAAAAAGTCCCCCTTAAACTGAGTTTCCTATAAGACACTGTTACTTCGTCGATTTTTGGCGTCAAGAGTTTTTTCTTTTTTTCTGGCATGCCTGGTGGGACCTTAACTTAATGAAATTGCATTATAGAGGGGTGTATGAGCCATCAACCTGTTACTAGATCTCAAACTGTAGGTAACCCAAGTTTACTAGTGCCTCCACTAGGGACAGTCCAGGCCGCAAATCAGCTGGTAACTGTTCCATTCCCACCACCTTTTCCTCCCACCATGTTGTTAGCCGCCAACAAAAACTACGTAGCATGGGATGCTGGAAGTCCCCTGGTAGCCCCGGTAGCGACCACTGTTTGGGGCGGTATCTCGATTTCGGCCATGGAAGCTATCCCCAAATTTGTTGGAGACAGCTCAAGAATGCCAGTAGAACACTTGTAGGATGTGGTGGACGTATGTCTAGTACAGAGTATTACAGCACAAAATATAGCCCTGAGGCTCCTTGCTACATTTTTCAAAGGCAAGGTGCTGGATTGGTACCAAACGCTAACTCCTAATTCAATTCGCACATGGGATGAGCTCAGAGATCCATTCTATGAAAGTTTCTCTAATGACAAAAATCGTTCTTCATTATATTATCAGCTATCCATCATAAAATGAGCCCCCTAGGAGTCTCTAATGGACTTCAATGCCCGATTTCAGGTGAATTGGCAGAGGATCCCTATTACTATCCACCCGACTCCCGAGTTGGCCTTTATATTCTATCTGAAGTCCATCAATTCTGACATTTCTGTAATGATCAAGTGTTTGGGAGGAGCTACTCTACTGGATGCTTATGGTACCACTATCAAAGCTGAGAATCATTTGATAGATTGCAGAATATTGCCTCCTCGACCTATTATGCTGATATTCCTTGAAATATCAATTTTTGGGCAAGAGGTCACGTTGACTAGTGCACCCACAACTGCCCAGTTAATGTACTCATATGTGGCCGCACCTGAGAATGTAGCTTCCATGTCAGGATCTTCCAAGGATGAAATAAGCAACCTCAAAGAGATGTTGTGAACCATGGCAAATGATATAACCACTCTTAAGCAATGCCAAGCAATGCCTCCGAACCTTGCATATCAAAACTATCAAGGCAGGCAGTCCTCCTACCAGTAGAACCAATACCAAGGTGCAACTCGCAACAATCCACCAGCCCCGATGGCAAACCAAATGGTGGCGGTGCCTACTCCATTGACGAGTACGTGGCCAAGCTCAAGTAGGGAATTAACTACAGGACAGAACAATCTCATTGATGATATCAATCCATGGTGTTTCCCCTGCAATGATGCACATATGCCCCAGAACTATCCACGCGGCAACCTAAAATAGAAAGTGGTGGAGCAACATAGTCAAGGCACCACAATAGAAAATGGAGGTTACATATATGCCTCGCCAATGGAGAGTGCGGTCCTTACCGTGCAAATGTAAAGAATGTCTTTAAAATAAGAGTCTGATATCGCTCCTGATCATGCGCTCTTCTCCTAGATGGAGGAAGAAGAAATGGTGTTTTCCAATGACGCATTCATATCCAAACACCGCAAGTGCAGTCTAACTATAACACACACTCAAAGAGGAGATTCACCAGTGAGCCAGTTGTTTCAAAACTGGACAGCCCGTAACTCAAAGGCATGTTCGATCAAATTCTCAGTGTTCTAACTGTCCCTTCATCTTCTCAACCACAGAAGGAAATTATTATAGCAAGAGCCACGGAGCAGAAATCTCTGAGTTTGACACCTTTTAATGTGGTAGAGAAATTAAAGAAATCATCCGCTAATGTGTCTTTGTGGGATATTCTAGCTATGCTGGAACAGAAGACTATATTACAAAAGGCGCTTCAAGAAGAGATCAACCCAACACCAATAAAGCCATTTGCCAGTACAAAGGTTGTTTATCAAATTCCACCAGCTAAGGTTCTTACAGATAAGGTGAAGGAATCCCCCGCTGAGGATAAAAGTAGGTTGAAACCTCAACCCTTCTTCTTGACTCTCATTGTAGGAAAGAAGCTATTACACAATGCTATGATTGATTCTGGCGCTAGTATGACGATTATGCCTAAATAGATAGCCAAAGCTTTGGGACTCAACTACAAACCTATGAAAAGAGGGGTTATGCAGCTTGATGGAAATAAAGTTGAGACCGTAGGTTTCATCAAATCGCTTTTGTTAACTCTATTTTCCTACCCTAGTATCACAGTCCCGCAAGATACGGTGATCATAGATGTTCCTCCTATGTTTGGTCTCTGTCTATCCTGATAATTTACTTCAAAGGTGGGTAGATACCTATCCTTGGATTGGTCACATCTGATACTTAGGACCAAGCATGGTACAAAAATGAAGATAGAATCGGAGGCTCTACATTCTGAACATGTGGCAGATGAGGCTTTGATCAATTTTGAAGCGGTGCATACCTCTATCACCAAGCAAGAAATGTATAGTGTTGATTTGCTAGAAGAAGAGAAGGTGAGTAGAGATTGGAATGATAAAGAAGATTCTCTATTCAGCGAACACATAAACAATGACCCTTTCAAAAATTATCATGCTACAGGACTGGGCACATATGTAATTTATGACGAAGACTAGGTGCTTCCGAAGGTCGCCAAAGAATCCGACAGTAACCAAGAAAATGAGTTATGGACATTGTACTTTGATGGAGCAAGAAGCAAAGTAGGTGCTAGAGCAGGGGTATATCTAATATCCCCACAGAATGGAAAATTGTTGAGGTATTTCCGCTTTCACTTCACCTATTCAAACAATGAGGCTGAATATGAAGGGTTAGTCCAAGGCCTAAGCCTTGTGGAATGAATGGGAATTAAGCAATTGATTGTGTTTGGAGATTCCAAACTGGTAGTTAACCAAGTCTGAGGAATTTCAGCAACAAAGAATGTTCGCATGAGATCCTATCGGCACCGAGTTTGGGACCTGATTGATAGTTTTGAAGCTTTCAACATCTAGACTGTTCCTCAAAAAGAAAATAGCGATGTCGATCGCATGGCTGTGATTGGTACTCAGTTTGATCATGTCTCTAACCTGCTTCATAATGAACATGCAGTACGAGTACTTGTCCAACTAGCCATCCCTGATAATGATTAGAGTTGGAAAGTCTTTGAAAGCGATGAACACATTGCTTCATTTATCCAGCACTTAGGGGAGTTCACCGATCAGCTTCAACCAAAGATTGTCGAGGCTTATGAAGGATAAATTATGTATCTCAAATCTAATAAAATTTTGAAAGGATTGGTTACTCTAGAAAACCTTTTTGATTGTAATGACGCCCGAAATGATAAGCAGAAGTTCATGGTAGAAAAAAGTGATTATGAAGACCTTCGGGTCTCCGATGGTAGAAATCTCCGAGTCAAAAAAAATGTCTCGCACCATGATAAAGAAAGGCTCATCAGTTTTTGTGAAAAGTATGGAGTGGTGTCTTAGTCCTACGATGATCTGGAGGGTTACGATTCTAGTATCATTTAACACACTATTGAGTTAACAGAAGGTGTGAAACTAGTCTGACAGAAACAGAGGTCAGTCAACCCTAAAATTGAGGCCCTAATGGCATAAGAGCTAACCAAGCTCATTGAGTCACGCATTGTCTTCCCAATCAAACATAGTACTTGGGTATCGAATCTGGTCCCAGTCTGAAAGAAGAATGGGGATATCCGCTTATGTGTGGACTTTCGAGACCTAAACAAAGCATATCTGAAGAACCACTATCTATTGCCCTCTATGGAGTCAATCCTACAAACTATGGCAGGATCAGAAATGTTCTCTCTGCTGGATGGTTTCTCCGGCTATAACTAGATTCACGTTAAAGAAGAGGATCAACACAAAACTACGTTCACCACGAAGTGGGGAACATTTTCATATGCTAAAATGACTTTTGGTTTATCCAATGCAGGGGCAACTTTCCAGCGAGTGATGGACATCGCATTCAGCGAACTGATCAATAAGTTTATTCTAATATATTTGGATGACCTTACTATGTTCTCTAATTCTAAAGATGGTTATTTTGATCATTTGGAATTAGTTTTTCAAAAGTGCCAGGAGTTCGACGTTTCCCTGAATCCAAAGAAATGTGTATTTGGAGTGCCATAGGGTAAGTTGTTGGGGTATGTTGTGTCTAGAGAAGGTTTTTCAATTGACCTCGAATGAGTAAAGGCTATCAAGGAAATTCCCCTTCCGGTAAATAAGAAGGGTGTCCAGTCTTTCCTGGGCAAGGTCAATATCGTCAGCAAGTCTATTTCTGATTTCGCGGGAATGATTAGGTTGATCACCCTAATGCTGAAGAAAGATCAAGCATTCAAGTGGACAACGAAAGCTCGGGAGGCTTTTGAATGGGTCAAGGAAGAAATTTCCATAGCCCCGGTGCTGGTTAATCCGGATCAATCCAAAGATTTTATAATGTATTCTTTTAGTAGCAAGTATAGTATTGCTACTGTTCTAACCCAAAAGGATAATGAAGAAAAGGGGGAACATCTAGTGGTGTTCTATTCCCAAACCCTAAAGGAATATGAGGCGAATTATAATTTTGTCAAAAGACAATCCTTTGCAATAGTAAAGGGACTTAAAAAGTTCCGCCATCTAATTTCCTACAACAAGGTTCTCGTATATGTCGCACATTCTAGTGTCCGTGAATACATCATGGAAGGGGAGATCACATAAAAAAGGGCTAATTAGATCACCAAGATCCTTGAATATGACATTGAAGTCAAGCTTACTAAGATTATTAAAGGAAGAGGATTGTGTGAGTATATGGCACAAGACGAGGAGGTACCTGCCACGGAGGAGTAGCCAGAGCTCGTCTTGATAAATGAATCAGGATTAGAAGGCGATTGGTTGACTGATAGAATGAGCTTCATGCAAACTAGAAAACATCCGCCAGGCCTCTCATCCCAAAAAAAAAGGTATTACCGGCTTCAGAATTGCGGATATACGCTGATAGAAGGAGTCCTTTTCAAAAGGAATTTCAATGGTGTTCTCTTGTGATGCATTACTTAAGAGCAGGCGAAGAGGATTCTTGATGCATTCCACAATAGCGCTGCAAGTGGACATTTCTCTGCCAAAACCACCATAATTAAAATCATGCGTGCTGGCTATTATTGGCCTACACTTTTCAGTGACTCCCACTCTTTGGTGATAGTTTGTAAAAAATGCCAATTCTTCACTGATAGAAGAAAGAATTCCACAATGCCCCTCAGACCTATAGTGGTGGATGAACCATTTGCACAATGGGGTCTAGAATTCATCGAGATGATCAACCCGGTCTCTAGTGCTGGACACAAGTAGATTCTAACCGCTACAGATTACCTCACCAGGTGGACGGAGGCTGTTCTCCTTAAAGGTGCAACAAAGACAAAGATTGTAGATTTCCTTGAGGAACTAGTGACAAGGTTTGGCCCTCTGAAAACTATCATTTCGGTCAACGCTAGAGCATTCCTAGGTGCAAAAGTATGTCAGTTTGCGTTAAAGAATGACATATTTCTTAAAACATCATCAAACTATTACCCACAGGGAAATGGTCTAGCAGAGTCAACAAACAAAAGTTTAGTCTGACTCCTTAAAAGGATTGGCTCAGAAAACTAGAAGGAATGGCATAAAAACCTTCGAATAACGCTCTGGGAAAACTGCATAACTCCTAAGCAAGTCCTTAAGACTTCGCCTTACAAGTTGGTATACGGGAAAGAAGTGTTGTTACCTATCTCCATGGAGATTCTGGCAATATAGTTGTTGAAATCTCTTGAGATAGAATAAAATGAAGTCATGGAGGTTCAGCTCGCTGAACTATTGGAAGTACAAGAAAAAAGGGAGAATTCCCTAATAGCAATGACATGCCGTCAACAGGTGGTCAAACGATGGTTTGACAAGAAGGCTTCCGACCAGGGTCTAAAATGTGGAGACTTAGTGCTAAAGTATGATAGTAGGGCTGCAAAGCTAGGTCAGCACGGTAAATTTGACAGCCTATGGGAGGGTCCCTTTAAAGTCATTCGGTGCAAAGAACAAAACACTTTTGAGCTAGAGAATATGGAACAGGAATCGTTAGGAATCCCAATCAATGGGATTCATCTTAAGTTGTTCCATTAGGCATTAGGCTCTACATTGTACATATGTAAATAGCGCTTTTACTTTTATTTCTGTTTCTTTGGCCAGTTTTTTTCTAAATTAGTTTTTGTTCTACGAAATTAGCCCATTATTATTGGCGGGTGGAACACTAGAGTTGCTTTACACAAAATACACCCATGTGCGCAGAAATAGCATATAAAAGTTGCAAATCCAGAAAACTTAAATAAAGAATAAAAAGAAAGAGCATGGATTTTCTTTAAATGATAGATATCTATTTATATATGTTCTTTTCATTACAAAAGTGGTTGGGAAGCCGTATTTCAAAATTTACAAGTATATTGAGCTATTATATATATAATAGCCTTTTTTAGGCTTATATACAGGCAGGGTGGTACATTTTAAGCAATAGGAAAAGGGGTTGTTTATCCAAAGGCACGGCTGGCGGCAATTGACGCATTCACTGCACCGTCCACTTCTTCCTCGTCTATGGGTTCCTCAGTAGCACTGGTAGCATCATTTGGCATGACCTCTATTGGTGGGGGAAACACCAGGTTCCTAAAGTCAGTATACTAGTCTATGTCGTAGAAAGGTATCACATTGTAGCTATGAAATAGGAAGTGTAGGGCCTGAGTAACCCTCTGCTAGTGCTAATCATGGGTCTGTAGGCGGAATTCACTAAGGAACGACAACCAAACGACAACGGCTTTTTCCTCAATGAAGCGACATAGGATGCTAGGTAACGACAGACCTACTCCATAGGCAGCATGTGCAACGACCTCACCGAGACCATTCGAGTATTTTTTGGGAAAGATTTCCTTAACTAGCTTCAAGATAAGTGGTCGAGGAATGCAAATGTCTAGCGTGGATGCTACAAAGTGGGAGGATACGTTGGTATTCACCCGATACTTATCCTCATATTCTATAAAATCTTTTCTTGAAACCCACTTTATGGCTACCAAAACCAGAGAATGCTTATTCTTCGTCATCCTTTTCAGTCTCCTAGTTGAAATCTCCCCTAGGAATGTCGTCTGTGACTTATACAAGGTTAGACGAACTGGGGTATCCATTGTTCTAACACTATCCCTAGGCTTTTGAGCTAATGCTGAATTTGTTTACCACCTAACCTATAAAAGGCTTGCTTGAGACTCTGCGACTGGCCTATCACTTCTCAAATGCTAAGTATATTTTGCTTACTACTTACTGGCCTATTTATAGAAAAATTGACAAGATTCATGCTAATCCACCTCGAAAAAATGTGATATTATGCTAGTTGCTATCTTGAAAGGCGAGCCTGTGTTTGCTCACATTTTTGGGCCAATTACATATGTGATAGCATAGCTCGATGCGTGCTTAATTAAATGAAGCTAATTAATTAGCTTTAAAAAAGTGGCACTTGCTGGTAGTGAGACGTATAGCAGTAGGCTATTGTGTCATCTCTCAAGCATGTCCCAGAGCCTAAGGCAATATTCATATCTTTTTAGGCCGTGATCGTTTGCTTGGCGTAATCATTCCGGCCGGGGTATTAATTTCCAATGCATGCTAATGTAGGGTTAGCAAGCCAATTTTTGGCTCAAGTTCCAAGGAGATCAGAGCGTATCACACGATTGCCCAAATGCAATAATGAACTTCGGCCGCCTCAAAATAGTAATCAGTTCATTTTGTACAATTTGCAAGATTAACGGTACATGCCGAATTAATTGCAAAAGGCTTGCTTTCGCCTACTACCTTGGAAAAGGTTGCTATTATTACATGAACAGGCTTAATATTTCAAATTCTTTTTACAAATGCCAAGGATAAGTGCAGAGTTGTTTTCTGTCTATCTATCTAGAGCCAAGCATAGTCACAGTCAACCAGGAACTTGCAGAAATCTTCAGAGAAGGAAAATGTTAGAATCTTTAGCTTAGCCAATGCAGGAGGAAATTAGCCATGAGCTATTCATGGCTATTTGTTCTTCAGTAGAGGTATATGTCTATGAGTATGTGGCATACTCTATGCTAGGTATACCCCGAAGGACAAGGAAAGCCCACACAAAAGAGCTAAATAGACCCAAGAAATGGAGAAACTAGAAAAAAGTTGAGGAAAAATGGGACAATATCTACAACCTAAAGCTCACGAAAAACCTTAAGTCCCTAAGAGAGGTAGCTTGTGCAAGGTTATTTGCACCAAAGGCAGACCAATCTATGACATAGAGAGGTTGGTACAGTGGTCTTCCTCAATACATGGTCCCATTGGTGCACTATTGCCCAAAGGTTGTTGATGCTACTATCCAGTGTTATAATCCTGATACTCACTACATTGAAGGTCGTAACTTAAGAGTGCATATCTCTACAGAGGCCATTTGACACATGTTATGTATCTCAAACCCAAGTAAGAGAAAGGAGAATATCGAGCCTTTTCACCCTAGCAAAGGAGAGAAAATATGGAAGAAGATGAAAACTAGCTCAAAGTTTTTGATAGAAGAGACTGGTAAGAAAGGCATCTCAGCCACTAAAATGCCAAGTATTCTGTTGTTGCACGGTGCGTTCCATGACAATCTCCAAGATACCATGTCCATGCTAGCCTTTTAATGTGGTCGAGACTTCGATGAGAAGATAGAGACCTTTCAACTAAGACTGGTAATACAATTTCGCAAGCAACATGAACTCTTCTGGTATGATTTTGCTAAGTTTATGGTTGAAGAAATAAAATAGAAAATTGAGAATTATCAGGTGGAGAAAAAGTTTAGGTTTGTTTCCTTCTTGGTCCACATGTTTCTACATCAGAACCTGGATTTCTTCGCCTGATATTTTTCACTATCAATTTTTGATGAGCAAAATGAAAGAAAGTCGGTGTTCGTATGGATGCCATTCCTTTCTGCATCATATGATTATTATGCATTTGCAGACTATTTCATAGCCCCGATTTTGAATGATTTGATCGGAGAGGGTGATATTATCTCGCTCGATAAAGATCAGACTGAATTTATGCAGAGCTTCACCCCTGCTTGTGATTGGTTCTTGGGCAAGGATTTTACGATCCTCCGAATGTGGGGCTTTACTGGAAAACCTTTCCTGCTCCCAGCCTGCATCATGGATAGAGTGCTTGCATTGGAAATGTTGTGATAGGTGTGTATCATTGATTTCACTTTTTGTAGCAGCGAAAAGGTCAAGAAGAAGAGATTCTTCACTTGTCCAAAGAATTTCAAGTTGGTAACTCTACTGAAAAAATAATTGGACCAATTGTTAGAGGAGAAGCTGGCACATCTAGGGTTGGTACTGGTATATGATAAATGAGAATACAACCCTTTTCATGACTTGCCAGAGCCACATATGAGAGTTACCCATGTTTCCCAACCATACTAGGAGAAGTGGCGTAACCCACGAACAGACAGAGATGAGGATTTTGTTGAATTGGCACAAATCCCTACGCCGGACACCAGGGGCCCATGGCACAAATTCTACTTTCTTGTGGCTATGGCCCAGGATAATGTCCCCATGGAGCACAATATGTACAATAGGTTAAAGAAGGATGAAGAATGGAGTGAGGAGAAAATAAAGGCTTTATGGAAATATCGCCAGGAAATTGCACAATTAGATGCTCCTTACAATCAACTACAAGATGACCAGAAATTTGAGAAGTGGTGGAAAGAGGGCCATCCCAGCCCAAGCTCTAGTATTGATAGGAGTGAAGAGAGGGAGGAATCTGAGGAGTAGGAGGAGGAGGCGGCAACATCAGTTTCCCCTATGCAAAAGGAGAAAGTCTCTAGATAGCCCGCCTATGTGGCCACGAACGTACATTTTAATATATCAAGGGTCTCGCATACGCTCACTTGGGCTGCTAAACCAGCCATGCTATCACTTCAGTAGAAGGAGATGATAGTCGAAGCTAGGGAGACTCCACCCATGAAACGAAAACACACGCAAAATATTATCGAGGATGGTTTGCAAGAACTCGCCGGAGGAGGACCCGCTGATGGCCAGGCACCTGAGGCTAAAGAGGAGTCGTTGACGATTCTGGAACCACCATCGACTAGTCAATGAGTATATTTTGCTCCTTCTTCTCTTGCATCTCATTCCTTGGTATCTGCCCTGCCTCACTAGCGACCCCTGCCATAGGTCCTAGCCCTCTACCTTATGTTTTTGGTCCTACTTATTCAGTTGGATTCACCCAATTTTCGTAGGCCCACCTACTTGTAATTACTCCTCCGAGTATACTCATGCCTGTCACTGCCACTTAGACTTTCCTCACCTCGCTTTCAGAGGACATTCCCCCTATACGTGCCCATTCCTTTTCCACTATGCTTATAGATCCTCTTTCATTGCAACGAGCTAACACCCCATTAGCAACCCCCCTTTCTCGGCCAATGAGCCTTACGGCTGATTCCCTGATTCAACTGCTACAAATGACTAGCCTTGTTGTTAGTTCTCAAACCAAACTATGGAACATGCCACACTTTTCTCCACAAACACTCACTCTCCAAAAGAAGCAAATGTCTGTGCCTATGAAGGTTACCTATCCCTATGCCCTGCCTTTCGGTGCTCCTTTCACAGGTGGACTAGTTTCATCACCAACCAAATTCATAGCACAGATAGATTGCAGAAAGGAGGCATGTGCGAATAGAATGAAGAAATTCAAGGCGAAGGATGATAGTGCTCCTGCCGAGCCAAGAGTACAAGCTCTATATGATGAGGCCCGACAAGAATTAAAGTTCACAACCATGTATCCAAGGGTAAGCAAACCTCAGGGAGAAATGCAACTAGAAGACTATGAAATATATGCAGTCAGACTCGACATGAACATAGCCCAACCATAGAATAAGGTTGAAATCATGGAGGAAACGCAATGGGTAGTCACTTCTGACTTCCTCAAAACTGGTTGCCAGCTAAAGAAGAAAGATGAGGAGCTCAAGGCAGCCAGGGAAAGGGTGGGTTTTCTAGAAAGGAAGGAGAAATCCTTAGAGGCAGATATCACCCACATGACCGAAAGGGCGCTGATAGCGGAGGATGAGAGGAACAAGCTTCAAGGGAAAATTGTGAAGACCTAGGTTGCTGACCCAGGCATAATAAAAGAGCTACAAAGCAAGAACTAGGAAGCACGACAAAACCTACAGCTAAAAGGTGAAGAGCTTGAGCGCCTCCGCCTTGAGCATAGTCAGGGGATGACACAAAAGGGTGAAGAGTTGGGTTGCTAACAGGCCAAATTTAAAGGCATAAAGGCTGAACTAGAGGAAGAGCTCTGAGAGACAAAGAATTTTCTAAAGGAGCACTTAACAAATCACTCCCGAGTTGAGCATAATTGGAATAAAGAAATGAGCAACTATGCGGAGCAGCTTGCGTCTGAGAAAAGAAAAAATGAAGAATTAGATGAGGCCCTTATTTCAAGAGATGCAAAGATTACTTCGCTTAAAGCTTCTCTCATGCCTTCCCCTACACAACCAAATATCATTCCGCTAATTAGGCAATTATACATTTCTCACTAGGAGAAAATCAAAAACTTTTTCTTAACACTGCAGCCTACCCTCTGATTTATCGACAAGGCATCAAGGCTCAACCAAGAGGCCCATGATACAATTGAGCAGTTCCCACGATTCATCCTGGAGAAGGTTCTCGAGGTGAAAGACTTACTCAACAAGCTATACTCTATCTCTGATTAAATCCTTGCCAGAGCAGGTATTGAAGATCGGGACGCTGTTACTCACACAGCAAACAAAATCATTCATTACCACTCCGCTTTCTAGCACACTAAGGCAGCCGCGACTTTTCTAAGTAAGACACTAGATGGCATATGGGGAAGTTTCTCTGAGTTAGGCAAGATGAGGCTGCTGTCCCCGTTCCTCGAGGATGGCTCTATTACCATGACTGCACAGATTGCAAAAATTATTGAGAAGAAAAATGACCTAGAGGCTTTCAGGGAGTTCAGTTATCCCCCAATGGCAGCTGACATTGAGGTAGTCATTCATCCGCTCTCGCAACTACTATTTCATATACAAGCAAAGGTTAATTTACCCGATGTGCTGCCTCACAAAGAAGCTATTGATCTACGTGGAGCACATGATAATTTACGCAACATAATGAAGTCGTTTGAAGCTGAATGGTCACCTTTGCAGTCGGCCCTTTCCAATCTCTGACTCCATTAGCCCTATGGATAAGGCTCTGGTCTGCTGAACAAGAGAAATTTTGGGTTCTCTATTCCTTTGTCGAAATGCCCCTTATAGTCACCAAAAGTTGTTAAGTAAATATTTGAGCAGCTCCCTTCGAGTTTATTTTTGCATTATGTGTGCACTGGCCTATGCATCGCTGAGTTTACTAAGCTTTCTATCAAAGTTTTGATCTGCCACTTTGTGCACTGACTCTTCGCAGCTTCGGGTATCGGCTTTCCTTTCATCTCCTAAGAAGCTTCGCTGTCCTCCCACGTGTCGCGGTTATGGGCTGCTTTTGTTGCTTGTTTCCTCGAGGCCTCATTGGGCTGTGAAATGCTTCCATGAAGTTTTCATTCTTAAAAGGTGTTGGCGGGCCCCACATTCTACTAGGTGGCAACCATTCACAAATCTTTCAACGTGATGACGAAATACCAACCGCGGGCAGCGAAATGCTGCCATGCATCTTTTATGCCTGGCTGATAGAGCATTCCCTTAGCTGCGATAAGGATCTCAGCCCATTCGACGCGTGTTACATTTTCAAAAATCCTCGGTAGCAATGAGAGGAAGTTTCATGCGGGCAATGAAAGGCTGCCATGTGCCTAATGGCTAATCTATTATGCGAGCGATGGGCCAGATGAACTAAATAATGCTATTGGTTGCTGCTAGTCATAATCATTCGCAGCGATGAATGACATTTGTCTGCTCGAGCCTGGCTGGGACCACCGCCATCATTGAAAAGGATGCACCTACGCCTAGGATGACTGGATGTTGTGTTCCAACTCGATGCTGTTGTAACAGCCTTGGGAATATTCTGATTCAGACATTATTGCAAAGGATTGGGAGATCTTTTCTGTTGCTTTTCTTCGAAGCGGTGGGAGCTTTTTTCTCTCTGCTAAATCATGTCTAATGAATCTTCTTAGTAGTGAGAATGTGTGCAACATTATTTTATGTCAATAAGTTAATTTCCTATGCTATAATCTTAAGTCTCTGACGTTTTGGAACACAACAGCACCATTCAGGCCCTTAAATCTATGATTTATCATGCCCATCAGCAGATCTTGGTGCATCACCTTAGGTTAGAGTTTACTTTATGATATCCGCTTCCTTTTCCCTTTTTAAAACCCATTATAGAATAATTCGGCTTCTCTAAAAATTTGGAGGTTACTCAGTTTAGCGCAAAAGGTCCCCCTTAAACTAAGTTTCCCATAAGACACTGTTACCTCATCAATTTTTGGCGTCAACATTATAAACACCACAAAGTTATTAAGGTGATTTTATTATAAAATGTAGACATTATATTCTAATACGTTGTATGTATATATCTACAACAATATAAACATGTGAGAAAAGATGATAATATTCTTGAAACTATCTTTTGTGTCATTATTTAATTTATCATGGAAATATTGTAATAGTGTTAATGGTCAATGACATTTAGACTCAAGCTTTCATTCCAAATAAATTAGCTAAGTTTAACTATCACATGAACCCATATTAAGTTTGATATACTTTTGACATGGTGATAGGAGGGGCCTATGGTCAATTAACTTTTGTTTCCTCATTTGAATATGTTTTATCATTCCTTATTGTTTCCCCTACCTCTTCTATGGTGGTTAATTGGCTACTCATATGGTCAATTTCTATCTTCTTTGCACTAGTTAATCTCTCTATTATGACAAGTAATGATTTTTCCAATCTCATTATTGTTGCGTTTACTTTTCTCCACACAAAATAGCATGTCTAAAGCATCATGTCATGATTCTAACATACAAAACCATTCCATTACCATATTCTATTCTACAAAATTGTATATGTAGGATATGGTCATAAGACCCACAACAATGACTACTAGAAAGGAAAATAAAAAAACATTCAAACTCCATTGCACTTGGCAACAAAAGGGATGTAGAGTATAAGGCCGAATAGTCTAAGTAGAAAAATACATCTTTTGGAAGTGACACATCCCCATTGTACTTATATGTATAGGAAACTATGATAGAAGTAAATATCAGTGGGATTGTCATATGGATCAGATTTTAGAGGGATTTTATCATTGATGTTGATAAGAATTAGTTGGAAAAGGAAATACTTCAATAAAGTTGATAAAATCATTTTTTTTTGTTTCCATGGATAAATAATTTGACACTACGAAGAAATATGCATCTAAAATTCAGAGAAATGTGAGAGGTAAACTCTTGCATTTCTTGTTCTTTGAAATATTTATTACAATTCAAATTATTACAATGCTTAAATTCAAGAAGAACTTAGTATTAAATTTGTTAGACAAGTTATCAAATGTTGATTTTTGCATCTCTGAATTGTAAATTGTTTACATCTATGATCTGAATGAAGGTATTCTTTCTTTTGATAGAATTTATTGTTACATGCTCTCTTCCTTTGAGTCTTTATGGATACTCTATTATTTATTATCAACAATCATCTAGTAGGATCCTCTCAATTGTGTGGTTGCATGTGGCTTTGCTAATTAACCTTTCATAAGATTGCTCCTTCTTTTAGTTGTGAAAGCTGAGGTTTTGGTTTATATGCTAATAATAGATTATTATTTATTTCTTATGAGTGGTTTTTCTATTATTTCTATAGATCACATCTAAGATCACTCTTTAAGAAGGTGTTTACTATTCAATGAAGTTTATTGCAACAATATTTTCTCTTTTAAAACTCTTATGATATCTCAACTAGTCAATTATGTCACTTTTTCCTCCAATCTAGTTAATTTCACGTTTGTGGGGGTTAATATAAATTGTGAGTCTAGCTTGTAAGATTTTGACTGCCTAAATTTGTTACATAAAGCACAAAATTTATATCCCAAATACTTATTTACCATTCTTAATCCTTGTAATGCTAACTAAGATAACAATTCTTACTTCAATTCAGCTATCTTCCCAAGGTCCCATAACATGGCTCAAGAAAAGACTTGAATTAATTTATGAAAACCTCTCTATATTTAATAGAGTCAATATAGCATACTCATAGGGAAGTTTGATGGCCCTTTCAAAAATTATGTGCTTGTTTACAATCCACATGTTAAATGAAGATAATTTTATTTAATATTATTGAACTTAAGGATTTTTTCATTTGAAATCTCCATTGGACTTGTTGAAGGCTTAATTTAAGTGAATTTTTTAGAACTTTTTGTTGGTACCAATGTTGCTATAAATTTGTTGCCACATTGTAGTATTCTTAGTTTATTGGAAAAGTTAAGTCGAATATATTTTTCCAAGTTTATAATTAATTAATTATAAAGTTCCATGTATTTATTGTTGTATGAATTTCATTAATTTAAAAATATATTTTTTCTTTTGGTTATTGTATAGTATAAAATAGGTTATATTAGTGAAAGAAAACTATATTTTGAATGAATAAATTGTATAATTGATGACTTGACAAAATAAATTGAAAAATGATAGCTATGGCTAAGTAAACTTTAGCTTCTTTTTTTCATGAGAGAAGTGTTCTATGAAAAAATGGTAGGCATATATATTAATGACATTTCTATTAGGATTAAGTCATGTATTTTTAGAGTCAAACTCATTGACCCAAGTTTCATGAGTCTACAGGTATATATTTTACAAACTAAAACTCTTTTACTAATATTAATATATAAATATTTATTTGTGATCTAAAAAATCATTATAATATGGTTTTTATAATTTTTTCTAATAAATAACTTTTCATATAATTCACAACTAACAAGGTACATAATAATTTTGGAAATTAATTCTTAATAATTAATTATATTAAGAATATATTTTTTAATTATAAACAACACAAATTTATTAAGGTGACTTTATTATAAAACTTAAACATTATATTCTAATATGTTGTGTATGTATATATCTACTACACCATAAACATATATGAAAAATTGAGAATATTCTTGAAATTAACTTTTATGTCACTATATAATTGATCATAAACAAATTATGCTAGTGTTAATGGTCAACAACATTTAGAATGGGGTGAAGCCACAATAGTGGTTTACAATTCAAGTGAGGAAGGAAAACTCACAAAAAATGACCCTAAAGCAAAAAAATTGATTTTGGGGGTTCGTACGAACCTATAGGTTCAAGCGAACCCATTAGAGATTCGCTTGAACTAGGGTTCGACTGAACCCCTTTGAATTTTGACTACCAAAAAACTAAAAAAAATGCATAGTAAAGGGGTTCGTACGAACCCCCTTATCCCTCATCCCCCCTGAGACACAAAAAAAACCTAAATTTTGGCACTTCAGAGCTCGGGTTGCGGATGAAAATGGAGAAATCTTCACAAACCCAACTAGAATTAGGTAGTCCTCAGAACGAGCTATCCAACAAATATAATTTTAATATGTTTTTGTTTTATTATGTATTTGTTTTTCTAGTTTTATTAAACATAGGTTTTTCATCGAAAATGAAGGTCTCTGCTCTACACGTGGAAAAATAGCAGATTATCAAAAAAAAATTTAAAAATATGAGTGCACTAGATATTGAATTCCTTTATCCAACAAAAATAAAATTTGAATTTTGATATATACAAAAAAAGTTACACGTTATACAGTCGCACTATGTCTGAATTATAATTGGTTTGACTTTGAAACTTGATTAAGGAAAACATATTCAATAAAAAGATATCTAACCAAGTGGAAGCACTAGATATCAGAGTTATAAATCTAAATTCAAAATAATTAGAATTTTATCCTTCATGGAAAAAAGGTTATGCATTATACGGTGTGCGTCACTTTTAAAAAAATGTTGTTTTCTGAAAAAAACCAGTTTTCATGGGACATTGAAAAAGAAGTACAATCTGATTTCAAAAATTTTGTAAAAAATATTTTTAGAATATGCAGACAAAATTTGACGAGACTATAGTTTGCATCATCTTCAAATTCCTTACGGTTTAGCTGCTATATGTGCCCAAATGTGAAGATTTAGTTAGAAATAATAATTTCAGTGTCTAGTTTGGCCAAAAATTGTAAACCACTATTGTGGGATCACCCAATGAAGCTTTCACTCTAAATAAAATAGATAAACTTAACTGGCACATGAACCCATATTAAGTTTGATAGACTTTTGACATGGTAGTAGGGTATGTGCAAGATCAGATGAATCATGGGAAAAATAGGCCCTTAAGTGGCAAAAAAATCAAAAAAATCGGAGTTAGACAACTTGACATAAAAAATTGAATAAGTTATCTATATTATTTCAAAATATGTAAGAATAGAATTTGTAGTAAATTGAATGTAGTTTCTAAACTACTAGGTTTTTTTTAAATCTATTTTGTGAAAATTTGAAATTTCAATGTAGTAGTACTTAAATTTCGGGAAGAATAAGAAGTAGGTGTCTATCCTGACCACCCTAACCACAATAAAATGAAAATATTTTTTATAAGATTTTAGATATAAGTAGAGGAATCATGCCCCAATGTGATGCATATTTTTTTGTAATTGTTTTCCAAGTAAATAATTAATTATGAATTTTTTATTACAACTTAAAAAAATATAAAAAAATTTATGTCTAACCACCTTAACTTGGTCAAAACTTCATGAAATTCATTTTTTTTAATCCTATAGTATGCGAATCATAGAATGTGATGCATGTTTCAGATTCAAAAAATGTGACGCCATTTGAAAGCTATAGATGTTTTTCAATCAACCTATCAATCATGAATTTAGTCGTAATTGAAATAGAAAATGAATAATAATTATTTATTAAATTCCAAGTAAAGCATAATTTATATTGGTGGAAAATTGAGAATCTTCTTTAAAAACCCTTTTCATTTCATCAATTTTAGGTAAAAAAAAAAGTTGTCAACCACATACCCTACACATACCCATCATATTGCCACTTTTTGGCCCATCATGATCTTGCACATACCCAATAGGAGGGGCCCATGGTCAATTAAATTTTCTTTCCTCATTTGAATG
Source organism: Sequoia sempervirens (assembly GCA_007258455.2). Lineage (NCBI taxonomy): Eukaryota > Viridiplantae > Streptophyta > Pinopsida > Cupressales > Cupressaceae > Sequoia > Sequoia sempervirens. The sequence continues at coordinate 655,907,157 of VDFB02281492.1, forward strand.
TGATTTATCATTCCTTATTATTTCACCTATCTCTTCCATGGCGGTTAATGGGTTACTCATTTGGGACCAATTTCTATATTGGATTAGTTAAGCTCTTTACTATAGAAAATAATGTAATTTCAAATCCCATTGTTGTGGTGTTTACTTTTCTCCACACAAACTAACATGTCTAAAGCATCATGTCATGATTTTAACATAAAAACCATTCCATCACCATTTTATCTTTAAACAAATTGTATATATATATATTCATAAGACCCAAAAGAATGACTACTACCAAGGTAAAGAACAAAGAATTCTAAACCCACCACACTTGGCAACAAAATGGATGTGGAGTATAAGTTTGACTAGTCCAAGTAGAAAAAGACATATTTTGGAAAGGACACATCCCCATTGTACTTATGTGTATAGGAAACTATTATAGAAGTCAATATGTAGCAATTATATGAATGATGTGAATAATAAAGGAATATAAGAAGAGTAGTGGACATTATATATATTTTTGATTAATTAAGCAGGGAAAGGGCCCTAGTCCCTTACAAAAGTAGCACAACAATCTAGAGAACAACAATCAGTTGGAAGAACAAAATAGAGGAAGCATAACTAAAAGGAACTACTTCCCCACACCCAACCAACCAAAAACCACCATCAACCTATACCAACCGCATAAAAAAATAATAACCTATCAAGGATCCAATATAGATTTAGCTAGTGCATATTATCATCCATCCATAAAATAAGGTAAAATAAAAAAAACCCTATAAAGGGTACTCAACATGTTCACGAAGTTGAACATAATAGAAATAAAACTTAAAATTATGCAGTTCAGGCATATCAAGCCTTTATTACTTAAAAGTATAAGAGAAGAGCCAAAAAACCTAATGACAACAAGCATCAAAAGCAAGAAAAACAAGAATAAAGGATTAAGCATCCTCAATAAGGATCGAAGTCTTCATTAGGTCCTCCAAGTAGTGTGTCTTCAATACTATCTTTGATCTCCATCTTCCCTATTCTCCTTTTCCTCTATTATTTCTTGATTTTACCCTATCCTGAGATGGTGGCCATAACTGCCCTTTTCATCACCACATCAACAACCCTACATATATTCATCATAACTTTCTCAAGATCCAAAAGCCTATTAGCATTATCATATTTTTGCATCATCTTCTCAAGGAGCACTAATCTTTCTTCCAACCTTTCCACTCTAGTTATTTTCATACTTGTATGTTTATCTTTCAAAATTTCTTCATTACCAGGAGTAAACACATTAATATACATCTCCTCTAAGTCAGTAGTAGCATTTTTTTTTCCCTCATCCATACTAGTATCCTCTTCCTTAGGAGACCCAACTTCACCCATACTATCAGGCACACATTCTTTAGAGGAGGAAGCCTTCCTCCTTGGCAGCCTTCTTCCCTTTATTATCCAGAGACTCATCCAAATTATTATCATCTAATTTTTTTGAAAATTTCTATTATCTAATCCCTTACACGCAGCAAGACCAAGGCGAGTAGATCGTCATCCCACCACGGTAGTGGACCCACATTTAGGGTTATTTTCATTATCATCTAGTATTGTTATAGTGTTGGGGTCAGCACCCAACTTTTGAATCAAAGTTTTCTCTTCTTATTAGAAACAATATAGAGGGGGGAAACACTTCATTTTTTAGGGGTTATTTTTAGGAGATCCAACCATGAGGGGTCCACAACTTTAGGGGAGGCATTAGGGTATGTGCAAGATCATCGTGCAAAAAACAGGCCCTTAAGTGGCAAAAAATTTAGAAAAATTAGTGTTAGGCAACTTGACGTAAATATTTGAATAAGTTATCTATATTATTTCAAAAATATGTAAGAATATAATTTGTAGAAAATTGAATGTAGTTTCTAAAATACTAGGTTTATTTAAAATAAATAAAATCTATTTGGTGAAAATTTGAAATTTCAATTAGTACTTAAATTTCAAAGAAAAATAAGAAGTAGGTGTACGTCGACCACCCTAACCATAATAAAATGATAATATTTTTTGTAAGATTTTATATATAAAGTATGGGACTCATGTTAGGATGTGATGCATATTTTTTGTAATTTTTTTAAGTAAATAATTAATTATGAATTTTTTATTACAACTTTTAGAAAATATAAAAACTCGTCTGTCTAACCACCTTAACTTGGTCAAAACTTCATGAAATTTATTTTTTCTTTTTTTAATCCTATAGTATGTGAAGCATAGAATGTGACACATGTTTTGGATTCAAAAAATATGATACCGTTTGAAAGTTATAGATATTTTTCAATCAGCCTATCGATTAAGACTTTAGTCATAATTCTAATAGAAAATTAATAATAATTATTTATTAAATTCAAATTAAATCATAATTTATATTTTTGGAAATCTGAGAATCTCCTCTAAAAACCCTTTTCGTTTCATTAATTTTGGGTGAAAAAAAAGTCATCAGCCACATACCCTACAAATATTGCCACTTTTTGGCACACCATGATCCTGCACATACCCATTAGAAGAATATTTGATCAGGGATTGGGGTTGACTCTCAATTAGTTCAATTTTCACAGAACTCTTAGGAGTGGGGTTCTCAATCAAGTTATGGAAAACATTTCATTGCAGGTGGTGGCAAGAACATACTTGCATAGTTCCCTAATCAAACCTTGGTGTAAAGGAGGGTTGGTACCATTGGTAAGGATTTTCTTCAGCGAGGAAAGGAGGAAAAGTGGAAAATTTATTTTCTCTAGCTGCCTAATGTGGTTCAAGATGGGAAAGTGATAACCATGGACTGACTAAAAATGACCCTCTAATGTAAAACACTTCATGAAGAAAAAGAAAACATTATGGTAAGGGGGCATAAGCAAAATCCTAGAGTAGCCATTCTAAATCTTTGGGACTTTTCTTTAGCTTGAAAAAAAAATTCAATGTAAGTTTGATAATTCCCTATTCTTACCTTAGTAGTCTTCTTCCCTTCATACGTGAGACCCGCCACTTTGGCAATCAGCTCAAGGCATCAACCATAAAATGGAGACCACCCAATTCAACTTCACCATCCTTCCAAGAATTCACAAACTTGTAGCTAATATTTTCACTGTAACCCTCCATAGCCACAAAGTATGGAGTGAAACTGGCCCTTTCAAATAGGCCCTATAATTTTGCATTCTTTTTCATGGAATCATATTTACTCAACTTCGTCCTCTTTCTAGGGCCTCCCATAGTTGTTTCTTTGGTATGATAATACTTAGGAAGAAGTAAATACTTTGCTCTTAGGCCTTCCTTGTTAACAACAGGAACAACTGATAGTTCAAAACTTTTACTTTTGGTAGAAATTTTGTGGCTTTTCATTTGAAAGGACAATGGCTCTTACCTTCTAGCAATATTTTTAAAATAGTTGAGTTGTATACAAAGCCTAGCCTCATATCTTCGAAACCCGATTTTAATGGAAATGATAGCTCCACCATCTTTACAATACATGATTACACTTTTTTTATTACCCACCCTAAAATTAGTGATAACACATGCTATAAACTCTTTTCTTAAATCCATCACAAGATTTTTAGAAATGTGTATGATAATCACCTTAACCACATTCACTCTTTTCTCATTATTGCACGAGGCTTCTCAATGGTCCTTTCCTTTCATCACATTTATTTTTAATTCTTTGAGTTCTAGCATACAATTTCTATTAATAGAGTAGATCACATGTCATCTTTTAAACTTTCCCAACTGCCAAAAAAGAAAGACGGTGATTATCATGCTAGCTGGAAAACAATGCCAATCCCTCATCTTATTAAAATACATTTTATCCATGATGGATTAACTAAATTCCCCAATATATCCTTAGAAATTATTTCCTTAATTTGATTTGAAAATTGGGAGAAGTCCCAATATTTTAAAACCAAATGTTGTAGACCAAAATTTGCCATCGCATTGACGGCCCTGTTGCCTTCCCTATAGGTATGGTTAATCTTGAAATTATGAAAGGATTGTATCATATGTTTACAATAATCTAAGATATCTTTTAGCTCCCATGGAACATGAACTTTATTGTTCAAATAATCAATAATTAACTTGGAGTCACTTTCCACCGCCACTGTAGTGTAGCCATTATCTTTTAGATAACATATTCCTGCTCACACTGCATAAGCCTCAACCAAGTTGTTAGTAGCTATACCTATGCCTTAATTGTATCCAAAAAAAAATATTCCATGATGGTTTCTGACAATTCCACATACCTCTGCCATGTTGGGATTCCCTTTAGAGCACCCATCGATGTTACATTTAATCCATCTTGGGTATGGGGGAATCCAAATAGTACTTTTTTTATGAGCTCTTTGACCCAGTTAACATTGTTAAGATCATGAGATATTCCCCATAGTTGCTTGATTCACATCTCTTGATATGATGATATTTTCTTTGAAGGACAATACTCACAACTATCTATGTTTTCTTGAATATATTTCCTAATATACATGCATAGCTCTTTACTAATAATAGCTAAGAATTGTAAAGAGTATAGTTGCATTATTGGATCATGCATAGTATAGAAAAATAATGCATAGTTGCATCATGTGGATCTAAACCTATACTTTCCATGGTTCATCACCTTCTAAGGCATTGATGATCCATTTAAGAGAAAGAGAAATTTCATGCATACTTAGGTCCTTAAGGCCTAACCCCTTGGATCTTATCTAGAAGAAACCACTCCCATTTGACATAATGTTTCTTCCCATTTCCCTTACCATCTGACCAAAGGAAGTTTCTTATTTTATTTTGGATTTGATTGAATCGAGATAGCTACCAAAAATCCAAATAGAGGTAAAGTATAAACTATAAGAAGACAAGATCTTTTGACAACTTTGGATTCTACTAGCTAGGGATAGGTATTGTTTATTCCAACCATCAGTTTTCTTAAATAAATTTTAGTTTTAATCCACACCCACATATATTTTATATTAGGGCTAATTGTAAAAGTTATTCCCAAGTATTTGACTTGCTTATGTGGAGCTCCCATTGAAAGCCATACTTTTTAAGCCAATTAGGATGAAATTTTTTCCATCCAAGCATGATTTCACCTAAAGCTTTGTAGAAGAAGTTTCACTTTAAAATCAATATATCCATATTATTTTCCTCAAGCTCTGAAAAAAATGTTATAGTTTCATCTACAAATTGGAAACAATTCATTGTGGTTAGAGAGTACCAAGACCTCAATCCTAAGGGAAACAAATGATTCTCTCAACAAGTAGTGTAGAACATCTAAAGTAATTAGAAAGAGAGTTGGGGAAAGGAGGAAACCATACTTGATAGATCTTCCTAGTGTAAACACCTCAGAGAGGGAATCATTCTCTTCCACTTGAGCAACAACATCACTTAATAGAGTGTTAACCATGTTGCAAAAGGTACTGGGCAAGCCAAAAGCCTCAAGGGTCATTCTTAAAAATGATCATTTGACCCTCTCATAAGCCTTTTCAAAATCTAAAAGAAGCATAACATAATTTTTCTTAGAATATCTTGCCTATTCTATTACATACCCAATATTTACTTTACAATTTTTACCTAATTTTTAACTTAGGAAGTGAATAATTCAAGTTTCCAAAAATAGGGAAACATTTTTTTTCCTTTGCAATAACATAATTGTATATTGCATGAATAATTTAACATGAAATTGCATTAATGAAATAACATAACATTATTCCAAGTAAATGAAACTCATTTTCTTAAAATTACAGATTACAATAGATTCATGATAATATATTCAATTTCATAACTTATAAGAGTTCAAGGTTAAGGTATCCTCATTTGGGTCACACTTCTTTTGTTTCACAAGTCTTGGCTATCATATGTAAGAGGAAGAGCATAACCCAAGTGATTTTCCTCTTACCATGGGCTTAGCTGTCCTCCACACACTTTCCTAATTGGAAGTGGCCCTACCCTTCGACAAAGAGTTTGGTATGGAAACCTCTAGTAATGCCTATATGAGTATCTAGAGTTGTGTCCTACATAACACGTACAATCATATAACTGTAGATACCTTCCAATTATGAATGTGTGCCATAGAAAAATGGCCCCTTGCCATTTCCATGGCCTTTTAAGTCTTGTTTCATGGTGTTGGAACTATGTTGCTTTTATTTTATGTTGTATCGTGGCTTGAACATGCTTATTTAGGTACTAAAACTCAAAGAGCGACGTCTTGTGAAGGTGTTGTGAAGTGTTGTATGACATTTCTACATTCTTATAAACTCTATTTAATAAAATTCACCTAAAAATTACCTTTTTACTCATCAACAAGTCCTATTTATAAGTGTTGTAAAGTCTTATAACAATCTTTCACACTTTTCTAGGCACATCTTCACTATTTACACCTTTCTCATGCTTTATTTTGTCCCTTTATGCCCTCATATGACTTAATTAAGTGTGTTTTTGAATGTTATCCTAACAAATAACATTAAACACAACATTTTTCTTGACACTTGTTTTTAGGTCCTAGGTGGGACCCATTCACCATGGGTGGCAAATGAGTCCCCCTTGGCCCCAAATTCAAAATATTTCAAATTTCCTTTGGGGATTTTATTCAAAATCACTTGATGCTAGCCTGTGATGAGGTATGAACAAATACTAAGACACAAGGATTGTATAAATAAGTGATTTTCACCTCATTTTTAATCTCCTAAGTGATTCAAGCAATCCTCCTACAATTTCAAGCATTCAAGCATTCCACATCATCAATTCAAGAGCTTTTCAAGCACTTCGAAGTAGCCATTGACATTCCTTTAGATTTGCAACATCAAGGGTTAGGTGAGTTGATAGAATTTGCATGTTATTAGTTTATCTTTCTCTTGAATTTCATTATCTTTTCAAGGGTTTAATTACCAAAAGTGGGGTTTGACCAAGGAAAACACCTATTCACTAACCCCTAATCCTTTTTCCCCTTTTTCTTGTTTATTTGCAGCCTCTTGTTTGCAAATTTGATAGGTTATTAGGTGTTGAAAATTGATTTTAATGTCAACTAGGTGCTTCAAGTCAACATAAGTCAATTTCAAGCTTGGAGAGAGTTATTTGTCCATTTTTTGCAGATTAACTTCGACAAGCCGACAAGCCAAAATTCTCAGATCTGGTGTTGCAGAGTTGTCTCCTGGTTTTTTAGAAATTTGGGGGAGGACTAATTCACCACTTGTGCTAAATGAGTCCCACCTTAGGGCTAGAAACTTGAGTTTTGTTAGATTTCAGATCCCGACAAATAGAAACCAGCTCCCGACAGTTTTTCACCAGTAGGTGGAATGATTTGCCACCCTAGGCAAATGAGTCCAACTGTGAAAAATTATTCATTTTCATTAGCATCTAAAACACTCCAGAATCATCACATTTCATCTAGGTGTAGTCAGATTCATCCCTGTACCTTTTGTCTTTGCATAATTTCTTCATTTACATAGTTGTTTGTATATCATAATGTGTTTTCAAACATAGTTGGAATTTCACTTTTGCATTCATTTCCATTCATTTCGATCAATCAATTGCACTTAGTTAAGTTCATTTACATCATATCACATCACAAACATCCTGATTTGAGTGTTACATAAGCATTTTTGGACCTAATCTCTCTCCTTTTAGGTGAAAAACCCTAAGAGTGCAAGAGTAGCATTCAAGTCCCAAAAATCTATGTTTCATTTTGGTGAACCTGTTGTTTGAATTCCTTCTTTTCTGATTTTGGAGTCCATTATTTCATCCTAGATTAGCTTACGTTGCATTTTGCATTAGTTTTCATTGTAGGGTTTCATTTTTTCATATGTAAAAAGTGCATAATCGGTTGCATTATTACATCTCTACTCATTGAAAAGTTCTAAAATTCTACATTTTTTCTTTAGACCTGCATCATGGAATTCTGAAAACATAAAAATCCATCACAAAGAGTTGAAAAGATTGAAAAAATTCCACACTGGGACTCATTCGCCAACCTGGGCGAATCAATCCCTTCTAACCCTGAAACAACATTTTACCGAACTCAGAATTTTTTTTTTCAGGATTCTGGTTGGTGTCTTAAACTATCTATATCAATTATTTGCATTTCTATACATTGCATTTCATAAAATTTAGCATTAGTTAGCTCATTTCATGCATGGTTTAACTTTCACATTTGCATTCTCATATTATTCCACAACATAATCAGTCACTTGTTCTTTAAAAATTGCATTTTATTTCAGCCTTTTATTTTGCATTTTGAGTTAGCATAGATTGTTATTTCAAAATGTTAGTTAATAAGCATGATTGTCATTTCTTCGCTGCATGTCAATATTATGAGAGTCTCTTAGAGCAAAAGAATGAAAGTATTAATTCTTGTCTTAAACTTACATTCCCTACTATCTCTCCTATTTGTACGAATGATGTGTTAGAAGAGTATACAAACATAGATGCTCATGATGATCATGATTGTAATTATCCCAATACCTCTCCTTTTAGTGATGAAGGTATCTTGGTGAAAGAAGATACAATCGTTGAAAATCATGCGGCTCTTGTTTGTCCTTCTCCTCATCCCCTTTGGGAAGATATTTTAGCACAATAAAATGAAACCATAGACATCACCTTACCTAATTTCCATTATGTGGATAACTTTGAGGAACATGAGATTGTAAACGATGAGGATGATAGATTGGTCTTATATAATCAAATCTTTAAAGTCTATAACAACCCTCTTTATGATCCTTCCCCTACCTCTCCTATTTTGGAAGACATTATGGAACAAAACAATGAAGTCATAGATAATCATGATAATCACATTTGTTCTTCTCCTAGTTGTGAAAACAATACTTCATATTGTTTGAAAAAATAACTAATGGGAGTCATGAGAATTTTAGCTATCCCTTTTCACCCATAGAAAACTTTAGTGACCAAAAAAATTCCTTCATTAATCCTCCTCATACTTGTGATGAAGCTACTTTGCAAATTTCAACCTCAAATGAACATATTATAAGCTTTCCTAGTATGGTAGACAACATGAAACGACTATGACCTTAGAAAAAACCAACAATCAAATACTATCTTCCCCTAATTTCCCCACTATCAACAATCAAATGCATTCAACCATTCATAACAAGCTTGGATGTGATGAAGTTATTTTGGTTGAACCAAACCTTAATTATCATGAACATGTGGTTTGTTGCTCTCCTAAGAACTCTTCTTCTAGGGAGGATATTATGACCCAAGACAACAATGACAATGAAGAACTTCACTTAAGGGATGTTAACAATATTCAACCTCACTACACCCTTTATCCACCTTCCACTAAACCTCGCTACCCACTTTACCCACCTTCACAAAAAAAACAAACTCAAAATAAACCTAAATTTATCCTTTACCCACCCTCACATCTGCTTCATCCCTCTAATCAACCATGCCACACTTTATACCCACCTAACACTGATGTATCACAACAATCTAGTGTTGATATTGTTTCTCATACATATAACACATGAAATAACCCACAACCGCCACAACCAATCCCACCCTCTTTACCTCTACCCAATCCACCTAGTGCTCCTCATTATAACCCACCTACAAAGGAGTATGATCTTGTTTGAACAATTAAAGAATACTCCTACCAAGATTTCCCTTTGGGATTTGCTTCAAACTTCACCAACTTATAACACCATTTTTCAAACCACTCTAAAAAAAATCACTATTCCTCGTGAAACCACTCTGAATGATGTGGTAGCTTTAATTCATAAACCAAATCAAACTAATCTTGACATTAATTTTCATCAACATGAGCTCCCTTCTTTGGAGTTACAAAAACAACATGATGTCTTTATGATAATTTCTCAATTTCATCGCACAGGTATCAAACACACTCTCATCAATAATGGTTCCGCCCCTTTATGTGTGTGGTGTGAGTCTCCTTGATCAATTAGAAGTTGAAAAATCACAAATCATACCTGATTTTGTTTCCATTCAAGGATTTGATAATACAACAAAGCATGATGTAATCACTTTACGTATTACAGTTGGGGTGCTTACTTTGCAAACTCCTATTCATGTAATGCCTTATGATCTTTTGTACAATCTTCTTCTAGGTAGACCATGGATTTGTGAGATGAATTTAGTACCTTCAACCATTCATTGTATAATGAAATATGTCTATAACAATAAAATTTATCAAGTTGAAGCTAATCCCGAGCCTGAAAGTTGCTTGCATTTTGAAAAAGGAGCTACAAGTCCTCTCACAACATTGATTCGAACATCCAACATAGATCCTCTGGAAATTGAACACAATGATGATAAATTTCCATCTAAATTATTTGGTGATGATTGGGGATCCTTAGACTTCACACACTCATTTATGGGTGAATACATACTCACACAAAATAAAGACGACAAAAAAGAACCAACCACTATGTCAATACCAAATTCGGATAACCTTTCACATGCATCCATCTCAACCACTTTAGACAATGTCACAAACTCTATAATAACCCTTGAAAAACACAAAAATGAATGATCACCTGATTCCAAACCATTGAAACAAATTTATGGAAAAGGTTATGAATTTATGAGATGATTTGGATATAATGGAAAAGGTTGTGGTGCTCAAGAGCAAGGTATTTGCAACCTTATAGAACTTAACACACAACAAAAAAACTCATGGTCTTGGTTATTCTCCTTCACTCAACATCAATACTGTCACACACGACTCTTCCAAGATTCCCCCTTATTCACATCAATAACCTTAGTTTCTGCTCCAAGGTTTCCATGTAATAGTTGTAGGATAATTCCATTCTCACTATATCGTATGTCTTGCATCCATCACAAGGGGCAGCATACTATCATCCATTCCAGGCTCACCTTTGTCTTGCACTAAGTGGGGGAAAAGGGTTAGCAAGCCTTATGCCTGTATGCCACTTGTCATTGTCTCTTTTGACTAATCGTTAACCTTTCATGAATATATAAAGAGCAAGCTTGAGATGTGGATGACATGTCTTAAGGTTGAATCACATGTGACATACTTCCCTCTTTCATGACGTAGCTTATCGAAAACATATGACTTAGCATAGGGATTTTCAAATAAGTCTCATGTTCCCCTCTTCTACTTGAAAGCAATTTCTCACAACAATGGTGTTAGCAACCACTTTAAAGTGGGGGGCATACAATACCATAATTCTTTTGCATTCTTGGTTCTTAGTGCAACCTTGTCATTTTTATGATGCATTGTCACTTTGTGGATGCCATTGGGTATGATGTCCTTCATAAGTGTGATCTATCTCATCATATTATGTTCCTCTTGGTGGCTTGATGTGATGCATTGCATCCCCTAAGTTGTGAATATACTATTATTTGATTGGTCCTCTCTTGGAGACATTAGAAACAATTTTCCCTAAGTGACTAACCTTGCATGAACTAAACAAGACTCCTTTGAACATATTTTCACATTTTACATTACATTTTTACATTTTTACATTCTTGCATTTTTACCACCTTGCATAACGCAACTTGCATGATTGTGGTACTTTCCTTTTTGTTCATGAGCATTTTTCCTTGTGGCACATTGTTAAAGTTATCAAGCAGTATAGGTTTAACATGGTTGAGTGGGAAGCCCACCTAGCGGCATGACTTTTCCCATAGCCAACTTTGTGTTTGTGAGTGCATACCAACTAGAGTATGTATCTTACTTTTTGGGATTTATCACCCCATAGACAACTAGTTATATGGCCCGAGAGTGAGTATATAGTTGGGCCTTCTCACCCCATGGACAACCTGAAGTTTCATGGCCCTAGAGTGAGTACACATTCACTTTTTCAATCAATCATCCTAGATATATTTTCACAACTAGCTGGATTGATGATCGAAGCTTCATTCAACTCTTTTTCAACACTTGTGTGTTCCTTTGTTCTTATAATTAGTTTGCCATGGGATCTTCATCCTAGGGGCTTGATCATCCCTCTTGATCATTGTATTCCATCTCGCTAATGTAAGTACATTCGAACCCTCTGCTCAATGTTCATGGTTACTTTAGTGTGAGTTTGAAGCAAGTTCATTCTCTCACTAAAGTGGGGGATAAATTTGTCGTAGAAAAATGGCCCCTTGTCATTTTCATGGCTATTTAGGTCTTGTTTCATGGTGTTGGAACTATGTTGCTTTGATTTTATGTTGTATCATGGCTTGAACATGCTTATTTAGGCACTAAAACTCAAACAACAAAGTCTTGTGAAGGTGTTATGAAGTGTTGTAAGACATTTCTACATTCTTCTAGACTCTATTTAATACAATTCACCTAAAAATTACCTTTTTACTCATCAACAAGTCCTATTTTGAAGTGTTGTAAAGTCTTGTAACAAGAGTTTATGGTTTTCTAGGCATATCTTCACTATTTACACCTTTCTCATGCTTTATTTTGTCCCTCTATGCCCTCATATGACTTAATTAAGTGTGTTTTTTGAATGTTATCCCGAAAAATAACATTAAACACGACATTTTTCCTAACACTTGTTTTTAGGTCCCAGGTGGGACCCATTCACCATGGGTGGCGAATGAGTCCCCCTTAGTCCCAAATTCAAAATATTTCAAATTTACTTTTGGTATTTTATTCAAAATCACTTGATGTCATCCTGTGATGAGGTATGAATAGATACTAAGGCACAAGAATTGTATAAATAAGTGATTTTCATGTCATTTTACATCTCCTAAGTCATTCAAGCAATCCTCCTAGAATTTCAAGCATTCAAGCATTCTACATCATGAGTTCAAGCACTTTGAAGCAGACATTGACATTACTTCAAATTTGCAACATCAAGGGTTAGGTGAGTTGATAGCATTTGCATGTTAGTTTATCTTTCTCTTGCATTTCATTATCTTTAAAAGGGTTTAATTACCAAAAGTGGGGGTTGAGCAAGGAAAACCCCTATTCACTAACAGGTAAGTGCACCAAGATGGTTCCCAAAAAGGGGGCTTAAGTGGCCACTTTTTTTTCTGAAATCAAGAAATACTGACCTTGAATGTGAAATTGAGGATAGCTACACTCAAAAATTTGAGATGGAACAAAAACAAGGATCAAAGTGCTCCGAGTCTACTTTCTAAACTACTAATTAATTTTGAAAATGGTTGAGATTAAGGGGTTCAAAAGAGGGATGTACACAGATTGTTGTTATTTTTTTCATAAAAACATAACATAGCAACTCTTGTACGACCCTAGCATGGTGAAATTTTTTGTAGTATTTTAAAATCACTATAGTCAAAAGTTAGCGAATAGTATTTTATTGATGCATGATTTTTCTGATAATTTTTTAATGAATATTTGATTTTTTATTAATTTTCTAAGTGGGAACTTCCTAAAAAGTAGAATTTTGGCCATGCTCACCCTAGAAATTTTTGAAAGTAATCATTTTTTTTTTTTAATTTGTAGAATGGAGTCTAGTTTCTAAAAATGTAATTTATTTCAAATTTTGATGAACGGTTAATTTATAGCGAAAAAAACACCAAACA
>VDFB02281492.1:655923716-655990449 GCA_007258455.2 Sequoia sempervirens
CCCCCTCTCCCTATATTAGGTCTCTCTCTCTCCCTCTCCCAACCCTCTCCCTCCTACCCCCTCTCCCTCTCTTAGGTCTCTCTCTCTCAGTCACTCCCTTTGTCCCTCTCCCCTCTACCCTTAATTGTAAACATTAAAATCTTCACCCTTAAGTCCTCTACCCTCTACCCTCTATTGTTATCCCTTCCCTCCTTTATCTCTCTCTCACTCCCTCCCTCTCTCTCAAGTATCTCCCTCTCTTAGGTATATCTCTCTCTCACTCCCTCTAGCTCTCTCCCTAGTACCCTTAATACTCTACCCTATAAATGTACCACATAAAGCTTAAAAAAACCAAATTTATCATAATGTGAGCACATTTTATTGCAGCACTAAAATGGTAAAAATCACAATATAATTCGGTGGATGTTGGCCCTCCACATTCCTCGTGATATTCTCTTGGTTTTGCATGTCTCGGACAAAAGTAGCTTTTGGTGATTGAGGAAGTGTGCATGCATGATTTTGAGATTCCACCACCTTTTGAATGTTCTTTCCATCACCATTGCATGCAATAGCATATTTTTCATGTTGAGAGGCATATAATATCAATTCAAGTTTGAATTATAGTGATAATTGATATACAATTGAAATTTGGAGGGGAACAAGCTTTTGAAGAAGTCAAATTTTTGAGGAGTTTGAGGAAGGAAGAAGTAAAGGATGCATAATTGGGTAGAACTCGTCCATTTGAAACTTTTCTTTTTTAGGTATGTGAAATCTTTGTACATTTTCTTTCATTCTATTATGGCTTGCTTTAATTTTTGTTGTTTTGCTTATTCCATGTTGATCAAATTGTTTGTTTGTGATGCAATATCAGTTTTCCAAGCCACTCAACAACATCATTTCTTTAGGGAACTTCCTTCCCAAATCAAATCAGGAGAAGATCAAATTATACAAACTTTTTCAAATTCATCCAAAACTAATTTTCATTCAACCAAAATCCATTTATTTCATTTCAAGTTATAAGGCTATCAGTAGCCAATTCATCATCTCCATATAGCAAACCATTTTCATAATCAACTTTCAACTTTGTTCTTGTCATAAACAATACAACAATCACTCATCAACTCAACTTACCCCTTCAAGGAAAAAACAATCAAACACCTCTGTTCCTTAGACCTGCAATCAAACATCATTCCAGCCATTTAAGATATATTTTCTCAAATCAACACATCCATCATCCTATCTTCACTTAAACACCATTTGTAACAACAAAAAGCAACATTAGTTTGACACTGTCACCAGACCTTGAAGATACCAATTTCATCATGTTTTGATTGTAATATTCCAACATATCATTATAGACACACTCTGACTACTTTGCATTCAAGACACCATTGCCATATATTGGAAACATATGCGCAAATCATCAAATCTTTCACAATCTACCTTCAAAAAATTACCAAGCATAGAGACAATTGTGGCATCACAAATGAGACTGCTCCCAAGCACTTAACAACATTCCTTTCACTGTTTCTACATATTCTCTATTTTTAGCAAACAATGCCAAATATCTCTAGTAGGCCAACATTCCATCTAATCAGGTGATTCCTTTTCTATCATAAAGCATTTACACAATCCCAATATAGATTCTTAGGCCTATTTTGATCCTTTTCAACATACACTAAAAGTTTATACACTTATTTCACAAAACATAGTAGAACCAACATGTTGTCTACTGGTAAAAGCCCTTAAATAGGTCAATTTATCAAAGCAAGTCATCATAGAACTATTCACTAGTCCACCAAACCTACAAACAGTCTTAGGCCATGTGTAGAAACTCACAAATAAACAAGTTTCAAGATGTGAAATGCCCATCAATACACAAAATTAGTAAACACCTTATTATAGGGTGAAAACACACCAACCATGAGGGTTTCTTTAATGAAACATTTGAAAAACCTATACTACTCCACCCAACAATTGAAACATGATTCATTACATCTAAAAATTATTTTGAAATCATTTCTAAGCTCCTCTACATGTTGTTTCCTCAAACCCTACTTGAAAACACCATTTTTTTGAATGAGAAAATTAAGAATTTTGTTCATGCAACAGTATCCCGGCTTCTTATTTATATTTACCCTTGCCACACACATCTTCACATTGAAAATACACTAAATATGATCCATTCCACTGACTTACTAGCCCTACATTGGTGGAATGGCTAAGAATCACTTCTTAGACTCTCAAAACAATTATAAGGAAACCACAGACCGAGACTTAGGAAACTAAATTCAAATTCTTGATTATTTGAATTACAATTCCTACAACTTTAAAGAATGAAAGAAGTCTCTTTCCCTGACAAGAATCAAATCTTAGAATGCTTGAATCACTATGCAACCTGAAAACAAGAATAGAAAAGCTTTCCAAAATAACTGAGTAGAGGTTTTTTTTATTGATTTTTATGGATTTTTGGGATACAAGATATACCTTTCTTGAGCTTACAATGCTTTTTAAAGGTGTCTAAATCAGTTGAAATAACTTCCTCTTCATCTTCATCAACCCACCCTTTCCTTTCCACAAAAGAGACTCTTCACCTTCTTGCCTTCGTGCAATTTTACATTTTTACAATAATTGATAAATTTTGTTATAAAAAGCAACTTTTCAATAATATCACCTAGTGACCTATTTCATGGTGCAAATACATTGAAATTCATCATTTCATGACCTTCACTCATCATATTTACTTGAACATTACAAATTGAACAAATTAGCCTTTTGATGGAATTTCATGACCTAGGTGCTTCTGCACCAGTTTGTCATGTTACAACCTTACGATGTCAATGGAAATTTTAAATCACATAATTCAATACACTTTCCTATTACATTTTTAAACCACATATTTTTGAGGCATTTTGTTAAATTTAACAATTGACTTTCTTTGTGCATGCTTCCAAAGCTTTCATTGAGTTATTTTGTCAAATAGTTATACAAACTAGCTTTCAATTAGTTAATTTGACAACTTAGCACTTTTTGCATAGGTAAAATTATTCGTGATGCTGAAGAAATGAACTGTTAAAAGGAAAAAATTAATAGATGATCAGCTCCAAGCCTTCAGAGATAAAGAGAAAAAATAGACGAGGGAATATCGTGAAAAGCAAAAATTGGGAACGATTGATGAAAACAAGCCAGTTGAAGAGGAACCTCAACCGTCAAAAAGAGAAAAGAAATTGGCAGCAAAAAGGGCACAAATGTGAAAGAGTCATGCTAGGGGAGATGCAGATACTGTAGTTGGAGACACACCCTCTACCGCAAGTGAATACGAAGGGACACCATTAAGCATAAGCGAATATGGAGGGACACCATCTACCACAAGTGAGTATGGTTGGACACCATCCACCACATATGAAGTTGAGAGTACATCATCACTCATAGTTGAGGAACAAGGTATGCCATCATCCCCATGTGAACCTCAAGGTATGTCTTCTATTCCACCCTTGATTGAAGGTAGGCAATCTATCCCACCTCAATTAAATATTGATGAAATTGCTAGTGTTGAGATGTATGTACCTAAGAGAACACCACCTAGAATTTTGCGTAGAAAGCCAAAGTTTTCGATTAATATTGATGAGGATATTTTGCAGCACATGGAAGGTAAGATTCTAGAATGTACTTGTAGAAGATATGCTGATAAGATTTGGAAAATGTTCTTTGAAAGGATAAATGAGATTGCAAGATGTCAACTATTTGTTCAAATGATGTGGGGTTTAAAGTACAAAAACATCATGAAGACTCTTGGATTGAGAACATTGAATGCGTCAAGTGAAAACACTATTGTGAAGAATCTAATGGATGCTTATGATAGTGTGGGTAAGACCTCACACTCAAAGGATATTAATGTCACCCGATGTGTCATTACATCGACTTTGGTAAGCTATCAAACAAAGAGATCTCGCCTCATTAAAAAGACAAGTGAACAAATGGGAATTAGTAGAAAAACTTTATCTAAAGTCGTTCAAAGGTGGCAAAGAATTAAGGGCATTCTCGGGGAGACTGCCACACAAAGATAAAAAAGTTGTTGAAGCATTGAGAACACTAGTTGAAGATTATTGGAAGAATAATACAAGGCCATCTCTGAATGAAAGGGATGTCGTAAGAAGGATAATCAGTAGTCAAAACTGTAAGCCACATCCAAAGCATTTTTTGGATATGACTCAAAACCAATTTTTTCATAAATTTCAAAATGATTATCCTCAAATTAGTATTTCTCAAAGATTTTTTGAAATGATTAAACCTTTTTATGTCAAGATAAATCACACACACACTACTTGTTGCTGTAAACTACATATTGAATTTTCTAACCATTGTGATGTTTATCATTCTATATGTTTAGATTTGCATACTAATGATGTTTTGTAGGATTGTGGCATAGAAGCCCCACCAAAATATTCAAGAGAGTTCTTATCAAAAAATTTATGTGAAATAGAGGATGGCCAAATATTCTATAGGACAACATGCTTGGATGGTTCATGCGAGTGTTGCGGTGGATTACAATGAATGCTAGTATGTCAACATATGGAAAGCACATATGAGGTGGGACAAAAACTAGTTGAGTTTGGGAAGTATAAAAAAGTGGCATATGCTAAAAAATATGGGTCTGAAGCAAAAAGGTGTGAGTTGGTTATTCAGAAGATTCCAGTGTATCAGTTCATGTCCATGTTTTGTGAGAATCTAGTGTATGAGTATGCAAGGCATACCCATAGAGCCCAATGGCTGGACATGCAATTCAAGCTATGCAAGGACACCTTTCCACTTGGAAACATAGTATTAGTGGTTGAATTTGAAAAGAACTACACTCTACAACCACAACATGAAGTGTAGTCACAGTATTACAACTCCACACAGGTTTTGATATTTTTGCACATAGCATTCATACATGTAGCTGAAAGTACAAGGATGAAAGGAAGGTATTGAGGGAGTATCACTTTTATATTAGTGATGATCGCACACATTCTCTAGAGTTCGTGAAAGGTTGCTTCCAAATGTTCTACAATCATTTGGCTCAGAGGGGCATATCATATAGTTGACATAATATATGGTCAGATAACTGTGCAACACAGTTCAAGAACGCGCACATGTTCTATTGGCTGTGCAGGATGCATCTCACTACACGTGTTCAACATATGTTGAACTTTTGTGAGGCTAGACATGGAAAGGGGGAGCATGATGGTGTAGGAGTATGCGTGAAAAGAGAATTAGCATGAGAAGAGTTAAAGTATAAAGATAGTGCACAGTTGACATATGCAAGATCAATCATCGAGTGGTGTAATGCTTCGATGGGTCCAAGTAATGAAGGTATGTCTTCAGTTCGTAGATTTTTTTTGTTGATGGATGATACTAACATTGCACCATATCAAGATTGTTGTACACTAACAAGATCTAGTGAGTTGCACTCTTTCCTTAGCTCAAATGTAGGTTCATGGAGTATTGATACACGTAAGATGGCATGCTTTTGTTCTTCATGTACAATGCAAGCCTAGAATAATTGTGAGTCAGGAGAGTGGGTTGACAAATGGTTGAAAATTTATCTTAGTCCACTCCACATGTATCACCCTTCGATGGAATTGGAACTAACAAAAATGGAATCATCGGTCAACTTTGACCATGTATCAGATCTAGTTCAACCAGGTAATATATCTACTAGCTTAGTATTTGAAATTCCATATTGTTATCTTACTTTGTACTATATTCATAATGTTGACTAATTTCAAGAGATATGCCACACATATAAATGTAGGGCATGTTTATGCAATTATTGCAGATGAAGATAATGAAGAGGGTATAGACTATTACTTGTGTCATTGTGTTGAGGAAAAAAAGAAATTGAAAGCCCCAATTATAGATGGAGAAAACATTGAATACCCTACAGGCTCAATTTTTGTTACTGGAATGTGGCTGAGAAGGTACCCACATAGGAGTGTTAAACATTGGTTGTTTGAGGAATTTGACACGCATCGTAAGATTCTTCATTACTCAAACCTTTTTGTGGCATCCAATGTTTGTTTGACCAAATATGGGGGTAGACCTTTGAACAAGACCTTGTGGAAGGTCTGTGAGTCTAACCATGAGGCAATACTTGACACAATAAAGAGTAGAGTAGAGCCGGATGGTTCATTGGATTAATTTGTAAGTATATGCACAACAGTTCTTATTAATTTATACTTGTATCCACGTCAATTTGGTTGATGCCAATGCTATCATCTTATTTTACTTTGTGTATCTGTATGTAACCAGACAAACATTGATTGGTGTCCGCTTGCATAAAATGCAAATTTATGAGCCATCCAAGAGAATCTCAAGCAGAAAAGGAATGCAACATCCTTATTTTGACGATCTTGACAAATCTCAATTATGATTTTAAGCCTTTACAAAAGTGTGTGCGAAGCTTGGTGAGGCAATTTCAAGTTATTCATTTGAATTTAACCTTATCATGACCACCTATGATGTAGACATTATAAGAGCTTCTCAAATTTCAAGAAATTCTATTCATGAGAGGTGTTATGTGCAATAGGTATCTTGGAAGTCCCAGTGAAGATGTATGACCAAGACTGACTAAGTTGAGAGACTGCCATGCCTATTTGTAAGTGCCTTCCATCTATTTTGGATGAGCTATTTCTTTTTATTCTTTTCCTTTGTGTATCTGTAACTAAACTAGTAAAAATTGATTGGTCCCTCCTTGCAGAAAATGTAGATTTATGAGCCATCCAAGAGAATCTCAAGCAGAAAAGCAATGCAACATCCTTATTTTGATGATCTTGACAAATCTCAATTATGATTTTAAGCCATTACAAAAGTGTGTGTGAAGCTTGATGAGGAAATTTCAAGTTATTCATTTGAATTTAACCTTATCATGACCACCTATGATGTAGACATTATAAGAGCATCTCGAATTTCAAGAAATTCTATTCATGAGAGGTGTTGTGTGCAATAGGTATCTTGGAACTCCTAGTGAAGATGTATGACCAAGACTAACTAAGTTGAGAGACTGACATGCCTATCTGTAAGTGCCTTCCATCTATTTTGGATGAGCTATTTCTTTTTATTCTTTTCCTTTGCATATCTGTAACTAAACTAGTAAATATTGATTGGTCCTTCCTTGCAGAAAATGCTAATTTTTGAGCCATGAAAGAGAATCTCAGCCAAAAAAGAAATACAACATCCTTATTTTGATGATCTTGAAAAATCTCAATTCTAATTTGAACGAAATCTTGCAATAAAAGTTCCCTGTTCATAAATTTCTATGTTTTCTTTCAATTTTGTTAGCTTTGTACTGCCTGTACAGTAGATTTAGGCCTTGTTCTTTGTAGATTAAGATAATATAGAGAATTAGGTTTCTTTTGAGTCTATCTAGAAGAAAATCCATTGAGTTTTTCCATTGTTAGAGCACATTTTCTGAAATATAGTTTAGAACCTTCAATTTGAGGTTTTGAGAGTCAAGTAAAGAAATAAAGCATACTCCACTGAATTAGGCTTGTAGATTAGTGGAGTAGGGTTATAGTAGGGTGTTTATGGTGCAGGAGCACCAAGGAAAATCATGACCACAAGGTGGTCAAGTGGTAAATTTTGATTTGTAGTCCACGAAGAATGTTGTAATAAGGTCACAAGGACCATTAGGAAGTGTTTTAAGTCAATCTGGGTTGGTAGGATATGAGGATGCAATGTCATGTTAGCATGTTGTCAATTTGGTGTAATGAAGCCTTGAATGGCCTGAATGTAAAAATGTATGTAAATTCATAATGCAAGGGTTAATATGATGTAATGAGGCCATCATAAGGTCACTAGTTTAGGTATGGAGTCATTTACATCAATATGTCAAAAGTTGCACATAACAATGTAATGTTGTCAAACCAAAAGTTGTCATTTTGCAAATACTTAGAAGTTGAAGGGTCACACTTGTAAAAGAAGTTGAAAAGTGGTTGTAGTCAGTTGAGGAGGTTGATATGCCTTCAAAAAGGCCTTGTGAACATTGTATGTTGTTGGCAATCATACTTTTGAAAGCAAGAGCACCAACTGCATCTTTTCAACACTTGAACCCTTGTGGTTTCTATTATTTGGCCATTTTATCATTTAAGGTGTTATTAGATGGTTTGAGGTCATTATATTTCATCTAATAAGGATTCAATACCATTTTTGTATGTATTAGGTCAATTGAGTCATGATGTAAAGAAGTTGATCAATAAGGGGATTCATGTTGTGAAACTTGTAATTTAAATGTTTTAGGGTTATTTGTGTTAAATAAGGGATTTAAAGACCATTTATCATGTAATTTGAGGACCTTAGGAAGGATTCTTTAAATATTTGCATAAGAAATATTGAAAATTTGCAAAATGCAAAAGTTGTAAAAACTGCCAAAAGCCAAAATTAGCAATTTTAGTGGAAGACAAAAAGAAAGAAGTTCAAAAGGAAAGCATATGGGTTGGGGAAGATCAAGAGACATTTTAATTTCTATTTTAAGTCCATTCAAGGATAATTATTCAATATAGAAAGTTTGGTTAATATTTGATTAAGAGTTTTCAACGCTTTATTTCTGATTTTTCATTGTATTTCCTGATTTTATTGTATTTTCAAAGTTTCCTTCACCTGTACGGACCCATACATTCTCACAAGGATTTCTCATTCATGTTTTCATGTAGTATTGTTAATTAGCTTCCATTTTCTTCCATTTAGGGCTTCCAATATTTGTTTTGGAGGGAGAAATACTAATTTTTCTATAGCAACCCATGTAACAGATTTATCACTGTTTTGTGATTAAAAAATGTAATTTTTGTCTTCCCACCTATTGTAAAGACATGTGACTTGGTGGGAAGAATTGAATGCATGTATATTATGCGTGGAATGAATTTTCTTGGTGAGGGGGAGTCTTTAAGTCCGAATTCCTACAATGCCTAGGCATAAAATGTTAAATTTCTATGTGAAAATGTTGGTTTCAAGTTGTCTTTTCATGGATTTGTGTTGGGATTGAGATTAGGAAGGGTTGGAAGGTCTGAGAAGACCTAGGGAAACATTTTTTATGTATTGTGGCTGTTTGAGTTAAGATCTTGAGAAACCCTAGATTTTAGGAGGGAAAATGAGCGTTTGTTGGATCAACAGGTTAGCAGACTTGTATAGAGTATTTGACTAGAAAATTTGTGGTTTTGAAGCACAATTTATGACTATCTAGGAGATCTTGTTATGACAAGAAGTTTAAAGGTGGGTTTGTTTGTAAAATTGGGCTAGTTCTTGTAGCCCTTGAGCATGATACCTTAATGTTTCTTTAAGATTTGGTAGATGAATCTTAGGTGGAAGCTTGGATCTATCTTCTTGATGAAGTATGAATGTTATTTGGATATCAATAGATGTTTTTACAATTCTCTTTAAGGAATTTGTCTTTTAGTTGTTCAGTGGTGAATTGGAAGACAATAGTGCTGACCTTATGGAAGCTGGATTAGATATATTAACCTGAGTTGGTTTCTTGGTTCTTAAGTCTGAATTTTTATTCCTCCACCCTGCTCTGCATCAGTTGATATGCCTTCAAAAAGGCCTTGTGAATGTTGTATGTTATTGGCAATCATACTTTTGAAAAAATAACAAAAGGCTTTGTTTTCTAACATTTTTATCTTTATAATAGTCTGAATTCATGCCTTGTACAGACCTGTACAGTCTTTAAAGGAGCACCAATGCACATGGATTGTTAGAGAAGAGTCTTATCCTTCATAAGAATCAATTTTTAATGAATTTCATTAGGTATTGAGAGTTTTAGAGGATATTTTCCAAATCTGACTCTGCATTTTCTGTGTTTAGAGTTTGAAGACACTAAAAATGGGGATTTTATCCACTCCACCCTCTATGGTCACTATAACTCAATGGAGTGGATCATAATATGTAGGTTTAGGTGTGTAGGGGTCTAATTTGTGCATAGGTGTTCATTGGTGCATTTTAGTGTGATGCCCTAGGTGGGTTTGTGAGGGTTTTCAAGTGAAAAATGGTGGTTTTGCGTGATGGTTTAAGGAAATCAATATAGAGGTGGATATGTAATGTTGTTTAAAGTTTTTGAAAGTGATTTTATACATGTTTAGTAAGGTGAAAGAGTTGAAGGAGGTCGGTAAGCATGAGTTTCAATGAAACCCTAGGTAATAGCCTCAAATAGGGGATTTTGTGGTTCACTATCCTAGAAGGCCTATTTCATATAAGATATGGTGTATTTGTAGGTTTGGTAACCTTTTGAGTGAATTTCCATCAAGTTTGGGTGCCTAGGAAGGGTTTGGGTAAGTGTCACTTTGGAAAAGAGGGCTAATTTCCCTAGGTAGCAGCAGGAAATCTGGGATTTTGAGGGGATTGCTCCAAAGGAATGGTGTGGGATGTTTAGACATGTGGAAGAAGCCCTTGATGGGTATTCAAAACATTCATTTGCGAAGCTAAAGTGATAAAGCCCAAAAGCATGGTTTGTATGGCTACTAGAGTAGACCTAGTTGAAAGGAGATAATTGTCAAGATAGATACTTGGGGTTTTGCAAACTACTTGGGACTAATCTAAATGTGTTTGTTGAAAGATTCCAATCCCTATCTACATTAGTTTATTTTTTTAGTTGAGTCGCTTTGTGCAGGGAAGTGAAGAATGCAAATGTGGAGTTGTTACTATAGAGACAAAATTTGAGTTTTTCATCCAAAAATGGAGGTTTTATGTAGGGTATGGAAGAAATAATGAATGCATGTCCAGGGAAATGATTATAAAATCATTTTTAGACATAATAAGACATGATCCAAGTGTTGGTCAGAGTTTTTGAGGTTTCTTAGAGTGAAATATTTGAAACCCTCACTGATTTTTATGATTTTCACCCTATAATCAAGGGTTTACAGATTTTGTGTATTGCTGGGAATTTTCCATCTTGAAACTTGTTTATTTAAGAGTTTTTACACATGGAAAAAGACTGTTTGAGGTTTTTTGGTATTTTGGTGATGATTAAAAACTACTTTCTTTGTTAAAATGGCCTATTTGGGGTTATTTAGAAGCAAAGAAGTTGGGACAGCAGACATGTGTTCCAAAATAAGTGTAAGTGAAAATGATATATGTTTTTAATGGCCAAAATGGGTACCCTGAAATGTATTTATCCTATAAAGATTCATTGTGGTTTGCATGTTACACCCGATTTAGTGTTTTAGCACTTACAGACAAATTTGGTCTTCTAGTGCAAGAAATTGTGAAATTTGATTAAACAGTATTGTAAGAAGGTGTTTTAGCTTTTTTCATGTCAAAATCAAGATGAATAAAGTGTACCAAGGTCTGGTAAAAGTTTGGAAGCAAGATTTGAAGGTTAGGTGTCTTTTTGCCTTGTGAAAAGTTGCAAAGTCGTGCAACTTTCGTTCTCCAACTCATCTAACCAAACGTACTATTCCAACATGTCCAAATAGACATATTTATGCTATGAATGGTTCTATTTAATACCCAAACATGCGGAATCACTTCGAGCTATGTTCAACTAGATTGATCCCTTAAGGGTCCAAAGGGTAAAATGGCTACAAACTTCAGCATGAGGTTACTCGAACACCGTGACACTTAGAAATTTCTCGTCTTATCCTATGCAATTTTGTTGGTCCCTTTTATAATAACCTCTCTCAGTTTTTATTATCTCAAAGTGGTTTTTTCGTAGTGTCCAATTTTTAGTTGATGGAAAAAGTGTCAAATGGAAGCAGTGGAAAGTTGCAAAGTGGTGCAACTTTTGTTCTGCAACTCGCGTGACCAAATGGACTGTTCCAATGCATTTGAATAGGCATGTTTACACTAGGAATGATCCTCTTTTGCACCCAAACACGCAAAATCGCTCTAAGCTACGTTCAATCGGATCGATCCCTTAAGGGTCCAAAGGGAAAAATGGCTGCAAACTTCAGCATGAGGTTACTCGGACACCGTGATGCTTAGAAAATTCTCGTCTAATCCTATGGGATCATATTTGGTGTCTCTATAATAACCTCTCTCAGTTTTTGTTATCTCAGAGTGGTTTTCCCATAGTGTCCAATTTTCAGTTGATGGAAAAAGTGTCAAATGGAAGCAGTGGAAAGTTGCAAAGTGGTGCAATTTTTGTTCTACAACTCGTGTGAGCAAATGGACTATTCCAACGCATCTAAATAGACATGTTTACACTAGGCATGGTCCTCTTTCACACCCAAACACACGGATTCACTCTGAGCTACGTTCAACCAGATAGATCCCTTAAGGGTCCAAAGGGTAAAATGGCTGCAAACTTCAACATGAGCTTACTTGGACACTATGACACTTATAAACTTCTCATCTGATCTTATGAGATCCTGTTAGGCCCCTCTACAATCAAATCTCTCAGTTTTTGTTATCTCAGAGTGGTTTTCCGGTGGTGTCTAGTATTCAGTTGATGGAAAAAGTTTCAAATGCAAGCAGTGGAAAGTTGCAAGGTGATGCAATTTTTGTTCTGCAACTCGTGTAACCAAACAGACTGTTCCAACGTGTTCAAATAGGAATTTTTACATTAGACATGGTCCTCTTTCACACCCAAACATGCAGAATCGCTCTGAGCTATGTTCAACCAGATCAATCTCTTAAGGGTCCAAAGGGAAAAATGGCTGCAAACTTCAACATGAGGTTACTCAAACACCGTGATGCTTAGAAACTTCTCGTTTGATCTTAAGGGATTGTGTTGGGCCCCTATACAATAACCTCTCTCATTTTTTGTTATTTTGGAGTGGTTTTCCCGTGGTGTCTAGTTTTCAGTTGATAGAAAAAGTGTCAAATGTAAGCAGTGGAAAGTTACAAGGTCATGCAATTTTTGTTCTGCAAGTTGTGTGATCAAACAGACTATTCCAACGCATCCAAGTAGGCATTTTTACGCTAGGAATGGTCCTCTTTCACACCCAAACATTGCTGAATCGCTTTGAGCTACGTTCAATCGGATCGATCCCTTAAGGGTTTGAGTGTAGTATGTTGAAATAGGCCATTCCTCCTATTGTTCAGGATGTGTCTCGGTGATATGGGCCTAATGTAACTTGAATTGTGGTAGCTTGATATATATAGTCTATTGATGCTAGGGTTCAATTTGTATGATTTTGGAAAAAGAAGCCAACTGAGTAGAGTTATCAACATTATTCATAGATCATAAGAATTTGTTTAGTATGCTAGCCATTTTGATGCCTTCTTGTAGTCTCAAACATTATTTTGTATCATTGTTACATTGGTTTTTGAAGTGGTAGCTTAATATAGCTCCATAATACAAAATCTTGTTCACGCTGATTTTCACATGAAAAAAATGTGAATCAAATCACATTGATGTGAAAAAAAACCATGAGACCATAGCTTGTGGTGCAGGAGCACCTAGGTCATGTAATTCCTTCAAAAGGCTAAGTTGTCAAAAATATATTTAAATCCATGTAATTCCAAAATTAAATGTAATCAAGGCATGAAAAAGCACGAAGTGTAATATTGTCAAAATGCTAAATATGTAAAAGAGAGAAAAAGAAGGAATGTGAAGAGACAAAATAAGAAAATCAAGAAAATCAAGGAAGAGGATGAACCGTAGGTCGTTCAAGGAAGATGAAGAGGTATTTGATGGTTGGAAACTTCTTTGAAAGCATTGTAAAGGCCGAGCAAAGAGATCATTGTATTCTGGAAGAATTAAATTAACAAAGAGTTTCCTGTTTTAGCTTATTTTCTGTGTTTTTCAGTTATTTCTTAACTTGTACGGACTGTGCAAGAGTATAGGGTTCAAATTTAGATTGTTTCCAGTAGGTTGGGGAATCACCATTTTTTTGCATCCATTTGACAAGGAATCCATTAAATTTAATGTTTGTTTGAGCATTCTTCTTATGGCTCAGTCTGAAATCCTGTGCATTGAGTTTTGAGAGTCTTATAAGGAATTTCCACACTAATCCACCAATGTAGGTTAGGGATAGGTTATTTGTTATGTTTTTATGTTTGTGAGTGGAGGAAAAATCAAGAATACCTTGAAGGAGCTACTACTACACAGGAAATTTTGAGTTTTCCAGTCAAAATGAACAGTTTCCAGCATGACAGTGGAGAAAGAATAAGTGCATGCATTAGAAGATGTTTCCAAATTCCTTTTCAGATGTATTTTGACATGTTCCAATGGTTGGCCAGAGGTTTTAAGGTTTACATGTAGCCTATACAAGAAACCCTCATTGATTTTTGAGTTTTTCACCCTATAAACAAGGGTTTGTCAATATGCTATCAAAAGGAGTCTTTTAATCCTTGAAAATGGATAAATTGGGAGTTTTTTATTATGTCTAATGAATTTTTTGAGGTTTTAAGTGTTTTGGGAATGTTTGAAAGAGGTCTTCTTTGAAAATCAGGCCTATTTTAGTAGCCTTTTTGATAGCGTACAGACTAAAAATTGCTTATTTCTTCAATATAAGTTATTCTAAGTTTTCAATATGAGGACATGGGCATTAAGAGGTCTCTAAAAGTGTTTTGGATCTTGGGTTTTGAAACTAGTGTGTTTGGTTTACCCGATTTAGGGCATGAATGTCTCATTGAGAAGTAGTGCCTTGACTGCTCAGAGAATAGAAGTCTGACCTAACAGTGATCGGTGAGTTGATTTTGGGATAATGTTGTCTAAGTGATGGTGTTAGGTATGTATGGAGTCTTGGACATGGTTTAGAAGTGAGATATGTTGTTTTGATAGTTAGACAGTGAGGAGACTTGGTGTAAAATAATACATGAAATTGTAAGTTCAGTCAGAACAAAGTTAAGAGAGCAAGTTCCTAATTTTTATCAGTTGTAATAATGATGTTCATAGTGCTTGATGGTCTGGTAAAAGTATGAAAGCCAATTGTAATGATGGATTGACTATTTGGGACAAGTTGAATGAAATGATTGAATGGAAGAGTGCCTTGTTGAAAATGGTGTTTTTGAAATACATGTTGATCTAATTGATTGAATCAAAGTTTTCTAAAATTGTTTTTTTCTTTGAATGAGTCAATTGGAATACATATTTGTGGAAGGATGAATGATGAATGATAAGAGAATTTGAGTGGATGAAAAGTAGATTTCTGATGAAATGTTGAAATTTTTTCTGATCTTCTCCAAGATGAGTTTGGGACAAGAGTCCCCTGAGTTGTTGAGTGGTTTGGAAATCTTTGTATTGCATCAGCTTGTTGCTTACTATTATGATTTGATATATTTTTTCCAAGCATCCATGTCTTGTTCGAAAGCACCTGTTTTAGGCTTTTAGCCATAGCAGCAAGGCAATGGACTATTTGATAAAATGCTTTGATAGACATGTATGAAAAATGTGTTAGCATAGACAAGGTAGTGAACTATTTGAAAAAATGCCTCAAAGAAATGTGGTTTCATGGTGATGGAATGACATGACGAATGGCATAACAAGCAGATTGCTATGGATTGTCATGGCATTCCATCACCATTGAGACCACATTTCTTTGAGGCTTTTTTTCAAACAGTTTTATGCCTTTTCTATGTTATTGCTTATTAGTATGCTTTGATATATTTTTTCCAAGCATCCATAGCTTTTTTGGAAGCACCTAGTTTAGCCTTTTAGCCATAGCAACAAGGAAATGAACTGTTTGATAAAATGCTTTGGTAAACATGTATGATAAATGTAGTAGCATAGACAAGGCATCAAATTGTTTGAAAAAATGCCTCAAAGAAATGTGGTCTCATGGTGATGGAATGCCATGACAATCCACAACAATTTTCTTGTCATGGCATTCCACCACCATGAGACCACATTTCTTTGAGGCATTTTTTTCAAACAGTTCATTCCCTTGTCTATGCTATTGCTTACTATTATGTTATGATAGATTTTTTCTAAGCATCCATAGCTTTTTCAAAAGTACCTATTTTAGGCTTTTAGCCATAGTAGCAAGGAAATGAACTATTTGGTAAAATGCTTTGATAGACATGTATGAAAAATGTGTTAGCATAGACAAGGAAGTGAACCCTTTGAAAAAATACCTCAAAGAAATGAGGTCTCATGGTGATGGAATGCCATGACAATCAAAAGCATTTGATTGTCATGACATTCCATCAGGTCATGAGACCTCATTTCTTTGAGGCATTTTTTCAAAGAGTTCACTGCCTTATCTATGATATTGCTTACTATTATTCTTTCGATAGATTTTTTCCAAGCATCCATAGCTTGTTCAAAAACACTTGTTTTAGGCTTTCATCCATAGCAACAAGGAAACAATTGAACTATTTGACAAAATGCTTTGGTAGACATGTATGAAAAATGTGGTGGTATAGACAAGGCAGTGAACTATTTGAAAAAATTCCTCAAAGAAATGTGGTCTCATAGAATGCCATGACAACCAAATGCAATTGGCAACTACTCCTAGTTATTAGTTATGCAATGTGAATTAATTGCATAACTGCTTAGGTTGACTTTGTAAAAACTATATTGTAATTGAAAATTTGTCATCTATCAGCATCTAGTTATTAGTTATGAAATGTGAAGCAATCCTTTGAGTTTGAAAGATGTGCAATGCAATGTAATCAATGTTATGAATATAAACTACAAAATCCTATTTTTTACTAAGTTACCGGTTTGGTTTTGGGTTCAGGTTCAGGTTTGAGAATCCAGTTCACCGGTTCGAGAATTTTTTTTGGGGTTGGGTTCGTTTTGGGTTCGGTAATACAAAAACATATAAAAATAAAAAATATATACATATTTTCAGCAGTAATCAAGTTCATAATACACCACCATATTAATAGTTGAATAACATAGTAGAAATACACCACCACTTTCATAGTCAAATATTAAAATATTAGTGATACTAGAATGTCATGATACAAAATTATAAATTAAAGTTCAAACATAAAAATGTTAAGTGTTTACAATCAGCCATTATTGATCATTGATCAATCTGAAATGTGTGAACATTTTTCTGTGTGGAAGGAAAACAAGAAAACAATGTTACATAATTATTTACATTGTGAAAGAGCCAAAACCTTTTTCTTGCAGATCGTAGAAGAATCTCAGTGATTTTTTGGGTGTCCTTGCCTTGGAACGGAACTATCCTGAGCCATGAATGATTGATAGGAACTATGAGAAAGAAATAAGATAAATCATGCAACTTGTTGCAATTTCTTTCCCTAGGAAAAAGGGTAAAGTTTGCTTTTCATGGAGAATCTCCTTTAGAGTTTGCACGCATTGATAATTTTCAAGATAGACTTAGCCAAATATGTAATATAGGTTTGAAGCTTTTAGGTAAAATGTTTGCTTCTTAAAATTTTGTTCAAAATTCAAGATGCGGGCTCTCCTCCCTTAGGGAAGAGAAGGCCTATCAAACCGAACAATCTTATGCAATAGTTCTTAAGTTCTTGTTGATGCAGTATTAGATGCGAAGTTTCAAAATAGGCACAGTTATATAAATTCTCATTTCAGGACTATCATTGCATCAAATTAAGAATTTTCAATCCTTTATGGTCTAGACAACAGAAGTATGGAGTAGTGTTCCAATGCTAAAGTATTATTGTGAATCTCTTTGCTATGAGTGGTTCAAAAATGAGGAATCTGTCTTCTGCACCAAATGAGAAATATTCACAATATGTGCTAGGAAGGAATAAGTCCATAAGATCTTGTATGCAAGAACTGAGAATTGCAAAATTGGCTTATGTTTGACTTCCACACACAAAAATTTTCACACTTTTCGATGTTCACACATAATTCAAAAAGTATATGTGTGTAAGTTGTAAAGTATACACTTGAATACACATAACTCATATCTATTGAACCATGAATTTATAATGCAAATATGGACACCATCAATAACAAATATTTGTATTAAAAGAAAATAGCTTTGTACACATACATCCATATATGTTGATATAAGTATAAAATATAGTTACAAAATAGCCATATAGGCTTACGAGAATGCCATATGGGAATACAATGTCAAATATATCCAATACAAAATATGTACAAAATTGCCATGTAGGCATACAACAAAGGGCTCTACATTCAAAATTCATTTCTCTCCATGCTTTGGTTCAAATACAATTTTCTTTCCCTTTGCTTGGCGATCTGATGGCGATAAGTTTGTCACCCATTTCTGCTATGCTCGAGGAGTGCTCCTACTGCTCCTCCTAGTGTTTAGCTCTTGGTGAAGTTTTAACTATTACAATAAGAAGTAAAGACATTAATATATAGGAATTACATTATAAAAATTGATATATTTAACAAAATAATCACTTACGACCATCTCACGATCACTCTCCTTGATGGAAATATTTGCATGTCAATGTTGAGGCATGCTTAAGCCCTATATAAACCATCCAAATAGGAATTAAACTATGAATCAATAATGGTTTGATTTTTCACTAGAACTAGTTCATCTATAACAACGAATGTAAATTGAAATTTAGTAATTTGCCTCATACCTCCCCTATCAGAGCCATCGAGGATTGCATAGCAGAGGAAACACCAATATCCATTGCCCTCGTAATGTTTGGCAGTGTTTCTATCACCAACATCTAAAAATAAAACAAAAATATATTCAATCACAAAAGAGTTACAATAGCGATCCACGTGATGACTTATAATGTATGAGATCTAATGAACAAAATTTTGAGTACAAGTATTAAACTATATATTTTTGATTATTAGTTATCGAATTTGAAGTAATGCTTTGAGTTTGAATGATGTGTAATGCAACGTAACCAACAATATGAATATAAACTACACAAATCTATTAAAATTTGAATTCATTAGTTAAGTTCTCTTTATTCTATATTACCTTCGTGAACGTTTGATCAAATCTACTGGCACTAGGAGGTGTTTCCTTGAAACCTCCAACATTACCCTGTTCAACATCCAAAATCACATATTAAAATACCATTCATAAAACAATGCTATTAACATGTAATAAATTTATAATTTTTTACTAGTTACATACCCCATTGATAGGTGTACTACAAAAATAAGTAGGTGGATGACTGGTGTATCCAGTCTCTACACTATGACACTGCAATTTTATTAAAATAATAAACCTAAATTAGTTATTCTTACATTTCACAATCAAAATTTAATAAATTAAATTCAATGAACATGCTGAAATTTACCTGAGTGTCAATGCCATATGCATCATGAAAAATGTCAACCATCCTCTCCATCCCCATAGATGCATACGGATCAGGCTATGTAGTAGCATATGGATCCTGCGTAGCACCCTTCTGAGTGCTGATAGGGTCATACGAACAAGTCGCCCTACAAGATTGACACACATGGGTTCGAAGGCCACCACCTGAAGAATCCCCTGGATGGCATTGTACAATAGGGCTAGTGTGTGGATGACACTCCGGGTCAAAGGTGTGATCACATGCAATCTCTCTATGTTGGCACTCTCCTTTGCAATGGCAGGCATCACAATCTGCTCACGAGGAGGCCTAGCGAGAGGTCATCTCCCTTGCCGCGTAGGATCCGGCTGTGTACCGGGCCTATCCTGAGTTGACCCCCCACCTCTCCCTTGGAAATATCTCATATCAAAATAATTTGGGATTTGGTTCAATACAAACTCACTATATAGTTTCCTAAGAAAATATTAGGGGACTTCATAATTATTGCACGGTGGGTAATCAAAGACCATATACCATCTTTAATAAAAATGGTTCTTAATCTCTTGGTGGTGGCACCAATGAATAGGAAACCTCTTTGCATTGAGGGTAAGATTTTGATTTGTTTTAGGGTCAGTGAACAGAGAGCATAAATCACCTTTAGTAATTTTTAAATCTTTTACTTGTTTATATGATAATTTATTTGCATAATATGCCTTGGCTGTCTGCCTCCTATCTTGCCATCCAAATATTTGTTGGGTGTTTTCATCTACATTTTTTAACATATCTTTAAATGAATTTGCTAGATGCATTCTTTCTATGGTTGAAGCATTTGGATCACTCAACCTATTGATAAGATCCTCAATTTGTTTTCTATTTTTCTCAATTTCACTCCTCAAATTTTCTTGAGTACCAAGAGGGTATTGAGAGAATGGTGAGGGAGGTTGATTTTGTTAAGGATTTTGTTGAGGATTTTTCTGTTGAGGATTTTCCTCCTCTTCTTGTTGAGGATTTGCAGGATTTTCTACAATTTTTTTTTTTAAAATCAAATCTAACCTAAAACAAACAAAATCAATTTCAAACCAACAAATTCAATTTCAAACTAAAAAATTCAAAAAAATAGGAAACAATACTTACCTCCCGCATCTCTTCATCGTCGTGGCGCCATATTTGCAAAGAAAATCCAACTGTTGTTGATGAAATTTGTAGAAATCCTTCCTCCTAGAATGTGAGCGTGAAAGTGAGGGTTTCTGGCCGCGGGTAGAGCTGAGAAACAGTAAAAAGAAAATGATACAGATTTCATTTTTTTTAGCTTTTAAAATCACATAACGTGAGTGCGTTATAACACGCTCACGTTATCTCTTTTCATTTTTTTTCCCATTTCGCCACAAAAGTGCGACCAACTTCATGCACCTGCCTTAACCCCTAATAATTTTCCCCCTTTTGCTTGTTTGTTTGCAACCTATTGTTTGTAGATTTGATAGGTTATTAGGTGTTGAAGATTGATTTTCATGTCAACTAGGTGCTTCAAGTCAACATAAGTCAATTTCAAGGTTGGAGAGAGTTATTTGTCTACTTTCTGCAGATTTGACTTTAGCAACCCGACAAGAAGACATTCTCAGATCTGGTGTTGTAGAGTTGTTTCCTAGTTTTTAGGAAATTTGGGGGAGGATTGATTCACCACCTATGGTGAATGAGTCCCACCTTAGGGCTAGAAACTTGAGTTTTGTCAAATTTCAGATCCCGACAGTCAGAAAGCAACTCCCGACAGTTTTTCACTAGTAGGTGGACTGATTCGCCACCCTAGGCGAATGAGTCCCATTGTGAAAAATTAGTGAATTTCATTAGCATCCAAAACACTCCAGAATCATCACATTTCATCTAGGTGCACTCAGATTCATCCCTGTACCTTTTGTTTTGCATAATTTATTCATTTACATAGTTGTTTATATATCACAATGTGTTTTCAAACATAGTTGTAAGTGCACTTTTGCATTTGTTTGCATTCATTTAGATCAATTAATTGCACTTATTTATTTTCATTTATGTCATATCACATCACACACATCCTAATTTGAGTGTTATATAAGCATTTTTGGACCCAATCTCTCTCTTTTTAGGTGAAAAAACCCTAAGAGTGCAAGAGTAGCATTCAGGTCCCAAAAATCTATGTTTTAACATGACACTACTGACTAGCTATACAAACCCAAAGCGTAGTAAACTAACAAAGTGTAAGAAACAAAATTTACACTTACTTTGGTCAAAGCTTTGATATATATATAATCAATCCAATTTCTAAGGAAGCAGTGTTGTAAGTTCACCCACCTCTTACTCAACTTGGACACCCTTCTAACTTGATGCTACTATTGATGTCAAAATTTGACAAGGTAACAGCTTAATGTGAAACTTAGTTAATGGGGGGACCAATTGCGCTAAACTGAGTGACCTCCAGGTTTTTAAAGAAGTCAACTTCTTTTGTATTTGGGGTTTTGGAATGGGAAAAGGAAAGAGATAAAAAAAATAAAGATATAACTAAGGCGATGCGCCAAGATGTAGATATAGGCATGGTACATGTATCTTTTGTGATGCAATTTAAGGGCCCATGCAAAAATCTCCTAAGTCCCATAATAATTGAAATTAAAGATGAAAACCTGAATATTAATCAAATAATATAAAATAACTCCCATACACATCTACTAAAAAGGAGAGTCAAAAAAATAATCTAAATCAACAAACTTGTATTGAAATAATAGAAGTTCTACAAATAAACAATTCAGTATAGTACAAGAATAGTATAATATTTTATCAAATAGTTTAAGAAAACATAAAGGTTGAACAATAGCATAGTCTAAGATTCTTATACAATAATCTCAAAATAGTACAAAAGGCCTCGTGTCTTTCATAATTTTTCTATATCTTCTGAACTCATTTTCGGAAGGAAGAAGCAATATATAGAAAACAATCCCACTGCCTCATAGGCCAATAACAAAAAATATTCCCTCATCATGATCAATGATGCCTAGAGCAATGATTTTCTTAGGCCATTGCAACAAAAAAGATTCAAGCCATGGAATGTGGTCGCCTTTGAGCCTTATGCATCCCTTGTAAATGATGGTGATGGTCTCAATAGAACCTTGTGCAGACATGTGTCACTCAATCATGAAGGCAGTTAGGACATGTGGTGATATGGCAGGGCTCGTGGCTCGATCTTCCCTTCCTCTCAATTAAATCCCCTCAAGGAAGACACGTGGAGAAGTCCTTGCTAATGATGTTGATTTTGGGGCCCGCCAAAAGGTGAATGCGGGCCAATGCTATGTGGCATGCAGACAAACCTGGTTGAAAAGCGAAGGGAAGCGGTCTTCAAGTGCCCATGGTTTTGACACATGGAAGCATGGCGGGGGCCAAAAGAAGAGTGAAAGGAGAAATCCTTGCAGAGAGCAGCTAGTGGACATGTGGTGATAGCAGGTGAAGCTCATCAAAAAGGGGCCCAATGATGTTTAAATGTATGGGGTGTAGGCTATACTTAGAAAAATACAAACCGCCTAGAGGGAGCTCAAGGAAATTTATATCCATAACTTTTGGCGACTACCAGGGACGTTTCACTTGCGGAACGAGGAACCCAAAAATTTATGGTTTTTAGACCAGCGCTTATCCATTGGGCAATGTAATTAGATCTTGGAGAGAGCGATCTATAGAGACAACCAGTGGGCCTCCGATGGTGTTGATATGTCATGCATATTCTCTTGCACTCTATGCAAATCGAGCCCTTCTTTGAATGGTAGCTTCATGGATATACTAGCCATAGACTTGAGTTGGAAGAGCAGTCACACTATTTGATAAGTGATTCCCTCAATATCCTCTATAGTAGGGGGTTGGTTGAAGTACTAAAAATCAAATGTGTCATGTTGCTTCTCTTCAATCTTTGCTGCAATCTGCTTTGCAGTGGCCACCAAATCATTGGAAAGAAATGGGGAAGGAAGGCCCATCTGAGTTAGCTAGGAGAGTTTCACCTACATGTTGTTCATAGTTCAGCCCAATGTGGAAGCACACTCACTAGCATTGAGGATGGTTGCATGGTTGTGGATGAACTCCTTTACTGTTTTGGTAGCTAACTTGTGGTCCTCAATCCCCGCGTGCACTAAGTCCTCATTCGGAACTGTGTATAACTTACCCAATAATTTTTTTGCTTTAGGAACCTTTTCCGTGATGAATTGTGGGAACTTCTCAATCATTTCGTGAACTTCCCTACCTAAACTTGTTGCTTCCACCATTAACTGAAGTTTTGGTTGAAGAGTCAGGTAGAAGGCCTTGACCTTTTTGTAGTACAAAATATATAGTCATTGAGCTACCTAAAGGAGGTTTGACTGGGCATCAGGGGGTTGTGGAAGATTCTTTAAAAAGATAATCTCCACATCCCTTGAACCAACATCCTATGTTAGTTCCACAATATTTTTGTTTGTTGTAGAAAGTTGTCCCTATAGGTTCCTTAATTCGGAAAGCCAGTTTTCTTCAGCCTAACTTTTGTTTGTTGATTCCCTTTTGAGGGAAAGCTTCATCTCCTAGACTTCATTCTCCAATTGATCCTATCATCCCTCGAAGTTTGTGTCCTTTTGTTGTAGTTTTTTCTCCAATTTCAGTGCTTTGATACTAAAATTTTTCATTCCTTCATTGCATCTCCTCTTTCGTCTTAGCTAAGTGATCCTATAATTCTTGGTTTTTCTATTGCATTTCGGTGACCAGGTTAGAATCTTGGGCCCGTAACTTCGCAAGTTCCTCCTAGAGTTTGGCTTTCCTTGTCTATGCTTATTGTGATAACCACATAATTTTTGCATCCTTTGCTTTGTCCTTCACCAGCATGACCTCGACTCATTCCTTGATAGTTTTAAGCTCTTCCTCCTTCTTCAGTTGGTGACCCGACTTAAGGAAGTCGGTAGTCACCACTCACTATGTCTCCTCCATGAGCTCAACTTTATCCTATGGCTGGGCTATGCTTAGATCGAGTCCCATAACATAGATGATGTAATCCTCAAGTTGCATCTCTCCTTGAGGCTTGATGATAGTTGGATACATGGTTGCAAATTGTAGCAATTGTTGAGCCTCATTGAAAAGTGTCTACACTTTTGGCTCAGCTGACCTTTTACCCTCCTTATCCCTTTGTTTCTGGATCCTAAGAGCTCTTGCTTTTTTTGTTTTGTTGCCCTCTAACCAAAATTTTGCTGGTGACCTAATGAGCTCACCTGTGAAGGGTGCACCAGGAGGAAGAGAAAAAGGTAATGAAAGGGTAGTGGTTATGGGTGATTTCTTCCTCCGAAGAGAGACTGTCAGTGGGAAGAATAGGGAAAATGCCAAGGCCCAATTTGTGAAACAATGGGAGCACACATTAGGTGTGGTGGCAGTAACAAATTCATGGCGGGTTCCATATGCAGGGAAAACTAGGTAGGGGCTGATACAATAGTAGCCAGAGGGTATCGATGGCAGCACTAGATTGGGCTCTGACAAATGGTGGAAGGGTCCACAAAGGAGTAAAGGAAAATTATCCTACTTGGGAGAACTGGAAGAAACCTTCTGCAACCATTGGGATAGAAGTGGAAAAAGAAGGGTCGACACTTGAAGTGATGGGCGACAGTGGAGATAGCAGGAGGCACCAATGATTGTGAAGCAAGAAAAGACAGAGTGATAGATACCTATGGTGTAGATGATTGTGATCCTTGGCTTGTTGCAAGCTCCTGGCTTCTTCTAGGCTCTTGCTAACCTTCTCCAAAAGCTACATCTATGCACTGCCTTTTAGTTGGTGGGGAATCTTCCACCTCTATGGCCTCTAACTTTTTTCATTGGGAAACTCTTCATTTTTTCATGGCCCATGTGTGTGTCTAGGAGAATCCCAAGCACGATATATTCACTTGCAGCTTTTGAGTAGTTGTGCTAGGCTACATTGCTGCTTGCTTAATCTTCTACATTGGGGTTGACTTCGCCTCATTTTCTTTCTCCTTCCCCTTCCCTATATACTTTTAGGCCTCCTCTGGGTCTACATCCTCATCATCACTTGCGTCAGAATCACAATGTACTTTGTGCCATACAGTATCAAATTTTTCACCAGGGCATTTGATCTCTTGTTAGTAGATCTAGAAATCCCTAATCTTTTCTTCACTCCAGTTGAAATTCTTGACCAAATCATTGCAAAGGGTGGCCTCGATTTGTAGCTTCTCATTAAAATTTTCTGAGTGGAAGTAGAATTTGAGCCATGGTGGTCTCCCTCCCTCTATAGGAATGTGAACCAAGTCAACCAATAAATCATCCTAATCCTTCGGTGGATTCCGTTGGTTTTCCCAGTAAGGCTGGGGGTTGTGCATCACCTTGATGTTTATGCCTCCCAAGTGATCATCAGGGTTGTACTACCATTTGTCACAAATTAACACTAACCCTAGATGAGCCAAATTTTCTTCAAGAAGCTTATGAGTCTAATTCTTGGCCATCACCACCATCTTGAAAGTCAAAGGGTAGAAGAAGAATCCTTTCTTCTTGGCCTTCCCTCAACAAAAGGTATAGTCAATAATCAACACTTGTTGGAACATTTCAAGCACCAACACCCTATTTGTGATGCACATCGGAAGCCAGAATGGTTCCTCAATAAAGCCACATATCTAAATGAATGTGAAATCTTCTCCAAGAAACTAGTCACACTTCAGAGTGAAATCTTGCATATACACAGTTTGGTCAATAGAAATCCAATAAAGTCCACCATCCTTGCTCAAGTCTTGCAAAATCAGAGTCAAGAAATAATCCAAGAATGCATAATAGTCATAAGTTGTGGAGAGAAGAGGAGTCCATACATAAACTATCCTTCTTATTCCCTTTTCATCAAACATAGCCAACCTCACATGTTTTTTGAAGAATTTGGGGTTCTGATGCGAAAACACATGGGCAAGGATAGAAGGAAATCTGAATTTTTTTTGTATTCTATATTCCCTTACTTGGCTCAGTATCTCCCCAATGATGACTTATGCAAAGTCATACTAGAATAAGGAATGTTTCCTATGC
Source organism: Sequoia sempervirens (assembly GCA_007258455.2). NCBI lineage: Eukaryota > Viridiplantae > Streptophyta > Pinopsida > Cupressales > Cupressaceae > Sequoia > Sequoia sempervirens. The sequence continues at coordinate 655,949,823 of VDFB02281492.1, forward strand.
AACTAAAACCCCAAACCCAGTTGAAACTCTTGAACATACCTATCGGTGTCTAGGCCACAAACAAAGGTCATCATTAAGAAGGAATCCTGCATATCCGTGGGGAAAACATTGTGTGCTACTGGAATCTCTAGTGGCTTTTTATAATCATCCCTAGACCTTTTGGTTTCTTTGTTATAAAAATTCAAACCAAAATCTATGGTTCTCCATATTTTCTATCGCTTTGTTGGAGTGAATGATTCCATCTCATCCACTTTAGAGTTTTTTACAGGGATGCATAGCATGCTCTAGATAGCTTATATGCTAATGTTAACTCTCAGCTCCTTACCCTCGATGGTGTTGGTACTTGGGTTAAAATGCTTAATTCCCTCGTCTACTAGTTTCAGGCAGTAATGCACAAAGGGGGCCATATACTGTGGAAGCTTGCTGAACCATTGCTTCTACGCCAAATAATTTGGGTCATTGTTCTTCTTCATTATCTCACAAGTCACCTTCCTAAGAGTCTTAGGGTTCTTTCCAAGGATGGGATCATGAATGTTATCCCATTCTTCCTTTATTTGGCTTTGGTCCCTGTGATTTTTTTGCTTTTCCATGACCTGCATGTGAATCCAGTCTAGCTTCTCTAGTATTCCAGGCAAAGTGAAAGAGTTATCATCAAAAATGTTGGCGATGGGTGCCACATGCATGGCGCCAAACAAGCTTTGTGTTGCCTCTCCTTGCATTTTTTTCTGAGGATTTTGGACCATTTTCCTTTTGCTATGGATTTCTACTATGCTCAAACTTGTTGTAATTCACTTCGGCTCTTCAACACCTCAACACTCAAAAATCCTTGCTCTGGATAGTGTACTCAAGAAGCTTTTACAATGTTAGCCTCTTGCATACAATACTTAGCTATTTTTTCTTGGATTGGAAGATGATGGATGTTTTTCTGCATTAAATTCCACATGTACTGCTAGCTCCTTCACTTATGCGAAGTGAATTCCTTGCTATTTTGAAAAGACAATAATTCATAATGACATTTAGCAATGATGTCCTTACAGTGTGATTTTGTTGGTAAATTGAGTTGGTGATTGAAGATAGATAAACATTTCACATGCTTTGGAAATTATTATCCAAAAAGGAATGATTAATCCAAACATGCAATAAGTGCTTGAAAAGATTTGTGTTCTACCTTGGAATTTGAAAAATGCTTGCCAGGTGACACCTAAGTACTTGGCCGTACAGACTACTACTGAAGACTGCCACCGACTTACACTAATTAGTTAGCTCTACTTAACTTCACACACAATGAGTCATACTTAGCAGACACAACTGGGTGGGAAACCCAAGCAGGCACTTGGTGGGATTTTTGAGTTAATTACTCAATTAGCATCATGCTTATGGCATGTAGGCACCTCAAATATCCTGGCTATTTCTATAAATAGGCCCTTAGACAATAGAAAAATCACACTTAGCAATTGGCAAGAATCAGTTGGGTAGAATTAAGCAGTTGAGTAAAGTTTGCATTAGGCATTTGGGTAGAGCTTAGCATCATGAATACTCCCATTAGGTTGGTTAGCACTAAGTCTCAGACAACATTCCTAGGTGAAATCTCTAGTAGGCGCTTGAAGCGAATGACCAAAAACAAGCATTCATTGGCCATAATAATGATGAAATGGGTTTTGGGAAGGGACTACATTAAGTATGAGGATAAATATATGGTCAATACTAATGTTGTCTTGCATTTTGTTGCATCTTTTCTTGATGCTCGGGTTCTAAAACAGATGATTTTGCACCTGACAATGGAGATCTTTCCTAAGTGCTACCTTGGTGGCCTTGGTGAAGTGGTGATGAACACAGCGTATGGCCTGGGCATTCTGACTGCAAGCGACCTTTGAAAGCATATTGAAGAAGATGTCATGGTGCTGTGGGTACCATTTTTGAGTGGGTTCTACATCATATCACTTGAAGAGCACCGTTAGAGGGTCACTCGCACCTTATACTTTCTATTGTGCTGCTATAATGTGGTTTTTTTTAATGACATAGAGTGGTATACTGACTTCAGGGACTTAGTATATCCCCCACAACTTGCCATTGCTACTGATGATGCTCCTATTATTATTCCTAAAGCACCTACTACCAATGATGATTTTATTCCAGATGTTGTTGATGATGCTCCCATTCTTGCTACTTGAGACTAAAAAATTTTCACATGTTTTTTGTATATACACCTAAAAAAAGCATTTCATCATATATATATATGAAAAGACTGCATTCTATATAGATATACTTTGAAGTATGGCCCTAGAGCCATTTTGAAAATGTATTACCGAATTATATAATTTTGTATTTATAATGAATATACAGTTTATATTAAATGCTTGTCTATTTTTCTTGTGATTTTGCAATATGGGTTGTTTTTTATTCATTTCTTTAAGTACCACATTGCACATATGGGTTCATTTCAATTTTTTGCATATGAGTTCATTTTATACTTCATGAGTTGCTTGGAAAGACTGGCCAAACAAAAAGGACACAAAGGAAAAATAATTACAATACTTACATACTTGTACACTGGCATAATAATAATGAAGCTTAATTAAACAATTTAAGGTGAATTCCATCAATTGAAATCCCCAATGCTTCCTTTTCCATATTTTCTAATTCAAATGTGTTGTGTTGCTTGCATTGAATTATTTTAAAAGGGCTTGCCTACAAATTGTCAATTTGTTTGTGCTAGCCAGGCTTCGTAGTCCTTTCATTGAATTTTAATACTAGGTCTTTGCATTTTAGACCTTGGTTTGAGGCTTTCTTGTTGAACCATATTTTAACTATCTGATGTTAGTTAGACATGGCTATTAGGGCCTTTCCCCTTTCTTCCTATACTTTCAACAACTCAGCCAACCGAGCCTCCATGGCTCCATTCTCTTCAAATTCTAGGGATTTGAGTAGTTGTAGTGTAGGAATCTCCATGGAGACAAGCAATAGCGCTTCTTTCCCATTCACTAGCTCATATGATGAAGAATTGATAAATTGTTTTGGGGTTATATGGTTTTCCTAGAGTGCTACGTGAAGATTCTTGTGCCACTCCTTCTGATGTTCTGACCCGATTCTTTTAATGAGTCAGACCAATTTTTTGTTAGTCGACTCTTCTAGGCCATTCCCCTATGGGTAGTAATTTGATGATGTTTTAAGAATATGCCATGCATGAGTGTGAATTAACATACCTTAGAACCTAGGAAAGCCTTAGTGTTGTCGAAGATAATCTTCTTTGGTAGGTTGAATCTTATTACTAGTACTTCAAGAAAGTCCACAATCTCTGCCTTCATTGTATTCTTCAGGGGCATGGTCACGGTCCATCTGGTGAAGTAGTATGTGGCCATGAGGATCCACTTGTGTCTGGCACTGGAGGTGGCATTGATCATCCCAAAAAAATCAAGGCCTCATTGAACAAATGGATCATCAACTACTATCAGATTGAGAGGCATTACAAAAAAAATTCTTCTTCCTGCGAAGAATTGGCATTCTTTGTAGGCTTTCACTAAGGAGTATGAGTCATTGAATAATGTAGGCAAAAAGTATTTGTCACACATGATTTTGATGGCGGTGGTTTTTTCCAAGAAGTGTTTTCCCTAGGGACTGCTTTGGAAAGTATCAAGAATTTTCTTCGCTTGCTCCTTGGTGACACACTGCAGTAGAACACCATTGGAGTTCCTTTTGAAGAGGACACCTTCAATAAGGGCATATTTGCTATTCTGTAGTTTGTAGAATCTTCTCTTCTAAGAAGGAAGGCCTGGTGGATATCTTTGGGTGTGCATGAATCTTACTCTATCCACTAGCCAACAGCCTTCAGAGTCAGACTCATTTATTAGAACTAGCTCTAGTTTCTCCTCTTTAACTGCTGTTTCCTTATCGTGTGCCAAATATTCACATAGTCCTCTACCTCAGACAGTCTTTGTAGGCTTGACCTCAATGTCATATTCAAGGATCTTAGTGATCCAATTGGTCCTCTTTTTGGTGATTTCTCCTTCCATGATGTACTCACACACATTGGAATGTGCGACATATAGAATCACTTTGTTGCAAGATATGAGGTGTCATAACTTCTTGAGTCCCTTAATGATGGCAAACGCTTGCCTCTTGACAAAGTTGTAATTTGTCTCATAATCTTTCAAGGTCTAGGAGTGAAATGCTAGCATCAGATGTCCTTTTCCTTCATCATCCTTTTGAGTTAGCACAATAGTGATGTTGGATTTACTATTGAATACATACATTATAAAGTCCTTTGATAGGTCCAGACTAATCGAAACAGGAGCTGAAGAAATAATATCTTTAACCTTCTCAAAGGCTTCTCTAGCTTCCTTTTTCCATTTGAATAATTGATCCTTTTTTAGCATAAGGGTGATAGGTCTAATTATTCCTACAAAATCAGAAATATTTTTTCTTACAAACTTAAACTTCCACAAAAAAGACTGGACTCATTTCTTGTTGACTAGTAGGGGAAGCTCATTGATCGCTTTCACCTTCTTAGGATCAATTGTAATTCCTTCTTTGGATACTACATGTCCCAATAATTTTCCTTGTGGTACTATGAAGACACATTTTTTTGGGTTCAAGGATACCTTAGACTCCTAGCATTTTTTGAAAACTATTTCAAGGTGATCAAAATGATCATCCTTAGATTTAGAGAATACAGTCAGATCATCCAAATAGATTAAGATAATATTGTTGATCAATTATCTAAAATAAATATCCATTTCCCGCTAGAAAATGGCTCCCGCATTTGAAAGGCTGAAAGGAATTTTAGTAGAGGCTAACGTTCCCCACTTGGTAGTGAACGTTTTTTGTGTCGATCCTCATCTTACTCGGATCTGGTTATAACCAAAGAAACCATCTAGCAAAAGAAAACATTTCTAATCCTACCACTATTTGTAAGATGGACTCCATGGAAGGTAATGGGTAGTGGTCCTTCAGGGATGCTTTGTTCAGATCCTAGAAGTCAACACATAGGTGTTCATATCTTTGTTCTTCTTTTGGACTGGACCTAGGCTAGATACCCATGTACTGTGCTTGATCAAGAAGATGATCTGGGATTGAATTAGCTTTGTCAGCTCTTGCACCATCAAGGCTTCAATCTTTGGATTTAATGGCCTCTATTTTTGGCAGATAGGTTTAGCACCTTCTATCAACTCTATAGTATGCTGGATGATTTCAAGATTATATCCCTTGAGGTCATCATATGACTAGGCCACTACTCCTTCATACTTTTCATAGAAATGGATGAGCCGTTTCTTATCATGTTGCAGGATATCTTTTCTGAGCTTGAGTTTCCTTCTATCTCTGACTTGGAGGTCTACATAGTTGCTTTTGTTTGCTAAAAAATTCCTCTTGTCATTCCTTGCATCATCACAATGAAATAGGTTTTCAAGAGTGACCAGTCCCTTGGGAAGCTTGTTGGACTTCAGCTGAATTATTTTTTTGTCGTAGGCCTTAGAAATTTTTGGCTGGAGTTGCTCAAGGAACTCTTTTGACTATTAGATGAATGGCACAATTTTTTCATCACTTTCGAACACTTGCTAGCTCTGGTCATTATCTGGAATTTCTAGTTGGACTATCACTTGCACATAGTGTATGTTATGAAATAGGTCAAAAATAGGATCAAATTCAGATCTCATTGTTGTCAAGCCATTGACCTCTGTATTTTTCTCTTTGGGCACTGTTTGGATATTGAAGGCTTCAAAACCCTCAATCAGGTCCTAGAATCTATGTCTATAGGATCTCATGCATAAATTATTAGTTGCAGAGAGCCCTCAGACTTGATTGGCTACTAGTTTAGAGTCTCTGAACACCATTATTTTCTTGATGCCCATCTGCTCTACAAGGCTTAGACCTTTCACTCTAAGGGATTCATATTCAACTTGATTGTTCGAACAAGTGAACTAGAAATGAAAGGACTGGAGTGTCTTTTCATTGTGTGGAGATGTCAAACATATCCTGGCTCTTGCACCAACTTTGCATCTTGCTCCGTCAAAGTGCAACATCCATAGTTCTGAGGCTTGACCACTCGCGTGTTTTTTCATGACCTTTAGAAGCACCTGATGTTCATCATAGATGACATAGGTACTTAACCCGATAGCATGATAGTTTCAGAAATAATCAATGTCTATATATTCACTCAAGAGGACCTCTTCTTGATCGGTCCAATCTTTGGTCACTTTTTCATCCTCTAGTAGCTCAGTGCAATACATTTCTTCTTTGGTGAAAGAGGTATGGGCAGCTTTAAAGTTGATCATGGCTTCATCGGCCATGTGTTATGAATGTAGAGGTTCAAATATTATTTTTATTTTAGCTCCATGGTTGGTCCTGAGGATCAATTGTGACCAACCCATATAAAGGTACCCACCTATCTTGGAAGTGAATTCCCAAGATAAGCAAAGACCGAACATCGGGGGAGCATCTATGATCACATTATCTTGTGGAACTATGATACTAAGGTAGGAGAATAGAGTCAAGGAGAGATCCTTAATGACACCTACGGTCTCAACCTTGTTACCATCAAGCTGCATGAACCCCCCTTTTTAAAGGTTCATAGCTAAGTCCTAAGGCTTCAACTATCTACTTGGGCATGACTATGGTGCTAGCGCTAGAGTCAATCATGGAATTATGCAATTATTTTTTACCCACAATAAGCATTAAGAAAAAGGGCTTAGGTTTTAGCTTATCTTTAACTTTAGTAGATAATTCCTCTGTATTATTCATGAGAATTTTGGTACGAGGCGATGTATCAACGACCTTTTTCTTGAGTGATTGCTCCATTGGTTCAATGATTGGTTCTTCTCGAAGGGCCTTCTGTAGTAATGTCTTCTACTCTGGAATAGCTACTTATGATATCCCAAAGGGATATGTTAGTGAAATATTTTTTCAATTGTTCCACCACATTAAATGGTGGTGAATTTGAAGGCTTCTACTCCTTAACCCTGGTTATAATAATTTCCCTTCACGACAAACATTGTTGTGCCATTGTGGAGGTGATCAGAGGCACTTTTCAGCTATGGGATGACTAGTTCACCCGTGAACCTCCTCTTTGAGTGAGTGTTATAATCAAACTGCACTTGTGGGGTTTTCGATGTAGATGCATCATTTGCAAACACCGCCTCTTCTTCTTCCATCCATAAGAAGAGTGCATGATCATGAGCTATATCCGTCTCTTGCTCCAAGGACATTCCTTGTATTTTTGTGGTAAGTACAATATTTTCCATTTTTGGAGAGAAATATACATAACCTCCATGGTCTGATTGTTGGAGTAAATTAGACATCCTTAATTTACTCTAGTGCTTAATGCAAACTTAGGAAAAGATCATCTAGTTGTGATTGTGAGTGTTATTTCATTAATTATGCACTTCAATCAGTTAAGTGACTTAACTGATTCATGCATTATGTTATCTCACTCCTCTCTTAGTCAAAACTCCATCATTCAAGGTCTCATGTTGAGATCCTTTGAGTCTACATAAGGATATTCAATCCTTCATTGTATTCATTCAGTAATTGATTCAGTAATCAATAATTATTATTGTTTCGCATATTTATTTGTGTGCTTGATCATTTTTCTTCCTAGATCTATCATAATTTTAGATGGTATCAGAGCTTTAGGTGGAGATAGTGCAAGCCATAGTTGAACAAAAATATATTTGGTTTGTTTCTATTGTTGTGTGGAAGTGTAGGAATATGGTTAGATGCCTATAAAATCATTTTTAGGTGTCATTTGGAGTCAACCTACTCACAACAAGAAGATATCTGCACAAGCCTTTGGCAAGCCATGCAAACCCTTGGGAGGCTACACATAAGGCATTGCTTCTATCACGTGAAGCTGCAAGCAGCTATTTGTCACCTACGTGGAGGTCAAATTCAAAATCCACGCTTATCCCTCAACTGAGACGGTGCGTTTCACCTGCTCAGTTGCCTATTCCCCAAGTTGAGGTTGCAGTTTTGTGTTTGTAGGCCACATGATTTTCCTTTTGCAGGTTGTGCCTCATAGTCCAAAGGTGTGTGATAATTTGGGAGGTCATTTTGAGTTTTGCATGTCATGTGGCTAAGCGAAGCTCCCTCACAACCACACCCAAGCCTCGACTTAGACTCATGGGAATTTTGGTAGGCTGCATCCTACATTTGGAGGAGATATTAGCAATCCATATGAAAATTATTGAGGTCATGCAAGCCTTTGGCAGGCCACGTTAGAGCAGCTACCCATGAATTCTCTGTTGCAGGCCTACAAGTGGTGTGAATTCCTCTATTATAGGAGCATCATCTCTTCCCAACATTGCGTTAAAAGAGAGGTTGAAAACCATTCGTTGGAGCCAGCAAGTGCCATAATTTGGATTTTTGCATGCTGTTGGGCATTAACATTTCATGTGGCTCAACCATAGCATTGGAAATACGAAATTTGGCACAATCTATGACATGCCAAGGAAAAGGTCGTGATCTTCTTGTGGAATGATTGCCTCTTTGAGGTAGATTTCCTTTGGAAATTCAGGGATTTGCAATTTTTGGGAGGGAACAAATCTTTCTTAGAGCACACCTTCTACTCACCCCTTGACTCCATTGGATGCCTCATTTGCAACAATTTTCCCCTTCCATTTTCTTGTATGCAGCTCCAACACCACCTCACATCTCTAGTTTTCTCTTGGCCACCCTAGATCTAGCCACCTCATTTTGCCTCTTCAATTTCATATCTTCTCTAATCTTCCCATATACAATATATGCCCAATTTTGGGCTTTGTATATTAGGGCCTTCATATGTATTTTGTTTTTCTAATTTTTGCATGTTTAGTTATGCTAGAAAGCACATGAAATAAAATTACAAAATAGAAGGGGGTGTAGATATATAGGAAAATTTGTAAGGTGTATTTATCAATTTGGTTCTTTCATTTAACTTCTGAATAAACAAACTTATGAATATTAAAAGTTGCTAATTAACTGCCAAGCTACACACTATTCCTCCAATTAGAAGAAAAAAGTGTTCTTTTGTTCTAAATTATTGTCTACATGAGCTTCCAGAGTCACATCCTCATGTGCTTCCAGAGTTTCTTTCTAGTATGCCAAAATTGAGCATTGGATAAACAATGGCATCATCCCTAACATAGGGCATCTTTGCAATTCTTCAATAGTTTCCACTCTCTTCTAGAATTTGAATAAATTGTTTGGATTTTTTCCACCTATATTTTCTCCTTTCCTCTTTGTTGACAACCACACCATCGTTGTTGGCCCACCATCTTCATCGCCTTTGCAACTTGTTCTCTATCAATCTTCACAAGTTCTTGGATCAACATCATCACTTTTATGATATATGGACATGTGAGTAGTTTTTAAGGGCATCCATCATTGCATTCTTTTCCTTTATCCATTTTTGCTTCTAATTAGTTTTCATTCAGGGGGGTGTCGGAGTAAATTAATCATCCTTAATTTACTCTAGTGCTTAATGCAAACTTAGGAAAAGATCATCTAGTTCTAATTACAAGTGTTATTGCATTAATTATGCATTTCAATTAGTTAAGTGACTTAATTGATTCATGCATTATGTTATCTCACTCCTCTCTTAGTCAAAACTCCATCATTCAGGGTCTCATGTTGAGTTCGCCTGAGTCTACATGAGGATATTCAATCCTGCATTGTTTTCATTCAATAATTGATTCAGTAATCAGTAATCATTATTGTTTCACATATTTATCTATGTCCTTGATCATTTTTCTTCCTAGATCTATCATGATTTTACACTAACACCGCACCTTGGCTGTGTTTTTTTGCCACTTTTTGTTGTAGGTTGTTGCGTGGGAAGTTTTAGGAATATGCATTGCCACAAGGAAAACACCAGGGATTAGTGTCATCAATGAGATTGTTTTGCCCCATTTTTAGTTCTCTACTTGAGCTTGGGTGAACACCTTGCAGTGGAGTAGGCACTGGTACTATTTGATTAGTTATTTGCATCTACGAATTTGTGCATGAGCCTCCTTGAAACTAGTTTTTTGGTAAGAAGACCTTCTACCTTGATAATTTTGGTAGGTTGGCTTTGGAGGTGCAAACTGGTTCTTCTTGATGGTGGTTATTTAATTGGCAATGGTCTACAACATCTCCTTGATGTCACTCATCTCATCCTTCGAAGAGACGAATGTAGAAGAAACCTTCTGCGGTGCACCCATATATGTGTACATAGATTGGGGAGGAGTAGGCACACTGGTAGATGATACTTCCTGGGTAGGAACTAATATTTCTAGAAATATAGGCATGTTGGGCCGAGGTGGGAAATTCCCACCGTCTATTAGATTATTCTTCGCCTTGATAGTCACGTTGTATGCATCAGGTAGAGTGGTTCCACTGAGAGAGTGTATCATCATTGAAATTTTAGCGTTAATAGATTTCAAGTAGAACATGAATACCAACTCGGCTGGTGGGTGGATAGCAACCTGAATTCTCTGCCAAGTTATATGGAACTGAGCATTGAAGTCAGTCATGGCTTCATATGGGGCTTGCTTTATGATCACCAACTGATGATATAGTGAAGACCTATCTCCATCATTCAAGAATATTTCGTAGAAAGGATCTTCGAGCTAATCCTAGGTACCAATAGTGTTAGGTTGCAGAGTGCGGTACCAATCTAGTGCCTTACCCTTGAAAGAGGCTACATGCAACCTTAGTACTATATTTTAGCCGGTGACTCCATGCACCAAACACACATTTGCCACATCTTGGAGGTGTTCAGATGGTATTTTTGAGCCATCCTCAGTGAATTTTGGTATAGCTTTTAAAGCAGAGGCTGGGATAGGGGCCTAGACAGTGAGTGCTACTATTGCTACAAGGGAACTTTCAGCATCCCATGCCACATAATTTTTGTTAACAATAGGCAACATGGCTAGTGGAGGGAGCAAAACGTTCACTATATGGGTTCCAGCTTGTATTGTTCCTAGTGGTGGCACTAACAAACCAGTGTTATTCACTATTTGGGATCTAGTAATAGGCCAATGGCTCATGCACCCACTTTAGATTTAGATACATTTAAGCAATACCACCTGGTGTGCCAAAAAAAGAAACTGTTGATGCCAAAATTTGATAAGGTAACAACCTTATGGGAAACTCAGTTAATGGGGGGACCAATTCTTGTGCTAAACTGAGTGACCGTTAGGTTTTTAAAGAAGTCAACTTCTTCTATATTTTGGGTTTTGGAATGGGAAAAGTAAAGAGATATAAAAAATAAAGATCTAACTAAGGCGATGCACCAAGATGTGGATATAGGCACAATAAATCTATCTTTTGGGATGTGATTTAAGGGCCCATTCAAAAACCTGCTAAGTCCTAGAATAACATAAATCAAAAATGAAAACTTGAATAATTTATCCAATAATATAAAATAACTCCCATACACATATACTGAAAAGAAAAGTAAAAAACATGATCTAAGTCAGTAAACTTGTATTGAAATCATAGAAGTTCTGCAAATAAACCAATTAGTATAGTATTGTCATAGTATAATATCTTATCAAATAGTTTAAGAAAATGGAAAGGCCGAACAATGGGACAGTTTGAGAGTCTTCTACAATAATCTAAAAATACTACAAAAGGATTGGTGTCTTTCACAATTTTTCTATATCTTTCAAACTCATTTTTGAGAGGAAGAAGCAATATATATAGAAAAAAATCCCACCACCTGGCAGGCCAATAATAGAAAAGATTCCCTCATCACAATCAATGATGCCCAAACCAATGATTTTCTTAGGCCGTTGCAACAAAAAAGATTTGATCCATGGAATGTGGTCTCCTTTGAGCTAGATGCATTCCTTGCGAATGATGGCGGTGGTCCCAATAGAGCCTCGTGAAGACATGTGTCACTCAATCATGAAGGCGGTTAGGACACATGGTGATATGGCAAGGCTTGTGTCTCGCTCTTCCCTTCCTCTCGATGAAATTCCCACAGGGAAGACACGTGGAGAAGTCCTTGCTACCGGTGTTGATTGTGGGGCCCACCAAAAGGTGAGCGTAGGCCAATGCTATGTGGCATGTAGATAGAGCCCGATTGAAAAGTGAAGGGAAGCAGTCTTTAAGTGCCCACAGTTTTGACACGTGGAAGCATGGTGGGGGCCGAAAGAAGAGCAAAGGAATAAATCCATATGGAGAGCGTCTGGCAGACACATGGTGAAAGCAGGTAAAGCTCATAAAAAAGGAACTGATGATGTTCAAATGTATGGTGTGCGGGCCGAACTTAGCAAAATACAAACCGCCTAGAGGGAGCTCATGGAAATTTATCCACAGTTACCACTTCTCTTGGTTTGACCCCAAGGTTAACTATCATAAACAAGATTTCTTTCAAAAGTGATGACACACTAATATTAATTTAATCGACAAAAATAGGTTTGACTCAATCTCTTGAATACCATGTTACATAATTGTAAGAATTTGGGTCTAGCAACTACCTCATATTCAAGTATTTACCGTAACTTAAGGGAATAACCTATTCTCCTACTTTTAAGGGTTTTGAGCTTCTTAGAACGTAAGTCCTCTTCTCAAGGTTAAAACTACCATCCATAGGTAACCATAAAGAATATATATAAAACAATATCTTTCAAAAGTTAATAGAGACAAAATAATTCCAAACCCTCTTGTTGAAAAGCAATGTAAACTCATTCCAAACTTTATAAATACAATATCATATTACCCTACTTAGCTTAATCCAACTTATCTCTTTATTTTGTAAATTAATTATATACATAAATAAACAAGCTATTTGTGCATGCACACACATACTTTTGTAAAAGAAATAATTTAACACATAATGATAACATAAGCAACTCAGCCAATGTAAAATCCAAGATTTAAAACTAGAAAAAGAATGAAAAAGAGATATTTTAATCATGCCTAGATTAAAATAGCTCAAATCAAATTCTTGAAACTCCTTGAGCTTCAAATCTTCTCAATGGCTCAACTCTAATATGATGCCTTCACAATTTCCAGCCATTCACTCTATTCTTGCAATTGTCATGCCCAACATTTGACGTGGACAAAAACACAAGTATTGTTTTTACTACTAATGCACTCACCATGCCTATCATGGTAAGTTACCATGTGTCTTGAACAATGATGCTCATGCAATGCTTTCACTTTCCCATAGAGGTTATATTCCCTATCCCTTTTTTTATTTAAAACAACCTTGGCAAGTACAAGTCAAGTAACTCTAGAATGACCAAGATAATTATTAAGTGCTATTACTTAAATTATCATGATAATTTGTTAAAACTATATAAAATGCATCTATATACATATATTTATTAATAAGTTCACATTTATAAAAAATATTAATAGTATAGCGATAACTTAATGCCATACTTATTTATGATGTCTAAATATATGAAGCGTTTATATAAATTTCTAAAAAATAAAAAAATTCAAGATTGATGGATTTGTCCCACTTCTTATAATTATATAAATTGAAAGATGCTCTATAAGCATTAGCCAATTTCTTATTGCACTTGACACCCCTACTTACAACTTTTACATTCATGAATTCCTTCCTTTTTCTTTACTCAGGGTCTAATAAATTGTGTACCCTCGTATTACCAACTTTAATAAGTTTTAAGGTCTTAGGTGCTCATATGTATGTGAACCTCATAGTATTTAGTGAATTAATTACAAGGGAATATTGTGATAATTCGGTCTATCAAAAAAACATTTAACTTAATATTTATTTAATTGTATTCTTTTTTTTTTTCACTGGGCCCGAGAAATAACCCACTATATGTTTAATAAAATATGTTATCCTTGGTTTGATCGTTGTTGAACTAATTGAAGTAGTTTTGAAATATATCTAAAATACGTTGTAACATAAAACTATCAAATTTAAGTATTTCTCTTCCCAAGGACATAAGAAGAATTAACAAATTAGAATACTACCCACATTACGACGCTCATCTATTATATGTGCTTACATAATTACTCATATACTAAATAAGTAGGGTCTCTTACTGAATAATGATAAAATATTGATATACCTATTCAATTTACATACATGCTATTCATATCAGAACGTGTTAATGACCCATAACCCTAAAGCTATATTCAAATGTTATTTTTATTTTATTTTTATCTTAAGTAAATATATAAAATATACGCTGCTTAAGACTTATTCTTCACTTACCACTATAATAAGTAAAAAAGAAAAACATTACTTTCTAAAATTTATAATAATTAACTAGACTAATCACGTATATATACATAATCGCAATGAAAATGCCTTAACTCCCGCCTACAATCCACTCTTGAATAGTCATAAAAATCAAAATATTATTTAAAGGGATTGGTCTAACCGACCACACAAAAAGTGACCCGCATGGACTGCATAAGGATTGAAGAACACTAGGGCTAGCTAGGCTGGTAATGCTACCACGAACTACCCAAATATCCAGACATAAACTCAGATCCATATACATAGAGATCGACGTCCCTTATAGATAGCAGAGAGTCTAGCCTCCCCTGTCAAACACCTCGTCTATTGAGAGAATAAATTCCATATGTCATGATACGGTGGTTAAATTCATGAGGTGTGATGAAATCCAAATGCCAGTGATACGGGCGGATGTGTTGGACGAACTGATCTACATGCTAAGATGTCCAATCAATAAGATGACTTCTACGCATACAACAATAAACTCACATGTCTGCAGCAGCAGGTTGTAACCAAAATTTCGTTGAACATCTTTGAATAAATATACATGCATAAATATATCATTTTTTATTTTCATTTGACCTTTGCAGATTTAGTCTCATTGAATGCAGACCTGTATCCATACAGATGTAGGATAAACATGCACCTTTTTTGTTATATGCATAGGTAGATGTTTTGACACTCAATCCCTTCCCTCTCATTTTAAACACAGACTATTCCAATATATTTATTACTATGGCCTACATATTATTATTTTAGCATTCATTTATACTGTGTTCTAATCTCAGTTTCTGTTCTATTTTATTAGATCAATGATGTTCAAAAATAGCACTACTATTACACTAAAGACACCAGCAAGTCTCAGCATTTTGTTTTTTTGAAAAAATTCATATCACCACCTAAATAAATAGAAGAGGAATATCCCAAAAGCCACTTACAACAGTATTTGAAGCACAACACCAATGGTAAAGAAAATACACCTGAGTCTGTTACTCTAATACAGTATTATTACGATTTCCTTTTTCACTCTCGAAAGTATTTTCTAATTTTCTTGATGCAAGAGTAGGAAACAATTGTTTTCATACACAATTGTTTTAAGAGAGACTATACTTACCATCTGGGGCTTGTCTATCGAACAACCTAGGGAAAAAGAATGCTTTCCGTTGGCTCTCACCATTCCATCGAGTCAAGAGGAACACCGAAACCCACAAACAAACCAAATAATCAAGGGACCCTTACAACCAACCTTCTTATCCACACACAGGGTTGAACAACCTCATGGTAATTTGTAGTTTTCACCAGGGTAAGGCAGCACAACATTTTTACATTGTCATTAAAACTTAAGATCCCAGTATTTACCCAATATTTATCATAGAATTGAATTCAATCCCATCCTATTCCACATCCAATGTGTTTAAGAACTCAGATGTGAAGTAGGGGAGGGCTTACCTCTCAGCTCAGATCACCAACTATCACGAGACAACAAATATATAACATAATTATCACATTCAAACATAGTTCAAGTATTCAAGTTAATATTCTTCTTTGACAAGTTGCAATTATAACATCAATTCCTATTAATTTCTCTTTTTAATATCATAATTATGTACACCAATTAAAAACACATTTCCCTTTCACAAAGTTAAATGATAACAACTATTAATTAAATTTAGACATAATCTCTAATCCTAGAGGATTCAATGCAAGATTATAACGAGTTACTTTCTAGATAGTGATCTAATAAGTTAAGAAATGTTTACTATGATAATAGAGAAAATATTTTAAAGAAAATAATATAATAAGTCAAAGAAATATTTACTATGATAGCATAGAAAATGTTTCAAATAAGGTTCAAGCCTTCTGTGGTGATGGTGATAATAATTTTCAAATTCTAACTTAACAACAATAATTGAAAGAGTAGGGATAAGTTTCCAATTCAAACTCCATTATGGGAATGGGTGACCATAGAGATGTATAGTAGCTATCTTAGGTCCATGTATTTTCTATGCAACATTAATGACTTGCTAATAACACTATCCAATAAAATAAGATGATATAATGTGCATCAAAATACTTGAAATAAAAGTATTAGGTTTATTCATATGACTACTTATCTTTGCTATTATTATGTATGTTAAAGATATAGGAGATAAGTTGGTGATACTAGAATCTCATTACTAAACTCAAAGATATTGCCCTCATGCTAATACAATTGTTAGGCATCAGATCATCATACATCACATGGTCAATCATTAGGTCAAGAATGTCTAGTCTATCAATTTTAACATTATTATTGGTAGAGAAATCTTGTAACTATGGTATAAGAAACAAGGCCTTATGACAACTGTCCCTTGCTTCTAAACTAATAGCTACAACTATCAAGCAATGCACAAATAAAAAAACAACCTTCCCTCACTTTTTTGACGAGTTGAAGTACATAATTTTGATGCTCTTTGCACTCAAAACTATAATTTTCCACACAATCTCACAAATATTCTATACTCAGAATATCAAAATGATTGCATGAATGAACTACCAAATGATGAGCAGTTTCTCTCCTTTGACTAAATTGAAAAATGGATACAAGTTTATTGCTAAAATAAAGCTCAATTCATTCAAATGATGCCACATCTCCCAGTTTCCTGGGAGTCCTAGGAGATTGCTATGCAAATTTTAGTTGTAAAAATGACTTTGAAACCAACTCAAAAGCCTTCCAAAATGACATAGCTTGGTGGGCGCAATTATCCTCATTCGCTAGAAGCTTTAAAACTTAAAAAAAATCCTTCATTTGGCACATTGGCAAGTCAAATCCATTAGAATTTCTCTTACTTTCTATTCCACAAGTCATGGGCTTGAAAGTTGTTGAATTCACATGCCTTTTACCCAGTCAAATGCCACTTTAGCATGGGTATTTTAATAGCTTTACATTACAAATTTCCCAACCAATTTGTGTGGCAGTTATATCATTATCTTAATGCCTAGTGTGGCACCTATATTGGTGACCTTTAATATTTGAAAAAAAATTTAAAATAGTTATTCATATTTCCTTTGCATGGCATGGTTGCCAAAGTAAATATTAACTTGAATAATATATATATTATAATATATACATTCTAATATATAATAATATATCTAATATATATATATTTCCTATATGAATGTCACATACGTATAATGTATCTACATATGGGTATACGTAGATATCATTATCTATGTACATTCTCATACATACATATGTACATATACAAGCCATCATGTGTGTGTGTGTATATATATATATATATTGAAATGAAGGAAAAATAGGAGTCGTAGAATGTCCCAAAATGGAAAGATAGATCCAAAGAGAGACAAAGGGGTCCTATCTTCCTTAATTCATTAGGAAATGAGATCCACATCAAACATGGACTAATAACCCTTAGGAGAGTCAACCTAAGATTTGAATCTTCATATTTCCCTTTTCACTAGGACAGGGGTCTAGGACAAGTTGTATTTTGGGGAGACAAATTTGAAATAACAAAAAAACTCAAAACCTAGATCTACAAAGTGCAATGAAGAGATTTATCACAAAATAGAAGGGAAAGATGAAATTTTTGGAAAAAATAAAGGTAATAAATGTTTTGCACCTATCAAAACTTGTTTTTTCTAGAGCCCTAACAGGGACTCATTTTCCCTATGGAAAATGGGTTCTGGTAGACTTCCCTTGGAGACTCTAAATCAGAAACTAGATCTTATGAACTATGAAAACCTGCTGCCTTTGAAACCCTAACAAGGACTCATTCACCCTATGGCGAATGGGTCCTGGTAGGCTCCAAAAAAATCTAAATTTGAATTTGAAGTTCCATACCTGCAATTCCTTCTTGTAACCTGAAATCCCTAATTTCATATTTGAATCTACCAATAATCTACAAAAAAAATCTTGATGTTTCTTGGTGGATAGGGTTTTTCGTCGGTCAAACACCAAGTTTGGTAATTAAACCTTGATGATAAATTGAAATATGAAACATGAAATGTGTGTACAATCCTAAACTTAAGTGTGTCTAAGATTAAGATCTCTAGTGATGTA
The DNA here is from genome assembly GCA_007258455.2 of Sequoia sempervirens. Classification (NCBI taxonomy): domain Eukaryota; kingdom Viridiplantae; phylum Streptophyta; class Pinopsida; order Cupressales; family Cupressaceae; genus Sequoia; species Sequoia sempervirens. The sequence continues at coordinate 655,968,065 of VDFB02281492.1, forward strand.
AAGAAACCGTACTCAATTGTGTTAGAATAGGATCTGTTGGTTTTTTTTTACACTGTAACCAGGTTCGTCTTCTAATCTACCTATGGAATTGCTAATTCTAATTAAGGGAAGCTCTAAGGACCTAGACCAACTGATGAGCACTTTAAAAAATCCTCCTGCACTTTGGGCTCTGCAAAACCTGGGAGGGTGATCCCCTAATGTGTTTACAACCTCTGCACCAATATCATAAACAATATTAACATATAATAGATAATCCCATTTAATAGCTCAATATGATAGGATAATATCAAATAGAATTGGCTGGTCATTGATAATATCAATTACCTGGAGCATGAGATAACTAAACACAATCCATAGTAAAATATAGTCATTGATTTGCAATTTGTAGCAAGCTCTAGGCAAAGATACAATTATTTAACTACATGAATAAGTACAACTTAGATCAATGCCATATATCCATTGCAGGAGTCAAATTCATAAGCATCTAGAGGTTTATGACAGATTTAATACATAACATATAAGATCCCTGACAATATTGCATTACAATTTCATCAATATGCATTCTAACTCAATACTACTTATCAAATCCTTATACATAACATATCCGCCTATAATCCCATTCAAGCATTTTAATTAATTTCTTGAATTAAAGCTAAAATAAAGATCACACACACCACAACAGTGAGATGAATGAAACCACCCTTAGTCATCTTATTCAAAATTCAGATATGCATGTATAGTGGAGAGACATGAGTTTCAATTTATCATTTCATCTCAAATGCTAGTACTTTTATACAACATTAAATCCCCATGAATTCAAAACCTATTACAAAATGACCTAGAACCTAACTTTCATTTTTCTCTAAAACCATCAGACTTTACAATTTGCTCTGTAACTTTAGCTAGACTCGACCAAAAATTATCTAACTTGCTAACTTGTACTTCTGGCCTTGAAATCCTTCTCATAGAAACTGAAGGAGCAAACAAGCATTAGACCAGAAAGTACACGTCACCAGCCAATTGGAACACCTAGTGATATTCCAAAATTTGTTACAATACCCATCACCTTGGGGAATATTCTCATTCATCATGTCAGCTGAGGAAAGTTGATGCAACAACAAAAACCACAAGAAATCCACGCTGAGACTGCCATCAAAGTAAAATTGGAAACCATTGTAACTGTAGCATCTGATTTACCACCTGTTAGTAGTCCATTCTTTTTACTCTTCTTTAGTCAAATATTTAGTTACCAATTTATGGTATTCTTCATCAGTCTAATAGTCAAAATTAATTACCTCATTCAACTTGGCATTATAAGGTGTGTATTTTACCGCTACCTGATTTGCATCCCTTTCAAAAGATTCCAAAAATGAGTTGGTACTAATGATTTTATCCATAAAGCTCACCAACAAATCATGATCTGAGTCACCGCAAATTAAATTAATTTGATCATTGATGACCTCACTTGCTTCATCCTTCCACTGTTGGAGTGACCTGATTTTCCCTTGCTCATCAATTATATCAAGTAACAATATGTTACCCCAATCATTGAAATTCTTCACCAACTCCCTAATCTTCCAACTCAAATCATCTGGTAGGGTCTAAAAACCTTGCAATGATTTAACGAATACTTGAGTAGGCTTTAATGATTTGGGCCTATTATTTGTGTCAAACCTTGAGGCCTTATACATGACATCCAAATCACTGGCCCTAGGGATCCAATTTTCAATCAATGGTATCACTACCTCTTGATCCCTATCAATATTCTTTATTCCATCTAACAACAAAGAATATAAAGAATGTATAAATAGTAACTTATTATCAACCTTTTCATTTAAATGCCTCAAGACAGTAGTAACAATCTCTTTTTTCCTTGAGAAAGATCCCTCCTCACTTACCCTCAAATATGCCTGTAATTCATCAATTCTTTGCAAGAGATGCTTCTTTGAAGGATCAACAGAGCACTCTATTTCTTCATCAATTTGTTCTAAAGTAGGGGTGAGGGAAGGATTCTGACTAGGAGACCCTAGTGTGGAAACAATTGGAGAAGCAGGAGGCACTAACCCTGCTGTGGAAGGTGACGTACTGGTCCCTGGAGCACTTGATGTCTCCCTAATATGTTTATACCTAAGCCTTTCCACCTCAGTCTACAACTCAACATTATTCTACTGTATCTTATTGTATTCCTCAATCAAAAGGTTATACTTTCCATTAGGCTCTTCTTTTCAACCCCCTCCCTTTCAACAGTCTTTTGGGCCAATTTGGCCACATTCATAGTCAAATTAGTGGCCTCAATGGTCGAAGTCTCTAAAGCTCTCTTTATTATTAATCCTCCTCTAAAATTTGGATTAATATTAGAAACATCTAGTTTTCTCCCTTGTGGGGCCAATGCCCAAATTTCCAAGGTTTCATACTCTTCACTGAAAGCAGAGTCTTGAAGTGCTACCTTGGCTTCTTCTTCGGAGTCTTCCAAGGGATGCTTGGACTTTAGAATAACATTAACTTCTACAACATCTATAATGTCCCATTCAGGCATAATCAATACTCCAGCCTGAATCACCAGTTTTCTTCCTTCTTCAGGAGTGATGTTCTTGAATTCTTCCAATAATTCATCTTTTACTTCCTCATCATTCTCTTGGCCTAACGTGTTAGGTCTTAGTTCTCTTTTTTGCCTATATTTATCTTGATATTCTTCAAATTTCATCCTCCATACCAATTTCAAGAATACAAGAGTTTTTACAAATGTATTGTCATCTAGAAACTCCTTGCATTCCTCCATTCTTACATCATTTACACTTTTACCTTTCATATCTAAATCAAATAAAACCAATTCAACTGGCCTAGGAGGGGAAGGCATACCAACTTGCATGTCATGATCAGTAACAATAATTTCATCCATCAAATTTGCCTATGGTTGATCAATTCTTTGCCTCTTCAGGATTGGCTCAGATGGTAGTGATGGGGGACTATCTTATGGTGATTATTCTAAATCAATGATTTTAATTTTCCCAAGCACTTTGAATTTTGGACCTGGTTGTGAAGGAAACTTCATTATTTGCTTTCCTTTTCTGTCCACTTCTTCTTCATTACTGTTGTCATCCTTTTTCCTCCTGTAAATGGGCCACCTTTTTGCAGGCTGGTATGCTGGCCTTCTTTCAATTGGTCTAGCACCTTGTTCCTGTACACCCAGACTCAGTTCTAAATTTATTTTTTTGGTTCTCAAGGTGCCCATAATCTCTTTGAAGTTCTCCATCAGAAAATCAATTTTCTGATGGTGGGGACTGAACTCCAACAGTGAATCATATTTCAGATGCATTTTGTGCACAACATCTAATAGCTTACTATAAGCTATCCATTTCTCCTTGTTCAACTCCTAGTTTATATTTAGGTCGAACTTGTTGCTAATCAGGTCCTCAAGAAAGTTGAATTCATGCACAAACTTTCCAACTGTTATTCTTTGTCTAAAAAGGGTAAATAAACCCTTAGGATCATGTGGCCAATTTGGACCACACCTCAAATGATAACCCTCAAATAATTTCTCAAAATGCACCCAACCTCCCTTTGAAAATGCAAAATCAGACACCACTATATAATTTGGGAAAAATGTTCCATTACCCCTCCCAGTGAGGTTGTCCTCATGAATACAACCTATTTGCCGCATAACTTCTATGAACCCCACTCTTGGTGGCACATTGTGTGGCAATCTATGAGGGCCTCCCTGAAAACCATATACCCTCAAAATAGTGCTAACTAGATATGGGATAATGTCACCCCAGTTATGGCAGACTTTTAATTCTAGATTCCTCCCCTTTGGCCTGAGGAAATCATGTAATTCCTTAGGGATCCTAGGTACATTCACCATCAATGTAGCCCTCAATCTGGAAGCAAAGCAATTATCAAATTCCATATAACTGGTACTTTCCTTATTGCAAGATAAATCTGCAACCCATATTTGTACTGGCAATCTCTCTCCATCAACCGATTGCCTTAATTTCATCCTTTTAGAGAAGAAATCAACATTCTTGAACAAGATCATATGGATCAGCATAGAATACCAAAATAATTGAGTGTTGGTATCGTTTTTCTACAACTTTGACAACCCTTCATGTATCCTCTCAGCCAAGAAAGAAGCAAAGTCATATGTCACAGAGAAGTTAGGGTGTTGTATTTTCACCCCCATGAACATGTATATAATGGGCATCTCTGCACTAGGACTAAAACCCAAAATATGAAACAATGAATAGAAAGTGGCCAGGAAATGATTTGCAAACCAATTTAATCTAAAAGGTTCCTGGTCACTAGGGCTGATATGAAATCTTGAACCTCCTGTCCTAGCCAAATGAGGTGGAAGAAACTTAGCTCTAAAACGAGACTTCAACTTTGCATATTCCTACTTCATTTCCTCAAGATTGATAGGAACCAAGTCATCACTCGGTTCAATCAAGTCAAAAATCTATTGGACCTCTTCTCTATTAACGCTCACCAGAAGCTTTCCATCATTATCCTTGATTACCCATGTGACAGGGTCATATCTTGCAGCCACTGCCCTAAGCAGGTCTACATCGGGGAACACATTTGGTAGCACCAACTTTCCTAAATCATACATCCAACCATTTGAAAAGGGGTGAGAAAAATTCCTCTCTCCATACCACAATCTGAACATTTCCAAGCCTCTAAGAGGAACCCTAGCATCGACTATGTTGGAGAAATTGTATACTAACCCTTCCCCCAGGATTTTCCCTCGCATTATAATCAATCCCTTCTTCCTATCATTCGTTGACAAGGGCAATTAATCCAGGAAATCATCATAGAGGTTTCTTCTTAAATAGTCAACTTGGCTAGAATTTTGCTTTGGTGGTGCCATCTCAGTCAAACTAGGGCCTCTTTACAACATTATACTTCAAATAGCTAGGACTAACCAGAGATAGAAAATCACAAAACAAAACACTACGATTTCTCACAACTATAATTAAATTATAGCCCTAACACATTTGTCAACAAGCTCAATGACAAGCACAACAAATATTTTCCCAAATTCAAGTGGAAAATGACTGAAAGACATAGAAATTAGCTCATGGCTTTGTTCGCAAAAATCCCAAATTCTGGCTGCAATGATTCACAACTTTGCTTTCAGCTCTGAAACTGCTCTGCAAAATACTTGAATGCTTTTTAATACAAATAAAGCAAGAGAATTGATTTTATTTTGATCAAATCATGCCAGTAAGTGTCTCATCTACCATTAAAGCTCACTCACATGCTGCACAAATAGCTCCAACCATATTTGATGCAAATTTAAATTCGAGCCATTGATCTTTCACTTAGATCAAATCATCAAACGATCGCCTTCAAAACAAGTTGACACAATCAACAACACAACAATAAGGGGCCCAACACACCATACACTACCAAAGAATTCCACATGGTAGTCACCCACAATATCATGATCAGTAAAGATCCTATAACTATGGATCACGTGATGGTGGGCAACCGTAGATCTTGAGCATCAATGATCTTGTTCGTTCAACACAGTCCTCAGCCTTATCATTAACCACCAAGTAGCTTTCCCACCTAGATTATAATACATCCATTGATTTAAAACATGTGCATCATAACAACACTTTAGTAACCCACCTTCTAATGTATTAAGGATGGATTAATTTCCTTTATGCTTTTGGCATCATCAGATGAGACACATGGCACTCACCCATGATATCACGATCAATAAAAACCTTGTAACTTTCGATCATGCGATGGCAGGCAATTGTTGAATATGATGATAATTGATCGACAGTCAACCAAATTTATCTCCTTCAACCACACCAAAAAGGACACATGGTGCCCACTCGTGATATCATGATCAACCTAAGCATTGTGGTGTGGTCATCGTGGGATGGCAGGAAACAGATGTGATCAAACAGTAGTTGATCAACGATCACACGAATTTCATCCTTCTGCAAAATAAAACATTTATTAAGAGGACAAGGGGACATCACTAGGCGGATGGTAAACAATGACATAAGTTTTTTTTAAACTGTGAAACACAGGGCCAACTAGGACTTAGGAAAATGAAAAATCTAGCGGAGGAAATAAAATTAAAACAAAGGGACTTAGCCTAGACGAACCGATAGGACATAAGTCATTTTAAAATCCCCTAAAAAATTAACAATGAGATAGATCCCAACCAAGGCATAAAATAAACACAAGGGTTTTACATAGATCCCAACCAAGGTATAAATTAAACACAAGGGTTTTACATGTAGGAACAGCTAAAACCCCAACCTTAAGACATTTTCAACACCATGAAAGACTAGTAACACTAGGCAGGGTAGGAATGGAACATAATGAACAAAAATTAATGAAGTTCCATCAGTGGCTCCAGTTGGGGACGTTCATTCCACTGGAATGAAGTGAGAATTCAGAATCTCAGGAAGAGCAGACCAAGATCCATAGATGACCAAAAAGGGACTATTCGGACAAAACAACCCAAACTATGTACAAGATATATACAAAATATACAAACCTAAACTACTGTTCATGGAAAAGAATACTTCAAGTGAAGTATAACTTCAAGAATTGTCCATGAACTAGCAGTTAAAGAATATCCCCTGTCATATCTTGGAGAAAGTATGAATCTTCACCCCACTTACCACTAATAAAAAATGGACCCAACCAGATTGCGTCAAATTTCCCATGTTTCCCTTTATCTTCCAATCTAGCATTCCACATTAAAACTGAATCTCCATCTTTGAAAGTCCTTGCAATTGCCCTCTTTTTATACAAATTCTTTACTTGCAATTGCAACTTTGCATTTCTCTTTTGTGCTTCCCTCCTGGTTTCATCTAATTCTATAAGAGCTTCCACTCTCAATTCCATCTCATCATCAATTTCATTATCATACATTTGGACAAACTTATACATTTCCATTAAGTTGTTTTGGGGTAACTTGGAATTTATCCCATAAACCAATTCAAATGGGGGCACAACCTATTTCCTTCTTCACAGTTACCCTATCTACCCAGACTGCTAATCTTAGCTTAGAATCCCAAGCCCTCTTATTTTGATCCAAGATTCTTTTAATGATCTTCATCAAGCTTATATTGCTTGATTTTTCATGTCCATTTCCTTGTGGGTGGTATGGTGATGAATAAGAAATTTGGATGCCATGCTTCTCACAAAATTCTATGTATTCTTCAGATCTAAAACACATTGCATTGTCTGATACAAGCCTTTCTAGACATCCAAATCTAGTCAATATGTTGCTCATCAGGAAGTCAATCACCACTTTACTAGTGGCTTTCTTTGTTGGAATTACTTCCACCCACTTGGTGAAATAATCAGTGGCTACCAATATCCATGAGTGACCTCCACTAGATTTAGATACTATCTCTCCTACAAAATCAATAACCCATTGCTGAAATGGAGCTTGTACTATAGCTAGTTTTAGAGACAAGTTACCAGAAAACTTTAACTTACGAGAGAAACATTGACAAGCATCATATGCCTTCACTAGTTGGTGTGCATCCTTAAAAACTGTAGGCCACCAAAATCCAACCCTCATTATCTTATGTGTATTTTTTTCAGCCATATAATGTCGTCCACAAACTCCACCGTGCATTCCACTCAGAAGTTCTTGTGCTTGATCTTGGTCAACACACTTCAGCATGACACCTTCTCCATTTCTCCACTAGAGCTTTCCATCTATGATAACATATTTGATAGCATGTAACTTCAATGTTCTTTTCTCATTTTCACTCAAGTTGTCAGGACATTTCATTTTTTGCAAATAATATATCACATCTCTGCACCATTTAGAATGCTCCATATCACATATGTGTGATCTATTTTCATCTTCTAGCAAATTTATCTAATTTTCTTCTAGATTGCTTTTGGCCATGAGCTTGGAAAATCCTTGTCCTCTCACTAGTTTGGTAATCTGGACCTCAATATTGAATTTCTGGATCCTATTTATCCACCTACACCTTCTTCTTGATACTTCCTACTGTGTGAAATTGTCCTTAATAGCAAAGCTAGGTACATATGCAATTACAGTAGCTCCCATCAAATAAGGCCTAAAATCTTTTACCGCTTTTACCAACGCATATGCCTATTTTTCATTTATATCATACCTAAGCTTTGCATCTTGTAGATATTTGTTGAAAAAGGCTATAGGCTATTCAAAACCTTCTGCATTCTTTTGCAAACAAACAACTGCAATTGTGTGGAAAGAAGCAAATGAGAAAATCTGTAAAGGTTTGGAAAAATCAGGGATTCTTAACACATGAGCCTCCTTTATTGCTTGCTTAATGGCTTGGAAAGCCTACACAGACTCCTTATCACATTCAACTTTGGCTCCTTTCTTGAGAATTTTGAAAATAGGGTGAATTATCTCAACGAAATTTGTCACAAACCTCAAGAAATTGATTTGTCCAAAGAAAGATTGTATTCCTTTGACACTTAGGGGTTGTGGAATGTTATCAATTGCACTTGCCCTCTATGGATCAATTTTTACTCCATCCTTGGAAACTATATGTCCCAATAGTTTTCCTTCTAGTACTCCAAACACACATTTCTTCAGATTCAAAGAAATACCGTACTCCAAGGCTCTAATGAATATCTTCTCCAGATGCTCACAATGATCCTCTTCCTTTTTAGAATATGTTGTCAATTCATCTTGGTAGATCACCAAAAATAAGTTAATGAAATATGAGAATGCCACATCCATGGCTCTTTGAAAAGTAGCCCCTACATTTGTTAGACCAAATGGCATTCTTACATAAACATATGTTCCCTATGGTGTGGTGAAAGTTGTCTTAAACTTCTCAGAATCCTTGACCATGAGCTAGTTATAACCAGAAAAACCATCCATCATAGACATTAATTCACAACCTGTCATCCTTTGCAACATGGCTTCCATATTGGTTAATGGGTAATTGTCTTTTAATGAAGACACATTCAATATTCTGAAATATACACATAACATGATGTCTCCATTTTTCTTCCTTATTGGTAACAAGTTTGATACCTAGGATGAATTTCTGATTGGCTTGATGATTCCTGCATCCCTTAGTTTCGTTAATTCTTCTTGCATTTTGGGGGCCGAGGTGGGATTAATAGGCCTTTCCTTTTGTCTAAATGGCTTGGCATCATCACGCAAAGGAATCTCATGTTGGAAAATATCCTCCCTGTATGCCTTATGGTCATCATAGGACCATGCAAACACATGCCTAAACTTCCTTAATAAGTCAATTAGAATCCTCCTCACCTTTGGTGACATTTTCTTTCCAATATATACCTTCTTTGGGGATGCTTTTGTTCCAAGATTTATCTCTTCCAAATCATCAGGATGAGAAACAATATGATTAGCCTTTGTCTTATCCTGATTATCAAACACTCTATCTAGTACAACTAAACCCTTGGGAATTGTGTTTTTCTTTAACTGAATGATCTCATTTCCAAATATAGTATCCTTACCATCAACATTTTCAACCAAATCTCCAAATTCAATTTCCTAATTTTCATACTCTCACACACAATTCAAAAACCTTAATATATCATCATCATTATCAAAAACCTACCAATTTTTTATATTATTAGGGATAGATGGCCTGGATTGCACCTTGACCTTTGAAATTCCAACATAATTCATATCATCTAGTTTTAATGCATGTTGACTAATAGGTCTGCCACTTTGTTTTGACCTCTTTCTGTCCATCCTATGCCAAATGTATCAAATCTCTCCAATTCATCCCAAACAACATTCCCATACTGTTTCAACCTCTTATTCTTTGATACAAACTTGGATCTAACTTGGGAGACCACAAGCTCAAAATCCCCAATTGCCTTGAGCTTCTTGATCCCATGTTTTTTAGCCAATCTCAACCCTAATAACAAGGCTTCATACTCTACCACATTATTTGTACATTCAAATAACAAAGTGAAAGAGAACCTCAATGTCTTTCCACTTGGTGATCATAACAAGACACCTACACAAAACCCTTCTTTTGAACTTTCACCATCAAAATACATAGTCCACAAGTCATCAGATTCTGACAATTGTTTTATTTCTGTATCAATCAATGTAGTAGGCTTATCACAATTGCTAGGGAATCCCTCAACCCTAAATTCATCTATACCATTGTCAATAAAAAATGTCATATTCTCAATCAAGCCATGCTCAATCATATGAGGTACTTTTGATTCTCTTTCAATTTTGACAACCTTACCATCAATACAAAAAGTAGCAAATGAAAAATCACATTGCATGTTACCCCCCATTGATGCACTCCATTTTCTTGACAAGAGCATTCCAAAATGAGGTGGGATGTCTGCAACTAATAAGGTCATGACTAAATCCTTTTCAGGGTACTGAGTCAATTTATAAGGCAATGCTCTGATAGTTCCAATAACCAGCACTTCTCTTGAATCCATAGCATAACATTTACCTTGAGCAGTATCTACTGTCAAGCCCATTGCCTCCATTATTTTGACTAGCATAACATTATTTGATGCCCCTAAATCTATAATACAATTCTTTAAAGTTTTCCCATTTATATCCATACTTAATAAAAAAGGGGTTATATTTTCAAGGAACATGTTAATAGAATTTCCTAAATACACAGGGGGAATTTGTGACACAATTCCCTCCACTTCCTTTTCTTTCTCCTTGTCCTTCACTTCTTTACCACTTCCTTGTTTAGTCTTATTACCAAAAACATATGTGATCAAGGCTATTGTCTTTTCTTTGTGTTCATTTATTCTCATCATTTCTAGCAAATGTACAACTACTTTAACCTAAGAAAGAACATGAAACATATCCACAGGTGTATATTTAGGAAAATGAGACACCATACCTTCATCATTTTCCTTTTTCTCTTGTTGATTACTTCATCCTAGCTTCTTTTGCTTCTTATCCTCTGTAATAGGTTCAACTAACTTTGTAATCACCTTTGTCTTCACCAATGATGCAGTTACATCTTCTTGAGGCTTTGGGGTCTCATTCCTTTTTTCCCAAACCTTATCACTCTTAACTTCTTTGACTTTTACAACATCCTTTTTTTGTCAACCTTAACACCTTTGTTTTTATCCTTTTTCTCTTTAATAAACAAGCCAACAGGTTTACCGTGCTCACTACCCACAGTCTCATTTCTCAATTGAAGTGAACTTCTCATTTGAGCATCCATTTCCTCAGTCAATCTTGCAATCTCTTCTTCTGACGGTCTCCTTAAGGACACTGAATCTTTAGCCTGCTCCATATTGCAAGCATTATGATCAAAATCACCTTCCTCATCAGGAAAGACCTGTTGATGATACATCTCACTTCTTTGCCTCTGATTATCCACATCAACTTCCTGTATTTCATCATCAGAGGAACATTCTGCTTCATCAATGTATGATCTATCCATACAAACATCTACATCATTTTTCTCATATTTTGATGTCTGCTCATGAGCATCCTCCTCTATTTCCTCAACAACAAGCAATTGAGCAACACCATAGTAATTTTGATCATGTGGATGTTAAGACACTTCACACCATGGTCTATCCAGTACTAGATTTACTAAATGTTTCTGCGAGGGGTCTGGTGTATGTTGATCATTTTGAAGCTTCTGGATAGGCAAGATTGGTTTTCCATCTTTCCAATTTGTATTGTAAGGATAATTTTTCAATCTAGGCTGCCTATTATTTTTATTATAGGATTTCCTTTCATTTCCTATACCCTTCTCTTGCTTAGCAACAATTTTCTTTGTCTTTCAAAGTACTATAAAACTTTTCCCACTTTTCATCATCTTTAGGCTTTGCAACTGAAACCTTCTCAGTCTTATTCTTAGGATTTTTTAAAAGTGTAGGTTCTTCCCTCCTACCATATTTCCCATAATCTCTTCGATTACTTTCAATATTTATAACCACCCTAAATGCATCCCTCATAGTCCGAGGGTCTTTATCTCTGAGGAGATATGCCATTTTAGCATCAAAAGAATTGAAATATGTAGTTAAACAAACATTTTCATCAAGCCTTAAAACCTGGAACAACTTATACATTGCTTTCTGATATCTTAAATTAAACTTTGTCCTAAGCTCATTCAATGACTTCTTGATGTTTTTAAACTCATTTAGCATGAAACTTGCATTAGTTTTATCACCATACTGCTCCTTGAAACACTTTTCAAACTCATCCCATGAACCAATACTAGCATTAGATAGACCTCTATACCAATCCCTTGCATCCTCTACCAGAGATTATACAAACAATTTCATTACAATATCTTCATGTTCTACCTCATAATCATTTAACATATCCATGAAAGCTTTTAAGTGTTCCTCTGTTGTCACAACATTATTGTTGACAAACTTACTCATATTTTCTCTCAGGTCAGCAGGGATGGGATTTGGATAACCAGGGATGCCATCAAAGAATAATGGCCTATACCTTTCCAACTATATAGGTCGCCATTGAAATAAGCCTTCATTCTTCTGAGAATCATCACCAGACCCTAAATCTTGTATCTTAGGACCATCTTGAGTTAGATTTACAAACCTAGTTGCATAAGTCTTCAGGCCAAAATTATTTATGATGGGATCTAGATTAATTTTAGGACCGTCCTTTAAGGCATCTTGGTGATTTGATGAGGTTGTAGCTTGTGTAGCCTCATCCATATTTGAAATCTTTAGGAAACTTATTTTCCTCTTCATTTATGCATTCACAACCTCAATTTTTGTTCTCTCCAACTCTTATGCCAGAGCTTCACTCTCCCTTTTAGTCTTTTCTAAGGTAGATTCTGTTTGAAATGACACATGTGGCTGGAGATCTTGTTGAATGGAATGTGGAGTCACTTTCTCATTTATTTTAATCCCCTCAACCTTTTTCTTTCATTTTTCCAAGGTAGGCTTAAGGTTTGTATTACTCAGTTGAGACTTAACATGATTTGAGGGCTTTGGGTTAGCAGGTTTGGGTTGGACATCAATGTGGCCTACTGGGTTTTCTTTAGACACATGCTTTGTTTCCTTATTAGCAATCTTCTATACAACCAGACCCTCAACACTTGGTTTAGGTTCTTCTTGGTTTAGGAACTTCATTGTTTCCAACTGTCTTGTCAACCTATCCCTTTCAATCACAACATTCCTCAACTTTGCTTCACTTTCTTTTTCTCTTTTCAGCCCTAGCTCAACTTGCTCTTGGATTTCCCACTTCAAGTAGTGAATGTCTCCAAAAACATCATCAGGGTTAGGAAAATTCACATCAAAACTCAATGTATCATCTAGATCTATTAAATTGACCCCTTCTAGTACATGTTCAGACAATAAAGGGTTTACATCATTTTCAGCAGGAGGAGGCACATCATTGGTGCATTCTCTATGATGGCTTCAACTTCTACTCCTGCCTCTTCTCTTCTCACATATTCGACACTAACAAGCCCTTTATTTTGACATGTCACATCTTCTTGAACTGGTGTATTAAATAATTAATCAAAAAATACACCACCATTTGACTTAGAATTTCTAGACACCTCTTCAAGATTCTCAGGGATAGGGTGTAAAAGATTACTCGTACCTTGGTGTACAAAGTTCTATGACACGGGAGTAGTAGTACTAGATTATATTCTTTTCTTTATACAGTCCTTCTTCACTTTGGGAAGTTCACCTTCCAATTTCTATTTCGGATGATTCTTCATGAATGACCTAGTGTTCTTCATTCTTCGTACTAGTCCACAAGTTTTTTCCACTTATAATAAACCTTTCAAAATAAAATGTACACTAGTACAGAGACTTTCGAGTCGCCACCCAATTTTCTTGGGAATACCAAATACCTAAAGACATGTGGTGGAATATAAAAACCTTTGGAACCTCGTACTGACAACACACAAAAGTGCTTTACAACATAACTTTTAACACTTATGAAAATAGAAGAAGTGGACAAACCTAACATAGAATTATAGGCTCAACCTTCAAACTACAAAAACACTATGAGAACTCTATGCAAAATGGACAACCGACACACTGAAAAGAGGTATTAAAATTAGCTTCCCCAATAGAGTTGCCATTTTGTTGGTTTTTTTTACACTGTAACTAGGTTTGTCTTCTAATCTACCTATGGAATTACCAATTCCAATTAAGGGAAACTCAAAGGACCTGGACCAACTGACGAGGACTTTAAAAAATCATCATGCACTTTGGGCTCTACAAGACCTAGGAGGGTGATCCCCTAATGTGTTTACAACCTCTGCACCAATACCATAAACAACATTAACATATAATAGATAATCCCATTTAATATCTCAACATGATAGGATAATATCGAATATAATTTTTTGTTCATCGATAATATCAACTACCTAGCGCATGAGATAACTAAACACAATCCATAGTAAAATATAGTCATTGATTTTCAATTTGTAGCAAGCTCTAGGCAAAGAAAAATAATTATTGAACTACATGAATAAGTACAACTTAGATCAGTTCCATATATCGATTACAGGAGTCAAATTCATAAGCATCTAGAGGTTTATGATAGATTTAATACATAACATATAAGATCCCTAATAATATTGCATTACAATTTCATTAGTGTGCATTCTAACCCAAATACTACTTATCAAATCCTTATACAAAAAATATCCGCCTATAATTCCATTCAAGAATTTTAATTAATTCCTTGAATTAAAGCTAAAATAAGGATCACACACACCACAATAGCGACATGAACGAAACAACCCCTAGTCATCTTATTCAAAAATCACATATGCATGTACAGTGGAGAGACATGAGTTTGAATTTATCATTTCAACTCAAATGCTAGTACTATTATACAACATTAAATCCACATGAATTCAAAACCTATTACAGAATGACCCAAAACCTAACTTGCATTTTTTCGCTAAAACCATCAGAATTTACAATTTTCTCTACAACCTCACCTAGACTTGACCCAAAATTATTTAACTTGCTAACCCATACTTTTGGCCTTGAAATCCTTCTTATAGCAAAATGAAGGACAAAACAAGCATCAGACCAAAGAGTACACATGTCACCAACCAATTGGAGCACCTGGTCATATTCCAAAATTTGTCACAACAACCATCACCCTGGAGAATATTCGCATTCATCATGTCAGCTCAGGAAAGTCCATGCAACAACAAAAATTGCAAGAAACCTGTGTCAAAACTGCCATCAAAGCAAAACTGGAAACTGTTGTAACTGCAGCATCTGATTTACCACTTGTTAGTAGTCCATTCTTTTTACTCTTTCTTAGTAAAATTTCTAGTTACCCATTTCTAGTATTCTTCATCAATCAGCTAGTCAAAATCAATTACCTCATTCACCTTGGCATTATAAGGTGTGTATTTTACCGCTACCTGATTTGCATCCCTTTCAAAAGATTCCAAAAATGAGCTATTACTAATGATTTTATCCATACAGTTCACCAACAAATCATAATATGAGTCATCACAAATTAAATTAATTTGATCATTGATGACCTCACTTGCTTGATTTTGCCACTGTTGGAGTGACCCGATTTTCCCTTGCTCATCAACTATATCAGGTAACAATGTGTTACCCCAATCATTGAAATTATTCACCAACTCCCTGATCTTCCTACCCAAATCATCTAGTAGGGTTTGAAAACCCTGCAATGACCTAACTAATACTTGAGTAATCTTTAATGATTTGGGCCTATTATTTGTGTCAAACCTTGAGGCCTTATACATGACATCAAAATCATTAGCCCTAGGGATCCAATTTTCAATCAATGGTATGACTACCTCCTAATCCCTATCAATATTCTTTATTGCATCTAACAACAAAGAATATAAAGAATGTATAGATAGTAACTTGTTATCAACTTTTTTATTTAAATGCTTCAAGACAGTAGTAACAATCTCTTTCTTCTTTGAGAAAGATCCCTCCTCACTTACCCTCAAAGATGCCTATAATTAATCAATTCTTTGCAAGAGATGCTTCTTTGTAGGATCAATAGAGCACTTTGTTTCTTCATCAATTTTTTTCTAAACGAGGGGTGAGGGAAGGATTCTGACTAGGAGACCCTAGTGTGGAAACAATTGGAGAAGTAGGAGGCACTGACCCCGTTGTGGAAGGTAATGTACTGGTCCCTAGAGCACTTGATGTCTCCCCAATCTATTTGTACCTAAACCTTTCCACCTTAGTCTACAACTCAACATTCTTCTACTTCATTTTGTTGTATTCCTCAATCAAAAGGTTATACTTTTCCATTAGGCTCTTCTTTTCAGCCTCCTCCCTTTCAGTAGTCTTTTGGGCCAATTTGGCCACATTCATAGTCAAATTAGTGGCATTAGTGGTTGAGATCTCTAAAGCTCTCTTTATTATTAATCCTCCTCTGAAATTTGGATTAATATCAAAAAAATATGGTTTCCTGCCTTGTGGGGCCAATGCCCAAATTACTAACATTTCATACTCTTCACTGAAAGCAAAGTCTTGAAGTGCTAGCTTGACTTCTTCTTCAGAGTCTTGCAAGGGATGCTTGGACTTTAGAATAGCATTAAATGCTATAGCATTTGCAATGTCCCATTCATGAATAATCAATACTCCAACCTAACTCATCAGTTTTCTTCCTTCTTCTGGAGTGATGTTCTTTAATTCTTCCATTAATTCAGCTTTTACTTCCTCATTATTCTCCTGGTCTGACCTGTCAGGTCTTAGTTCTCTTTTCTTCCTACATTTATCTTGATATTCTTCAAATTTCATCCTCCATACCAATTGCAATAATACAAGAGTTTTTACAAATGTATTGTCATCTAGAAACTCCTTACATGCCTTGATTCTTGCATCTTGTACACTTTTACCTTTCATATATCCAAATCAGATAAAACCAATTCAGCTGGTCTAGTAGGGGAAGGCATACCAACCTAGATGTCATGATCAGTAACAATAATTTCATCCATCAAATTCTCTTGTGGTTGATCAAATCTTTGCCTCTTAGGGCTTGGCTCAGATGGTGGTGATGGGGACTATCTTTTGGTGATGATTCTAAATCAATGATTTTAATTTCCCTAGGCACTTTGAATTTTGGACCTAGTTGTGAAGGCAATTTCATTATTTTCTTTCCTTTTCTGTTCACTTCTTCTTCATCACTGTTGTCATCCTTTTTCCTCCTATAAATGGGCCACATTTATGTAGGCTGGTATGCTGGGCTTGTTTCAATTAGTCTGGCACCTTGTTCTTGTACACCCAGACTGAGTTCTAAATTTATTTTTTTGGTTCTCAAGGTGCCCATAATCTCTTTGAAGTTCCCTATCAAAAAATCATTTTTCTTATGGCGGGGACTGAACTCCAATAGTGGATCATATTTTGGATCCATTTTGTGCACAACATCTAATAGCTTACTATAAGAAATCCATTTCTCCTTGTTCAACTCCTATTTATTTAGGTTGAACTCATTTCTAATTAGGTCCTCAAGAAAGTTCAATTCATGCACAAAATTTTTAGCTTTTATTCTTTCTCTAAAAAGGGGTAAAGAAACCCTCAGGATCATGTTGCCACTTTGGACCACACCTCAAATGATAATTCTCAAAGAATTTTTGAAAATGCACCCAACCTCCCTTTGAAAATGTAAAATCAGACACCATTGTATAATCTGGGAAATATGTTCCCTTACCCCTTCCAGTGAGTTTTTCCTCATGAATACAACTTATTTACTACATAACTTCTGCAAACCCCACTCTTGGTAGCACATTGTATTGAGTTATATGAGGGGCTCCCTGAAAAGCATATACCCTCAAAACAGTGCTGACTGGGTATGGGATAATGTCACCCCAGTTATGGTAGACTTTTAATTCTAGCTTCCTCCCCTTTGGCTTGACGAAATCATGTAATTCCTTAGGGATCCTAGGTACATTCACCATCAATCTAACACTCAATCTGGAAGCAAAGAAATTGTCAAATTGCACATAACTGGTACTTTCCTTATTGCAAGATAAATATGCAGCCTATATCTGTACTGGAAATCTTTCTCCATCAACCGATTGCCTAAATTTCATCCTTTTAGAGAAGAAATCAGTATTCTTGAACAAGAACATATGCATCAACATAGAATACCTAAAGAATTGAGTGTCAGTATCATTTTTTTGCAACTTTGACAGCCCTTCATGTATCCTCTCAGCCAAGAAAGAAGCAAAGTCATATGTCACAGAGAAGTTAGGGTGTTGTATTTGCACCCCCATGAACATGTATGCAATGGGAATCACCGCACTAGGACTGAAACCAAAAATATGACATAATGAATAGAAAGCGGCTAGGAAATGATTTGCAAAACAATTTAATCTGAAAGGTTCCTGGTCACTAGGGCTGATATGACAGCTTGAACCTCCTGCCCTAGCCAAATGAGGTGGAAGCAACTTATCTCTAAAAAGAGACTTCAAATTTGCATATTCCTGCTTCATTTCCTCGAGATTGATAGGAACGAAGTCTTCACTCGGTTCACTCAAGTCAAAAATTTGTTGAACCTCTTCTCTATTAACACTCACTAGAACCTTTCCATCATTATCCCTGATTACCCATGTGATAGGGTCATATCTTGTAGCCACTGCCCTAAGCAGGTCTACATTAGGGAACACATTTGGTACCACCAGCTTTCCCAAATCATACATCCAATCGTTTGAGAAGGGGTGATGAAAGTTCCTCTGTCCATACCACAATCTGAACATTTCCAATCTTGTGAGAGGAACCCTTGTATCAGCTATGTTGGAGCAATTGTATACTAACTCTTCCCCCAAGATTTTCCCTCATATTAGAATCAATCCCTTCTTCCTATCATTCGTTGACAAGGGCAATTGTTCTAGGAAATCATCATAGAGGTTTCTTCTTAAATAGTGAACTTGGCCAAAATGTTGCTTTGGTTGTGCCATCTCGGTCAAACTAGGGCCTCTTTACAACATTATACTTCAAATAGCTAGGACTAACCAGAGATAGAAAATCACAAAACAAAACACTGCAATTTCTCACAACTATAATTAAATTATAGCCCTAACACATTTATCACCAAACTCAATGACAAGCACAACAAATATTTTCCTAAATTCAAGTGTAGAATGACCAGAAGACACATAAATTAACTCATGGCTTTGTTTGCAGAAATCTCAAATTCTAGTTGCAATGATTCACAACTTCGCTTTTGGCTCTGAAACTGCTCCGCAAAATACTTGAATGCTTTGTAATACAATTAAAGTAGGAGAATTTATTTTATTTTGATCAAACTGTGCCAGTAAGTGTCTCATCCACCATTAAAGCTCACTCGCGTGTTGCACGAATGACTCCAACCATAATTGATGTAGATTTAAATTTGAGTTGTTGATCTTTCAGTTAGATCAAATGATCGAATGACCTCCTTCAAAACAAGCTGACACAATCGCCAACATGGCAATAAGGGGAACACCATACCATACACTAGCAAGGAAGTCCACGTGGCAATCACCTGCAATATCTTGATCAGTAAAGATCCTGCAACTTTGGATCATGCGATGGTGGGCAACCATATATATTGAGCATCACTGATCTTGTTCGTTCAACATAGTCGCCAGCCTTATCATTAACCACCGAGCAACTTTCCTACCTAGATTATAATAGATTCATTGATTTAAAACATGTGCATCATAAGAACACTTAACTAACCCGCCTTCTAATGTATTAAGGCTAGATTAATTTCCTTTATGCTTTCAGCCTCATCAGATGAGACACGTGTCACCCGTCCATGATATCGCGATCAGTAAAAACCTTGTAACTTTTGATCACGCTATGGTAGGCCACTATTGAGATCTGATGATAATTGATCGATGGTCAACCAAAATTATCTCCTTTGACCATGCCAAAAAGGACACGTGGTGCCCACCTATGATATTGCGATCAACCTAAGCATTGTGGTGGGGTTATCACAGGATGGCAGGGAACATCTGAGATCAAATGGTAGTTGATCAACGGTCACGTGAATTTCATCCTTCTACAAAATAAAAAATTTATTAAGAGGATAAGGGGAAATCACTAGGCAGATAGTAAACAACAACATAAGTTGTTTTAAAACCGTGAAACATAGGGCCAACTAGGACTTAGGAAAATGAAAAATCCCACGAAGGAAATAAAATTAAAACAAAGGGACTCGGTCTAGACAAACTAATAGGACATAAGTCATTTTAAAACCACATCAAAAAGTAGTAGCAAGATAGATCCCAACCAAGGTGTAAAATAAACACAAGGGTTTTACATGTAGGCAAAGCTAAAACCCCAACCCCAAGAAATTTTTAACACCATGAAAGACCAATAACACCAGGCAGAGTAGGAATGGAACATAATGAGCAAAAATTAATGAAGTTCGATCAAGATCTTAGAATGAAACATGAACAATGAAAAATACCTACTTTAGGAGATCCCAAATCCCCTTAATAAGCCCTAAATCTCATTATACCTCACTTTAGGCTGAAAATAGAATGATCATAGAAAATGGAATCACTAAGGAAACAAGTCATTAGGCTTGGTTGAATTTCATACCAGTGCTTTTCCCAAAACCTAGAATCCATCATGATTCTTCATAGGCATCTATAATCACTCCTTCAATAATGCTTGATCTTTGACAATAAAATGATCTTGAAGACCTACAAAACACTATAATGTTTCTCCAAGACTTCACTCTTGCTTGATCTCATGAAAATTTTCTTAGATTCTTCTCTCGTTTTCTCTCTAGTTCTTTCTAGTTGAAACATAATGAAAATAACCTTGTCTTTATACATAACTTAAGAATAATTCCTGAAATTCAAATACCACAAGCTGACATTGAACTATGGATTTCAAATAATTAAAATACTGCCAAAAAAATCCACAAAGTGAAGGAATGCATCCTACAATACAAATTCATTAGTCATTCAAAAAACATCTTATCAAAATTCTATGGAGGATTGAATTTGAGGGTAGATGTATGCCCCCTGATTTCGCTTTCTTTATGGGGGTGGAATTAGGGTGAATATGAAACCACATTGAATTACATAAGTCATATCATAGGGTATTTTGAAGTACCATACGACATAGTGATAGATGTTTGATGAGAACGAGAGTGGAATTATGAATCCAATGCAATAAATGACATTGAAAATAGAGTCCTCTAGCCCCCAATATGCTAATTTGAATAAAATGCCCTTAAAATGAAATGAGATTTATTTACTAGGTTTACTATATACTAATGAAAATGGCACTTTTTACTATCATTTTGCATTTAAATTTTTCCAAACTACCTTGTTGCAGAGTGATCTAGGATGCCAAGCCAACAAACTTATAGGCCTGCCAGACTTGACGTTGTTCGTGATGACCTAGGCATAAGGCACACTTCGACATATGTTGAGTGGATTCTGCTCTACTTTTTCATTGTTTTCATGCATTTACTATACTTTTTTACATATTCTTAGTCTTTTAAGGATGATAGAAAATATTGGCACAAAGTGTCCATCTTTGTCGCAAAGCATCCAGAATTGTCTAAGGGTATGTGTAGGATTATCATGGAAAAAACAGGCCCTTAAGTGGAAATGAAAATTCAGAAAAATCAGAGTTAGGCAACTCGACATAAAAATTTGAGTAAGTTATCTATATTATTTTAAAAATATGTAAGAATAGAATATGTGGAACATTGAATGTAGTTTCTAAACTACTAAGTTTATTTTTTTTTTAAAGTCTATTTGGTGAAAAATTGAAATTTCAATGAAGTAGTACATAAATTTCAGAGGAAAAATAAGAAGTAG
The DNA here is from genome assembly GCA_007258455.2 of Sequoia sempervirens. Taxonomy (NCBI): domain Eukaryota; kingdom Viridiplantae; phylum Streptophyta; class Pinopsida; order Cupressales; family Cupressaceae; genus Sequoia; species Sequoia sempervirens. Next base: position 655,989,814 of record VDFB02281492.1, read on the forward strand.
GTGTCTGTCTGACCACCCTAACCACAATAAAATGATAATATTTTTTTATAAGATTTTAGATATAAGTAGAGGACTCATGTTCGGATGTGACACATATTTTTTTGTAATTTTTTTCCAAGTAAATAATTAATTATGAATTTCTTATTACAACTTTTAAAAAATATAAAAAACTCGTATGTCTAACCACCTTAACTTGGTAAAAAATTCATAAAATTCATTTTTTTTTTAATCCTATAGTATGTGAAACATATAATGTGATGTATATTTTGGATTCAAAAAATATGATACCCTTTGAAATTTATAGATGTTTTTCAATCAGCCTATCAATCAACACTTTAGTCGTAATTCTAATAGAAAATGAATAATAATTATTTATTAAATTCAAAGTAAAGAATAATTTATATTGGTGGAAAGCTGAGAGTCTCCTCTACAAACCCTTTCCATTTCATCAATTTTCACTAAAAATAAAGTCATCATCCACATGGATGAAGTATTAAAAAACAAGGTGAGTTGTCAAACACATTTTTTGTGTTGACTTCTTAGGATTGGCATGTCCAAGCCAAATACCAAAGCAAGCACGAGGCTAATCCCAAGGCAATAAATTCTTTGTCAGAAATATTAGATATACGTTTCAAA
>VDFB02281492.1:655993716-656035597 GCA_007258455.2 Sequoia sempervirens
TAGAACACTTGCAAGAAGAGAAACAATAGATGATCCTCTTGAAAATGATACATGGGCTTTTGTTGGGAGGCTTCCACATGTTCATAAGAAGCTAACCAATAATGTAAAGCAGGTAATTCAACAATTTTGGTATGATAACTCTAGAGTATCACCCAATGCAAATAATTTTTTAAAGTTAAGAATTGGCAATTGAGACCACACACCACATCCTAAACATTTCTTGGAATCAAGCCAAACAATTTTGTTCAAATTTTTTTATTGAAACACATAAAAATATGGAAATCTCGTAAAGGACTTTTGACAGTTTGAAGCCATTTTATTGTGTGCCTCTTAAGATTCATAATACTTGTTGTTGCAAATACCATGTGGAGTTTTCAATGTACCATGAGCTATTATGCTATATCCTTTCTACTTTGCATACTAATGAAATGTTGCAGGAGTGTGGTGCAATGCATCTTCCAAAATCATCAAGGGACTTGCTAGATCTATTTGTATGTTCTAGAGATGATGGTTGCTTTTTCTATAGAAATGATTGTTTAAATGCAAAGTGCTCACAATGTGGTGGCTTGTCAAAGTATGTTCAATGTTTTCATGAGAGTTCTGAACATGAATTTGGAAAGAAGCTTATTGAGAAAAAGAGATATGAGATAGTCAAATATACTTTGCAAAGAAGAGGTGAAGATATGAGAATGCAATCTTTTCTACAAGTATGCAAGGCATAGTCATAGGTCTCAGTGGTTGGATCAACAATTTAGGATGTGTAAGGACTCTTTTTCGATTGGAACTATTATATCAGTGGTTGAATTTGCAGAAAACTACACATTGCAACCACAAAATGAGGTACAATCTCAGTATTACAATTCCACTCAGATTGCTATTTTTTTCCACATAACATTTAGACATGCACCTAATAGTATAGAGGAGGATCAAAAGATAATCAGAGAGTATCATTTTTATATGACTGATGATAGATATCACTCATCTGAGTATGTCCAACATTGTTTCAAGAATTTTTTTGAGTTCTTGTAGGAGCATGATATAGCATTGGGCTGACATCTAATTTGGTTAGATAATTGCACAGGTTAATTCAAGAATGCTCGTATGTTTTATTGGTTGAGTAGAATGCATGTAGAGAGGGGTCTACCTCATATTTGGAATTTTTTTGAAGTTGGACATGGGAAAGGGGAGCATGATGGAGCAGGTGCATGCATAAAGAGAGCTCTAGTTAAGGAGCAATTGAATATTTTAGGAGAAAAATTCAGTGATGCATGTTCTATAGTTGATTGGTGTAGTTCAACATTGTCACAAGGAGGGACACTTGATTCAACAGTGTGTAGATTATTTTGGTTCATTGAGGAGGGTACAGTGGGAGGTAGATTAGATTTTCATACAATCAAAGATTCTTCAAAGATGCATTCATTTCGAAGCTCAGATGCAGGCACATGGACCATTTGGACACGAGAGTTGGCTTGTTTTTGTCAGAATTGTATTTAGTGCGAGTGGGATCAATGCGAGTCAAGTGAGTGGGTGGATACATGGGTACCACAATATCTAACTCCTTTATTTCAAACAATATCCATGACAAATGACATAGTGGAAAGTTCAGTTGATTATGACTTGCTTTTAGATCTACTATAGCTAGGACATATTTTTACAGTTATTGCACTGCAGGGGAATGAAGAGAGATCATACTATTGGTTGGCTCAATGTGTGGGGGTAAAACATAAGCTAACACAATAATGGAAGATGCTGATGGTTTCATGTATCCTACAGGTTTAGTTGTGGTTGCAGGAACTTGGTTGTGAACATACATGATTAGAAAGAATGGCATACCTGCATTTGAAGACTATGAGAAACACAAAACCATTCTCATGTATTCACACCTTGTTATAGCAATAAATGTTAAGTTGTTGAAGTATCATGCCAGACCAAAGACAAAACAAATATGGACACTTAGTACTGTTGATCATGAAGCAATATTAGATACTCTTAAGCAAAGAGATGACCCTTCAGGCACACTTGAATAGTGTTTTTAAGAATGGAAGGTAGAATGCTTATGTTAATTATGATTAAGTTCATTAGTGTTCTCTATTTAATACTAATATTTTATATACTATTGCAATGTAGGTGTCTTTAATAGTGATATTTTGTATGCAATTTTGTGATATTTTTGGCAAGATTGATCATGGACCTGCTGCAACAATAGCTAGCTCTGATCCTTTCGAAGAGGTATGCGTCTTTTATAGTTTTCATCACTAGCTCATCATTATTCAAGTTGTTTAGATTAATATAGATATGTTATTCTAAGCATATTTTCTATTGTGACAACATAGATTTCTCATTTTCCCACTTTTGCGATATTCCTGGCACGATTGATCATGGACCTACTACAACAATAGCTAGCTCTGATCCTTTCAAACAAGTATGCATATTTTATAGTTTGCATCACCAACTCATCATCATTAGGTTGTTTAGATTAATATAGATATGTTAGTCTAACATCTTTTCTATTGTGACAATATAGATTTCTCATTTTCCCACTTTTGCAATATTCCTGGGTAAGGATTGATCATATGATTGCTGGATCCCGGTTCATCTGATTTTTATGATGGGTGTATGGGAATAATCTATGAATTAATAGTGATGTTTTTTGAAATATGGGTCAAATGTTTGGCATTGTATAAAGGGTATGTTTAAAATGTAAAGGGGCCTGTATTTTGGAAACTCATACATTTTGTAAAGGGGTCTATTTTTGTACTTAATTGAGCTACAACCAAGGTTTTCTTCTGGTTCTTTCCTATCGGTATGCTCGTTTGAACCAGGTTTTGTAATATTTCCCATTTATATATAATAAATTATAGTGGCTTGCAACTTTTTCTCCTCAAACCCAATTCTTTAATTCACAAGGGTGACCTCATAGTCACAAACCTATTCCCTTTCATTTTAAAATTCAAAATTCAAACTTTTCGCTAAGTGGTGTCATTCACCCACTTTGAGTTGACTAAACACATGTTTGGCATAATTTGATGATATATGCTAGCATTAATAACATACAATATATTCATTATAATCATGAAAACATTCATTTATCTTATAGCATTGGAGCAATTAATAGTGAGACATTTTGATTCAATGCAATAAAAATAAGTAACAAATTTCTAAATACCACCAAGTCCCTAGATATTGAAGAGTAGATGCAAAGATAAACATTCATACCCTTATCAACCTTTAATTATCCAATACCCCTATCAACCCTTAATTATGTTAGGTTGATTGTGTGTTGATTGATTGGATTTTATACATCCTTGTACCTCATTGATACATTTTTCTATTTGGTTTTGCATTTTTTATGTTAAGATATAATAAATTATATTCACTTGCAATTTGAAGTGTAAATCTCTTGTATTGTTAGAATGAGTACTTGAATGATCATGAGGTGTTGAGGGAAATATTGTTTTCATTATTATTCTTTGGAATGCTTTGGATATTTTTGTAATGGCATTGAATAAAGAAGGTCATCAATGGGAGTCACACAACCGTTGCCATCAATGAAATTGACCATCTCTCACATGTAATGCTTGGGAGTTACATTGGGAGAAGTGGATCATCTTTTCATAATGTTATTGGTTCCTACTTAGTTGATATGTTCATGGTGGAGGGCTATCTTGAGTGCTATCATAATTACACGTTGGGGTGGTTCGTGGTTTTAAACTATCAAGAGTGGTTTTGGTGACAATTAGTTTGGGGAAACCACTTACATGGTTTTATCCTCCCATTGCTTTGTATAAAAAATTTATGTAGAAATGTTATTACATGTCTTGACATTATTTCAAGAGTGGAGGGTGTGGAGAACTAGGTTTTGAACTGGCTTTATACGAGCTACGGAGTGAAAGTTGCACCACTTTGCAACTTTTCCCTCCAATGAAAAGTCATCACCATAGGAAAATGCCTCCGAGATAGAAAAAACCATGAGAGGTTTTTGTAGATGGTCCCAACATGATCCCATAGCCTCAAACGGAGAGTCTGTAAGCATCATGGTCTCCTAGAAATAGACCTTCAAATATTGCTGCCTTTTAGCACTTTAGACTCTTAAGGGAAATCACCGGTCCAATGTAGCTCGGAGTGATTCGGCGTATTTGGGTGCAAGAGTGGACCATCCCTAGCGTAAACATACCCATTTGGATGTGTTGGAATAGTCTATTTGGTCGTACGAGCTGTAGAGTGAAAGTTGCACCACTTTGCAACTTTACACTGCTTGCATCTGGCAACTTTTCCATCCACTAAAAAAAGTCATCACAAAAGGAAAACGCCTCTAAGATAGCAAAAACCAAGAGAGGTTTTTGTGATCTATTGTCCCAACATGATCCCATAGCCTTAGATGGAGAGTCTGTAAGCATCATGGTCTTTGATAAATAGACCTTCAAAGATTGTTGCCTTTTAGCACTTTGGACTCTTAAGGGAAATCGTCGGTCCAATGTAGCTCAGAGTGATTCGGCGTATGTGGGTGCAAGAGAGGACCATCCCTAGCATAAACATACCCATCCGGACGTGTTGGAATAGTCCATTTGGTTGTACGAGCTGTGGAGTGAAAGTTGGACCACTTTGCAACTTTACACTACTTGCATCTGGCAACTTTTCCCTCCACTGAAAAGTCATCACCACAGGAAAACGCCTCCGAGATATTAAAAACCGAGAGACATTTTTGTAGATGGTCCCAACACAATCCTATAGCCTTAGAAGGAGATTTTGTAAGCATCATGGTCTCTGAGAAATAGACCTTCAAATATTGTTGTCTTTTAGCACTTTGGACTCTTAAGGGAAACTAGTGGGCAACATAGTTAACTTCTTCACAAACTTGGTTTGAAGTAATTTCATTCTTTTTTGTGCATTTAAAATGGAGTTTTAAGCCTTCCACCCTAAAAGTGACCTCTAAATAACTTCAAATACCTTAACTACCTTATTCTTATTCATTTTTTTTTGCAAACAAGCATTTTCATTCGAAGAGGCTGAGCTTTGATTTTTGCTTGTTGGATTGAATGCGGACCATGACACAACTTTCTTTTTTCTAAAATTGTTCAACTGCTATGTTACTTGCATCATCTTAACTTTCTTGGCTTAGGATAGCTCCTACTGCTATGTTACTTGCATCGCATTCTGCTATGAATGGTTTGTCAAAACTTGGTAAAACTAAGAGAGGTTGGGTAGCTATCTCCCTCTTCAACCTTTCAAATCCTTCATTGGCTTCTTTGCTCCACACAAACTTTGTTTTCAATCCTCCTTTGATGGTGTCAAGAGCCAGTGCAAAAATTTCACTAAACCTTCTCACAAATTTCCTTTAGAACTGAGCTAATCCATGGAAATTCCTAACTTTTGTCCCTGTCTTTGGAGTAGGCCAACTGAGAATGGGGTATATTGATGAGTTTCATCTATTGTACTGCCTCCTCTGAGATGACATTATTAGTTGATCCTGAGTCTATGATGACCTTGCAAACCTTACCTTGTATCTTGCACTTGACTCTAAAAAGATCTCTCCTTTGTTTGTGTTCATCCTCGATAGGTGCTTTGATCAAAATCCTTCTTAACATGAGTTGTTCTCCTTTCTCTGAGTTGACCACCTCTAGAGTCTCTACCTCTTCCTTTACCAATTCGATGGGGAGACTTACCTTTCAAGAGCACTCTTGCTCTTCCCAAGACCTATTCTCTAGTCTTCCTAGGGTATTCCTCTCTACCCTATTCGGGGATCTCTCCTAAACCCCTCTCACCTCATAAGAATATCCACCAATTTCAAATTCTTCTCCATTACTCTCAATTTGCCACTAGGCTTCCCTGGGCTCCAAACTGACCCAAAGTTTCCTAACCACTCTAGGGGCTAGGAAAGGTTATTCTACTATCTCTTTGTTGATTTGACACTTCACTGATCCATCTCATTAGATTATTTCACCATTCTCCCATCGCTTTCTTGAAAAACTCCATTTTAGGCCTTGTAGCCTTTTGCCCCAACTAGGCCTCCTAGAACCCGTTTTCTTGAATTTTCTCAAAAATGGTCTTAATAACCCCAAAATATTTTTTGATATTCTTTCTATTGGTACCCTAGGCTTCAATATTTACCAGGTGTAAGGTCTCCCAAGTGGCCATTCATATGACTATCCTCATCCTTCCCTAATTTCAAGGGTTTCAAGGGTTTTAGCTCCTTTTTCCAACTTTGAGGGCTTCAATGACCTCCTCAACTCTCCTCCTTGTACAAACATGTCTAGAATACATGTGCCCACACTCCCATGCTCTTGATTGGCACAAACCAATCCATATACTAGCTTTCCTTACTACTATCCTCTCCAAGCCACTAGCCAGAATGCACTTGCACTCGCCTAGTGCTTGATAGTTTCTTCACTTCCCCTACAAACAAAGACTCCTAAACCTATATGTACATTATTTACATAGTCCCCAACTTTATTCCAAGTGGCCATGCAAGGAAAGTGGTGCAGGAGCACCTATGAAACATTAGGTATTTAGGAAGTCTAGGATGCATTTCTTTTGTTTTTGATGTTTATCATGAAGGTCATGTTGACCATTGAGTAGAGAAGATAGTTTAGGGATGTGGTTTATCTTTAGGATAGAAGTTGAGGAAGGGTGAATGGGTTTAAAAACTCATTTTACTTAGTTTTCAAGAAAATTGGCAAAAGATGCAAAATAGTACACTTTGCAACTTTTCCACATGATAACTTACATGTTCAACCAAGGGAGCATAACTGATTGAGGAACCCTATATAAGGTGTGCCTCAACTTGAGAGTAGGGTTGGAAGTATTGGTATTATGGGAAAGTCTTGTGAATTGAAAGAAAAATAGTGTTTTTGTGTGTTATTACTGATTTTTGCTTCAAAGTAGAGCTTTAATGGATTGAAATTATTACTGTGTTATGTAGAGGATGTAGTTTAGTGTTTTCTCAAGCTTAGTGTACCATCTTTTAGTCTTTTTTATTTGATTTCAATCATTGTTTGTAAATAGTTTTCTTTAACCCTGTTGCTGGTTTGAACCAGACAGTTTTGTAGAAATGGGGTGTTACTTCACTTTCCCACCGTACAAATTGTACAACCCTTTGGGAACAGTGACTAGACTCCATGTGTGTACATATGGTAGGTTTTAGGGTTCGTGTGAGCACAGGAGCTGTTGGAAAAGTCTTTCCCTAGGCGAGCCAGGAAAAGTCCGGCTAGGGAAGACAAGGAGTGCAGAGCACATAACTTGCAGGGGTGATTGAATTTTGTTTAATTTCCTTTTTGTGAAGGTAGATGTGAGTCTTTCCAAGACTTGGTTTTCAAGAGGAAACTCCATCAGTCCATCTGGTGTGAGAAACACTTAGCAGATTAAAAGCAGCTAGAAAAGGCTAAAAAACCCTAGTTTTTGCCCATTTTTAAGTGGAGATGTTGTACTGGCAGTTAAGACCCAAGACCTTGAAAATCCTTGAGAGGTGTCCATTTGAAGCAAGAACCTCAAAGAAAGATTGGGGGTTCTTTGGAGAAATTGAGAGAGTCAACCAATTTTCTTGGAGAAGGAGACCTAATTGGGGCTTTTAGGCTAGTAGCCTTTTTAAGACCTAAACAAGGGTTTGTTGAAAGCGACCAAGAAATGGAGCTAGGAGAATACACAAGAACCAAAATTGGATGGATTGCAATCAATTGAAACACCTCCACACCCCTACAAATCAAAGTTCAATCTTTGGAGGTATTTTTAGTCTTTAGTGCAGATTAAAGGCTAAGGAAGAGTTAGAGCTATGGCACCAAGATTGACTTGGTTGGTTGAATGGTGATGGTAGTGGGGTTGGCCAGGAGAACCAGGGGTACCTTAACATGAGAAGGGACCTATAGGTTAAGGTGGTGAAGCAAAACACCAAGGAGGTCTTGCAAGCAAGACCTTAGAGTAGGAATCTATGATTTATTCCTCTAACCCCTCCCTATCAGAAAGCCATGGGAACTCAAGTGGAACTCATTATTCACAAAACTGGCCCAAACTAGCAGTGAGTCCAAAAACCAAAAAAATTGCAAAACCTTAACCGGTTGGTCTAAATGACTAATCTAATGCTAGGTATAGTAAGTAAATGAAACACTCAAAGCATCAGGTTAGTCCTTTCAATCCATTTTTGACTGGATGAAGGCTTAAACACAAAAATGCACTCAAAAGTTGTTGAATTCCAATCACACAAAAATGCTCTCCAAGTCTCAATTCATGAAAATGAACTTCCAATCTAGGTATTAGGGTTTAGATGACCTTATATACCTTTCTCCCACATGCTAGAACCCTTGGGTCAGACTTAAAACAACATTAATGTTATTTTTCAACTTTTAGGCCAAATTACCAAGGCAACATTGCCAAAATGCTCAAATTGCCAATATTTGTCTAGGAACTCATAAAGTTCAAGACTCTAAGCCAAACCTACCCTAACACACTCTTAAAAAAAACCTAGGTACTTTATATCATAGTCCTTATTCCCTTGGTGGTTGGCTAGAACCACCTACAAGCCAAAAATCACTAAGATCTTCCAAAAGACCTTAAGGTGCTCCTGCACCAGTTTGGAGGATGAAACTTGTTTGGATTGGTGAGGGAAATTTCGCATAAAGGTTGCATCTGTACACCAAGCATAGTGGATTTTAGCATCTCAATATTTTTCTAAATTTGTTTTTGATCATTGTAATCTTGGTTATGAGCAAACAATTGAAGCAAAAAAATTGTAATCATCAAGTGAGTTATTTGAATTAAATACTCTATTCCAACCAACTTATATGTGTAGATCTATTTATCATATGTGAATTGTTTAGATCTAAATATCTTGTTTAAATGTTTTGGCTGATTTTCATTGAATTATTACAAATCTAAGAAATTTGTATGAATAATTTAGTTAAGGATCATTGAATTATTTGAAATGTATGAAATTTGTAGGGTTAATCATATTAGTATCTAGTTGTTACTTATGCAATGTGAAATAATGCTTTGATTTTGAAAGATGTGCAATGCAATGTAATCAGCAATATGAATATAAACTACATAATATTTAAGCATTCTTTTTATGCTATTGTACATTGATATTTAACCATTGCTTCAAAGAGTTTAATCATGCACATGAGGAGGAAACTAAATTTTGATTGTCAACTTCTATATAGATCAAATTATCCAATAATCAAGTGTATGTCCATATACAAAAATGGCATCAACGCCAACTCAAACAAAGTTTTACAATATGTGGCTTATGCCATCTCAGTATCTATTCAAAATTTACATGCCAAAATGTATATCTCATCCTAAACTACTGGTGGATCATCAAAATGGAGCCTCTTTGAAGCACTCATTGGCTCTAAAGGTAGCTGCACAAGAAAAAGTCAAATCACAATTGAGATTAGATATACTATATAATTTAAAATTGAATAATGAACATAAAAATAAATACACATTGAATTATAATTGAACTCTAAAATTGAAATCTTTGTTACCTAAAATATACATCTCTTTCAAGGGTCAGGAATCCTAGAATATACCCCTCTCAAAGAACTAACCAAACCAACTTTTGTAATGTCAATCTATATATGTGAACAAAAACATGAAATTGATCCAAGTTAGCACAGAATTGTCAGTAATAAGAACATATTTACCAAGCACAAAATAAAATAAACACATACCTCTTTAGGTTGATCTTTTTCTATATCTCCTTTAGGTGTCTCAACAGCTCCTCGTTGAGGTGTTTCAACACCTCCTCCTTTAGGCATTCGAATACCTACTCCTTCAGGTGTTGTGGCACTTATCAATAGTGATGTATAGCTCAGAACCACCTGTACATAAAAATGACAAGTACATATGAAACTATGAATCTATGTCAATGTATGCATAATCAATAAAAGATCTTATAAATTTTAATTCAATCAAATTTGAGTTCAATTACCTTTCCCTTATCCAACACTGTGCCTCCATAGTCTGGAGAGCGTCGCACCTCACTCACACTAGGTGTTTGCTACAAGAAGAGAGTAAGATAAAAAAATAAGTTAATATATAATTTCATTATTGACAATTCAAATGACAAGCAAATATACAGTAAAAAATTGTAAATGAGTGAGTGAGAAAATACATACTGTGTTTGTGTCGAGGCCAAATGAAATGGCCCTAAAGGTGTTATCTGTCACCTGTGTGAGCTCCTGCTCAGACATTAACTGTTAAATAGACAATGTAAATAAATATTAGTACTCGATACTATCTCTTATTAATATTCATTTAAAAAAAAATGCAAGTTATGAATTTACACCTTAAATGTTACCTGTGTAACTACTCTAATGTCTACCTCTCTAGCAGGAGAGGACTCTATAGGGTGTGCTCCACTCCCCTATGTGTGATCTGTTATAATCTCCACATCCTAGATGTCATAATCAGAAGTGTCTAATGGATGCTCAGGGGGCTGTACAATAGGACCCAAACATATTTACTGGCACATATTGCAAATATGTGACACACAAATATGTGGACCCAAGGAGGATGATGCAGAAACACTGGATCCATTGCCAAGATCACCAGAATGTGGCTGAGCTACTGAAGAAGCATGGGAAACCAAAAGACCACTCAAAGAGTGAATGGCCTGGATAGTTTGTGTGGATGCATCCTTCGTAATATCTAGATGTTGTACTAGAGGTGGCTGAGGAAGGGGAGGACGGGAACATGTGGGCATCTAACTACTCTAGCTGCCCCTGGCCTATCCTGAGGCATACCTCTACCAACGCCCTGGAAGGGTTTAATGTCAAAGTAATTGACATGATGCCCTAACAAAAACTCAGCATATAATTTTTTATTAAAGTAAAAAGGTACATCAAGATTATTGTTGGGTGGTTTATCAAAAACCATACACCAATGATCCCAAAAGTTATCTACTATGCCCCTATGCGTGCACCATTTTATAGAAAGTTTTGGCTTGTTAACTTTAATTGGCAAACCATTGCTGGGGTTAATAAATAAAGAGGATATTTGGGCTTTTGTTATTTGGAGATCTTTCACATCATCATAAGACATTCCACATGCATAATATTTCCTCATTGTTTCTCGCCACGAATGCAATGCATTACGTTGGGTGGAGAGGGTTTCTACATTTGTAATTATTCTTGTCAATGTAGTTGACATATGGGATAATCGAGGTATTTTCATATAAACATCACAAATGCCCCTCAATTGCTCCAATTTTTCATGAATTAAATATTCAATTGATGGCTACGAAGGTGGTGGAGCATTTGGAATTTCTGCATTTTGATTCTCAGCTGGTGGATTTTCATTTTCAACTCATGGAATTTGTGCATTTTCATTCTCGGTAGCCATAATTCCTTATTAAAGTTAAAATATAATTAATCTAAAATTAGACAATATAAATGAAACACTATTTTTAAATCAAAATCCATTAAAAACATTCATTTTTTATCAAAATCTATTTTGAACTCAATTGTTTCATAAAAATTCAATCAAAAACCCTATTTTGAAAAAAAATCCACAAAAACATTCATTTTTTTTTTATCAAAATCCATTCTCAATTCAATTTTTTCATAAAAATTCAATCAAAAACCCTATTGTGAAAAAAAATCCACAAAAAACATTCATTTTTTTATCAAAATCTATTCTAAACTCAAAATTTTCACAAAAACTCAATCAAAAACCCTATTTTAAGAAAAAACAACAAAAACCATATGAAATTATTCAAATCTAAATCAAAATTGAATCAAATCAAATGAAAATAAATAAACCTACGTTTCCAAATTGAATTTAGCCTATATCGGATATCCGTTACGTGAACAATGGATGAACAATGTGCCCGCAGGTTCTTCTCAGCTGAATGAGTTCAGAAAAGAGACATAAGTGTTTAATATATACTTTTTACAAATCAGATATCTGATTTGGATTGGATATCCAATGTGTAAAAGTATCTTTGGTGTTTGGTATGGTGACACTCGAGCCTACAAAAAGTTAACATGTTCTTTTCCCATTTTCTCAGTCGATGAAAGACGTTTTTTTCCTCATTGTCACTTTTTGGCCCACCATTAACTTGCACATACCCCTAAAGTGTCCAAGACCCCCCATCCAAAAATGGCATCAACCTTCTATAGGATGTAGGATTGTTCTGGGTATTCCTCATGCCACTTATGAGGTATCAGGATGCTATGTTGATGGCTTTGGTAGAGAGATGGGATGCAGACACATGTACCTTCCATCTTCCTATGGATGAGATGACCATTACCCTAGAGGACATACACTACATCATGTGGGTTCCTATATGGGGCGAGGTTATACACTCAGTTGATGACTGATCAGACATGCAGATGTGAGATGATATTCTATATTGTTTACAGTATCCCATCCAACGGTTGACCGCTAGTCCATGCATTGAACTTATATGGCTTCTACATGTGTGGACACCACTACTTCGATAGATTTTGATCGATACTATAGCACTTACTCTAGTACTAGATAGATGAGGAGTACACTCAGATGGTGGACTTGTTCATATCATCAGAGACATGGAGGACCATAGGACTATTTATGCTAGATAGCATAGTACATTGGACACTCTTGCAGTTATGGTGCTTCAAGCACATCACATGTACTAGGCCCACTAGATTTCCTACCATAGCGGCCATGGGTTAACCACAAGCCCTCAATTATGCACTGAGGCAAGCATGGTAGGAGGGAGATTTACTACACTAGTAGATTAGATTTGATTGACTAGATGAGGATGATATCTCTTGGAGGCCATATCTCATGATTCCATAGTGGATGGATGATAGACATGAGCTAGTCAAGAAGTAGTAGGACTAGTTTCTTTTAGGGATACATGATTACATAGTGTAGTGTCTAGAAAATTGTATACTTTTGAAGAAAGAGGAAATTTCACACTTAATTTGGAACTATTTTTGCATCCTTGCATTAATAATTTCTTAAAATTACTATTCATAGGCTCCAAGACCCATTATTTTGGACCTTGAGGCTCATTCCACTAAAAAAATATCTAAATCCTAACAAACAACACTTAAATTATTCAACTTTTGGAAAATCCACCTCAAAAACCTCTGGTGGGACTAAGTCACCCAAGGTGGTGACTTAGTCCCTTTTGGGAGATTTTTCAATTTTGAGTAGGAAAATCATTGACCTAATTCAAATTTTCAATGGATGTCAACCTATGAGGTATAAATAATGATTAATTAGGTATTCATGCCTATAAATATAAGTTTTCAGGTCATTTTCCACAACATCTAGTCATTTTCAACAAATAAATTCAAAAGTCAAGTGTTGAATATCTTTCACAAGAAGATTCATAAGTTTATCTACAACAAAGTTGAAACTTTAGGGTAGCAAGCCAGGGTTTTTCAGGTCTTCAAGCTCACTTTTTGTCCAATATATTGCATTGCTTATGGTTGATAATGGATGCCTATGGAGAGTCGTGAAGAATTCTAGGTTGGGGAGATGCAACTAGCCATCAAGCCAAGCCTAAGGACTTGTTTTCTACGTGATGCCATCTTCCATTTTCTCTCTATTTTCAGCATAAGGAAGGTTTTTGTGTTATTAATATTCATTTCTAATGTGATTTAAGGTCTCTTGAAATTAGTCTTACTTCATTCTAGTTTCATTTATGCATCTTATTCTTGCATGTTAGAATAGGGTTGCATCTTGCTTCATATTTTCTAGTCTTAGATGCACTTAGGGATAGGGTTTTACAACATATTTTATTATCTCTTTCAAGGTGTAAATACCAACTAATGGTTTTAACAAGGAAAACCCCCCATTAGAAACCAAATTATATTATGTTTTGTAGGTGTTTTTGCAAAATCGGATTTGGGTTCAGTTAGAGAGCAAAGTGTAGACCGAGAGCTACAGGTTGTACTTTCGAACTTCCCAAAATCTGAAAGTGGACTAAGTCACCACTAGTGGCATATGAGTCCCACCAGATATATTTTCCAAATTAGTTTGTAGATTCTTGTACCCATTTCCCTGAAACTGCTTTATGGGCAGAAACCCTTATCTGGGACTGTCGCCTAACTAGGCGTAAGTGTCCTAGTTGGCTAGAAAATTAGATTTTCTAGAATTTTAGAAGCATCTATAGTCTCCACCTTGGTCTCTATTAGTTTCCAAGTGCACCCTTTCTATTTGAATTCTTTATCTTGTTTTATATTGCATTCAATCTATCTTTCTGCATATCACAATGTGTTTTCAAAAAAAGTGCATTTGCTTAGTTTTGCATTAATAATCCATCTCTTTTATTAGTTCATTGAATTTACGACATTCTATTTAGACATAGTTCAATCATATTTGCATTATTCTTGAGTGAGCCATTAAGGTTTTTGGGATTCCTTTCTCCTTTTAGGTGCAAAACCCTAGAAGTGTAAGAGAGCCCCCTATGCCAAAAATCTTTGGTTCACATAGTGAGAACATTATACTATGATCATGTCATGCACCAATTCGGACATGTTTAGGTACCAATGCGGGCTTGACCAAGATACCTATGATTAGCACTGAATGCTACTAGACCTGGGGACAGTCGTCGGCTTACGATTGAGGACGTATACATTAGTGGTTCAGAGGATGAGGACCATGATGTGCCCCAATCACTTGCGCTGATGATGTAGGCACTACTTATGCCTACGAAAAGTGGTGGGTTGGAGCATGACTGACCCATGTATTTCCCATTCTCTACCCTATAGGCAACACTGTACATCTTCCAAGTTGTAGAGAGGATAGGGATTATGAGCACGTAGATGGAGATACACATGATGACAACACTATGCCTGACATATTTCTAGGTTCATATGAGGATGAGGAGGAGGAGGAGGAGTCCGAGTCTATGAGTGAGGATGTCAATGAGATAGAGGAGGATCCAATTGCCCCCAAGAGGAGAGATGCACCCCCTACCAGGTTCAGTAGATCACATGTGGCGACCACATAAGAGATATGCACTCACAAGCATGGGGTGGCTAGAAGTAGTTGACCATCTACGTTCCTACACAAAGGGGGAAATTTTTTGTATAGTTATACCTTGATTGGTGGATTGGAGATCTAGGTGGTAATTTGATATTTATGTTTTCATTACTCTCTTTAATTTTGTGTATATGATTTATATATATATGATGATGATGTATACTGATATCTTTTATGTTTTGCATCTTACAGGGCCCATGTGAGAGTGGTGTGAGCTCTATCAGTTTGTTATTGTAGAGATGATATCTACACTATGCATGGATGATGTTCTACCCTCAGATTACCTATGTCCACCTTTTGTGGGGCAACACACAGATCTCTTCAAGTCTTTTACTAGATTGAGGATAGCATATGAGAGCATAGCCAAATGCACTGACCTAGCTATAGGACAACTTTCCACACCACATAAAACATTGGATGAGCTCTAAGCTTCTTGAGGTCCATCAAATAGTGGGACATAGTGGGACAAAGTACACCCTCTGAGTAGAAATCTTGAGGCTAGAGGGAGATATCGCTACACTATAGGCAGAGAGAGGTCTCATAGAGTAGGAGTGTGTCGAGGCACTCATACAAGAGGTAGATATAAGAGAAGAGGTGTGGGGCCTACAACTATCTATGAGGTCTACAAGTAGGACACCATCATATTCCACCGTCTCATGACGGAGGCCACCACTAGGTGTCGAGGGGTCCAACAGTCATAGGTCCTATTAGCATTGTATTCATTGATATATGTACTTGAAATTTTGATGATATATATGATATATGAGCATTTATGTTTTAATTATCTTTTGTTGTACAGGGACACCTAGATTCATAATGTAAATAAGGGTCAAATGTGAGTCTTTGATGATTTTGAGTCATTTTTTATGTAATAAGGTCTATTTAGACTAGTTCTAATGTTTTTAGTAATATAGGGTTAGTTTTACATGAAGTTTTCAAGTTTTGTAAATGTTGCAAATGTTGCATCAACAACTTTGCATTTTTGATGTGCTTTCAAGTTGAACAACCATTCATTTTGAAAAGTAGTTTGAACCATTGGTGCGAGGTTGAAAAAGATTTAAATATTGATTTGTGTGGTTGAGGTAACTCTCTGGTGTGTTTTGAAGATCAATCAATAACAATAAACTCCATTTTTATGCATTTTTTGTTGATTTCTTACTACTACAAGATATTGTATTGCTTCATACTATGTGTAAATGATCTAAAGTGCATTGGAACTGATGGTGGAATGAATTAGCTATTTTTTGGATTTGATTTGATTTGATTTCATAAAAAATGAAGGGATTTATATCCAATTTGGTGAGAACAATCAAGAAACCCTAGATTAAGAGGGTTTGATTAAAATATGAAATATTGAACCATTCCACTAGTGGAAAATTCTTCAAATCAGTGGAATGGGAGTAGTTATCATTACTTTGATATTTGTAGGGTTTTTAAATGTAGGGGATGGAGGTAGGGCAGTTTTTGATCAATCCCTAGCCTAATATCTTTATGTATTAGGCTTAGGAGTGTAGGTTAGACATAGCATTTTAATGATAGATGAATTTGTGAATGTTCTAGTTGATAAAAGTTGTAGTTTTAGACCCCATGTGACTTGATGAGAGCCTTGGAATGAAGTTTGATATATTAGAGTAAATATTTCACATAGTTTATTTGGAAAACAGGGCTAATTTTCCCTAGTTGCCATATAGCAGTTAATTTTAGAGGGTGCTGTTACAAAACAAACATATCCACAAATTTGATATGTTGAAAAATGGAATAAAGGGTATCAACAATCGAGATTCAACTATAGGTTTGTAGTGTTCTTTGAAAGATATGGTGAAAAATCATTGTTTGGAGTGCTACAAGGAAGTTTGAAGAATTTGTGAGATAAGGACCATGTTAGGGTTACTTGAGTTGAAAATTTTTAAAATTTGATTGAATTGAAAACCTCCACCCTGCTCTGCATCAGTTAGATACTACATTGTGATGAAGTATGATATGTTAACTTAAATGCATCTATGATCTAATAACATTAAATGGATATAAGGATCTAAATTAACATAAAACAAAATATTTTCTTTTGAATAGTATGGTGAACCGTAGATTTTTGGCTCCAATGCACTTCTCTAGATCTTCTAGGGTTTTTCACCTTCAAGGAGAGAGATAGGGCCAAAAATACTAAAGGGTTAATTCAAATAATGTTATGTATGATGTTATCTAAGCCAAATGAAGTGAACTAAAAGCAAGTAAGTGATTTGAATCAATGATTATGAATGAAAAACTAAGATTTAAGCTATGTTTGAAAACACACTATGATATGAAAACAATGAACTAAGAATGAATAAAATGCAAAACAAAAAGACAAAGTCTAAATTAGAGTGCACCTCGATAGGATTTGAGGTATCTGGAATGTTTTGGATGTTGTTTGAGGTTATTTAAAATCAACAGTGGGACTCATTCACCTAGGGTGGCGAATTAGTCCTGCTACTAGTGAAAAACTGTCGGGAACCAGTTTCTAACTGTCGGGATCCAAAATCTGACAAAACATAGATTTTCAGTCTTAAGGTGGGACTCATTCGCCACTAGTGGAAAATCAGTCATCTCCCAAAATTTTGAGAAATCAGGAGACAACTCTGCAACACTATATCTGGAAATGTTTGCTTGTTGGGTTGCCAAAGTCAATTCTATAGGAAATAGACAAAAAACCTTCTCCACGCTTGAAATGTGATTGATTTGATTTGAAACACCTAGTTGACTTGTTGACCACTCTTCAATCACCTAAATGCTTGTTAAATCTGCATACAAAGGTCTACAAACACACATGCAAGAGGGGAAAAATGGTTGAGGGTTAGCAAATAGGGGTTGCCGAATTCAACTCTACAACACCAGATCTAGAAATTACTAAATGTCGGGTTGTCGAATTCAATTATGCATGAAACAAAAAAGAAACCTTCTCCAAGCTTGAAATAGAATTGAGTTGACTTGAAGCATCTAGTTGACTTGTAAACCAATCTTCAACACCGAAAAGCTTGTTAAATCTGCATACCTAGGTCTACAAACACACATGTAATAAGGGAAAAATGGTTGAGGGTTAGAAAATAGGGGATTGCCTTGGTCAAACCCCACTTTTTGTAATCAAACCCTTAATAAAATAATGAAATGCTATCAACTTACCAAACCCTTGATGATGAAAATCCGAAGTAGTGTCAATGGATGCTCCAAAATGCTTGAATAGTGCTTGATTTGATGTTGTAAGGTGCTTGAATGCTTGAGATTGCTTGAATATGATGTGTGAATGTTGGAGGATGAACGATTGAATGAATAGGGGTTTAAATGGATGTAAAAACACATATTTATACACACTTGTTCCTTAATAACTCGTCAATACCTTGTCACAGGCTGACATCAAGTGTTTTTGAATAAAAACCTGAAAGGACTTTTGAAATTTTTTGAATTTGGAGCCAAGGGGGATGGCAAATGGGTCCCACCTAGGACCTGAAAATGGGTGCCAAGAATTATCTTCCATTTAATGTTGTTTGTTGGGTTTACATTCAAAAATACACTTATTTAAAGCATATAAGGGCGTAAAGGGGGAAAATAAAGCATAAGAAAGGGATAAATATTGAATTTATGCCTAGAAAAGTGTGAAATCTTGTTACAAGACTTTACAACACTTCAAAATAGGACTTGTTTAGTGATGAAATGGTGATTTTTAAGTAAACTGTAATGAATAGAGTCTAGAAGAGTGTATAAATTCTTTAAAACACTTCACAACACCTTTACAAGATGTCATTATTTGAATTTTAGTACCTAAATATGCATGTTCAAGCCATGTTACAACATAAAATCAAAGCAAAATAGATCAAACATAATGAAACAAGACCTAAAAGGCTATGAAAATGACAAGGGGCCATTTTTCTATGACACATATGGAAACTAAAGTAATAATTCAAAATGATTGAACAATCACTTTAGACTCTAAGAAACACTATTATCATTTTTCAAAGAATGAAGCAATGTGAGATAAAATAGAATACCATTTGTGTAATCTTACAACACTACTTTAACACACTATTCAAAAGAGAGAGAACTATGCATAATACAAATGCAAATGCACAACATTAATAGGTTCTTTTAGGGGTGTACCGTCCATTTATGTTAAAGTATAGGTTTTGAACCCATAATTGTCTTTCATGACATAAGATCCTAGACAATTAGAGCTGAATTTTCCTTTTTCATTTGAAAGAGCTCATTAACATTACATTGATTTTCATATAACACAAATTCACCTCTATTAAATGCATGATGGATGATATTATCATCATAAACATGTTGAATTATTTTGGAATAAGGTTGGAGATGCTCAAGAGCATTGATACATTGTTTATCCATCATTTCAAGCCGATGCAATCGTTGCTCTTTATAACTAGTATCATTGAGCCCTTTGACATGCTGTCGTTAGGTCCTAACACTTTAGTGAATAATCACATAAATATCAACTGGGTAGTGTCAGCTGTATGTAATAGAGGACATCTCAACTCTCTCTTTCAGGCTTCTTAAACACTAACCAATTGAATAAAAAATCTAAGCTAAGGGGCCTCTAATCTTGAAAGCAATAAATCATCTATCTAGAAAGCGAGAAAATGACTCAACCCAGAAAATAGAAAACTAAGAATCTAAAAAGTGTTACCACTAAACTAGAAAGCATCAAAATTATTAATCTAAAGAATGCATAAATTGCTAAAGAAGTAAAACATTTAATGAAATTAGGAAAAATTTACCTAATGCAAAAGATAACAAGCCAATTGCTAACCACAAAACAATCATTTAGAATTAACTAAGGAAAGATGCTTCAGACTTTCAGATGTTAAGATTAGAAGCTATGAACTTAGTTATAACCTACAGGCTTGACACTAACATACATATACTCATGAAAGTGAAGTGTAAATTCAACTATTATCTACTGAAAGAAAATGCATAATAGAAAATAGTGTACTTATCTATCTATAACCCTCGAGTGGCCATCTCTTTGGCATGTCTACTGCTACTTCATATCACATGCACTAGAAAGATCTCTAACTTACTTCATTCCAAAAATGCATCCATATTACACACTAATTGAAATAGTGGTGGGAAAACTCATATTCATAAGGTAGTTTTCAGTCAAAAGACAATTTTGTAGCATAACGATAATCTTCTTCTCTATTATTTGTAACAGTTACATATTTATATGAAAAACGACTAACAAAAATCCTATTTTTTAGTCAATCAAGTCTTTCAACAAATTGCTCATAGCAAAAGAGACTTTTAACCCCATGATATACAATATTAAAGAGGCTTGCATGACCCATAAAGTTTTTAAAACTGAAAAATAATAGAATTATAAAGACTCAGCCAAAAATGTGTGCTCCTGGAATTCTGGTGCCTGCTCGTTGGTTTTCAAAAGTGTCAAGATCCGAATTCATTTCCCTTCTAACTGAAATGGTGATTGGGAGTGGAGTTGACCTATGAAATGCTCAAAGACTAAACCATTCAATCAGCATAAGTCAATTTAATTCGATCAACTTCAAGAAATAAAGTTTGTATGCTTATTCATAGAAAGAGAGCACTTATTTTTCCTAAAGGTAATCAATCGGCAAGGTTATTAAGGAAAAAAGGTTTAGATTTACATATTGAGCCCATTATACTAATGAGGTTATTTTTACCTCATCATTTCCTCCCCTTCCTAAGTCTGAGCAGATCCTCCTGCTCTCTGATATGTCCCTTATCCTTCATTCCTCTTGTTCATTTTCTCATACTTAGCACTGAGATCATAGACATCATTTGCCTCTATGTCTAATATCTTTGGATTCCTCAAGAATCCCTAATGAAAAGTGACCCTTTGTCTCCACCTAGAAAAATTTTCCTCACTTTGGTCTAGGTTGGTATATATTGAAGGAGGTGGTGAGAGAAGCAAGGGAGGTATGTACCTCATACCAATCCATTTGATCTTTAATTCCTCCAAAATTTTGGCCAAAGCTACTGCTCTTTCATAGGAACATCTAATATTAAGAGTTGAAATTATTTCGCTCTTTTTCAGATGCATAGGAAGAGGAGTATACCTTTCTTCAAATGCATTCCATGTTGATCCTATTAAATATGGCCCTTGTTCTTGAAAGTAATCATGGCACAACCTGAGATTGTTATTGTATTTGACCTGTACTTTCTTTTTAAGTTTGACACCTAGAAATTGTTTCTTGAAAGAGAGAGGGTTCCTATGAGGGTATCTCATCTGCAACCCAATAGCCTTTTCTTCCTGAGCATTCTCTCTTGATCTATCTTTCCAGTGAAGTTGAATTTTCATGGTGGATAGGAATGATCTTAATTCTACTTCTCCAACAAAGAAGTTAATAAAGAAATTTGTGTACTTTTCTAAGAGAAAATTGTGAACAAAGAATTCACACAACAAATTTTTCTATTCAGGGAGTGACTCAACAAATACTTTTACAAATTCCTTGTCATCATGGTCATGAGGCTAGTTTTGGGGAATCCTTTGAAATTTCCATCTTAAAAGTTGCTCATTAAGAAACATGGAGTACAACCTACATGGTCTTCTATAGGCTAATAGAAATTCACCAATTTCACAGGCATCCTGCTTACCCCTAATGCCTGATGGAATGATTCTTTTAACATGACTAATTCCCTCTTTAACCTGTTATTTTCAAATTCCACATCCTTCAAGAGATAACAATGCTCTATCCATTTCATTAACATTGGGGGAATATGTACCTAGAACCAGTCTATAACAATAGGTTCAGTTTGTGTCCCCTTTGATTTCATGATTGGTTGAGTGTCACTCTCCTACAAACTTTGTTCTAGCTCCACAATTTTACTTATAGAGGCATTTAAATTAATTTCCTTTCAATTATTTTCTTCTTCAAAAGCACTAAATCATTGCATAAAATTAATTTTCAAATCTTGAATACACTTATCTCTTCCACACAAAGCATCCTGATGTTGCTTACCCTATTGATTCCATTGTTGGATCTGGTGTTGTAGCTGCTCAATTAGCTCATCTTTTTCCTTGATTTGTGCAGTTAATTTGGTAATTTCTAGGTCTCTTTTATGTACAATGGCAGTTTGTACCTCAATCTCTTCTTTTTGTTGATTAATTTGTGCTTTGTCATCTTGCAATCTGGTTCTCAACCCTTCAATTTCTATCTTTAGGTTTTCTAATTCCTCATTTCTCTAACTGGATTCTTCATCCCTTGTATCCATAGAAAAGAATGCGTGAGGAATTTATTCATTAGGATGAGGCACATTTTCCTCTTTGTTGTCCTCATGAAGGAATGAGTGAGGCACTTCTTCCACTTTTTCATCAATATGGGGTACATTTTCTGCCTTAGTGCTCTCAGGAAGCACTTCTTCTATTTCTTTTGTATTCTCAGTATGGGGCATACTTCCTTCTTTAGTTCCTATAGGTAAGGAGGAGCAATGATTTTTTCCATCAATGTGAGGTAAGTCTTCTTCTTCATCAGTATCCATAGAGAAGGATGCATGAGGAGTTGCCTGAGGCACTCTTTCCACAAATTCAGGTATACTTCCCAACCTGTTAAGGAAAGGAGAGAATCCTCCCATAGGTTCATCTTCATTATGCTCTAAGTGTGGGGATTGTGTTTTCTCCCCTTCATATTATTCAGGTGATAGTATTTCTTTGTCCTCTTCCCTGGGAAGTTCATCCCCTTGCTTTTCTACTTCATCTATTTCCTCATTATTAGGTGGACTATCAATTTCTACCACCTTTATTGGAGTCTTGTCCTTTTTTATTTTTAAAGTACTACCTACATCTTGGGGTTCAATTTCAGTAGCCCCTAAAGATAACCATTTACTCCCTTGTACAGGAGCTATTTGAAAAACCACTAATACATTTGACTACAAAATATGATGAAATTGTTCGATGAAATATGTAAAATTCGATGTTCGTCGGGTGCTTGTAAAATTTGATGTGTAATTTCCAATTTTTTGAAAGTTTATCACCGATGTTCATCAAAATTTTGACGAACCTAGGGTTATCGAAATGTCAGATATTATTTTCATTGAATTTTTGACAAACATGAAAAATTAAAAAAAATCAAATTGTGGCCGACATAAAGACAAGTGAGTTCACACCTAATTTATTGCGATAGTGTTTTTCTCTACTTGAGACAGTTTGTGGAGAACTAAGGATGATTTTCTTGGTAAAAATTAGAAAAAATTCAAGAAGATATCGCTAGGTTGAGGGTAGTCATTGTCTTTTTGCAGAATTTAATTGTGAAGTTAGATTTGTAGTTCCAGGTTTGAAAATCATATTTTAAAGCAACATCTCATTAGATTTCATTTTTAGAGGTTAAGGGTTCTGAGAATTTCATGTCTAGATTTTGCTGTGTGGAATCACCATAAGATCACAACCGAGGAATAGATTCTTGTGGCTATAATTATGTGATCCATAATTGTATTGGTCATGTGGCATAGTTGTGCTATAACAAATACAGGATGCATTCATGTGTGACCCAAGTTTAATGTGGCTATGTTGTGATAGAAATGGAGGCACTCATATAATGTAGTTAATTCAGGTTGTATAATGTAGGTGTCAATCATCATTGGGTGCATTCAGGTTGTCTCAAGTTTAATAGGTTATGATGTAATTATAGCATGATCAAGAGTGATTACCTCTTGCTGCAATAAAGATCCTATAACTCTGGTTGATATGTAGAGTGGTTGTGTTATATCAATTATGTAGTGCATTCAAGCACAACCCATGTTTAATGGGCTATTCTAGAGAGTGATCAATATTTTCTAAACCTTATGAATGTTACTTGGCATATATTTACATAATCTCAAATTCCTTCAGAGGCTTTTGAAGTATCAATGTATCCTATATAGGGTTTAGAATGATTTATTTTAATTAAAAAAATAAATAAATGATGTATTTCCCTATAATTAGATAATGTGGGGATCTTCTAAATCTGCCCCAACACACTATCCTCTTTGACATTGTATTCATTACTCCAGCTACTAGGTTTTTTCATGTGACATCTTTAATATCTTCATGACCGTGGCTTTTAAATAGATCTCAGTCTTTGCTTTAATCCTTTTCATGGTAACCCTTGAGTTCCATAATCCAGCTTCAATCTCTTCTAAGAACGCTATCTTAAGCTAGACTGCATAGTATGCATATAAAGCAAGTCCTTCATACCTGCCATTGTTCCAAACCACCACTCACTGCCTTGCTTAAAATGTTGCCTCCATAAGAACAATAGCATGTTTTAAAATCATGGTTGCCAGTGATTGACC
Organism: Sequoia sempervirens; assembly: GCA_007258455.2. Taxonomy (NCBI): domain Eukaryota; kingdom Viridiplantae; phylum Streptophyta; class Pinopsida; order Cupressales; family Cupressaceae; genus Sequoia; species Sequoia sempervirens. Next base: position 656,017,987 of record VDFB02281492.1, read on the forward strand.
ATTAAGGTCACCACTTTCATCATGAAGATACAAAGATATTTTTGTCTTCAAACTCAAGGCATTATGGAAGATAACATTGTGAATTGTTTGTTGTGTACGATTCAATTTTCTTGCACATGTACTGCTTTGATAACTTCCTTTAAGATTGGGTATTGCACCCTCAACTGCAATCTCAAACAACTCACTCACTATCACTTGAAGATTCCTTTCATGAGCACCCTGAACTATAAAATAAAACTATGCCCTATTGCTACGCCCTTAATATTATTGTACATCAGGTTATGAATAGTCGGCTTGTGGCTATCTTAACTCTCGATTAAGTCATATTATCATTAGTATATTTTTATTTAGTTGTTTAGGTCAGCCTAAGTCTTATATAAGTGTGTCTAAGTCGGCCTAGGTGATATCCTTGGCATAAATAGGTATATATAGGACGTTGTGAGTCTTATTTCATCATGAAGTTGTGAAGTGTGTTCTCATTAGAGATATTTGGAAGTTTTCCCCCTCGAAGTGGCTTGTTATTCTTAGTTATTATCAAGTATTTGTAATGCTTGGTCCACATGTTGCAAATGTTCTTCCCAAGTCTTGGTGTAAATCAATATATCATCAAAGAATACTAACACAAACTTTCTCAAGAACTTCTTAAAAATGGAATTCATCAAACTTTGGAATGTAGATGGTGCATTGGTAAGACCAAATGGCATCACCAAAAATTCATAATGACCCTCATGAGTCCTGAAATGTTGTCTTACAAATATCTTCCTCCTTAATCCGAATTTGGTGATAACCAAATCTAAGATCTAACTTGGTAAAAAACATAGCTCCATTTAATTCATCTAGCAAATCATCAATGACTGGAATTGGAAACTTATCTTTAATGGTGTACATGTTGAGCACTCTATAATCTGGACACATGCACCAAGTATCATCCTTCTTACATACCATCACCACCAGTGAGGAGTAAGCACTTTGGCTACACCTGATGATTCCTGCCTCTAGCATCTCTTCAACAATTTTTTCTATCTCACTCTTTTGTATGTGTGGATACCTATAAGGCCTGATGTTCGGTGGTTGGCTCCCTGGGACTAACTGTATGGCATGATCATGATCCCTCTTAGGAGGAAGCCCTTTAGGCATATCTCCAAGAACAACTGAGTGACGATCAATTATAGCTTGCAAATCTGGATGAGTAGGAGAAATAGATTGAGAGACTTCTAATGAACATAGTTGGGCCACAAATCCATCCACTCCTTTCTTAAGCAACTTTTTCATTTGATGAGAGATTACCATTTGTGGAGATTTTTCCTTTAGCCCCCTTAGCTCTACTAGCCTTCCTTCTGATTGAAATCTCATGAATAGTTCTTGGAAGTTCATCTCAATTGTTCCTAATGTAGTAAGCCATTGTACTCCCAAAACAATATCTGCTACACCCATGGATATCACATACATTGGGGTATCAAGTTTATAATCTCCCATGGATAATTTAATGCTATGAACTTCCCTGAACAACTAACTGTACCACCATCTGCAATCAAAACTTGAAACTCTAGAGCTGGATATATGAAACAATTTAGACGAGTAGCTAACTTTTTGTTGATGAAATTATGAGTACTACTTGAGTCGATCAACACTGTTACCTTCTGCTTCTTTAGGAACCCCACCACCTTGAGAGTTTGTGGAGCACTAAAACTTGAGAGTGCATGACAAGAAATGATTGGTTGAGAATCATGTGATTCCTCATTTGACTCCCTTTCATCTTCTAGTATGGGTTCTTCCTCTTCTTCCTCATTGGGACCTTCAATATAAAACAATTTCTTTTCACTACATTTATGTCCTCGACTGTATTTGCTATCACAATTGAAACACAAGCCTTTTGCTCTTTTTTTTCTTCAATTTTTTGTGGAGTCAACTTAGTAGGTTGTGTTGAATATCCTTTCTCTCTTGTCGCATTAGCCCCTTGCTTCTTAGGAATCAAATATTTCTCCTCTACCCTGCGTGCTAAGATAAAAGACTCATTTATGGAACTAGGGCTAAACATGCGTACCTCATGTTGAATGTGATCCTTGAGACCACCCAAGAATAAGTCATTCAAGTTTTCCTCCGTAATTGAATCCACCCTTAATGATAGATTTTGGAATTGTTGAATATAATCCTTAACTGATCCTGTTTGTTGAAGTTTAGCTAGCTGGCTGAAGAAGTTGTCTATGACGCTATTGCTATATTGTGCTTGGAGTTCCTCTATAAAAATTGACCATGAGACGGTGAGCCCTTTTTTACCTCGATGAGTGCAAATCCAACAATACCAAATGAATTGATTCGGTTCTAAATATAAGGAAGCCATCATGACCTTTTGTCCATTTGGGATTTGGTGTACCTCAAAAAAATTCTCCATTTGGTTTATCCATGTTAGAGGATCCTTAACATTGAACTTGTGCATATCCACCTTTGGAAATAAATTCCTAGATCCCATAGGAGTACTAAAACTTGTGTTAGTAGTAGCTGATCTAGAATTTTCACCTTGGCCGCTTGAGAACTCCTTTCTTGATTTAGCTATGTAGGTGCTTAACATGTTTCGCATGTCCGACATATCTCCTCTTAGGTCACACATATCCATCTTAATTGATAAAATTTCTTCCTTGACCTTATTGACTTCTTCATTATGAGTAATATCCTCGATTGTTTCACCATCCTTATTAGGAGTCTTCCCCGGAGTGACAACATTCTTTTTACCCCTTATCGTCGGCCCTGTCATGATGGAAACCACTAATATTGAAATAAATCACGCAAATAAAACTTAAATTCTCTCAAATTTTTATTGTAATCTCCTGTAGTATGTCTTCAAAAACCAAATAAAAATTAGACTCCAATTCAACAATATGTGCGAGATATGTAGATTCCAAAAAAATAGTGTAGAAACCCTAATTCTATAATAATTCACTTAATTCTACTCCAATTCTTCTGAAATCTGGACTGTAGCTTCTTCAATATGTTCTTCAAAAACCCTTTTAAAATCAGAAAAAAATTCACCAAAATCTGAAAGATATGCTCTTCCCAAAATTGCCTCCAAAATTGAGAAAAACCTTGCCTCTATGGTATTGTTTCATAGTATTGTAGTTCTTAAGATCCTTCAACCTTATTAACACTACTTCACAGTCCACAAGGTATTATTCACTATTTTCCCATCTTTGGTGAGTCTCAAAACACTGCTCAAACATGCAATCCACTACCTCCATTATACAATATTAATGGCTAAGAAGAAACATTGAACCTATGATTACCACTATTACTTCATTTGGACAGTCATTCCCTGATTGCATTTGCCTTGTCTAACACTACCAAAATCATTTGAAAAACCCTTAAGGTCAGCAAGGGGGTAAGGAAACTCACTTTTAAAATCTCCACTTTACCATGCAAGGTTTGAGCTTTATTATCTTGTCACTGATTAGCCTATTTTTGACTGTCACATCTCAAGTGACTGTCATTCTTCTTACTGTAGATTACATTTACAAATGTCACTAAGCTACATAGTGTGCTTGTTATTGGCTACAATATTTATATTGCAAGATTTTTTTATTACCTACAATGTCTCAAACTTTCTGGTATTGCAACCTCACTAATCCGCTATAGTTATTGTTTATGTTTCTACGGAGGCCTAGGGTTTGTACCATAATTATGCTCTTACCAATGCTTCTGTTGTTTTTTATTAGGTCTCTCTCAATCTTGAGAGCCCTAGGGATAAGCTCCTCATAAGAAGTGACACATTGCATCTTTAACTAAAAGGATAAATCTGTATTGACATTATCAATGATGATTCTGACTCGTTGTTCCTTAGGAATGGGTCACTTGCTCTTACTAGCTCGCAACCTCCATTGTTGTAGGAATTTTGTGATCAAGTTCAATATTCTGATTTTAGGAGTCTTAACGGTTGGAAATCATAGTAAAATAATAATTTAATAAGTTTTGGAATTAGCATTGTAAAGTGTTTTTTTTTGGCTTATTAACTTCAGACTATCTTCTCTTTTGCAGGGGTGGTTGCATGCCAAAAATTTTTGGTGTAAAATATTGGAATTATTAGATTATGTTACCTGTCTATGAATACAAATTATTATAGTGTGAGTTTGATATTTTTTGAAGATCTAACTAGTCAAGCTTGGTAAAGAAAAATCATGTTAGATAATATTAGTCCAGAACAAAATGAATACACTTGATAGATTGTAGGCTAGATTGAAAAGAAAGGGTGATGGGAAATGTTATTGTCCTTGTAAAAATTGCAAAGGCTTAAAGACGAGATGAATTTTAATCACAATAGCTGAGTGTAACGCCCGCCGTGCAAGCCCCAAAGAACAATCAAATAAAGAACGCAAATATATTTTTTTTTAAAGAAAGATTATAATCATCATACCAATATTAAATGATCATATTCATACTCATATACTTCATTCCATTAAACACAAACAACATAATCAACCATGTCCTTTGGGACCCCACGAGGTCACATCAAAAAATAAACATTATTAACATCATCTCATAAGATATCAAAAAGATCTATAAATGACAACATTAGATAAATACATACATAAATTCCATCACAAGATAAACCCATGAGAAATTACATAGCCAATTAAAATTACAAGGTAGATAACTACATTACATCATCTTTCAAATGTTACTTCATCAATATAGTTACATCATGAATCCCAAACATGTGGGATGATTACAATTTACAAGCTTAACAAAATACAAGGAGATCAACTGAAATAAATCTTCAACTGGATGAGACTGAAGCCACGAATGCTGATGGGGAACCCAACGATGTGCGGAGCATGTTCCACCCGACCACCCCCGTGCTAAGAGGTGACAGAGAAGTAACTCCGGCCAAGGACGACAACAAAAGTACAACCATACAAAAAGTACCAACATAGATCCATCACACAATACACCGATTAAAATGAGCAACTAATAACATCAAATCACAATGTCCTAAAGATGCAAGATGATAAATCCAATATAAATGAGATCATACAACACATGCTAAAGATGCAACCAAAACAATAATCATAAATCAACTTAAATCAATTCAAACAACAATCTAAATCCATTCCCATAACCCACTTCCAGAGGAACACAATAAAGCAACACATGGGCAACTAGGGGAGAGTGTCATCGCATAGCCTACAAGGGTTCTCCTGGCCCTTCCTCCATACTGAGGCACCAGCCCCCAAGTATGAATCTCCTGGCCCTTCCTCCTACTTGAGGCGCCGGCACCATAGGGTAGCTCATGCAGAGCCATAGACCTCTCATTAGGATGAGGTCACGACCTTGCCAACCACGGCCTTCTCAGCCTTCCATTAGTCTGTGGAAGCACTAATGAAGACGAGGCATCCATATTTTAAATCTTGTAATGATATTACTACCCAACCCTCCTAAGTTAATTATTAGGTTATCACTTGTTTACTAACTCACTCGTGGGTTCTCTTGAGCCCTTTCCCTTAAATGGGGCGCCGGCCCCCACGAGGAGCCACTCTCCCTAGGGACCCAACCAAAACCAGAAAGAAACAAGGGTTGTACCATGCTAGTCATGATCATCAAAATAACAAAAAAAGCAACATACGAGGCATAGACCATCTCACAATTAAACACCATAACATAATCTCGTAAATTCGGTACACCCCATTAATAAAACATAACTCAACAGAACTCAAGATGAAAATTCAACAAAATCAACACCCTCTGGAAAACTAAAGTGTTAAAACAAAAAGAAAAGGGTTCCCACATCCACAAAATAACAAAGTCCAAAACCCAACAATGCAACAACATTTAATTACAAAAATTGAAATAAAACGAATAACTTATTTAATTCCATAACATATTCAATAATAAATTCTATTCCTAAACTATATTCACACTAAAATCAGAAATAAATAACAATGCTGTAATTGATTCTTCTACCAACAATATCTTCCTAAAGTTGTAATCTAGCAAATTTATAAAAACAGATTTCTTTCTATTTTACTCTTAACAAATTCTGCTTTATTTATCAACAGAAAAGAAACAAATTCTATATTTACTAAAAAAAATAGTTTAATTAACAGAAAATATAACTTATTCATAAAAGAAACAAAATATTTATATATATATATATTTATTTTAAAATAAAAAAAAAAATACTGCAACTGTTGAACAGAGAAATCAAAGTAAATAAATTATTAAAAATAGATATATATATATATATATAAAATAAAATCCGCACCAAAAAAGAAGAATATAAAACTCACGTTTTAATAAACAAAATTTTAAATACAAATAAATTTAAATGGGATATGGTAATCCCAACCCACGGGCACAGAACAGCCGCCCGACCGTGGGCAGTCTACGGACTACTCACTGTAGTCCTACGGACTGCCGTGGACAGTCCGCCGACTATCACACGGTACCTGCCTGGCGGTGTGGTGGGTACGGCCTTGGCCGAACCACCACACGGCCCCCAATAAATAAAACAACTCCCCCAAAATTTTAATAGGGTGCACAGTGCGACAAAAATAAAAATAAAAATGAAATTTAATGATTTTAATTTTCTTTCAAGATTTCATATGCTTCAATACATGCGGTAAAAATATACATATATATATATATACACTAAAATTTAAGCATGCCCCAAACAGGGTGAAATATTTATACTATACATTTTACTGTGCAAAAATTGAAACAAAAAGAACTGATTTAATAAAATATATGCATAGATCCGAATATCACACCCAAAAATTTGTTTTAAAAAATAAAAATTGTCCCTATGCAAATATATATATATATATATATTTATTTTATTCTTTAAACAATTGAAAACAACAAATCTACTATTCATTTCCAGATTGCAATAAAATTCCTTTTCAATCAACAACAACCCAGAAAACCCAGAAAATTCCATTAAACGAATAATCAATTCCCAATTCCCTGCTAAAATTCCTTGATTAAACTATAACCCCAAAAGATTTTCTTCCCACAGTTAATTGATTTCTAACCTTAGATGAGAATTTCCCACACAGAGAACAACCACTATTTTACAGAGAACAAATAAAAAAAAGAAGAGAACCTGGCATCCTACGCTTGCCGAAAATTTGTAGAAGCTTTGACCCTCTTGCTGCACTAATTCCTTGCTGCCGATCTTCCAGCCAAATCTTCCTTCCTCTTCACCAATTTTCTCCAGAAATAGAAAAAAAGAAACTAAGAACAGCAAATTATTGAGAATCATAAAATTTTTCCAGCATTCGAACCAAAAATCCCCCTCAAACAAAGAGAAACTCTTAATAAATTCCATGCCCAGAAATCCTTTCAATTCCTGTTCCCGTGAATACCAGAGGTCATATTTCAAGAAATAAAAATCAAATAATCTTTTAATTTCTTTTGTTGCATTTTCCATATTTCATTTTTATTTTCCATGTATTTGATTAAAACTAATTAAATTTAAATCCGCAAACATGAACTTTTAAATATATATATTTCTTTCCATAATACCTTATTAACTAATTACTTTCATATTAACAATTAAAATCAACCATTGTAGGATACAAAATAAATGTAATATTTTTATTACTACTAATATTTATTCATTACCCTATTTAATTATTATCTTATGTCTTTATTTTTATTAATTACTTAATTATTTAATTTACCACATAAAACCATTCACCACTTTTTGAAAAATCATAAAATTGCAATAACATACAAAGACCAATGCAACTACACAAATGAATGTGACCAACAAACTAAGAAGGTACAAGACTGTTGACACCCTGGGAACGGAGTTACTTTTCATGCCACCTTTGTTCAACTTCCTGTCGTTGGGTAGGTTCAATGCTCGCCCAGACCTATCGAAATAGGTGGAATCGAGTCTTATTCCTGCAAAGTCTGCATCCAACAAGGTGATATACAACATATATACATATAATCAATTACAAAGCATCGTGAGAAGGATTCACAGTGTAGCAGGGCGCTTGCGAACGAATGATGCTACCTGTCCCCTCACCAAAACATATCATCATATAAAGCATTATAAAATCTACATTAATTTGCATTAATATCATCAATTACTATTTTCTAGTCTACTGAATTCTAGAAAATTTCATCAAACGATCATAATAAAATATCATCATAATAACCATGGCGTCATAAGAGCATATAATCAATAACAGTCTATGCTACCATAACATGATATCAATAGTACCATCCAAGTCACAATGTGCCAAACAAAACCACAGAGAATGTCAAAAATTAAACAGTAGCATGAGGGGTATTACATCCTCCCCCCTAGAATTCGGCTTACTCCTGGAAGCCAGTAAAAAGATAAGGATAAGAATCCCTGATACGAGAGGCATCCTCCCAAGTAGCTGAAGCTTCATCATTCGGGTCCCACTGAACCCGCACTTGATCAATCTCTCTGCCTTTGAGGGTAAGTCGCCGATGCTGAAGCACGGCCACGGGCTCTAGTGCCAGCTACCTATCCTCGACCTATAGAGCATTCCAATCCAAAACATGAGTAACATCAGGAAAGTATGGTCTAAGAACAGAAACATGAAATACATCGTGGATCCGCGACAAACTGGGTGGCAAAGCTAAATGGTAAGCAATAGGTCCAATCCTCTCCAACACCTCAAAGGGTCCAACAAAGCGAGGCGCAAGCTTCAAACCCTTTCCGTAATGAATTGGGCTCTTCCGCGGACGCACTCGAAGGAAAACCCGATCCCCAACTGCAAACTGCCGATCAACTCTATGAGCGTCAGCATACTTCTTTTGTCTATCCTGGGCAGCTACAAGATGCTCCCGAATGCGAGACACCTGCTGCTCCATATCTCTAAGCATCTCGGGCCCAAGTAGCACCCTGTCCTCCAATCGATCCCAACTCAGAGAAGTACGGCAAGGACGACCGTACAAAGCCTGAAAAGGCGCCATACTAATAGAACTATGGTACCCATTGTTATACGCAAACTCAACCAAGTACAGATACTCCTCCCAACGTGATTGCTGATCCATAACATACATGCGAAGCATATCCTCAAGCACCTGGTTAACCCTCTCAGTTTGACCATCAGTCTCAGGATGATAGGCAGAACTGAAATTCAGCCTCGTTCCCAAAGACTACTGCAAAGATGTCCACAATGCAGACGTGAATACCGGATCTCTGTCAGAAATGATCCTTTGCGGTATCCCATGCAATCTAACTATATCATTCATGAACACCTTAGCAACATAAGATGCCATATACGAAGATCGAACAAGAGAGAAATGAGCTACCTTAGTCAATCTGTCCACTGTGACCATAATAGCATCATGCCGTCTAGATGACATAGGCAACCCAACAATGAAATCCATGGAAATAACATCCCATTTCCACTCCGAAACAAGGTGAGGCTGTAGCAATCCTGCCGGGTGATGATGTTCAGCCTTCACTCTCTGACATTCAAGACATCGAGCCACAAAGTCGGCGATATCCCGCTTCATTCCTGACCAAAAATAGAGCGATCGAAGATCGGCATACATTTTCTTAACTCCAGGATGTGCTGCGTAAGGCGCTTGATGACCCTCTGTCAAAATCAATGTTCGAAGACCCTCTGAAGAAGGTACATACAACCGTCCAGAGAAAAACAAAGCACCATCTGAATCTAACGAATAACCAACAAATTTCCCCTCCAAAGCCCTACCTGATTCTACCTCAGCTTTTACCTCTGAATACCAACTATCTGAAGGAAGGGCTGCAAGAATCTGACTCTTCAAATCCACCTCAAGAGATATTGCAGAAACCTCATGCCTTCGCCGACTTAGAGCGTCAGCCACCACATTTTCCTTACCCTGAATATACTTAACCTCAAAATCATACTCACACAAAAACTCCATCCACCTTCTCTGCCTTGCATTCAAATTCAGCTGAGTGAAGATGTATTGTAAACTTCGGTGATCTGTATGCAACTCAAACCGGTGCCCTAACAAAAAGTGCCTCCATCTCACAAGAGCATGAACAACTGCTACCAATTCAAGGTCATGCGTGGGATAATTGAGTTCATGATCCTTTAACTTCCGAGATTCATAGGCAATCACTCTTCCATCTTGCATCAACACGGCTCCAAGACCCTCCAATGAAGCATCAGTACAAACCACAAAATCACCTGAAGGATCCGGCACTGCCAAAATTGGAGCACTAGTCAGTTTCTCCTTAAGGGTTTGGAACGCCAACTGACACTGCTCTGTCCAAAGAAATTTCTTTCCTTTCCGCTGAAGTGATGTGATAGGATGCGCAATCCTGGAAAAGCCTTGAACGAACCGCTGATAATACCCAGCTAATCCCATGAAACTGCAAACTTCTGAGACATTAGTGGGCACGGGCCAATCCATGATAGCCTAGATTTTAGCAGGATCAACAAAAATTCCACCTTCAGAAATCACATGGCCCAAATACTGAACTTCAGTCTTATAAAAGTCACACTTTTCCAAATTGGCATACAACTGATTATCTCTTAAGCACTGCAAAACCTGTTTTAGATGCACCTCATGTTCCTCCATAGACTTAGAATAAATCAAAATATCATCCAGAAACACGAGGATGAACCTATCCAAGTAAGTCTGAAACACCCCGTTCATTAGACTCATAAAGACTGAAGGTGCATTCGTTAACCCGAACGGCATCACTGTGAACTCGTAGTGTCCATACCGAGTACGAAATGCAGTTTTATGAATGTCGGCCTTTGCTATCCTCAACTGATGATACCCTGATTTAAGGTCGATCTTGGAAAATACCTTTGCCCCTTTTATTTGATCAAAGAGGTCATCAATCCTGGGAAGGGGGTAACGATTCTTTACTATTACCTTGTTCAATTGCCGGTAATCGATACAAAGGCAGAGAGAACCATCCTTCTTTTTGACAAAGATCACTGGTGCTCCCCACAGAGAGACACTAGGGCGGATAAACCCCTTAGCTAACAATTCCTCTAACTACAGACGAAGCTCTTGGAGCTCCTACGTGGTCCTCCTGTAAGGAGCCTGAGAGATAGGCTCAGCCCCAGGCACCAAATCAATCCTGAAATCTACCTCTCTCTTAGGAGGAATACCTGGTATCTCGCTAGGGAAAACATCAGAAAACTCAGCGAGGAGAGGATAGTCATTCAATGACACCTCCCTACTATCCTCCGACTCAAGGTCACTAACCGATACTGCAAAGAGCTGACAACCCTGACGAAAACACCTTTTTAACTGCATAGCTGAAATCATTCTCAAAGAGACAGGCCTCTGAACACCCACAATTTCCACCTCTTTACCAGAATCATCCACACATTGCACTGCTTTATGGCGGCAATCAATCAAAGCACGATGTGAGCTTAGCCAATCCATGCCCAAGACTACATCATAAGAACCAAGTGGAAGAATTCTGAGATCCACCTTAGTTGACATTGCCCCTAACTCTAACCTACAACCTTGCACCAACTTCTCGACCACAACCTTGGATCCTGAAGCTAACTCAACCTGCCACTTTTCGCTTTGCTTTATTGCCCCCAGTTTACATCACTCAACAACTAAAGGAGAGATAAAAGAATCAGATGCACCAGAATCAAAAAGTACTGAAATGTTAAACTTATGTAATGAACCTGTAGTTTCAATGACGGTGCTCTGATGGTCTACCTGTCAATTATCCACTGCAGCAAATACACGATGAGATCTCCCTGCATCACCTATTGTTGGCTCTGAACCAGCTGGCCTCTGATTAAAACCTAAAGTGCTCTTCTGAGGACATACTCTGGCAATGTGCCCTTGCTGCCCACAAGAGTAACACCCAGTACCCCTGCCAATACCTCTACCCCCAGATGAAGCATTTGACTGCTGAAAGCTCCCTCGACTCGGTGCTGACTGGATACTAGGTGTAGGCTGTGCAAAACGTTCCTATCGGACTTGGTCTCTGTTCCTGTTTCGATCCTTGTGAAACTGTGAATTGCCACTCTGATGAGATTGGAAGTTCTTCTATTTTGACTACTGCTGCTGATGACCCCCTTTCGAGGGTTGAAACCTGTTTCTGCAAGATCCTGCTCCCTGAGACTGACCCCCATGAGTGATAAAACCCTGAGTAGGTGCACTGCCAATCTGCACTCCAATGTGGCCACCCAAGGCCATAGCCAAGTTTTCCTCTACCAAACGAGCCTTTTAGACAGCAACTTCCATGGTCTTAGGTTCAAAGACCCTTACACCATCATTGATGCGAGCGTTCAAACCTCGAACAAAGTGCTGAACCAACATCCCTTCATCATGGCTAATCCCTGCATACTGTTTCAGCTCATAGAAGCGATGTTCATACTGTTCTACTAACATTGCCATTTGCTTAAGATCGTGGAATTCATCTGCCCTGCGCTGCCTCCAATGATCTGAGAGAAAGCGAGCCCTGAACCTTTCCAAGAAAAGTTCCCAAGTGACCATACTGATATCCATATGCAACTTCTGTTCCTCAAGCTGCCACCAAGTAGACGTGAAACCCCGCAAATGCATAACAACACATCGAGCCTTGGTATTACTACCGTAGGGGTGCATTGCGAAGCATCGACCCAAATCAATTAACCAGGTTTCGGCTTCCAACCCTCCTCCAGAGCCATCGAAGGTAGGTGGATGAGCTCTCATTAAATCCCTCATATGACCAGCTAATAAAGCATCCTGATCAACTGAAGCTCCCCTGTGCCTTGGAGACCTTTCTCTTTCTCTCTCAACCGGCTGATCCCCATTAAGTCTAAGGCCCAATCTATCAAGAAGCTCACCCAAAAGTTGCTGCAACTACCCATCCAACCCCGACTGTTCTGGATTCGGTCCACCACCTGATAGATTGTTCTGAGAATTATGTTGCTCCTCAGACTCAGGACTGTGAGAACTTGGCGGTGAAGGATTCGGTTGATTGGCTCCACGGCCACCACCTCGGCCTCTTCCTCGGCCTCTACCTCTACCTCTACCTCTGCCTCTAGGCATGCTTCTGCACAGCAAGACAAAGGTACACATGAGCTCAAGAGCTAACACGCAAAGGTTACCTAGTGGACATAACTACCTAGAGACCCCAGCGTGTCCAACCTTGGCTCTGATACCAAGTTGTAACGCCCGCCGTGCAAGCCCCAAAGAACAATCAAATAAAGAATGCAAATATTTTTTTTTTTAAAGAAAGATAATAATCATCATACCAATATTAAATGATCATATTCATACTCATATACTTCATTGCATTAAACACAAACAACATAATCAACCATGTCCTTTGGGGCCCCATGAGGTCACATCGAAAAATAAACATTACTAACATCATCTCATAAGATATCAAAAAGATCTATAAATGACAACATTAGATAAATACATACATAAATTCCATCACAAGATAAACCCATGAGAAATTACATAGCCAATTAAAATTACAAGGTAGATAACTACATTACATCATCTTTCAAATGTTACTTCATCAATATAGTTACATCATGAATCCCAAACATGTGGGATGATTACAATTTACAAGCTTAACAAAATACAAGGAGATCAACTGAAATAAATCTTCAACTGGATGAGACTGAAGCCACGAACGCTGATGGGGAACCCAACGGTGTGCGGAGCACATTCCACCCGACCACCCCCATGCTAAGAGGTGACAGCGAAGTAACTCCGGCCAAGGACGACAACAAAAGTACAACCATACAAAAAGTACCAACATAGATCCATCAAAAAATACACCGATTAAAATGAGCAACTAATAACATCAAATCACAATGTCCTAAAGATGCAAGATGATAAATCCAATATAAATGAGATCATACAACACATGCTAAAGATGCAACCAAAACAATAATCATAAATCAACTTAAATCAATTCAAACAACAATCTAAATCCATTCCCATAACCCACTTCCAGAGGAACACAATAAAGCAACACATGGGCAACTAGGGGAGAGTGTCATCGCATAGCCTACATGGGTTCTCCTGGCCCTTCCTCCATACTGAGGCGCCGGCCCCCATCTATGGATCTCCTAGCCCTTCCTCCTACTTGAGGCGCCGACACCATAGGGTAGCTCATGCGGAGCCATAGACCTCTCATGAGGATGAGGTCACGACCTTTCCAACCACGGCCTTCTTAGCCTTCCATTAGTCTGCTGAAGCACTAATGAAGACGAGGCATCCATATTTTAAATCTTGTAATGATATTACTACCCAACCCTCCTAAGTTAATTATTAGGTTATCACTTGTTTACTAACTCACTCGTGGGTTCTCCTGAGCCCTTCCCCTTAAACGGGGCGCCGGCCCCCACGAGGAGCCACTCTCCCTAGGGACCCAACCAAAACCAGAAAGAAACATGGGTTGTACCATGCCAATCATGATCATCAAAACAACAACAAAAGCAACATATGAGGCATAGACCATCTCGCAATTAAACACCATAACATAATCTCATAAATTCGGTACACCCCATTAATAAAACATAACTCAACAAAACTCAAGATGAAAATTCAACAAAATCAACACCCTCTGGAAAACTAAAGTGTTAAAACAAAAAGAAAAGGGTTCCCACATCCACGAAATAACAAAGTCCAAAACCCAACAATGCAACAACATTTAATTACAAAAATCGAAATAAAAGGAATAACTTATTTAATTCCATAACATATTCAATAATAAATTCTATTCCTAAACTATATTCACACTAAAATCAGAAATAAATAACAATGCTGTAATTGATTCTTCTACCAACAATATCTTCCTAAAGTTGTAATCTAGCAAATTTATAAAAACAGATTTCTTTCTATTTTACTCTTAACAGATTCTGCTTTATTTATAAACAGAAAAGAAACAAATTCTATATTTACTAAAAAAAATAGTTTAATTAACAGAAAATATAACTTATTCATAAAAGAAACAGAATATTTATATATATATATATATTTATTTATTTTAAAATAAAAATAAAAATACTGCAACTGTTGAACAGAGAAATCAAAGTAAATAAATTATTAAAAATAGATATATATATATATATATATTTATTAAATAAAATCCGCACCAAAAAAGAAGAATATAAAACTCACGTTTTAATAAACAAAATTTTAAATACAAATAAATTTAAATGGGATATGGTAATCCCAACCCATGGGCACAGAACAGCCGCCCGACCGTGGGCAGTCTGCGGACTGCTCACGGCTGTCCTACGGACTGCCGTGGACAGTCCGCCGACTGTCACACGGTACCCGCCTGGCGGTGTGGTGGGTACGGCCACGGCCGAACCACCACACGGCCCCCAATAAATAAAACAACTCCCCCAAAATTTTAATAGGGTGCACAGTGCGACAAAAAAAAATAAAAATTAATGATTTTAATTTTCTTTCAAGATTTCATATGCTTCAATACATGCGGTAAAAATAGACATATCTATATATATATATATATACACTGAAATTTAAGCATGCCCCAAATAGGGTGAAATATTTATACTGTACATTTTACTGTGCAAAAATTGAAACAAAAAGAACTGATTTAATAAAATATATGCATAGATCCGAATATCACACCCAAAAATTTGTTTTAAAAAATAAAAATTGTCCCTACGCAAATATATATATATGTATTTTATTCTTTAAACAATTGAAAACAACAAATCTACTATTCATTTCCAGATTGCAATAAAATTCCTTTTCAATCAACAACAACCCAGAAAACCCAGAAAATTCCATTAAACGAATAATCAATTCCCAATTCCCTGCTAAAATTCCTTGATTAAACTATAACCCCAAAAGATTTTCTTCCCACAGTTAATTGATTTCTAACCTTAGATGAGAATTTCCCACATAGAGAACAACCACTATTTTACAGAGAACAAATAAAAAAAAGAAGAGAACCTGGTGTCCTACGCTTGCCGAAAATTTGTAGAAGCTTTGACCCTCTTGCTGCACTAATTCCTTGCTACCGATCTTCCAGCCAAATCTTCCTTCCTCTTCACCAATTTTCTCCAGAAACAGAAAAAAAGAAACTAAGAACAGAAAATGATTGAGAATCATAAAATTTTTCTAGCATTCGAACCAAAAATCCCCCTCAAACAAAGAGAAACTCTTAATAAATTCCATGCCCAGAAATCCTTTCAATTCCTCTTCCCATGAATACCAGAGGTCATATTTCAAGTAATAAAAATCAAATAATCTTTTAATTTCTTTTGTTGCCTTTTCCATATTTCATTTTTATTTTCCATGTATTTGATTAAAACTAATTAAATTTAAATCCGCAAACATGAACTTTTAAATATATATATTTCTTTCTATAATACCTTATTAACTAATTACTTTCATATTAACAATTAAAATCAACCATTGTAGGATACAAAATAAATGTAATATTTTTATTACTACTAATATTTATTCATTACCCTATTTAATTATTATCTTATGTCTTTATTTTTATTAATTACTTAATTATTTAATTTACCACATAAAACCATTCACCACTTTTTGACAAATCATAAAATCGCAATAACATACAAAGACCAATGCAACTACACAAATGAATGTGACCAACAAACTAAGAAGGTACAAGACTGTTGACACCCTGGGAACGGAGTTACTTTTCATGCCACCTTTGTTCAACTTCCTGCCGTTGGGTTGGTTCAATGCTCGCCCAGACCTATCGAAATAGGTGGAATTGAGTCTTATTCCTGCAAAGTCTGCATCCAACAAGGTGATATACAACATATATACATATAATCAATTACAAAGCATCGTGAGAAGGATTCGCAGTGTAGCAGGGCGCTCGCAAACGAGTGATGCTACCTGTCCCCTCACCAAAACATATCATCATATAAAGCATTATAAAATCTACATTAATTTGCATTAATATCATCAATTACTATTTTCTAGTCTACTGAATTCTAGAAAATTTCATCAAACGATCATAATAAAATATCATCATAATAACCATGGCGTCATAAGAGCATATAATCAATAACAGTCTATGCTACCATAACATGATATCAATAGTACCATCCAAGTCACAATGTGCCAAACAAAACCACAGAGAATGTCAAAAATTAAACAGTAGCATGAGGGGTATTACACTGAGAAAAATTGTAGGCAGCATGGTCACGTTGAAGGGGGGCATGATTATCATCCATTGGTAAGTTGTTCATTATATGTGTTTATATTGATTGAATTTGTAAATGTTTATATTGTTTTAACATTATATATATATATATAATCACTTGATCATGATCATGTTTATTTGTGTCTATCATTATTATAAAGGTGGGGTGCCCTAGGGCAGATATATGGATTATCACGGCCGGAGAATGTGGTTTTGCAAGCGACGAACATGGAGCTGTGAATATCGAAGATGAAGTTAATGATCCTATGGAAAGAAGATGATCATGCGCCAGAAAACACATTTGAAGATGATGGTACGAATACATTGATCCATGACACATTTAGTGGCAAAGTTGATCATGATGATCAAGATAACTTTGATGATGTTCATGATTTACCTGTACTTGAGAAGGCATATGAGCCCCTTTATGAAGGCTTCGAAACAACTCTTCTCTCTGTTGTATTGTTGTTGTTGAACTTTAAGGTTATGAATTCT
>VDFB02281492.1:656036288-656058015 GCA_007258455.2 Sequoia sempervirens
CTTATCAACGAGTTACTAAAGTTATGGAATGGCGTCACTATGTATGATGTCTCCAGACCAATAGGACAAAGACAATTTCAATTCCATGCAATGCTTGTATGGACAATTCATGATGCCCTAGGGCTAACACATTTTTGTGGTATGTTATAATATTCGACTGCACTTTAACAATATTTAATTTGATGTAGATATAATGAATATTTTTAAAATAATCTATTCATTATATATAATTATAAAAATTGGCATATTTAATCCAATTATATATCATCTTGCAGGTCTTTAAACAAAGGGAAAATTTGAATGTCCAATTTGTGGTCCAAAGATGAAATCTCATCGTTCAACAAGTTTAGGAAAGCAGGTGTTTGATGAGTATAGACACTTCCTCCATAGAAATCATAAGTATCGAACTACTGAAAAAAATATTTTCAATGGGAAAGAGGAGAATACATCAAAACCACAAAGAATGTTACCTCACCTATGGAAGTTGGAATATAATAGAATTAATCATCAAGGTTATATATCAGATCAAATTGTTTATCTATCATATATGATATGCTTTGAATTTATATTTTTATATTGTGTTGTGTTTACTCATGTTGCAATTGAAAATGATTGTCATTGTTAATTTGTTTAACTTATATGCTTCATGAAGGTCATCAAGGCATTAATGGCTAGCTTCCACAGGGACTGAAAAGTTATCACAAACAATTTAGTAGGTTGCCCTACTATGAGTAGCTACAAATTGTGCATTTTTTTGATACAATGCATATCGGAAAGAATATAAGATAAATGTTATGGAAAATATTGGATGCAAGGCATGACAAATAAAAAATTGTCAAAATTTGTAGTGACATTCAGGAAGCCAATCATGCAATGAAAAATGTCATTCAATTGAATAGTGATGGAGACCAAATTAATATAAGTTCCCTTCCTTGGTTATTAACAGAGCAACAAAGCAATGCTATAAAATAATTTATACAAAAAATTCAATTTCCCACAGGATTTGCTGCAAACATAAACAATATAATAACAAAGAAAGGTGAATTTGGGTCATGGATGAAAACACATGATTGAAATACCTTCATTAAGGTAATTATTCTGGTATATTATATACACTTGTATAATGCATGTACTTTTCAGTGTACTGTGTTTACTACTTTTGGAAAAATAATGAAAAGATCATTTTATAATTGTTACAGTACGTTCTACATCTATCTCTCCTAGACAACTTTGACAATAGTGTCAAGCAAGTTATATATGATCTTGGAAAATACATGAGGTAAGTAGCGAGATTTGTTCAATTCACTGTATACATCTTATAATTGCCATTTTTTTACTTGTTATGTAATATACTATATATTTTTGTTAAATATCGCTAATATATTTGCTTTGAATCACTTGTAGATGGCTATCATCTAAAGAAATCCATAAAGAAGATATAAATTATTGGAAGAGAAAAATTCCTCATCTAATGTGTGAAATGCAAAAGTGTCTACCTTCAACATTTTCAATGCACAAGAACACTACCTCATACACCAAGTTGAGGAGATTGAATTGTGTGGACCTGTACACACAAGGTCAATGTGGATGGTTGAGAGGCACTTGAAATTTTTGAAGGCTTTGGTTAGACAAAGAGCACATCCTAAGGGTTCTATGGTGGAGGGATATATGGTATACCATACCATGGTGTACATTAGTGAATATCTTCCTATGTTTGTAGCAAAGATCCATTTAGATCTCATTTGGGATCCCAACTCCATTAACAAATTTGAAAGGAGTACCTATTGGGGAAAGGTAGATTGAGGAAAGTGAGGTAATTATAAGATGGTCATGGAGATTAATTGGAATGCATTTTACATATAGTTTTTATGTATATTGTACTTATTTAATTTTTAATCTTCAATATACATCAATTATAAATTAAGGTCGTATACTGTGTTATTTAACTAATTATACGTCATTTGTGAATTTCAATTTATTTTGGTACAGTTGGTCAAGAGTGGGATGCACTACATTTGTACGTTGCCAACAATCTTGACTGGATAACGGTATGGATTGAACGATGTCAACAATCTGGTCGCACATTAACATGGCAAGGTGTGGCTTCATTGGTTAAAGAAGCTCATTGTAATGGAGATTCCAATGTTACACAAAGAGAAATTGATTTTGCATATGGTTTAAGAGATAAACAGGTACGTATAAATATATTAATCACCCATATTATTTAATTATTTTCAAGTATATTGATGTATATGTATCTTGAAATTTTTTTCTTTGCATACATTCGGCCAAGAATAAATATGTTTATCAATTGACGATATTGCAATAATTTTTAAATGTTTGACATATTGCTGGTGAAACACCACAAGGCTATGTGGTGCAATGGTTGTAAATTTTAAATCAAAATGTTGGATGGCATGAAGAAAACTTGTGATTCTGGTATACCTATAGTCTTTCAGGTGACTAATGTTTCATCTAGAAGTGACATACATCTAGAAGTATTAGAAAATTGATACTATGGGATTTTGGATGATATACTTGAGTGTGACTTTAAGTCCTTCATATTAATTTTGTTCTTCGTCCTATGGTATAGGCTACGATTGAATGAAAATGATCCTGAGAGAACTATTATTCAACATGATAATGGATTTACCATGGTTAATACAAGGTTGATTGAGTGAGCTGGAAATGAACCCTATGTTCTTCCAAGCCAATGTGAGTAGGTATTTTACTCAGAGGTTCCAGGTAAACTGGGTTGGTCATTTGTTGTTAGGCATGATCCAAGAGGGAGGTTGGTAAAGTATAATGTCATGGAAGAAGAAGATACCAAAGAACTAGAAGATGATGTAGATGATGATCAGGATCAATAGTTAGTTGATGATGTCCCTGATGAAGATGTTGAAGAGGAGGAACTAGATGATGATGATGTAGGAGTTAATGTTCATGAAGATGAAATCCATGTGGATGATGACATTATCGAAACTGATATCGATGATGATGATGATGATGTGACCAATCCTTACAATGTTGAATATGGATTGGATGATATAGACAAAGAGTTGGATGAAGAAGAAGATCAATCACATTGAAATGTATAAGTTATGCGATTATATTATCTATTTGATATTAATTTATTGATAGAATTATATTTGATTTATGTAGTTATATAATTAATTCATGATGTTTTTAATTTTTATGCCATTACATAATTAATTTAATGACATACTTTTTAATGTTTGAAAGGCCAAAAAATTAAAAAAATTCAATAGTGATGTTAACAACCTTGAAATTAGTGTGTTTTATGTTTCATGTGATCATAAAAGATTAAAAAGTCAGTTTTAGAGGTGGTTGTTCAGTGGTTGATGTGTATGTTGGTTCTTTTTACAATGTAACTAGGTTTGTCTTCTAATATACCTATGGAATTTCCAATTCCAATCGAGGGAAGCTCGAAGGACCTGGACCAATTAACGAGGACTTTAAAAGCCTCATACACTTTGGGCTCTGCAAGACCCGAGAGGGTGATCCCTTAATGTGCTTATAACCTCTGCACCATTATTATAAGCAACATTAACAATAGCAGATGATCTCACTTAATAGCTCAACACGATAAGATAATATCAACTAGAATTGGCTATTCATAGACAATATCAACTATTTAGAGCATGAGATAACTAAACACAATCCATTATATAAGATAGTCAATGATTTGCAATTTGTAGCAAGCTCTAGGCAAAGACAAACAAATACTGAACTACATGAATAATCACAACTTAGATCAGTGCCATATATCCATTGCAAGAGTCAAATTCATAAGCATCTAGAGGTTTATAACAGATTTAATACATCACATATAAGATCCCTGACAATATTGCATTACAATTTCATTAGTGTGCATTCTAACCTAGGACTACTTATCAAATCCTTATACAACACATATCGCCTATAATCCCATTCAAGTATTTTGATTAATTCCTTGAATTAAAGCTAAAATAGAATCATACACACCACAACAGTGAGATGGATAAAACAACCCTTAGTTATTTCATTCAAAGTTCAGATATGCATGTACAATGGAGATACATGAGCTCGAATTTTCATTTCAACTCAAATGCTAGTACTGTTATACAACATTAAATCTCTATGAACTCAAAACCTATTACATAATGACTCAAAACCTAAATTGCATTTCTCTAAAACCATTAGACTTTACAATTCGCTCTACAACTTCACCTAGACTCGACAAAAATTATCTAACTTGCTAACCTATACTTTTGGCCTTGAAATCCTTCTTATAGAAAATGAAGTAGCAAAGAAGCACCAGGCCAGAAAGTACACCTATCACCAGTCAATTGGAGCACCTGGTGATATTCCAAAATTTGTTACAACCACCACCTTGAAAAATATTCTTTTTCAAAAATCGTTACAACAACAATCATCTTGGAGCATATTCTCATTCATCATGTCGGTGGAGGAAGGTTGATGCAATAACAAAAAACCACATGAAACCCACGCCAAGAAAGTCATCCATACAAAACTAGAAACGTTGTAACCACAACATCTGATTTGCCACCTGTCGATAGCCCACTCTTTTTACTCATCATCATTCAAATACTTAGCCACCCACCTCTGGTATTCTTCATCAGTTGGCCAGTCAAAATTAATCACCTCTTTTACCTTTGTACTATAAGGCAAATACTTTACCACTACCTAATTTGCATCTCTTTCAAAAGATTTCAAAAATGAGCCAGTACCAATAATCTTATCTATAAAATTTACCAACAAATCATCATCTGAGTCATCACAAATTATTTTAATTTGATTATTGATGACTTCACTTGCTTGATCTTGCCATTTTTGGAGTGTTCTAATTCCCCCTGCTCATCAGTTATATCAGGTAATAGTGTGTTACCCCAATCATTGAAGTTCTTTACCAATTCCCTAATCTTCCTACTTAAATCATTTGGTAAGGCCTAAAAACCTTGCAATGATTTAACTAATATATAAGTAGGCTTCACTGATTGGGGCTTGTTATTTACATCAAACATTGAGGCTTTATTTATAACATCTAGATTATTTTCCCTAGGGATCCAATTTTGAATAATTGGAATCACTATCCCCTAATCCTTATGAATATTATTTATTGCTTCAAATAGCAAAGAATACAAAGAATGTATAGATGGTAGTTTATTATCCAACTTTTCATTTAAATGCTCCAAAACAAGAGTAACAATTTCTTTTTTTTGAAAGAAAACCCTCCTCTTTTACCCTTAGTGATGTCTACAATTGATCAATTTTTTGCATGAGCTGCCTCTTTGTTGGATCAATAGAGCACTCTATTTCTTCATCAACTTGTTCTAGAGGAGGGGTAAGAGCAGGATTTTGAATGGGAGACACCGGTGTAGAAACATTTGGAGAAGCAGGAGGCATTGACCCTGCTATGGGAGGTGATCTGCTGGTTCCTAGAGCATTGGATGGTTCCCTAGTATGTCTATACTTCAACCTTTCTACTTCAGTTTGCAGCTTAACATTCCTCTATTGCATTTTACTATATTCTTCAATTAAAATGTTATACTTCTCTATTAGGCTCTTTCTTTCAGCCTCCTCACTTCCAGCAGTCTTTTGGGCCAACTTGGCCACATTCATAGTTAAACTAGTGGCTTTGGTTGTTGTAGTTTCTAAATCCCCCTTTATTATTAATCCTCCTTTGAAATTTGGATTTATATCAACAATGTCTGGCTTTCTTCCTTGTGGAGCCAATGCCCAAATTGCTAAGGTCTCATATTCTTCACTGAAGGTAGAGTTTTGTAATGCTGCCTTAACTTCTTCAGAATCTTGAAAAGGATTCTTGGACTTCATAATAGCACTGAAAGCCACTGCATCTATGATGTCCCATTTAGGAAAAATCAAAACACCAGCCTAATTCACTAGTTGTCTTCCTTCTTAAGGAGTGATGTTTTTGAACTCTTCCATTAGTTTGTCTTTCACTTCTTCATCATTCTCCTGATCTAACCTATCAGGCTTTAGTTCTCTTCTCTCCTTGCATTTATTTTGATATTCTTCAAATTTCATCCTCCATGCCAATTGCAAGAATACAAGAGACTTTACAAATGCATTTTCATCTAAGAACTCCTTGCAAGCTTCAATTCTTGCATCCTGCACACTCTCACCCTTCATATCCAAATCAGATAGAACAAATTTAGCTAACCCAGGAGGGGATGACATACCAACCTGCATGTCTTGATCAGTAACAATAATTTCATTTGTGAGATCCTTAGGTAGGTGATCATTTCTTTGCCTCTTAGGGTTTGGCTCAGGTGGTGGTGATGGGGGACTGCGCTCTAGTGAAGATTTTAATTCAATGATTTTGACAGCCCCAAGTACTTTGAATTTTGGGCCTGGTCGTGAAGGTGCCTTCATTATTTTCTTCCCTTTTCTATCTACTTCTTCCTCATCACTTCCAGTATCCATTTTCCTCCTATAGATGGGTCGCCTTTCTGTAGGCTGACATATTGACCTTGTTTCAATTGGCATATCACTTTGTCCTTGCATATCTAGACTTAGCCTTAAATTTATCTTTTTGGTTGTCAAGGTGTCCATTATCTCCTTGAAATTCTTCATTAAAAAATCAATTCTCTTGTGGTATGGAGTGGATTCTATCAATGGATCATACATTAGATCCATTTCATGCACAATATCTAGTAGCTTACTAAAAGCTATCCACTTTTCCTTGTTCAATTCTTATCTATTTAAATCAAATTCATTCCTGATTAGGTCCTCAGGGAAATTGAACTCATGTGCAAATTTGCCACATTTTATTCTTTGTCTGAAAAGAGCAAAGAAACCTTCAGGATCATGTTGTCACCTTGGACAAAATCTCAAATGGTAATCAATAAAGAATTTGTCAAAATGTGTCCAGCCTCCCTTTGAAAATGTATAGTTAGACACTACTATATAATCAGGGAATAATGTTCACTTCCCTTTTCTAGTTAGGCTATCTTCATGAATACACCCCATCTACTACATAACTTTTGTAAACCCTAGTCTTGGTGGCACATTGTATGGTAGTATGTGAGGGGTTCCTTGAAATCCATATATTCTCAAGATAGTGCTGACTGGATATGGGATAATGTCACCCTAGTTATGTAAAACCCTCAATTCTAGTTTCCTCTCCTTCAGCCAAAGGAAATCATGCACTTCTTGAGGGATCCTAGGTACATTTACCATTAATCTAGCCCTCAATCTTGTAGCAAAACAATTATCAACTTGCACATAATTGGTGCTTTCCTTATTACAGGAAAAATTTGTAGCCCATATTTGTACTGGAAATCTTTCTCCATTAACTGATTGTCTTAAGTTCATCTTCTCAGCAAAGAAATTAGCATTCCTAAACAAGAACATATGCATCAACATGGAATACCGAAAGAATTGAGTACCAGTATCACCATTCTACAGCTTTGACAGTCCTTCATCTACCCTCTCCACCAAAAAAGAAGAAAAGTAATATGTTACAAAGAAGTTAGGGTGTTGTATTTGCACCCCCATGAACATGTATGCAATCGACATTATTGCACCAGGGCTGAAACCCAAAATCTGACATAGTGAATAGAAAGTAGCCAGGAAAGGCTTTCCAAAAAAATTCAATCTGAAGGGTTCCTGGTCACTAGGGCTGATGTGAAATTGTGAACCCCTTGCCTTAACCAGATGAGGTGGAAGCAGCTTAACCCTAAAAAGAGATTTCAATTTTGCATACTCCTACTTCATTTCATCAAGATTAATAGGAACCGAGTCATCACTTGGCTCACTTAAATCAAAAGTTTGTTGGATAACATCTCTATTAATTTTGAATAGAACCCCTCCATCATTATCTCTGATTACCTATGTGATAGGGTCATATCTTTTGGCCACTGCTCTAAGTAAGTCCACATCAGGGAACACATTTGGAACAACTAGCTTTCCCATGTCATACATCCATCCATTTGAAAAAGGATGAGGCAAATTCCTCTGTCCATATCATAATTTGAACATTTCTAAGCCTGTGAGTGGAACCCTAGCATTAGCAATTTTGGAATTATTACACACCAACCCCTCCCCTAGGATTTTCCCTCGCGTCAACACCAAACCTTTCCTTCTCTCATTTGTTGATAATGAAAATTGATCTAGGAAATCATCGTACAAGTTTCTTTTCAAATACTCAATGTGGCTAGAGTGCTACTTGGTTGGTGCCATTTTAGATAAACTAGGGCCTCACTACAATGTTACACTTCAAGTGGCTATGACTAAGCAGAGATAGGAAATTACAGAGTAAAAATACCACAATTCCTCACAATTTATGATTAAACAATAGCCCTAAAAAAATATTTTAATGAAATTAGTGACAAGCATAACAGACCCCCCTTTCCCAAATTTAGGTGCAGAATGACTGGGAAACAAAGAAAATTAACTCACGGCTTTTTTTGCACAAACTCCAATTTATGGCTGCAGCTGCTCACAATTTCACCTTTGGCTCTAAAACTATTTTCATAAAATACATGGATGCTTTGTGATACAAATGAGACGAGTAAATTTATTTTATGTCGATCAAATCCTGCCAGTAGATGTCTCATCCTCCATTAAAGCCCACTCATGGGCTGCACGAAGGGCTCCAACCATAATTTGATACATATTTAAATTTGAGCCGTTGATCCTTCAGTTTGATCAAATCATCAACAGCCATCTTCAAAATAGGTTGACATAATTTCCAACACGACAATAAAGGGGCCCACTATGTCATACATCGTGAAGCAATGCCACATGGTGGTTGCCCGTGATATCACAATCCTTTAATTTACCATCGCGGGATGGCGGGCATCGTCGATCTTCTTACCATAAATCCTACTCCTTCAAAAATGGTTGCCATCCTTTCCTTTAACTGTTGAGCAGCTTTTCCCTTAAAATCATAACATCCGCATTGAAATAAAACACGTGCATCTTACAAGTTCATTAGTAATCTGCCCCGTAATAAATTTAAAACTGGTGAATGCTTTCTTCACTCCTTAGGCTTCATTGGATGAGACACGTGGTAGGCACCCGCAACATCGCTATCCCAAAATTCCTAATCACAGGATGGTAGGCACCATCAATCTTGAAGAGATAGCTCATCAATAGTCATGCAGATTTCATTCTTTAGGAAGGGCACATGGCACCCGCTTGTGATATCATGATCCCTATAATCCCTGATCACGGGATAGCGGGCGTCATTGATCTCGTTCCTTTAACACAGTCACTAGCCATGTCGTTAACCTTCGAGTAGATTTTCCAACGAGATTATAACATATCCGTCAATTTAGAACATGTGTGTCTGGAAAACACTTTAGTAATCCACCCCTTAATACATTTAAAGCTAACTAGTGTTTCCTTTACTCTTTAGGCTTCATCGGATGAGACACGTGGCACTGGCCCATGATTTCACAATCAACCCAAGCACCATCGCGGGATGGCAGGGAACAGTTTAGATCAAATGGTAGTTAGTCAGCGATAGCTCAAATTTGATCCCTCAGATAGGATACATGGTGCCTACCCGTGATTTCACGATCCTTCAATTCTCGATCACGGGATGGCAGGCACCATTGATATCTGTAGGAAATAGATCAATGGCAGCACTAAATCAATCCTTGCAAAATAAAACATTCATTAAAAAGAGAAGTGGGCATTACTAGGCGGATGACAAATAGAAAAATTATATTTATAGAAGAAAAATAAAATGAATTTACAATTTGTTTTATAATTTCACTTTTAACTTTAAATGTATGTTCACTCATTAAGTTGTACTTTTTTTACAATCACATTTTTATTTTAGATGTTTGTTTATAAAATATAAAGATGCATTAAAAGTATATTAGAAATATTTTTCTTTATATTATATAGCATTCATAACATTAAATTAACATAGAATAATTTTACAATATCACTTAACCAATCAAGAAAAATTTAATCATTACTATGCAACATTTTTCTCACATCAAACTAACAAATAAACATTGAAAACAAATTTATCTTTTTATATTATAACACTCATAACTTAAACCTTTTATACACAATATCAACTTAATTATAAAAAACACATAAAATTATTTATAAGCAACTTAAATTTTTTAACAATTTAATAAAATATAATTTAATATAATTAAGAAAAATTAAATAAGAATTATAGATATATTTATGAAATATTGATTTACTTATCAAGAAAAAATCAATGATAAATTTACTTATTATAGATAAATTTACTTACCAATCTATTTTAACCATCAAGAAAAAATTAATCATTAGTGATTGCAACATTATTGGCACATCTTTTAAACTAACAAATAAACATTGAAAACACATTTATTTTTTATATTATAACATTCATAATTGAAACCTTTTTATAAACAATGTCAAGTTAACTATAAATTGTATAGAGTTTAGAATTGCTATATCTCTCATATATCAACATAGGTAAATTTGAAAATATTTTAAATTATATAATTTCAAAAAAAAATTGAATGAATTTATAGAAGATTATTTTTATTAAAGTGATAGAATCTAATCCCAATACTAACATTAATTATAAGTCTAACCATAATCCCAACCCTAAAACCAACACTAATTAACTTCAAACCTAACTCTAATTTTATATCCAACACTAAACATAACTATGATTCTAAAACTAACATTAATGAAACCATCATTGAACCATAACCCTAACCCTAACCCTAATACTAACCCTTGCCCCAATTGAACCCTAACACTAACCCCAAGCTCTATCATAGAACCTTAATCTTTACCCCCAACCCCAGCCCTAATCCTAATTGAATCCTATACCTAATTTTAATTAAATTCTAACCTTATTTGAACCTTAAACTTAATTGAACTCATGTTTAGGGTTAGGGTTCAATTATGGTTATGATTAGGGTCAAAATTCAAATAGGATTATGGATGGAGTTTAATTAAGTTTTCTATTCACTTAGGGTTAAGGTTCAATTAGTATTCAATTTGGGTTAGGGATCAATTAGGGTTATAATTCAATAAGGCTTTAATTAAGGTTAGGGTTAAGGTTAGTCTTAAATTAGGGCTAGGATTGGAGTTAGGGTTCAATTAAGGTAAGGGTTATTGTCTATTTTAGGGTTAGGGTTCAATTAGAGTTCTCTAGGGTTTTGATACAATTAGGATTAGTTTCAACAATACCTAGGGTTATGATTACAGTTCAATTAGTGTTAGAGTTAGGGTTATAATATGAGTTCAATCAAGTTAGGGTCAAGGTTTAATTAGTGTTAGAGTTAGGGTTGCAATAATAAAATTTTCCATAATGATATGGAAAGGAATTCAATTGGATTCATATACAAATGCACAAATAAGAATTGGTAATTAAGAATTCTCTAGATCTAAAGTTAGAACAACAAATACAATCCTTAGCTTAATCATTTGTTCTTTGTTAGGGTTGGGATAGGAATTTAACAGGGCCAACCAAGACTTAGGAAATAAAACCCTGCAGAGGAAATAAAGTATTAAAATCAAATTTGGGTTTTAATTTTAATCCGATGACGTAAGCCTAAGCCATTAACTCCAGTGGTCATTTCACCGATGGCTTATCCAAAGCCTTTCATTAAATACTAACCATGCAATGTGTAGGTTTTCTAGATTCAAAGATATGGGAGAAGATCTCGATCGTACCCCACCAACTCGTAGACCTAAGGTGTCGCCCTGTTATTTGGTGCAAGGTCAACAAAAGGTAGATGTATGTCTTGTATGGAATGTGGGTCCCAATCTCCACTATTGAACTCATAACTCGTGGTTTTAGATCAACAACCAAGATCAAAAGCTAATGTAAATCTCTGTTGTTCCCTACTAACTCGCAGGAGGAAGATGAAGGTTGGTCAAGCATTAATGAATTATTCCTTGCTTGTGTAGTCACATTGATCTCAATCTGTGTGAAGATGTTGTTGTTGGAAATCATGAAGGGTGATCTTTGGATTCTCATCCAGCTCTAGTTAAACGGTGATAGTACATACGTCGTGAAATTGCCATGTTTGCACATGCATATTTACTAAGCATTGATGAAGGTTGCCATTACCTCGCACAATAAATACAAGAGGAATTAACTACTAATAGTATCATTCTTGTAGTAGTTAGAGCACTTTGTGGGCCGAGTCTAATCAAGTTTGAGTGCTTGTCTGAGAAGATAAAATGAGTAAGTCAGTAAGGAGGTCTATTCATTTGAGCTCACAAAAGCTCGGTCCTGCTATTCACGAAGATGCTTTGGTTGAGTAGCAACGTCCTGGAATTGCAACCTTCTACTGCTTTGGTTGTAGTAGAAGGTTGCAATTCCAGGACATTTCTGCTCAACTGGTAGATGACAAAGGCAAGCAGTCAGTGTGCTCTAGATGCGGCCAACACTCGCCCATTGACCTTATGAGCAACACTTCTGATGATGTAACTGAGACCAACTCAGACTACTATCAGTATTTAAGTTGCTTAAATCATAGTCTTCCTTCTGATGAGGAAATGATATCTGTGGGCACATCAACTGTTAAAACCCCAAGCGGACAGACTAGAACTATATTGGGAAAGGACAAGAAAGAAGGGGGGACTGAGGGTCTACCGTATTGGGCAACAACTAGAAGCGGGTGTGTATACCAGGGTCTGAGTGTTGGTAAGGGTAGGGTGGTGGGTAAATAAGAAGTTGTTGTGGTGCCTTCATGGCAATTTGGTTGCCTGGTTTTTTTGTATGGATAGCGACAAGGGGATTTTGATGACAATTTGTGTTCCCTATTCTTTTACGCTACCCCAATTCATGCACTATATATGTTTTACAGATTCCACGTGTAGGAAGTTTTGTAATGAAAGTCAAATGCAATGAAGATTTTGTTCAAATGAAAATTTGTGGTGAAATTACATTTGAGCCCAAAGCTTGTTGCTCTCTTGTCATAGAAAAGAGAATTCAAGGCTCATTTGTAGGGAGAGAACTGATGAAAGCTCTAGCTAGGTTTTGAGTTTTATATATGGGTAGAAAGATATCTGTCCTCTGATGAGGAAGTGATATCTATGGTGCCATTGGTTGTTAAAACCCCAAGCAGACGGAATAGAATAGATAGCTTGTTTTGAGTTTTAGATGAATATATGCAAATTATCTTAAATTGTATGCAAATATGACTTATAAGCATGAATAAACGTATAATTATAATATATTTTCTCTCCTTATGTGGATTTGAGTGAATTTTGAATGAAATGTTAATGAAGTTGTCATTCTTCTTTTAAGAATTTGTTCAATTGTGTTTTTATGTTTTTTCTTTGATTCAAGAAAATCAATTAAATGCTTAAATGGAGTCATAAGTTTACAATTATTTACAAAGGATTTGATAAGTAGTAATATATCATAGAATTGAGCTCCATAATGCAAGGTATTATATGAGTAGTCTATTCTATTAAATTCTTGGGTCATTTCTACTAACAGTAAATGGGTAACTAAATATTTAACTAATGAAGAATAAAAGAATAATATGTATATGGGTCACTCACTCACTCCCTCTATCTCTCTCCCATTAGCCCTAAACCCTTAACCCTTAAACTCTAAACCCTTAATATTAGGTGTGTATTAAAAACATTATAAAAGTATAAATTTTTGGAGTTCTATTAGGAATTGAATGATAAATGACGATGAATGGGAAAATTTAAGGCACTTTAATATTTTCAACTAAAAAGTTAAGAGTTCAATTAGGATGAGTGTTTACTTATGGTTAGGTTTAAGGTTCAATTAATGTTCAATTTGGGTTAGGATTGAGGATGAGGTTGGGGTTTAATTAAAGTTATGAATTCAATAAGAGTTCAAATAGGGTCAAGGTTAAGATTAGGGTTGGGGTTAAGGTTAAATTAGGATAAGAATTAGTGTTAGGTTTAGGATTAGAGTTCAACTATAGTTCAAAGTTAGAGTTATGGTACAATTAGGACTATTGTTCAATAAGTGCTCCCTTAGGGTTATGATTAGAGTTATGAATCTACAATTAGGGTTCAATTAATGTTCACTTAGGGTTTCTTTCTTGGGAGAAGTTTATTGTATGGTAAGTGTATTTTATAAAATTAATATGTCAAGATTTAGTTTTAGATAATACTACATGTGATTTTTTATATGGTATTAAATTGTAGATTAAAATTGATAATAGATTTCCTTCTTTTGCATTGTAAGCTACCATAATATATGGCCTTAAAATCCTATTCATATTTTGAGCTTTTCCAAACTATGCAACACGACATCCAACACAAAAATTTGTTATGCATTTTTTCCAAGCACAAATGCTTAGAATTCTTAATGTGTTACTTAGGTTAATTGTTTATTGCAATAAATAAATACACAGTAATATATATATTATGGATTTGAGGGAAAATATTAAAATATTTATATACATAGAAAAATTTAAATGCAAGGGATTCAAGTACATACCTTTGCTTTTGTTAATGTTGATGAAGATACAAATGTTGATGAAGTGCCAAATTTGATGACATGATGATATAAAAAACTGGAATATCTTTGCTCTATGTGGCACTTGAAATTTTCTACAAAACTATAACTAACTCTACATCAAATTTGGGACTTTGGACCTATTTTACATCAATAAATATGAGCTTTGACACATTCCTCCTAATATAGCATACAATATGTACTTAAATGCTCAAAATAGTTGGGAGTAGTGTTGAGATTGGTGGATCTTTGGGAAGGTCCAATGCTTCACCTTTGTATCTCTCCCTATAGATAGAGGTAGAGATGAATATAGAATGAGCTAGGAAAAGGGATAAAAATAGATAGAGATATAGAGAGAGATAGAGGAAGAAATAAATATATAGAGAGATAGGAAGATAGAGGGGAGATATATATATATATATAGAGAGAGAGAGAGAGATAGAGAGAGAGATATGGCAAGATAGAGATATAAGGAGATATAGAGAGAGGGGAGAGAGAGAGAGATATAAGTAGAGAAAGATATTCATATTTTATTTTTTGAAAAATATGTAATTTTTTAACCATTTTCCTATATATTTAGTATTAAGATATTTACATCTTTTAACAATTCAATATATAATACAAATAAAATATAATTAATAATTTAATTAACTAGCATACCTATATTAATTAATAATATATGTAAAACACGCTGAGAGTTATCTTTATCAAGATGCCTATTGACTTGAAAAAATGCTTACATTTTCATGAATATGAATTTGGAATGCAATCAATTTGATTTCATTATTGTTTGTGTCATTGTTGATCTCAATTCCCATATATAAGGGTACACATTGAAATTTGAAATCATACCAAATTGTCTATAACAAAAATCAACCAAGAACAATAAATTTTAAAAAAAAAATGTTCATCAATCATTAGATTTAGTATTGACAGCATCAAAGAAGTATATCATGACAAAATGGCATTAAATAAACTTAGATATTTCTATTGAAAAGGACCTTTTGTATAATGTGTGAAAACTTAACATCATCTTGTTTTTCATGCTTCAAAATATTCAATTCTTTTGTTGTTACACCCATAATTTCTTCTGCCACTTCTTCAAAAGTTGTAATCCAAGTGAATGAAGTATGGTATTGCACTTTGCATTGAAGTATATATTTATAATCACATTCAGGGAAAGTTTTATCACATCTTCCACAATACCACTGACCATTTTCATTAGTGTTTACCTTCTTTTGCAGTGCCTATCTCCAATTTTCAAGGGGCATGTTGTATAACAAAATTTTTCTACCTTAATGAAAGATAAGGTAGCTTTTATCACTATCCAATAAGGTTTACCAGAGTTGGCAAGGTCTTCATCCCTATTTTGTGAGATACTAGGGTTAGGAACAAATAGGGTTAGGGTTGGGGTTCAATTACTCTAGAGTTTAATTAGGTTAGATTTCAACTGCTAGAGTTTAATTACAGCTTAGGGTCAATTAGGTTTATGGTTAAGGTTATGGTTTGGGCAAATCAGGGTTAAGATTGAATTAGGATAAGTGTTCACTTAAATTATTGTTAGGATTGGGCTTAAGATTACTTTTATAGTATTTTGGATAATAGAAACAATTTTGATTGATTTAATATTTTCTAAATTCATTATTGAATT
The DNA here is from genome assembly GCA_007258455.2 of Sequoia sempervirens. NCBI lineage: Eukaryota > Viridiplantae > Streptophyta > Pinopsida > Cupressales > Cupressaceae > Sequoia > Sequoia sempervirens. The sequence goes on from VDFB02281492.1 coordinate 656,052,410, forward strand.
TAAATCTTATAATTTATTCTATAAATTCATTATAGAAACAATGTATGAGAATTTATTCTATTTATTTTGAGGGTGAAAGTGTGGCTACATAGGGTTTCTATACATAGTATTTGTAGGAGAATGGTATCTCTATTTTGAATTATTCTAAACCTTGTTTCTATGTAGTATTTTTTAAATTCATTTTGTTGTTATACTCTATAATTGGTAGTTTATATATTGTACTTTCTCTATACATGATATTTAGCAAGATTGGGGACACTAATATAACCTTCATTTATTTTTTTAAAAAGACTAAGAAATGTATGAAAATTTGACAACATGAAAACCATGAAAATAAAAGTGAAAATAAAAATTTAACATAGTAAAATGGCCAATCATGTGCCAAAAATGAAAAGAACCATTTGTTTTTACTCTAATATTTCAACCACATACTAAATTACCAAGTGCATTTTATAAATGTATTATGCAAGGAGCACAATATTGGGAATCAATGTGAATGATTCTCATCAAGAAATTAAACAAGCTTTGAGATTGAAGGACCCAAGCTCTTTGTAGGTTTTCAATGAAGATTTAATTAGCCACTAATAGAAACAATAAGAAAATAGATAAATGTGAAAATAAATCCTAATCTCTAAGAGTGTTGTGCTAAGAATTACATACACATCTCATAAATTTCAGTAGAGACATGAGACACATTTATAGAGAAATAAAGGAAATAAATAGCTATTTAGATAGTTAATAATCTACAAAAGATTAGGACCTACGTACTTCAAGAGATTAATAAAATAAGTTTTTATTTATAATTTTTAAATTTGATAATTTTGAAATTATCATAGATGTAAAGTAAAGATAAAATATTTTTCAACAAAAAAAATAAAAATGACAAACAAATAATGTGATTAATCAAGATTAACATGATATTACAAAAAATATAATAAACAAAAGAATATGCATAATTGTACATAAGCCATTAAAAGTCTAAATATACCTATCTTTATAAAAAAAATAAAAATCTTTAAAATGACTAAAAATTATTAAAACTTATTAAGCTCCATGAAAAAACACTACCTTCCATATAAAGAGTATACAACATGATACTTATAGAAAACAAATTATGTAGGATACCAAAAAATTGTTAAGAAGATAAGATAAGATAAAATATATAAATTAATCATATTAATTTCATAGTTAAAAAGATATTGGATCTTTAAATATACATATATAATAATCTTTAATCTTTATTTAAAAATATATATATTATATTTTATAAAACTTATACATTAAATTTTTTAATATTTAAGTTATACTAAAATTTAAGATGTTCAATATTCATTATTATTTTTAAATTATAATATTGATTAAAGATATATAATTATATTTATAAGATTTAAAATCAATAATGAACTTAGAAAATATTAAATCAATCAAAATTGTTTCTATTATCCAAACTACTATAAGTAAATTATAAACTATTTATAATATAATATTTAAATTTTATTTCAAATGTTAAATAATTCTAACGTTAAATTTTTATAATTATAAACTTACCTTTTAATAATGTTAGTAAGTGTTGACGTGTGTCTTGGCACAACAACATGCAAATAGAATATTGCTACTCTGCTTCTCCTGAAAGAGAAAGACAACACATGGATGCCTTAGGTCCGAAGGAAACTTTCATGCCGATGGGAAACTCCCAGTCATTGGGACAATGACTAATGTCCTGCCGACATGTGTTTGCATGTGAACTCCACTCGCTGTCACATCCCCGAGGTCTTGCCAATAGGCAACATAGACGCCTACTGAACAAAATGCACTGGTAGTTAGCAAGACATCTGCAAGGTCTTGCCGACTTTCTTCTTAGAGGAAACTTATGACCAACTAGATTGAGGAATGTCTTCCAATTGAGCACCCCTGGCAAACATCACCATGTGTGTGATTTAATCCTGCAAATCTGATCAAAGGATAGTTGATGAATAGTTGTGCAAATTTGATCCCCAGATGGGACATGTGTCACCCACCCATGATATCGACACCCTACAATTCCCCATCACGGGATGGCGGGCAACCGTTGATCTTGATGGAATTTTGATTGACAACAGCGCGAATTTCATCCTTCTAAAAAATAAAAAAATCATTAAAGGGAAGAGGACATTACTAGGAGGATGGAAAATTTCCTCGGGCCCCACCTTGTATAGTCCATGTGGCAGCCACCCGTGATTTCACAATCAACCAAAGCACCATCATGGGATGGCAGGGAACGACTCAGATCAAAGGATAGTTGATGAACAGTTGCAAAAATTTTGATCCATAGATCACCCGTGAATATCGCCATCCTATAATTCCTGATCATGGGATGGCGGGCAACCGTTGATCTTGAAGGAATTTTGATCAACGGCAGCATGGATTTCATCCTTCTGAAAAATAAAACATTCATTAAAGGGCAAGGGGACATTACTGGGTGGATGGAAAACAACGACATAAGTTTTTTAAAAGCGTTCAGCATAGGGCCAACCAGGACTTAGGAAAATAAAACCCGTGGAGGAAATAAAATATTAAGACCAAAGGGACTAGGCCTAGATGAAACAATGGGCATAAGATGTTTTTAAAACCCTTCAAAAAAGGTAACAGTGAAATAGATCCCGACCAAGGCATTATGTAAACACAAGGGTTTAAGATGAAGACAAAGCTAAAACCCCAGCCCTAAGAAATTTTCCAACACCATGAAAGCCCAGTGACATAAGGTAGGGCATGAGTGAAACATTAGGAACAAAATTTGAAGTTCCATGAGTACAAGCATTGGATAATTTTATATTAATAGTTTGTCCTATTACAAATATAAAAGGTGAGCACAATAAATAACATGTATTTTCCCATTAAATGTGAAGGATTTTCAAAAAGTTATAGTGTTAAACTATTGGCCCATTTTTGTTCAATATAAGTTGTATTTTAAATCATTATGTGTTGTTTTATAACAACAAATAATTTTGTGTTTCAATTATTAGTCCATATGTGTTGTTTTATAAAATAGAGACACTCAGAACAAAAATTTGAAGTTCCATCACTACCCATAACCTAAACCTAAACCGATGGCCATAGCTTCCTTAAACCTAAGCCCTTAAACCCTCCTGCCCTCTCTCTCTCTCAAGTCTCTCCTCCTGCCCCTCTCCCTCTCAGGTATCTCTCTCAAGTCTCTCCTTCTACCCTTCTCTCCCTCTCTTAGGTCTTTCTCTCACTCCTCCTCCTCTATCTCTATCCCTCCACCCTTAACCTTAAACCCTTAGAGCCATCTACCTCTACCTTAACCCTCCGCCTCTCTATCTCTCTCAACTATCTTCAATATCCTACCCCCTCTCCCTCTCTTAGGTCTCTCTCTCACTCACTCACTCCCTCTATCTCTATCCCCTCCACCCTTAACCTTAAACCCTTAAACCATCTACCCTCTACCATTAGCCCTCCCTCCCTCTATCTCTCTCCCACTCCCTCCCTCTCTCTCTCTCAAGTCTCTCCCTCCTAGCACCACTCCCTCTCTAAGGTCTCTCTCTCACTCATTCACTCTATCTCAAGTCTCGCCCTCCTACCCCTTCTCCCTCTCTTGGGTCTTTCTCTCACTCCTTCGCCCTCTATCTCTCTCCCTCTATGCCTTAAACTCCTAAACCCTTAAACCCTCTACCCTCGTTTAACCCTCTACCCGTGTATCTCTCTCCCTCCCTTCTCTTTTCCCTTTTCCCTCTTTCTATCTTCAATCTTCATATTATGTTTCTTTTCCTTCTAATTTTGCATGTTAAATGAAAAAACTTGGTTTTACACCTTATTTAAGTCATTTAATCCTTGATTTTTGTCTACAATAGATTTATTTAAAACTATAGACACCATCCAATTGAATTATGAGATTCCTCTCTTCTTCTATTTGGATGTAAGAAAAATCATTTGAGAGGTCTTTTTGGATCTTATCCATTCTACTTTCAAGGAGATCCTTTCTTTGAAAAGGTTTCTAAAGACTTGGATATTCCACTCTTTTAGTTTGAGTTTTATGAATTTTAACTTTTGATTGAATATGCACATCTTAGTGCAATGATCAATTGTTTGGGTGAGCCAAGATTCAGTGACAACCATTCCTCTCTCTCTCCCCTTCCCCTCTCTCATAACTCATAAAGAAGTGACATATTTCATGAAGAAGTGAAATAAATATTTTTTTTTGTTTCAAATAAAATATCACAACTCTCCACTATAAGTATATCATTTATAAAATAAAATGGTCATTTAATAAAATAAGACACTCATTGAAACAAGTGTTCTTATCATAGTGAAAAAATATTATTCTTATCTGTACAATAATTGGGGTAGCAATGTATAAACCATTAAACCATCTACCTTGTACCCTTAATCCTCCCTCCTTCTATCTGTCTCCCACTCCCTCCCTCTCTCTCTCTCTCAAGTATCTTCAATATCCTACCCTCTGTCCCTTCCTTAGGTCTCTCTCTCACTCACTCACTCCCTCTATCTCTCTCCCCTTAACCCTTAATAAACCCTCTACCCTCTACCCTTAACCCTCCCTTCCTGTATCTCTCTCCCACTCCCTTCCTCGATCTCTCTCAAGTCTCTCCCCTTGTGTTTGTGAGAGAGAGAGAATTAGGAGAAATGAGGAGGAAGAGTGAGGAGTAGAGGGATAGAAGTTGGAGTTTTATAATAGTTGAGGTAGGAGGAGAGAAGACCTAAGAGAGGGGGAGTGAGTGAGAGAAGGAAATGCACCTAAAGAGAGGGAGAAGGGGTAGGAGGAGATACTTGAAGAGAGACCTGAGAGAGGGAGGGGTAGGAGGGAGAGACTTGAGAGAGAGGGTAGAGGGTTAAGGGTTAGGGTTAATGGTTTATGGTTTAGGGTTATGGGTAGTGATGGAACTAAAAGTTTGTTATGATTTGTTCTATTTTACAAAAACAACACATATGGACCTAATAGTTGAACACAAAATCTATTTGTTATAAAAAAACACATAATGATTTAAAATACAACTTATATTGAACAAAATGGACCAATAGTTGAATCTTATTTTCACATTTATCTATTTTCTTATTGTTCCTATTAGTGGCTAATTAAATCTTCATTGAAAACCTACAAAGAGTTTGGGTCCTTCAAGCTCAAAGCTTGTCTAATTTCTTGATGAGAATCATTCACATTGATTCCCAATATTGTGCTCCTTGCATGATACATTTATAAAATACACTTAGTAATTTAGTATGTGGTTGAAATATTAGAGTAACAACAAATGGTTCTTTTCATTTTTGGCACATGATTGGCCATTTTTACTATGTTAAATTTTTATTTTCACTTTTATTTTCATGGTTTTCATGTTGTCAAATTTTCATACATTTCTTAGTCTTTTTAAAAAAATAAATGAAGGTTTTATTAGTGTCCCCAATCTTGCTAAAAATCATGCATAGAGAGAGTACAATATATAAACTATTAATTATAGAGTATAACAACAAAATGAATTTAAAAACTACTACATAGAAACAAGGTTTAGAATAATTCAAAATGGAGATACCATTCTCCTACAAATACTATGTATAGAAACCCTATGTAGCCACACTTTCACTCTCTCCCACTCTCC
>VDFB02281492.1:656058115-656525234 GCA_007258455.2 Sequoia sempervirens
AAAGAGCACAAAAAAAACTGCAAAATTGGCACTAGGGCTTTTATTTATGAATTCAGCCCAAATGCCATTTCTTAATTCCTCCACAAAATTTTGTTGAGCCAACTCTAGTTCATCACACTCAAAATGAAGAACCCCCATGTTGTTTAAAAAATTAATGGGTACTTCTTCTCTGCTCTTTTTCAAAAGAGACTTTGTTGTCTTAAGATATATTAATAACTCACCCATCTTGATAAATGCATGGGCATCATGTGGATCTATGTGAGTTGCCTTTCTTAAAATTTCCAAAGTTTTCTCTTCCTACCCTTGCTAAGCATATATATGGCCTACAACTTTTAAGCTCTCACATTTCGTAGGATGGTCCTCTAGAACCTTTTCAAAATTTTAGAGAGAACTCTTAAGATCTATGTTTCTTCTATGTTTTGAACTCATATATATATATATATATACTTGTTGAAGTCATATATTTGCACATCTATAGGTGCATATATTTGAATGTTTCTTATATGTTTTTTCTATGTTTACTTGTTGAAGTCATATATTTTCACATTTGTAGGTGCATATAAGGAGAATTTGTGTCAAAGAAGGAATCTGCTTGGAAGAATGGGGTGTGTGTACATACCAGTGCAAAATTTTGAGGAAGAAGTGAAAGTAGCATTAGACCAACTATCGAGAGATGCCACTGACATTCTTGACATCTTGAAAGTAGAGCAAGCTTCTATCGATTTATGGCTAGTTATAGCAAGAGAATATTTCAAGCAAGGAAAAATTGAGGAGTTTCGACAAATACTGGAAGAAGGTGCTAGTCCAGAAATTGATGAGTACTATGTTGATGTGAGGTATGACAGAGTTTCCATTTTAAATGCCCTTGGTGCATACTACAGCAATGTTGGTAAGATTAAGACAAAGCATTCAGAGAAGGAAGAACAATTCGTTCGTGCAACATTTTACTATAACAAGGCTTCTAAAATTGATAATCTCGAGCCATCAACTTGGGTTGGAAAAGGTCAATTACTTTTAGCAAGAGGAGACCATGAACAAGCATATGGTGCATTCAAGATTGTGCTAGATGGACAACTTGATGATGTTCCTACACTTCTTGGTCAAGCCTATGTGCAATTCAATCGTGGATGGTATATCGAATCATTGGAGTTTTATAAGAAGGATATGCGAGCTTATCTTGGTTATCCTATAGCAGTAAGAATTGGGTTAGGCTTGTGCCACTACAAAATTGATTAGCTTAAGAAATCCAAACAAGCATTTGAATGTGTTTTACAGCTAGAACCTGAAAATGTTGAAGCTTGGGTGGCCCTTGGAATAATGGACTTGCAAGTTAGTGAAAAAGTAGTGTTCATGAAGGAATAGAAAAGATGTGTAGAGCCTTTGAATTATACCTGTACTATGCAATGGCATTGAATCATTTAGCAAACCATTTTTTCTTCACAGGGCAGCATTTTCTTGTGTAACAGTTGACTGAGATAGCTCTTGTTTCAACTAACCACCCTCTCATGAAATCTCATTCATATTATAATCTTGCACGATCTTATCATAGCAAAGGTGATTATGGCACCTTTGGCCACTACTACATGGCATCAGTCAAGGAAAGCCAGAGGCCACAGGATAGAAACATTCAAAACAAATGTGCACTAGGTTGGTTTAATGCAATGGCTAGTGAAAAGGTTAGTGAGGTGTAAATTTGAATTTTATTTTAATGTTTAAGGTTTAAATCCTTAACTATAGAAATGAATTGGGTGGTGAGTGGGGGATTCTAGGGAATAAGACCAATCTCTGGGACTAAATGATGATGGGATCATGATAAAATGATGTCATGAGCTGAATTTACACAAGAATATGCCACTTGAAGACTTATTATTGCATATAATTTCTCTATTCCTTCAATAATTTCCTTCAAACTGTTATATATCACATGGATCTATGTGAAAATCAAAGCAAGTCAACAATAATATGACAATGTTTCTCAATAGCATAACAGATTGTCCCAGCTATGAGGGAATCATGACTTGTAACAGCCATGGCAAACTGATTCTACCTATCAGAGCAAAGTAAAATATCTCCTTTTCCTATGTGAGAAATCAATAGTGACATATGGTTTTTCATTCTTAATGAGTCAGTTTGCTCATTTTCATTAGATAACTTCTGTAAAATTAAGGTCTATAGCTACAAGCAACAATAAGCAAGAGAGACAACTCACTATTTTCCATCCATCAGGATCAAGGAAAGAAGCAATTTTAGTATTAATCCCTAGTATTGGTCCTGGTTCCTGAGTTATTTTCCCACCAAGTTCATGTATAACTATATGAAGAGCCTCTGCCCTCTTGTATACATCATCTGTGCCAAGTACAATCTACAAACACAAATTGCAAAATTTGATTATTAAGAAACAAGAATAGTCTCCAAAACCCATGACTTGTGTTATCCATATGATATTCTCTTACTTGTGCATATGCATTGCCTTTGGTGTATTCAGTAACACCATAATTATATGTTAGCTCCAAAATAGTTCTCTTCCTCTTTCGCATATCCCAACATTGCTATTGTATATTGCGAGATTTTAAAATCCATTAAGGGCGTTTACTCCCAAAAAAAAAGAAAATCCAACATGTTTATTAAATATTATCAGTATAACTATATTATATTCAAAGAGAATCAGACCATGCACAAAAAACTACTAGTTACCTTGTAGTAAGGGTTATCCTTTTTCTTCAAAAGTTTCATTCCACAAGCCTAAATGGAGAACACGGATAAAACAATCAATATTCCTAAATATCAGTTGTATAAATTGGAATAAGAATTTAATATATTATCTGCATATTAGCTCTGAGAAATAACTTTTGTACAGTAAATTAAATTTAAAACAATAATTGATTGTTGAGTTAAGACATAAAATAATTAAATATTTAACAGTACGAACCACCTCTTCCAAGTATACAATTGGATATAATAACAAATATACAAAGAGTATATGAAGCTATAGAATATTTTTAGTCTTCTCCCTAAAATTATCCTTAGGGAAGAATTGTGTAATCATACACAAAATGTCATTAATCAAAGATACAGTAAAACTAACTAACAAAAATATTTTATTGTTTTTTTCTAAGATATAAATCTGCTTTCTCCAAAGAATACATAATGGGGCCAAACATGCTTGCTTTCCTAGACAAAATTGATAAATTATTTAAAAAACAACCAACAACACATATTCTTAAGGAAGAGCTTGAGATTGAATAAATTGACAACTACTACCACACCACAACAATGTTATCTTGTAGAGTGGGATATGCCCAAGAGTTTATAAATTCCATTACTCTACTTGAAAGGAGCACAAAGCCCTACGCTTGGGTTTTATGAACTTAAAAGCATCAAAACTGCCTGCCTTTAACATTATAACAACAAAAATATATTATGTTAATTCAAAGAATTTCACAAAGACATCTTATCCACAAGTGGCATGGTATCCTGATGGAGATTTTATCTTCAACATGGTTCCTCATCAATCAAACATACAAATCATCCAATGCAGGAGATTCCACAAACTTCACAGAAAAGTTATATTCAGTAGGGTGCCACACTAAAAGGAATTAGACATTCATCTGCAATCCAATGGAAAACAATCCCATCTTCTATAATATACTAGTTTCTCTCCAGTCTTTCTTAATATACATGGCATTGTCAATTTGTTGCCTCAGTAGGGAATATTTTCTTACTTTTTCTTACTGCTCTTACTGGAAATTGTGGAGTCTTAAACATAATTTCTCAAAGAGATGTGATCTTATAAAATACATTGATTGCAAGGTACATGTAGGATGAATTTGTTGGAAAGGATTTTGAAACCTTCAAGCAAATGTTATTGGCAGGTGTAAGACCTGCCTCCAAAAACTTTGCTAGCATTCTTTCCACTTGCACAAATGAGATCTTTGGAACAGGGTATGGACCTCCATCCACCCTACAAGATATGTTCAAAATGGGTCTTTCTAAAAATTCCTTAGAAAAATTTAAGCAAATGCAAACAGTGGGTGTAAATCCCAAATCCTCAACCTTTAATCTATCCATAGTAAACCAAATTTTCTTAAACACTAATAATTACACCTATAAATGTTTGCTTCAATCTATTCACAGTAAATGAAATTTGAAAATATCAGGGTTTAAGGGCTTACTTAGATTCTTGAGTTTGAAACAGGAAAACCTTGAACCCTCGGCGAATCCTTATTTTCAGATTGCAACTCGCCAAATTGGAGAAGTGAAAGGTCAATACGAGTGAGGAAGAGTTTGGAGGAGCGGGAACCAATAGTGGCAGGAGAAGCAACAAAATATGGTGAAAAACAACCAAAAAAAGGCAAAAAATGATGAATGACTAAGATTCGTTCAATTCTCTTATTTATTTTTAATTTCAATTGTCTCTTATTTTTCTATCTTTATTATATATATATATATATATATATGTATGTGTAAGACATTTTTATTTAAATATAAATATGAGACAATTTATCATTATATTTGAATATTTAAAATGAGCTAATTTAATTTAATTTAATTTTTTGAATTTAATTTAAATTGTCTCATACTTAAAGGGAATATTATTTTTTTTCTCATTGGTATTATCTTATTATTTTAATTTTCAATAGCCTTTTGATTGAACGTTTTATTTTTCTTTATGTATTCTTCTTTATTTGTAGTGTATCCTTTTAATTGAATATGTCTTTTGGTCCAAGTGGCCTATTGGTTATTTGCTATTGTCCTTGCTATATGTGGCACCTCTCTCCCTCATCCCTTCTCTTGGCCTTTTTTAGCTAATTCTTGGTCTGCAACTTATCATTTTTCTCCTTGAGCTCTCATCTATCCTGATGATGGATCACAGTGTGATCCAAAATGTTGATGCAAAAATTCTTACACAATCAAATCCAGAAATCATCTAACAATAATCTATATGGATTGTGGAAACTTGATATCATTAAGATTCGTTTAGCCGTAAAAATTTAATATAATATAAAATATAATTAATATATTATATATATTTAATATAATATTAATAAGATTAAATTATATATAATAGATTATATTTATTATTATGTTTAATAGTATATATAGGTTATATTATTATTATATATTGTATTCTATAATAAAAAATAAAAGTTAAAGAATGTAACTGTTAAAAAAATTGATAAAATATGTGAAGGCCTTAAGACTGCATCGAAAGGCAATGCCTTCCACACAATAGGTATTTTTGGTGCACCAAGCAACCTAGGCGGCCAAAGGACCCGCTTTGGTAGGGGTCCCATTAAGGGAGCTTAAGCTCTATGGATTATGATCAAGTGAAAGAAAAAAAATAGAGTAATAGTCATTTATTTGGTGTTGTTTGTACCATATTTAGTAATTTATTTAGTCATTTTATTTCAATGGAGTATTAGTCATTTATTTAGTCATTTAGTTGTGATTTTTACCCAATTACCAAATTAGGTCATATAAATGACCAAATTTGTCATTTATTTTCAAATACTACTAGTGTTTGTCACATGACTAAAAGTTTTAGTCATTAGTCATTTATTTTCCAAATTCTACTAGTGGTTGTATATCACGGATTAGCCGCAGAAATTCATTATATGTAGAAAACTAATAATTCTGTAAGTGTGCGGGGTAGTATTTTTTATGTAGGATGCAAGATGGTTAGAGGTGTTATGGTGATGATTGCTAGAGTGTCATAATTGGCACACACTATATAAACAATCCGTACATTGTTGAGTGCAATATGGTACTTCTCTGAAAAGAAACAATTCATGGGTACTTTTGTTGGAAAGAGGTTAGAGTTTCATCTTGACACATGGTCATGGATTTTGGGTACCCAAGGGTGCTATTTTTTTCTGAATCAAAGTTACACCAAAGAAAACTATGCTATGGCACTAGAGACCATACATTAGATAAAAAGGTCTAAGAAACTTGAAAAATAAAAAACCTTGTTGAAGGGTTGTCTAATTGTAATCTTGAATTTGATTTCTATGAGCATTGCATTTTTGGAAAACAAAACCATGTTCAATTTTACTCAAATTTTCATAAATCTTGTGATGTATTGGATCTTATTCATTTTGATGTGTTTGGTCCTATACATGTTCCTTCAATTGATAAATCCACGTATTATGTTTCATTTATTGATGATTATAGTAGGACATGGGCATATTTTTTAAAGAGTAAATCTAAAGTTTTCAGTAGATTTAAAGAACTTAAAGCAATGGTTGAGTTACAGACTGGAAGGAAAATAAAATGTTTGAGGACTAATAATGATGATGAATTTTGTTCTAATGATTTTGATAGATTTTGTAAAGATTGTGGTATTCATAAACAAGACAGCTTTGTATTCTCCACAACAAAATGGAGTTGTAGAAAGAATGAACAGGACGAGTGCTGATGGAGAAGGATAGGAGTATTTTGAGTGGTGTTGGTCTAGAATAAAGGTTTTGGGTTGAATCTATTGCCACTGCTTGTACCTTGATTAGCATGTCTCCTACATCAACTCTTGTTGATAAGATGCCAATGGAGGCATGAATTAGGATCTAAGCCTTCATTAAAGACAACTTAGAGTTTTTAGTTGTGAGGCATATGGACATGTACCAAAGGAGAAGTGAAAAAAGTTGGAGAAAAAAGCTATGAAATGTATCTTCATCAGATACAGTTTTGGTGTGAAAGGATACAAGCTTTGGGATCTTGTTGTATAGAAGGTAATAAATAGTAAGAAGTGTTATTTTTAGAGAAACTAAGTCTTCTTTTTGTTACAGTACAGCCAAAAAAAGTAAGCGGGGAAGATGTGATTCAACTTCTTCTACACTGAGAAAATTGGTCGAGATCCTTGGATAGACAAAAATTTGAGGAGAGCTCATCTAGCTCTGAATCTTCAGAAGAGGAAGAACCTCCAACTCAACTTGTTTCTAGGGCTACAAGGCATGGACAACCACGAGTTATTCACCTAATGATTGGAGATGTATTTTTGCTTTGAATACTAACATGGATGAACCCTTATCTATAGAAAGAGGCGTGCAGGTATGAATGATGCAAAATCCTAGGAGATTGCTATGGATGAAGAAATGGAAACTTTGAAAAAGAATGATACATGGGATCTTGGACCATTTTCTGAATGACAAAAAAAATGTTGGTTGCAAATGGGTGTTCAAAAAAAGATTGGTTCAAATGGAGGTAGTGAGAAGTGCAAAGAAATGTTGGTTGTGAAAGGTTACTCTCAAGTTGAGGGTGTTTTATGGTGAGATATTTTCTCCTATTACAAAAATGGCATCCATTATATTTTTCTTTCTATTGTTGTTATTTATGATTTAGAGGTTGAGCAAATGGATGTGAAAACTGTTTTCCTTCATGGTGAAAAGTAAAAGTAAATTGGTTTGTAAATTGAAGAAATCTCGGTATAGCCTAAAACAAAGTCATAGGATGTGGTAGCGAAATTTGACACATATGTGTTTAGTTTGGGATTTGAGTGTTCTAAATCAGATCATTGTGGTAATTATAAAACTGGTGGTGATCATTTCTTGTTTATTGCATTATATGTTGATGATATGTTATTTATTAGCAAAGGGAAAGGTATTCAATTTCAAAACTGAAGACTTAACTTGCAGCTAAATTTGAAATGAAAGATCTTGGTGCAACTAGGCACATTCTTGGGATGGAATTAGAAGAGATAAGAAGTGGGGTAAAAAGCTGTAAGAAGCAGCCAAAGTAAGTGTGTCCAATTCAATTTACAAAAGGTTTAACATGCAAAAATGTAGACCATTGTGTGTTTCTTTTGCAGCTGGAACAAAGTTATCTATTTCAGATTATCCAACATCCCCATCAGAGATGGAAGAGATGAGCAGAGTGTAGTTGGAAGTTTGATGTATGCTATGATTTGTACTAGACCATACATTGCCCAAGCAGTGGGAGTTCTTTCTAAATATATGTCTAATCTTGGTAGAGTTCATTGGGATGCAATTAAAAGAGTCTTTGGATATTTATGTGGTACCTCAAAATATTCCTTGTGTTATCATAGTAATTTGATTGAAAATGAGATTTCTCTTGATATTCATGGTTATGTGGATTCAGACTGGGCAAGTGATGTTGATAGAAGATGATCCACCAATGCTTATGTGTTTATTTGGTGGTGCAATTAGTTGGATGAGTAAGCAACGGGCTATGGTTGCTTTGTCCACTGTTAAAGCTGAGTATATGTCAACTACTCATGCTTGTAAAAAAAACATTTGGCTTAAGAGACTGTGTTCAGATATTGGAATAAAAAAAAGTGCAATGACAATTTATTACAACAGTCAGAGTCCGATTTGTCTAGCTAAGAACACAACATTTCATGCCAGGACCAAGCACATTGATGTAAAGTATCATTTTGTTAGAGATATGGTCGAAGATGGCAAGGTGAAACTAGTTAAGGTAGAGACTTTGATGAATGTTTTTTTATTATTTAACTAAACTTGTGAGCACAAAGAATTTCATATGGATCTTTTAGCTCCTAGCAATGAAGAGACGATGTTTATACTCCTTGTTGCTCTTGCAAGGTGTTTGACAAGTGGGAGATTTGTTAGGAAAATGTGTCTTAACCTTGCAATTATATAAGTTTTAATGTTGATAGGATGTATTTAAGATGTCTATCCTAGTCACACTTAAAGGTGTAACCTATAGTGGTAGCATGAGGTGGAGTGGAATGTGAGTGTGTTAAAAAAAAAAATTTAAAATATATTAAATTGTCGACATACATTAAATTAATGATATTGTAAATCCGAACCATTCATCATAAGGTCTCAGATTTGATTGTAGATATTTTGTTGGCTTGTCTTGCCCTAAAAGGAAACCCTATTTTATGAGGGTGTTGTATTACAGTTGTGTAATATGGTGTATTCTACTTGAGTCTAATAATAGTCATGTTGTCTCTGGATTTCTAGTTGGTGATCTCCTATGAGAAGCTTGGTCTGCAAGTATATTGCAATCTTTATATTTTTGAATAATATATTGGGTAACTTTTGGAGTGTGGGATTTTTCTTTCGAAAGAGTTTTCTTCACGTTAATCATTGCGTTATGGTATACATGATATTTATGTTTATTTTTGTTTAATTTTTTGTAATTGTTGTAAAGATCTATAAATTTTTACATTATCCTCCTCTCAAGATTAGTGTAGAAAGTTGTTCTTCTACCTTAGCGCTCTCTCTCTCTCTCACACACACATGTATGTATGTATATATGCATATGCGTATATGTATATATGTATATGTATATAGATGTGTGTATATCTATATCTATATGTATAAATGCATGTGTATATACATATATATGTATACATACACACACATATGTGTGTGAAACACATGGATAAAAGCACAAAGTTGTATCACACTTTTATAAAGGAGTTACACTGATCCAAATTTTTAACTTTAATCACTAAAAAGTGGCATGTATGTTTTGAATTTTGAAATGATATAAACTAATAAAATGTTTAGTTTTGAGTATAATTTTTTTTGAAATTAAAACTACAATTTAATTGTTAATAAAATGTTGAAAAATAAAGTTAAACGAGATGTCACTCTTTATATAGTAATTTTTTTTCTTTCAATTTTTTTGTCTGTATTTATAAGTTAAAACTTTAGTGCATAGACTTATTTTTTCTCAATTTTGATTAGTATATTTTTTAAATAAATATTAAAATAGGTGTGTATTGAAAAACAACTATTTCCATGGGATGTCATCTTTTATCTTAATTATTTATCAAAAATAAAAATAAAAAAATTGTCTTTACATAGATTCTTTTATCTAGTGCATCATATTTTTTTCAAAGAAAATTATTAAATTTTAATATTTTTTCTTGATAAGATAATTGACCTTATGTTTTGGTGCTCATAACCTACTTTTTAATAAATATAAAATATAAAATATAAAAAATGAAATATATATAACCACACTTACCAAACCACAAAAGGATGTTAACCCCCACTTGATGGTGTGTCCATATCTAAATTAGCTTCAATAAATCTAGCTAGATCATATGTTTGATTGAAAATGATTTTTATTTAGAAAGTATTTTTTCTTGACAAGAAAATCAACCTTATGGTGTTCATAACCTACTTTTAATATATATATATATTACACTTACAAACTTCCAAAGGATATTTTTTATATTTTTTTAAATGTTATTTACATGAGTAATAGTAGTAGTTGAAATATCAAGTTTTTAGAATAATTTCACTTTTTTGGTAAATTGGCATCAAAGTGGTCCATATCTAAATTATCTACAATAAATTTAGGTAGACGATATGTTTGATAAAAACATTTTTTAGTTAAAAATACTTAAATTCACATCTATGTGTTTGCGTGTGTACATATACATATACACATATAGACATTTATATACATGTACATAAATAAACAATATATATACATGCCTATAATATACATGTGTTATATATATATAGAGAGAGAGAGAGAGATATATATAGAATGACCACCAACTTTTGCATATGTTTGTGTATTGACCACCAACCATTGCCTATTAATTATAAATATATTGTGGAACTCTTCAAACCTGGCAATACATAGTTTACTTCTTTAATACTTTAATACTTGAGAATATTATGTAGTCAAAGAGGCTTTGTATTCCATTGTACTTAATTATGCATGAGTGTCTTAGATGGATACTTTATAAAGACTAAGTAATGAGTACTTTTGAGCTGACATTAAACTTTGGTCGACTTCATCAAGCCAATTTGCGAGGTTATCCACTTTACAATACTTATTTAATGGAAATTTATGAGGAAATTTTTTTTATGTGAAGGAATTATAAAATTCACTACAAATGAAAGAATTATATATCATTTTTATAGAGGAAAATATATATGAAAAAATGGATCAAACTTAACATGCCTCTATATATAGGTCCTATGATTTAAATCAACAATTGTACAATGTTGGAATCACCAAGAAGCAGCCTCCTTGCAATGATAAGAAATATAATGCTTTATTGAGGAAGATTTATGGCTTAAAACATACACTTAATTTTTGTTTACATGCTATAATTGAAATTGTCATATGACAACACCTCAGAATGATATGTCATTAGATGTCCCTTTGGCTTAAGAAATTGCTTAAATAGTTGCTGCAAGTTAGGGATAGCAGGTACAAGCATCATGCAAAGAGTGTCTTTCAAACAACTAAATGCTTGGGAAGCTTGTGGATTCCAACTAAGATTAAGTTGATGGAGGAGTCGGGCAACATCTGAGCAGTTACAAAGAAAATTCACATTAAAATTTGTATCTCACACAATACTCTTCAAGTTTGAAATGCTCGACAAACAAGGAAACTCATGAAGGTCCTTGAATTTTTCAAAATTTGCATGCACCAACCTCTTCAATGAGAAAGCTTAAGTATTTAATTTAAATGTTACAAAAATGGATTCTTGATATTGGCTTGTAGTTGGTATTGATGAAGAAGATTAAGTCATCCCAAGTCTTGTTGTAGGCCATGATGTTATTTAGATAGACCACATAATTGTCAAGATGGGGTCTAACAACACCATTGATTATGCCATCAATGTGGCAGGAGCATTGGTGAGGCCAAAATACGTGACTGGCCACTCATGGAGCCTAACTTTGTCTTGAAGACTATGTATCAAGCATCATGAGGCTCCAAGCAAACTTGGTGATATCTAAAACTCGGGTTGAAATACGGTTAATTAACTCCATAATGCAGATCTATAAGTCATCAATCATGGGAAGTGCATCAATCGTGGGAAGTGGATAGTAGTCATTCACAATGGTTTTGTTAAGAGCTTGATACCCTTGACTAACCACCACTAATTTTTCTATTTCATTCGCTACAAGAGCAAGAGATCTAAAATAAGAGTTGAGCTAAATCTTGCCTTCCTCTACCAATATTTTGATTTGGCTTTCTCTATCAACATTGTCAATGGGTACAAGTTACAACTCAACAATTGCCAATTGAGCAACCAAGACAATGGCACAACTTCAATTGAATGTTGGACAGACCAAAAAGGAGGGAGACCTTTAGTGTCCTCAAAAACATCAAATTATGCATCAACAAGAAATTTGATTACTGATGGTAAGAACACAATTGAATTATTTGTTTTAGCACTTCTCAAGTGACACTAGAGTCAAAAATTTATGCAAATTAACCTATTTAACTATAGGCATACCAAAAAGCAAAAGATTTATAGAAGACTGCTTTCCAAATATCATGAGGCTCCAAGGAAACTTGGTGGTACCCAGAAATCCTTGGTGGTACCCAGAAATCAAGTCGATCTTAGTGAAATACTTAACTCCTAATGTTCATCTATAAGTCATCAATCATGGGCAGTGGGTAACGGATGTTCATAGTGATCTTATTAAGACACAAATGCCCTCTGATTAAAATTTAAGCAGGATACCTTTTAGGCTCCTCAAAAACATCAAAATGCATATCAACAGTAGATTAGATTGCTAACCATGGGAGCGTGTTAGCATTATCTGCCTTTAGCATCCTGAATGTGAAGAACTAAAAATTTATATTGATTAACCTGTTTGACAAAAAGCAAAGGACTAAATGAACTTACACAATCCACCGTCCTTTTTTAACCGATGGGTCTGGGGAAAGCCAAAAAATGTTTCCTGCAATATTCATATGATGCTTCAAGTTTCAAACTACAAAAATCCAATGGCGTGATATCACATTCAACAACTTTGAGTGACAAACGTCAATTGCCTTGACCCATCCCAACTAATATGGGCACAGCTGTGATGTAGTTGACAAACAAAGATCATCCACCAACTTTTGTGTGATGAGTTCTCATTGGCAAGGATCAACTCTGCCAACTTGTCCTTGATTTGGCAATAACAAGTGAATCAAGAATCCCAATAATTGGCAAATAGACGTTGACAATCAAAATTAACAGAAGATTAGAAGAGTTGGGATTGAATATCTAAACATCTGAATCTTTCGGTTGTGATTTCTGCCCAGCTACAGGGGCCTTCGCCTTCTTTGGTTTCAAAACAAGACATTCTTAGTAGAAATTCTGATGTGTTTATGGTAAGCACAATAGTTCTTCTCATTGTTACAATTTACAACCCTTGCTGGAGCAACTATTAGAAGAATTTTCATTCCTAGGCAAGTTGGAAGGATTCAAGAAGCTAGTGGGTGTCATGCCCCCGCCATCTACAGAGCACAACAAGCATTAAAATGATAACAGATAAATAAAATAAATAATGATAATGATAAAATGACGTTTTCTGTAGAAGGCCGACCTCCACTGTTACCCCATTTTAGCCGATCATTAAATAACATTAAAGCAAGTATAGAACGGCAATTTGCTAAAGGATGCAGCGATTAAACAAAGGGATAATATTAATAAAATTAATTATCCCTTAAGCACTTCCCAAGGGTCACGATTAGTCAAACAAGACATGCCTTTTTGTAAGAGCAGGATATGAAATTATGTGACCCTCAGCCAGCGTGGGTATTAAAGGAAGGACATTTCAAAGGCAAGAGGGGCATCAGACTAGCAGAAAGCATTATCTCCAGATACTAAGGCAGGAAACGCCCTCCAGAATACACTCACAGTACAGGCATAAAGATCAGATCTGGACATCGATAACAGTTAAGGCATACAGCAGCGGTAGATCAATCCACATCATAGCCTCTCACATATATGCAGCAGGTTCAATCAGAGTAATAAAATAATCAAACCCTGTGGTACGCAAAGATAGTTGTGTATGCTTATTTAATAGATAAATGTAGATGTAAACAAATATATATATGTATATATATACCAATTAAAATACTGATATAATATGTGCCAATGTAGCCTATATTACTGATATTATAAACAGTGATATGATCCTAGTTCGGCAATAATTGGTCATGAAGGGATGAGGCAGGACTGCAAGGAGGGGGAACTGTGAATGATTCCTCACTAGGAGTGACACCTCATGATGATGGTTAAGGACCACAAGAGGCCAAGGAGGATCAGGTCCCATCCTTGGGCATAGAGTTGAGGACCAAGGACACCCTATTGCAGCCTCCCAACTATCCCCACTTGAATCAATTGTTGAAGTAAATAAAAAGGGATCTTCAATCATAAGAGGAAGGTTTGGCATGATGGAGGGGAACGGTGTAAAGCCCTCACTAGGTACACCACCTCATGATGATGGTTAAGGACCACATGAGGCCATAGAGGATAAGGTCCTGCTGTTGGGCCTAGGGTAGAGGATACTTGGGGCACCTCATCATTCCTCCTCATTATGGTTGAGCCACATAGTCCTTGAGACTCGTTATATTGTTATATATAATCTTTCTTAGACTTAGAATTAAATGTATTTCATATCATATTCATCTAACATGGTTGCAAGTTTCCATAACCAGTTTTACACCATCTCAATTTTTAGTAGAGAATTATATCTTTAACTATAATCTGCTATTGGTTGCATTTGGAATGGTCATTTCAGGGCAAAGTATAAGGTGATTCAAAAAGGGGACATATCGGCGGGGGTAAAAGCATTCTTCTTCTAACAAGCAATTCAATGATTACTCTTCTTTTCTACTGCTTGGTTTCCATCTTTAGAGCATGTCGGTAGGCATGCTCTAAGGAATTGACAATGAGGAGCTCTATATCCTCTCAGAGATGAGAGAACAGCCCTGACACAAATTTGATAGGGTGAAGTTCATAAGGATCAAGCACTTCTATCTTGATAAAAAGCTAGTTGAATTCATCACTGCACTGACTTGGGCAACAGATGGAGCCAAACTATACATAGCCCCCCCATAGATGAGAGATGAAGTCATGCTCTATGAACCATTTTGAGCTGTTTTTTAACTCTCAATTTCTAGTTTATAACTTTATACATTGGTTTTAGTAGTTGGATGTGAAATTACCACCATGAGAGGGCTTGATCATTCATATGGATCTCAGCTATCATGATATGGTGTTGCTCTGTCAATGTCAGTTGCATCTGGAAACATGACTATAGACTGTGAATCCAAGAATCCACCTTCTCCCTATCAATTGTGTGGTCAAAATGGGGAACAAATATCTTGGTTTCCAACTCAAAAGCAGATTGGGAAATCAAAATGGACCTAGCAGTTGAACTCAAGGACTGTTTTCCAAGAGTTACTGGAACATGCTTGAAATCTAATTTATGACTTTAAGCTGAAACTCCTTGTTGCTGTTAATCATGCTGCTATTAGGAAGTAACTTAAACATTTTACAGTTTTAGGTGTGGTTCTTGGGGAGCTCTTTGAACTAACCATACAAAATATATATTTTTTCTGGAAGATAATAATTGGGGGAAAACACTAAAATGAATAGGAGAAAAAGCAAGGACCCCTTCGAAATGCAAATTGAAGGAAACAAATGGAAGCAAATCCATACGCTTATCTATTCTGCTTGATGTGTTAATGACTAATCTCACAGCACAGTGGTGCTGCTGGAGATGCTATATCTTAAATACCAAAGTCAACAGTTAAATACAGTGGTCCCCAGGGACACATCCCCAGGCTTTTTACAAAGATTCTGAGACGGGACTGGGGGATGGGGACAGAACATCTTCTCTCCGTCCCTGATTTTCGGAAAATTAACAAATGGGATGTCCTCAGTACATCTCCCCAAAGTGGGGACGTTCCTGGGGCATTTCCCAGTAGAGGGATCCCAAGGGAATGTCCTAGCATTCCTGTGACATAATTGTTTGGTACAGAAATGATCTGTCTAACTTTAATTGATATGCTTCATTCTGCAGTTTCCTAATGTAATGGCTTCATTTAATACCCTACTCCTGTCAAATTGCATTGCAAAATATAAATGAGCTCAACACAGTCGGTCAGATGTATGTCTCCTGTAAAATCTATATGATATGAGCTACAAAATCAAATTGTGGTTTTGAAGTTACCTTGAGGAAAGCATCTGGGACAAGAGATTTGAGTTTTGCACACAGATATCTCATTTAATTCCTCCACAATTTCTCTACATTCATTGGGGATTTTACTTTTCTAATGTTGGATATAAT
Source organism: Sequoia sempervirens (assembly GCA_007258455.2). Taxonomy (NCBI): domain Eukaryota; kingdom Viridiplantae; phylum Streptophyta; class Pinopsida; order Cupressales; family Cupressaceae; genus Sequoia; species Sequoia sempervirens. The sequence continues at coordinate 656,074,150 of VDFB02281492.1, forward strand.
TGGGCCACTCAGTCCTTCATATGCAACATCAGCTTTACATTTTCTAGGTAATGTAAGCCTTCCATAAATCTTTTGGGCTGTATAGATATAATTTACATTTTTTATATTTGTAAAATATCCTCTTATTTATAATACTTTCGGGTTCAGATGTACTTTTTGATATATCCTCCTCCTTTATTATATTGTAAAACTTTGGGTTTTGATAATTAATAGCTTAACTATATATATCCACTTCTTCATCTGTTTGTAATATATGATAATAAAGCTTCAGGTATATACCCTGAAACCCTGTCCCAGCAACGTGGAAACTCACAAAAATATTCATTGAATGGCATAGTAGAAGGGAATTTGTTTGCTCTGATTTGTTCATTTAATCACATGGGGGTTTGTGACAGCAGACTGATCTATGAATGAACATCTCTAATTGTTTTGACTTATCACTTATATTTACACAAAAACCCTAGATTAGAAACTAGGGTAGTAGTGGAACATTTCACAATATACACAAGGATATCATCAAAGAAAGACAGATTAGTTCTTTGAGAAATGACTAAAAACCTCATTCAACAAGCTTTGAAATGTTGATAGAGCAATATTGAGGCTGAATGGCATGACAAGAAATTCATAATGGTCGTCATGAGTTCTAAAAGTCATCTTAGGAATGTCCTTCTGATGCAGATCTAATAATAGTTCAATCATAAAGCAAGCTTGGAAAAGAAGCAGAGAAGAAGCGGGTGCCATGTAGTTCATTCAAGAGCTCATCAACCATTGGAATAGGAAATCTGTCCTTGATTGTAATTTTATTCAGCTCTTGAAAATAAATACGAAGTTTTCCCAAGGCCCATATTTTTTTGAACCAGCTGAATTGGTGAAGAGTAAGGATCTATGCTCAATCAAATGACACTACTTGGGATAGGTCTTAGATGTTTTTTTTTCAATTTTTGTCTTTTAGAGGAAACAGTACCAATAAGGGTGGTGTTGTGACCTTTTCACACATCGCCCCATTCAAGATGGGGACCCCTAATTTCTACTCCCTTCTGGTCTTTTTGGCTTTGCTCTCTCTCTCTCTCTCTCTCTCTCTCTCTCTCTCTCTCTCTCTCTCTCTCTCTTTTTTGATGTCTGCCTTTCGAGGATTGTGCCTGTCTAATGTGAAATTTTGGCCAAGTCGGTAAAATTAGGGTTTTGAACTCTCCAGCCGATTTAAAATCGAATGAAGTAATCAAGTTGAAATCTAACCTTGGCATTGCTTTCAGTATACTTCCAGCAGGTTTCCAACTCAGTTTCAGTGAAATATGGAAACTTACTATTTTTAGTAAGTGTGCAATTCAGGGTGTTCCCTCAGCATTTTTGAGGTTTTAATGGTCACACTGCATTCAAAACACATCAAGCTGCTCGCGTGCAAAATTTGAGCTGAAACGGACAACTTACTATTTTTAGCAGTTTAGCTTCTAGGGCAAATTTCAGGGTTTATATGAAGAGTTTTTCAACGCATGTTTGGAGATTCCTTCTAGGTTTTTAGAGACCTTCGCAATGGTATAACATGCAAAATAAGATGACGACTTTCAGAGTTCAGCCTTCGGAGGCTATTTTTAGGGTTTGCATGTCAAAGTTTCCTTTGCATGTCTGATGTTTCCTTATGGGTTTTTCGAGAGCTTCGTAGTGATGTGACATGCAAACGAAGATAATCAGTCCTTCAGGAACTTACTATTTTTAGTAGGTGCATCCCGGCAGCCGCCTCCCAGCACTTCAGAATGACGAACTGATCGCAATGCAACAGAAACGAAGACAAACGGAGGTCATTTGATATGCATGCAAGATGAATTAGGGTTTTGCAGCTTCGGGACCCAAAAAGAGGTGTAAAAAGTCAAAATTTTCAAAAACTGGTGTATACCACCGCGATCAGCATCTTCCAAGCTATTCGTTGGTAAAATTTGAAGACAAACGGAACACTTACTATTTATAGTTAGTCATTTCAGAAACTGGCTAAAAATAGAAAGTCAGCAGCAGGCGCCAGTGTCAACAGGGAGGCCACGTGGTGAGGAGCACGTCATTCGAATTTCAAATCAAACAAAGTTGTGGAGTTATCAGAAACAAGCAGTTACTATAAATAGCAAGCCACCTCCAGAAATGTGCTATAAATAGCAGGTCAGCACGAGGCGTCAGTATAAACAAGTCAAACAGCTGATAAAGATCCCATGGCACGAATTTCAAGGCAAACGGAGTTGCAAAGATTCAAAAAATCAAGCACTTACTATTTTTAGCAAGTTGGAATCGAGGAATTAGGGTTTCCCAAATTCAAGAATGGAACACGAAAGTCGGGCAGAAGCGGCATCCAGCCACGATCACCACATCTCTGGCATTCAACACGTGAAATTTGAAGACATTCCGAGCAATTGCTATTTTTAGTAAGTTGCTAAAAATAGCAGGTACATGCAAGCACCAGGCACCAGTAGCTCAATCACATCCCGAGAGTCAACGCAAAGCAAAATCAAGCTTTTCAGAGTCAAAAGCCAATTCAAAGCACAAAATTTGGAGAAATTTCTAAAATTAGAAAGTTGGGGCAAGCTAGGGTTAGCATGAACGAATCACTCTAAATTTGACAAATGGCATAAAATTCACTGAAATTGATAAATTTTCAAGTCCAGCCAATGAAAAACGCCTTTAAAAGCTGAAGGTTGATGAAAATTTTCTAAGCACCCTGAATGCACCCTGAGGTTGAAGAGGAGGTCTTGAAAATTTCTAAGTCCTTCAAATATGAAACCTCAGGGGTCCAAATGTGCCCAGCTAGATGAGAGGCTTGAAAAATCTTCTAAGTGCTACAAACTGGAAGCTCCCATGGTGAAATGCACCCTTGAACTTGAGGCTGGTTGAAAATCTTCTAAGTGTTGCAAGTTGGATGAGGACCCCTCCAAATGCGCCTTGCTTTGCATGAGGAGCTTGAAAATATCCAAAGTATTCCAAATTTGAAGTAAAGGCCTTCAAATGCGCCCTTCAAGGTGAGGACTAAAAAATAAATAAAAAATTCTAACTCTGTGAAATTGGAAGCTCACCCCTCCATTTGTGCCCAAGGAGAAGAGGGGGTGATTGAAAATTTTCTAAGGCATAAGTTCATCCTCCACACATGCTAGAATGCGCCCATACTTGGGGAAGCTAGAAAAGTCAAAAGCGTTGAAATTTCCATCCTCCTGCCAGGGCAAAATGCGCCCTCACCTCAAGCCAAGCATGAAAGAAAATTTCTAAGTATGGGATATTCTTCACCACCTCCCATATGCGCCCATCCTCTAGCATGAGTGAAATGCGCCCATGTTTTGAACTTGATCCACCTCACAATGAGAAGTGCGCCTAAGATTAGCAAGCTGGAGAAAGTCAACAAGTCAAAGGCATTGGAAAATCCACCTCAATGTGCTAAATGCGCCCAGCTCTAAGATAGCTAAGAAATATTCTAAGTGGGGTCAAGACAAAATTTTGACTTTCTTCTCCCTCCTTTGAATGCGCCATGAAGACAAGGTAAAGTGGAGTGGAAGGAAAGGAGTAAAGGCGATGGGATAAAGTTAAGTCCACCTCATTATATAAAATGCGCCCATGCAAGAATAAAGTTGATGGATTTAAAAGAGAGTTAAGGCGTTGAAGGTGTAAGGTAATTTGAATGGGAAAATATGATAGGCATTGAGATAATAAAATATCCCCCATGATGTGCCAAATGCGCCAAGATACAAGATGAATAAAAGAAGATATGTAAGGCGTGGCTAGTATCCTTTTGCAAGTATAAAATGCGCCTAAGGTGATAAGAATATGCTAGGCATTGGTCCCTCATAAAATGTAAAATGTGCCCAAGGCATTGGGGAAAATTGTGCTAAGTTGATACAAATTTCTTCTCAGGCAGATGGATTGAAGAATGAATAAAATTTTCTAAGGGAAAATTTTTCAAAATGCTAAGTGATTTAAAATTTTCTAAGGCACAATATTTTCCTCGGGAAAAATACGCCTAGGCTTGGAGTGATAAAAAAATTCCTAAAGATTGAATGAATTTGCCAGAATGAAGTCAAATGATGCCAGCTGCACATGATCAATGAAAATTTTCAAGTCAGAGCAACAAAATTCTCAGGGGGGATGAAGAAATGAAATAAATTTGATGAAAGAATATTTTCCTAAGGTTGAAATTCAAAAAATTAAATGAACCCGTTCGTTGTATACCCATGGATTTGACAAATTCTGGAGAAAATTTTCTTCTGGGTATTGAAGATCTTCGATGACAAGTTGATTTCCAAGTCTTCCACGCTTCACTAAAGCCTTCCAGTGTGAAGATTTTGATGGGCATCAGGTTGATGAATTTCCTAAGGAAAATTTGAGAAATTTTCTAAGGCAAGGAAAGAAATGTTTGTGAAAAAAAAAATGCCTTGGCGGATGAATTTGAAGTTGGGTGCCTAGATAATTTTTTATCAAATTCCTGATGAAAGCATTTTTCTCGAGTCTGAGTTGGATGAAATATCAGAGTGAAGTATGCCCAGGAAGAATGCAAGATGGGTTGGAAATTTGGCTAAGGCATGAAGAATTTGAACGCGAAGTTGGCTAGTGAAGATGATGAACGCTTGGAAGTTAAAGCGTGAAAATCCTGGTAAGTAAGTTGAATTTATATTATGAAGTGTTCTAATGCTCTTCTCCTTGCTTGTTTTGCAGGAGAAACGTCGAGACCAAACGGCGATGACTTAGGAAGATGAAGCAAGTACTCCACGATTACATTTCAACCTCGAAGGAGAAAAGTTGCGAAAAATGGCTAAGTGTTGAGACTTAGTATAACTCAAGTGACAAGAGGAAGTTGAAGAACAACGTCAAGAAGAAGATCAAGAACAGTGTGAACGCGTTTCAAAGTTGGAATCTTCTAGAAGGTTGATGGACATTAATGGCTCATTTATTACCCCACTCCTCTTAGTGGCGGTTTTTAGGGTGAACCTTGTTTAGGGCTGAGGTGGCACAATCTGGGCCATCCAGCTGATTGTAATATGAGCCGTCCGTTGGACTTGGCCAGCTATAAAAGGGGCATCCCGCCTCATTTGTATCTCATTAGAATTAGATCAGAGTTAGGATAGCAGAGGAGTAGAGAGAAATTGCTAGAGTAGAAAGTAGAATAGCTGATAGTATAGTTTAGATTGAAGAGGAAGGAAAGTCTTCCCTTTGAAAACTTTGTAAGAAGTTGTCGTGAATGCTTTCATAATAAAAGAATTTTTCATTGATGGTGATTTCTTCTTTGTTATGAATAGTTGTCGAGGCTTCTTCGTCCTTCCAATTCATGTAGCATCTTGAAGTAGCTTAAAGTAAAGTAGATTTCATTTCATGCAAGTACTTAGTAATTGTGGAATGTGGTGCTCGATTTGAACAAGACTTCGCTCATCCATACCACTAGCGGGCTTCCTGACGGTGGGTTCGCCCTACGTGGTCAACTGGATTTACTTCTCAAACTTAACTTCGATTGTGATTCACGTGTTTGTATGCATCGTCTTGATGGTACTTGCATGTCGAGTTATAATTTGAACACCTTTCGCCACTCCTCTGAAGATTGCACCGGTTTTGTGGAAGCTGTCTGAAGCGAGGCAAAGCAAGACCTGGTTGAAGTCCGTAAGAATTGATCGCCATGTCCCACGCCTTAGAGTAGAACATAAACTTCTTAGGCCCTACACTCATTTTGATTTCAGTTCATTTCTGGTTAGGATTAGGAAACTTGTGCTCACTTGCCAAATCATTTGAATTACACGAAACCCTTAGTCTACTGTCTGCTATCAACTATCGAACAATTGTGTAAGTCCCCTTGAAATACCAGCAAAATCACATCAAGCCAACTGAGACTATTCGCATTGAAGGAACCTTGGAGTTAAATGTATGATCTATCTCGCAATCTTAGCATGCAGGAAACTTTGTTCAAAAGAGGATAGAGTAGCCGTTGGCGACTTTATTCTGTGTTGGTGTAGTCGCAAAAACCACGTCAACAGGTTGATATTATGGTTACATTCTCTAGCATTGGCTAAATCACATAATCTTCTATACATTGCAGTGGTAACCCTTTAGGTTCTCCAAAGACAAATGCATGTCAAGACCACAATTCTTGTAATTCCATTAACCAAGTTGAAGTAGATTATTCAAGGTTTTGAATAGCACAAAGCTAGGTGGTAATTCCATGAGATCCCTTTTTGAGCAACTTCTCCATCTAGGGAGAGCTAACAACACTTATTGACCTAGGAGTAAGTCCTTTTAAGGTGTGTTGTTGACCATTAGTTGTGAATTGCATCCACAACTCAAAAAATCCCCACAAGATAGGTCCAAGGGTATGTAGACATTGTGCTCCAAAACTAAATCACAACCTCCTAGGGGTAGGACAAACATATCTGATCTTAGATTGTAGTCCCAATTGATTTTTGAACATTTCTACACTTGCCCTTGCAAGGTAGGATTCCTCCATTTGCTATCATCACTTCAAAACTAGAAGATGGATACACACATAGTTACGAGACTCGGACTCAGCTAGGGTGACTCGACTTAGGACTCGGGGCTCGAGACCCGGACTCAATGCAAACTCGGAAAAATGAAAAAACCCTAAAAATTTAGAGATTTTAAAGGATTTAAAACTTGTTTCAAGCACCCTTTATTGAATAAACCTTAAAGACACAATAACATCATTAAATAGAAGCAAATTTGATCACATACACAAGTATACATCAATCACATAAGTATAAAGTACACAAATTGTAGCTGAGATACTAAAGGAAATAGCACACTTAGATATATAACTATAGTCAAATGTATACAAAACTCATGGAATATGAAATCCATGACATCAAATGTTCCAAACAAATATGAAATATCAAAACAATAACTACAAGTCTATGGCTCAAAGGAGTTTGCATCCTTCCTATGAAGGCATCTAAGGTGGGTCCTATATGATGTAGCAACTACAACCACAGTCTCTGCTTGTGGATGTGTTTGCTCGTGTTTTAGCCTTCTCCTCTGCCATGGCTATAGCCTCAACCTCTCTATCTACCCGGTCAACCCAATCAAGGTCCTTGTCACTAACACAAGTATACATCGATCATATAAGTATAAACACAAATTGTAGCTGAACTGCTCAAGGAAATAGCACACTTAGATATATAGTCAAAGACTCAAATGTATAAAAAAATCATCAAATATGAAATCCATGACATCAAATGTTCTAAACAAATATGAAATATCAAAAGATTCAAAACAATAACTAGAAGTCTATGGCTCTAAGATAGGTCCTGGATGATGCAGCAACCATAATCTCATGTATCGGGGCAATTTTCCTAATGGGGTTGAGGGCAGTGCCCTTTGTGGGGTTTTGGGGGCAACGCCCCCAACGGAGTCAAGGGGCAATGTCCCTTGCAAGGGTTTGGGAGCAGCACCCCCAGTGGGCTCAAGGGGCAATGCCCATTGTGGGGGTCTGGGGGCAGCACCCCCAACGAGACCAAGGGGCAGTGCCCCTTACGAGGGTTTGGGGGAAACGCCCCCACTAGGCGCAAGGGGCAACGCCCCTTGCGGGGGTCTGGGGGCAATGCCCCTAGCGAGGTCAAGGGGCAGTGCCCCCAGTGGGGTCAAGGGGCAACGCCCCTTGCGAAGGTTTGGGGGCAATGCCCCCAGCGGAGTCAAGGGGCACCACCCCTTGCAAGGCCCCGGGGCAGCGCCTTGGGCACACTCCCTATCACAATACAGGGTAGGGTCGAGAGGTGGAGCCCCTGCCACTAAGCCCAAATTAAGACCTCCAAAACCATACAAACCTTCATGGCGTGCATCATTTTGCATTCACAATAAGTAAAAAAAAAAAGAACAAGTTTTAACTTTAAATTTCATGTGATTTTTTGCACTTTTCAAACCCTGCCTATTGTCAAGTCCTGCTGACAAGACTCGCCTGGACTCGGCCAGGGTGACTCGCTGAGTCCTAGCAAGTCCCGACGAGTCTCGTTTCTATGGGTACACATAACAACTAACTTGGTTGGCTAATTGAGTGTCAATAAATGCCATGTCCCATACCTAGTTGGGTCAGCCAACTCCCAATTTAATAAAGGTGTTTTTTAACACCATTATAAATATATTAATTAATATTTAAAAATAAAAAATAAATTGTTGAAGGACTGCATCTATACTATACATTAGGCCACAAGTCAATCATGTTGACCTGAACATTACCAGTTGCCATTGGATCTTAAGGGGAGTGTTGGGAAAATTTCATGGTCTGCTGAGTGTTGTTCCTAGAAACCCTAGTGACCGTTATTGCTATCCATCAGTTTGGCTTAATGATCGCAGCCTATCATTAGATTCAGGAGGCCACCATTAACCCCAAATCTGAGGGCTTGCCTCTCCAGCAGAGTGAAGATTTGCCAAAGTTTTACAAGTTCTATGTGTCTACAGTAGCAAAGTGAGTGGCATTGCATACCAGACTCCTCCAGAAGATTCCAGACAGAAGGGCGATTTCCTTGAGGTAGGTCACTACACAGGAGATCTTGTGTTTGGGTGATGAGGATGCCATTCCCAGAGGGTTTCACGCCTCAGGCTACTAGGTGGCTTGGAAGGAGGATGCCAGAAGTTAGGGCTCCAGGCGTAGGACTCAACAAATGCTAGTCATATTTCATCTGAGCAATAATCAGCTACAGTTCCACCTAAATGCAGGTCCAAGATCCATAATTAAAAACTGCAGTTTCAGATCTGTGTAAGTGGAAACCCAGTTTAGTTTTGGGGCTATTTCTATGACAACAATCTTGTCTAAGGGTCTAGAATAATTTCTGATGACATAATCAATCAGATCTTATTTTCAAATAAATTAAATATTTTTATTGTTGCTCTATCATTAAAACCCTAGTCTAAACAATAAATAAGCTATTGATTAATTTGGCATGCAATTTGGTGATAATAAGTTTCCATTCTTTTAAGATAAAATCAGATTACTATTTGGGAACATTTCAATAAAGTTGTGTTGCAATAATTGGTGCTGATAGTGAGGGTATATTTTTAAAGGACCATTTGACCTTCATTGTTTGAGGAGTTCTGACATCTATCAATGTGTGCACAAAGATTTCTAGTGTGGGTTACTTGTGTCGTTGGTCACATGCTGCTGCTCCTCTTAAACTTCCCAAGCATCTTCCCACTCTTTAGGTTTCGAAGGTGACTACATGTCATGTAAATACAATATTTTTTCTACACAGTGGTGACCTTGTGCATATTTTTCATCACAATTGTAGTATTACCCCTTTTTCTTGATAAACCTGCATCTCCATCTCCATTAGACAGTTGATAGATGTCAATCTAGGGTTTGGAATTATAATAGGACATATCGGCATAATAGTTTTGAATGGGGATAGTTTTGAGAAATTATGTTGGGTTGTGAACTTGTCTTTTGCTAACTCAGCCAACACAATGGCCACCATCATATGGTTTTAAAATTTTGACATTGGCTAAATCTCATCTTTTAAGCTACCGATGAAACAACTCTTGAAGATGTCATTTGTCAAATCTACCATGTGAACAAGTTTTTCAAATCTTGTTTGATAGTCATGAACAGAACTATTTGCCTCAATTTGGTTAAAGCTCCTATAAAATCCTCAAAGACTAGGGCCAAATTGAACCAATAGAAGCATTGCAAATTTTGACCATGTTGGCTCTACATGGGATTGTTGGTACAATTTGAACCATCATACAACTTCCTTTTCCAATTTGAAAGGGGTTATAGGGACCATGACCACAAAGGGGGTGTTGTGCAAATGAAAGTACTACTCAACTCGACAAATCCAACTAGTGGGATCTAGAACATCAAATTTAGGAAAATTGAGTTTCAATCCCTGAGCTAAAATTGATTTTGATAGTCTGATAGTCTGATAGTCTGACTTATCATTTTACAATCTTTGGTTATGTAATTGTTAGGGGATATCAAGTATTTGTGTAGCACTAAGGGTGCATATCTTGGATTTGAAGTTGTCAAATCTAGCAGCTCATTTTGATTGCAACTGATCCATTTCCTTTTATTGGGTTACTACCATCATATAAGGGAGTCCCAAGGGCAACTAGAAAATTTATTGGAGTTGGATATCAAAATCATTAGCTCAACAAAACAATAGAAATTGGATAGGTGCCTCGATGACAAGAAAGATTGCTCAACACACCAAAAAGGTTATCGAACTTATGTATTAAAACAGATAACTTAAAGAGAGGAATACAATGGAATAATTACCCAAATAGGGTTAAGATTGGCCCAAACTTTTTCAATATATTTTTTTTTTAGGCAATACTCTATGGACAGATTTTCCAAACAAAATTGTCAAAATCTTCCTCTTTAGAGAGAAATTGACCTTAGAAGTTTCAGATTGGCAATCTATATGGGAGTTGAACCCTTACACAACTACTTTAAATCTAGTTGTTTGCGAGCGATAACCCACTAACCATTAGAGAAATGCACTTTGCCTAGCCAAATTAGATCTACCAATCCTATTGTGAACAATCTACTAGTATCCTCCAACTCCAAAAAGGAGATGGTTATTAGAGACAAGGTTATAAGAATGAAGGCTTCTAGAGGGTGTGTCTAGTCTATGAGCTCACAAATATACTTATTTGTTCATAAATAATGTAGACCCAATATTTCACAGCTCTACCCACAAAGGATGAATGTAATGAGCCTTGCTCAAACTGACCTCAATTACTTCAATTTGTTGCCTTGTAATTTTGTCAAACAGTTTGTATGCAATGTGCTTGTTTGCTGGTTTGAAATTTCAGTTTGAAGTTCGATGCTTGTAATGAACGCTAAATTGAAATGAAAGCTTGGAAAAGACTTCTACAATGTCTATGCTAATATTTAGATGCAATGCAATCACTTTTTGTATTTTCAAATGCATATAAATGAGAAACTACATGAAAAGATGCATCTACAGCCAACTGACATTTTAACAAACAGTTGGTATACATACTACTAAGCTGATTACAAATGATATAGAATTGCTCAATAACAACTACAAGTACTACAAGTAACTAGCAAATTATATCTTCTTAATTGCCATGAAATGTCTAATACAATGCTAATGAAATATGGCCAAGACTCTTGGCATTTACAATGATATCAAAATATGATAATGCTGGTATAGGTACACACCTACAGCTGAAAAGATAAACTAATCTATATGCAGTGATATGATGTACAAATCATAGTGGAACCTGGTTGTTTGATGGCACCCTTGATGGTAAATGATGAAGCAACAATTAGCAATGCCCAATGCTCAATATCCAAGCCCAATCATCCTTCTATGGAAATCATCCCCGTTCTGATCAGCTAGGTGATTATAAAATAATCTTCAATGTTTCCAAGCATGCTCATGCTCCAAACACAATTGCCATGACCCTAGGAGAGGTGCGCACCAAACTAAAAGAAGAATCAATGCAAGGATGGGCTCCCACAAGCAAAATCGAGCCTCCAAAGGCGTCCCTGCTATGACTGTAATTTATTTCCAGAATGTTGCAAAATAAATCAGACGTCTCCTTCAATGCTCAATGCTAGATGATATATGCATAAATCGATGCTAGGATGAACTGCAAATGATCACCAAATCGAGCTTCAAAAAATTGGCCTTTGGCCTCTAATTTTGTCTCAATGAGATGACTAAGTTATCACCTCCTCAATTTGCAACCCTTCAAGAGATATTTCACTCCCTCAGTTATGCTATCAATGGGAGTTGCCATTCCCAAAAACAAATAAACAATCTGCAGAAACCCTTGGCTCCACAACTGAAAATGACAAAGCAATATTTCAAATTTGGATGATTAGAAGCTTAGACAACCCCTCTATTTATTCTTTTTCTCCAATTCTTCAAGAAGCTTCTAGAATATTATTTTATTTTTATTAAGTGACTATGATATATTATTTTATTCAAATCACTTTATTAAATTAATTAAATATAAGGTCACCTTATAATATTGATTTATTTGATAACCTTATAAATAATTAACTTACTACCACCTTTTAATTTAATTAAAATAATCAATTAGTAATCCTCATGAAAAATCATTATGTTGGACAACATAATTAATTAATTTAATTAAATCAATCTACCTCCAAAACGGGGACATTACAGTTCATACCTCCTGAAATTGCTTGTCCTCAAGCAATTCAATCACTCCACCTAGATCCCACAAGAAGAACCGCATAATGTCCCTGCTACCTCCAAACAATTACTATAACACCACCACAAGAACAACTAACTGAACCAGCTGAATCAATTCCATCCCACCATCAAGTGTCACAAGAATATGAGTCAAAGAAGGAAGCAACTCAAGAGACTGATCATATTTGCTTCCAAACTTGGCCAAGATAAGCTATCATCCAAACTATCCAACACATGCGCCACTAAACCGTGCATCTGAAATAAGTCGTGTACATGAGGATCAAACGTGAAACTGTACGCGCTCCTCACCATGTATACCTCTGAAATCTCTTCTGTGAGTTCTGTTTGCGATCCCGATGCACTAGAAGGATCACAAAAGCTACCATCAATGCTCATCTCAAGACTGGAATCACGAGAGTGATCAACATCCAAATCATAGAGTGGACTATCATATGACCAAGTATCCTCAACCTCAAACAATCGATTGAAGATCAGTTCATGCCTCTCCTGAATCACCTTCTTTCTCTTTTTGTCCAATCCTTGACAGGAAGTGATAGAATGCAAGCCCCCATCTGTAATTCCTCTCAACACATGTTTCCTACCATCCACCTCAAATGACATCTCCATCTTAAGTACGTTGAGAGTAAATACTCCCAAGTCCTGGAGCCATTTCATGCCCAAAATTATATCCATCTCACCCATGTTGACCACATAGAAATCAGAATGTAACTCATAACTACTCAACATCAAAGTGAGATTAGTAATCCACCTAGTGCATGCGAGGGTATATCCATCAGCAATTCGAACTCTGAATCCATCAAAATCCTCGGCCTGAAGTCTGCACCTAGCTACAAAATCCCCATTAATAAAGTTGTGTTGCACCAGTGTCAAGCATAGCAATGCAATGCTGTCCATCAATTGACCCCCTGAATCTACATGTAGTTTCATCCTAAACATTGGCAAGAAACGCCAAGGGAGCAGATGTCTTCTCATCCTAATCAACTCCTAAGGCAACCTGCTGATCCACATTATCAGAATCGAAGTCCTCAAAATATGCCCACATAAAACGATTTTCCTTGCCCTTAGGCCTCAAAGGGTAATCATGATCCTTGTTATAAGGTTCCTTACACCAATAACATAATTTCTTCTTCCTTAACTCTTCCCGTGTCTCCTCATCAATCGTGTGTGCTGATTTCTTTTTTTTATCATCAATGTGTTAAGGACTCTCATTGCTAGTAGAAGGAACCTCCTTGTGTGAACTCTTGCTTTTTGGGGTTGCAAACTCCATGCTTCTAGCTTTTCTCATGGCTTCCTGCAGAGTTGGAGGATCAAAGGCTTTCAGCCAACCCTTCAATGGTTCCATCAATCCCTCAATAAACAAGACTACCAACGTCCTTTCATTGATATTGGGCACCATTACTGACAACCTCTGAAAGTCGGCAACATATGCTTCTAAGGTTCCATGTTGCTTCAATTGTGCTAGCTCCTTAAATGTCACCTCAGGATCCTTGACATCAAATCTGTCTATCAATCTATTAGTGAACTCCTCATAAGTATTGATAAGATTATGGCCAAAAGTGACCAACCCATGGTACCACCATTCATGAGCAACTCCCTCCAAATGTAGTGTAGCAAATTTGATGGCGTCTTCTTCAGGCATTGGTTGCAAAGAGAGGTAGTTATCTATCTTTTGCACCCATGACCTTGTTGTACATTTGCCACTTCCATCAAAATGGGCCAATACCTTCCCAAGAGTTTGTTGAAGGTCAGTTCTTGAAGTTACAAGAGGACGATGATCATTCCTTCTACCATTTCTTCTATTCCTTTGATTCGTGAATTGATCAAAGGTCCACTGGTCTCTGAGATAAGATTTAATGTAGAATATTCCATGTATGCATTCCTAGCGTCATCTACAAAAGGTACTGCAGCCTCCACTTGTTGTTCTTCTCTTGGTGTGAAAGTAGGGAAGAGAGGTCTAGAGGCTGATCCTCTAGTATAAGTTGGTCTATCCCTCCCATTGACCTCCGTATTGTTGTCATTAACACCACTATTCTCTCCTGTATGATTGTTTTGATTCTGGAGGTGATTCTGATTCAGAACTGCTTGCTGGTCCATTCTTGCTAGCAAGCGTGACATCATGTCAATCATCCCATCAAATTTCTTTTCTATCCGAGCTTCTCTTTCATCCATGTTTTGCCTATTACTGTCTGCCATGTTTTCACCAATACCTTCAACTGCTTTGCCTGACTGCCTCAAATCCTCTGAAAGTGAATCTGCAATCTGATTTCTTTGTTGTACTGCTCTTTAACGGGTATAGTATCTATGTGGACCAATCTCATGTGGTTGCATGAAGAAATTTTAACCCTCCAAGATGGTAGGATCAAAGCTCTAATACCACTGTAATGAGCCTTGCTCAAACTGACCTCAATTACTTAAATTTGTTGCCTTGTAATTTTGTCAAACAGTTTGTATGCAATGTGCTTGTTTGCTGGTTTGAAATTTCAGTTTGAAGTTTGATGCTTGTAATGAACGCTAAATTGAAATGAAAGCTTGGAAAAGACTTCTACAATGTCTATGCTAAAATTTAGATGCAATGCAATCACTTTTTGTATTTTCAAATGCATATAAATGAGAAACTACATGAAGAAATGCATCTACAGCCAACTGACATTTTAACAAACAATTGGTATGCATACTACTAAGCTGACTACAAATGATATAGAATTGCTCAATGACAACTACAAGTAACCAGCAAATTATATCTTCTTAATTGCCATGAAATGTCTAATACATTGCTAATGAAATATGGCCAAGACTCTTGGCATTTACAATGATATCAAAATATGATAATGCTGGTATAGATGCACACCTACAGCTGAAAAGATAAACTAATCTATATGCAGTGATATGATGTACAAATCATAGTGGAACCTAGTTGTTTGATGGTGCCCTTGATAGTAAATGATGAAGCAACAATTAGCAATGCCCAATGCTCAATATCCAAGCCAAATCGTCCTTCTATGGAAATCGACCCTGTTCTGATCAGCTAGGTGATTATAAAATAATCTTCAATGTTTCCAAGCCTGCTCATGCTCCAAACGCAATTGCCATGACCCTAGGAGAGGTGCGCACCAAACTAAAAGAAGAATCGATGCAAGGATGGGCTCCCACAAGCAAACTCGAGCCTCCAAAGGCGTCCCTGCTATGACTGTAATTTATTTCCAGAATATTGCAAAATAAATCAGAACTCTCCTTCAATGCTCAATGCCAAATGATATGCATAAATCGATGCTAGGATGAAGTGCAAATGATCACCAAATCGAGCTTCACAAAATTGGCCTTTGGCCACTAATTTTGTCTCAATGAGATGACTGAGTTATCACCTCCTCAATTTGCAACCCTTCAAGAGATATTTCACTCCCTCAATTATGCTATCAATGGGAGTTGTCGTTCCCAAAGACAAACAATCTGCAGAAACCCTTGGCTCCACAACTGAAAATGACAAAGCAATATTTCAAATCTGGATGATTAGAAGCTTAGGCAACCCCTCTATTTATTCTTTTTCTCCAATTCTTCAAGAAGCTTCTAGAATATTATTTTATTTTTATTAAGTGACTTTATGATATATTATTTTATTCAAGTCACTTTATTAAATTAATTAAATATAAGGTCACCTTATAATATTTTGATTTATTTGATAACCTTATAAATAATTAACTTAATACCACTTTTTAATTTAATTAAAATAATCAATTAGTCATCCTCATGAAAAGTCATTATTTTGGACATAATTAATTAATTTAATTTAATCAATCCACCTACAAAACGGGTACATTACAATGAACCGTCACATAGCCCACTATCTCATCTCCGAGATACAATGCAAGTTACTTCATGAGACTAACTACTTACCATTACATCATAAATTAAAAATGATCAAACGCTACGTAGGGCTAGGTTTTTGTAATGGTCACCCCTGATTTTTTTTTTGAAAATACAGTATGTTGTTTGGTTTGTTTGCTGATGAATTTGTGTGTCTTATTTTCATGCTTTTGCAACATAACAAAGTGCATTGAATGGGAAACAAGGAAATAACTTCTTTCTCATTTAGAAACATTACAATGCATGAATACAAACAAGTTCATAGGATTTTCTGATTTAAAATGTAATCTCAGACTTGTAACATGTTAGTTTTAGGATCAGATTTGCAATAAACAGAAATTAAACACAAGAACAAAGAACATAGCAAGATATCCTGGGAAAACCCTCCTTCTCGAGGGAGAAAAACCCAACAACAATATATCAACTATGTATTGAATGAGATAGCAAAATGCTTTACAATGAGGCCAATCACAAGGCCGATCAGATATGATGATGATAGCATCACACTTGATGCAAGTCCACAGCCAAGAATAATATAGAACTCCAAGAATATCAATCTGAATATGACCAGACACAAGGCCAATAATAAGGCCAAACTGGAAATATAACCTCTCTTAGAAGCAAATAAATGTAATCTCTCTTATGAATCTATCTCCTTGAATCAAAAGCTCGATCTGTTGTAGAAGTGAATTTCTCTTATGTGCAAACTTGTCTTGGATAAAATTGAATGACTAAAGAATGAGAGTTGCCTTCTATATATACATGATGTGGTGTCATTTCATGAGAAGTTGGCTTGATTACCAATCAAGGTGTCACTTCATAAAAGTCATCCTTATTAAAGAATAAAGATATAAATAACAAGTCAGCACCTTGCATAATATTTGAATTTTATGTAAGATTTATTTGCTCAATAAATCGTGGGAGAAAGAACTCCTGCCGCTACACATCAACACTCCCTCTTAGCTAGGGAGGTATGTTTCTCAGTATCCATGTCATGGAGTCTCTCAACATGACACTCACAATGGCTACACCCATTTGTGGAAAGGGGCTCAACATGGAGTCACTCAACATGATATTGTCATGGAGTCACTCAACATGACGTCCACCATGGCTACTCCCATGTGTGGAAGGGAACATATACATAAGTTCCCATCACAGAGTCACTCAACATGATGTCGTCATGGAGTCTCTCAACATGACATCCACCATGGCTACTCCCAAAGGGTGGATAAACATAAGTACAAGGGAATCATCACGGAGTCTCTCAACGTGATGTTGTCATGGAAGTCTCTCAACATGACATCCACCATGGCTACTCCCAGAGGGTGGAAAGAACCACATCTCCATCTCAAAGATGGGCAAGGGCTTTCACCTTAAATTTCTCCGTCTCAAAGAAAAAACGTATTAACAAGGGCTTTCACCTCAAATTTCTCCATCTTAGAGAAAAATGCATTAACAAGGGCTTTCACCTCAAATTTCTCCGTCTCAAAGAAAAATGCATTAAGGACTTACACCTCAAATTTCTCTATCTCAGAGAAACACACCTCAAATTTCTCTGTCTTAGAGAAAAATGCATTAACAAGGGCTTACACCTCAAATTTCTCCGTCTCAGAGAAAAATGCATTAACACAAGTCTTCATGATGATGTAACTCCCTCTAAAGCTGATATCAACCTCCTCGTCCAAGGTTGCCTCTGATGGTTTGTCAGACTCCCTCTGAAAGTTAATTCCTCCTCTTCGAAGAAACTAATCGCAATGACAACCTAAATAGGTTCTTTCTCTTCGAGAGATGTCTCCAGCCACCAACACAGTCCCATGTCTGCAAGCTGACTCCATGCTTGATCATTTCTCTAGTCAGCATGACTTCCTCATAGGATGCCTCAAGCTCTTCCTCTCTATGCAATCTCTCATCACCTTCTTGCTCCTCGATCCGTCCTGGAAGCATTTTAGAGAGAGATTACTAATAGTTTAAACTACCCTGAAGAAATATCAATGCTAGAAGCATACAAGATTCACTATCCCAATGTTATAGCATGAATTAACCACATAAAAAATTCATTCAAGGTACAAGCATTAAAAATTGGGGTGGATAACAGCACTCCCAAATGACATCATGAGCCTTTTTAAGGGATGGCCAATCAGACCTTTGACTGGCCTCACAAGTAGCATTTGGGTTATTTGTCCCTCCCTCCTTATTTGGGAGATTTGGAAGGAATGGAACAGGCGGATCTTTGATGACAAGGAAATGGGTATTGATTCCTTTCCAAATAAGGTGGAGGCAGCAATTGTGGACATAGTAAACAATAGAATCAGCACATGGTCAACCCAGACTGCCAAATTCTCAGAATGGGATGGGCAGATGAGATTTAGATGGCATGGGATCCGAATCCCTCCTCACATTGGGAAAGGAGAAAAAGCTTCCTTCAGTGAACGTAGGAATGCAAAATGGCAACTTCCCTCGAAAGGTTGGTTCAAGTTGAACTTTGATGGCGCCTCAAGGGGAAATCCCGGGCCCTCTGGTGCTGGGTGTGCAATCAAGATGTGGAACAGTGACTTTGTTGGCAGACTGGCCATCCCTCTGGATGAAGTCACTAACAACGTTGCAGAATTCAATGCTCTAATCCATGGACTTTTACTATGCAGGGACCTTGAGTTAGGGAAAGTAGAGATTGAGGGTGACTCTGCCTTAGTAGTTAATGCCATAAGAATGGGATCAATCCCCAATTGGAAATTGAAGGCAATGTTGGAGAGGGCGCTAGATCTACTGAAAAGCTTTGAGGCTTTTACAATTAACCACATCTTCAGAGAAGCAAATAGTGAAGCGGATGAGCTAGCAAATGGGGCTGTGGATGGGATTGTTTTTGGTTCCATTGGACCAGGATAGCATTAGGGGAGTCTTGGGACCTTTGGGTGACCTTCATTTCACAGTTGAAGTCACACTATTTTTGGATATATGGGTGACTGGCCTTACCAGTGGGAGATACTGTGAGCTCGATTGGAGAATAAGGAGTGCTATTGTAAATTCTCTCATTATGGATAAACAAGACAGCTATTGTACATGCTCTCATTGCGGGTAAAGGTGTGTCTTAGGCAGATTTAGAATTCAGGGGAATTCTGTTCAGTTTCAATGTTCGGGTATGCTCTTAACGCATCTTTGTGAGCTGCTGGAGGTCAACACTAACTTTGGCACAGGCTTTGACAGTCTTTTTACTATCAGAATTGGAATGAATGGAAGCGTTATCTGCCTTCAATCGCATTCTGAGTGGCTAATTTGGCCATTGAGGCAATGGAGGATCGAGCCATCAAGAAAGTTTTTGTCATGGTTGTGGTCTGCAGACCGAAGCTTGGATCTCTTTAAGATCTCAGGTAAATTTTATTGATTAAAGCAATATAATTCCCTTTGCAGGTCTGCTGCGTGTTACCAAGCAAAAAAAATAAAAAATACTTATCTCTTTATGTCGGTACACCAATGAGCTAGACCTATAGTTGTGTCTCATCTTCGCCACCTTCACTCGATCTTGGCCAAAGGGAAAGTGGGAATATGAATCGACCGTTTAGTAAAGATTGAAGATTCCATTTAAATCTTGAAATCACATTATCAATCAATGCACCCACACTCATGCGATCAAAGAGTTTAAGTAATCAAAGGAGTGAAAATAACTCATCACAACTTCCTTCCACACGGCCAAAGAAAATACGACATAGGAGAAATGCCACGAAGTGTTAAGCCACCCTTAAGCAACAAATACCACAGGAGTTGTCCTCCTTACATCACCACTGCAACCACATTGAACATTTATTTGTGCATCGAACAGGCCTGTGGCTTCAATCATTACTTCCAGACTGAATTTCTGATTAACCAAATCTGATCAGATCTTTTCCTTAGACCTGCTCTGATACCATGTTAGTTTTAGGATCAGATTTGCAATAAACATAAATGAAACACAAGAACAAAGAACAAAACAAGATACCCTGGGAAAACCCTCCTTCTCGAGGGAGAAAAACACAGCAACAATAT
The DNA here is from genome assembly GCA_007258455.2 of Sequoia sempervirens. Taxonomy (NCBI): domain Eukaryota; kingdom Viridiplantae; phylum Streptophyta; class Pinopsida; order Cupressales; family Cupressaceae; genus Sequoia; species Sequoia sempervirens. The sequence continues at coordinate 656,094,195 of VDFB02281492.1, forward strand.
ATCAACTATATATTGAATGAGATAGCAAAATGCTTTACAATGAGGCCAATCACAAGGACAATCAGATATGATGATGATAGCATCACACTTGATGCAAGTACACAGCCAAGAATAATATAGAACTCCAATAATATCAATCTAAATATGACCAAACACAAGGCCAATAATAAGGCCACACACAAGGCTGAACTGGAAATATAACCTCTCTTAGAACCAAATAAATGATCTCTTTTATGAATCAATCTCCTTGAATCAAAAGCTCAATCTGCTGTAGAGGCAAATTTCACTTATGTGCGAACTTGTCTTGGATAAAATTGAATGAATAAAGAATGAGAGCTGCCTTCTATATATACATGATGTGGTGTCATTTCATGAGAAGTCGGATTGATTACCAATCAAGGTGTCACTTCATAAAAGTCATCCTTATTAAGAATAAAAGATATAAATAACAAGTCGACGCCTTGCATAATATTTGATTTTTATGTAAGATTTATTTGCTCAATAAATCGTGGGAGAAAGAACTCCCGCCGCTACACATCAACATAACAGTGTATAGCAGACTGATAACCCTAATCTACAGCAACTATACTTTGCAAAAAATCGCACACTAATCAGATTTTAAGGTTGCCAATGAACCCATGCATCCTCACGCCCTAAGACAGCAGCATGGAAGCCAAAAGACTGAGTTTCAGGTCTATGTATCAGCAGACCTGCCCTTGCACACTTCCCAAAAAGGGGACGGCCTCCTAGGTAGGGCAAGTTGCTCTCATAAATCCAGCCTCCTCCAAAAAATACAAACAAGTGCTTGAAACATGGTGCCTAGATGAGAGGTTTCCAATGCAACAATGCCCAGAAAGATGTGCCAAGTACAAATGGAGCTATGAGAGAACGTAACCTTCAGCCACTGGTAAATGGAGTTTTCCAGAACTTCTGAGAATATAGATCAGACTTCAGAAAATACCCCAAATCACCTCCAAACACCACCAAAAAGAGCCAATTACCAAACAACACTCACACCATCAATCCCACACCGAAAAACCTCAAAACCCACTTTAGAAAACCACAAAAATCTTCATCTTCACCACCCAAAAAACACTGAAATGAAAACTCTTTGATGTCCTAGGTGATCCCTGAGATGAACCACTCCAATCCAGCTAGGGTGGATTTTTCACCACCGAAACCAGCTCCCAATGGTGAGGGTTTTCGTCCCCAACACGCAACAATAGTATTCTGGAAATAATCCAGCACATCCTGTTATGTTGCCAAAAGTGATATCTCCAAATGAGGCCCAAAAAGAAGCTTTATAGAGATAAGAGGGAATTAGGGCAACCAAATTTGAATTTCATTTCCCTCCAAGAATCCTACGCCCCCCTTCTCATGAGCACTTTTTAATTTATTTAAAATTTTCCTCATATCTCCCTTGGGCATCCAAAACTTTAGGCATAATATTTGGCTTGTGTTTTAAAAACATTATATCACTAGGCACCAAGGTGCTTTTTTGATGACCCCTTTGACCCTCACTTAATGTGGCTTTATTAATATAACTTAAGTGACAGAAAGAAATACAAATAATGAATTAATCAACCTTAGACAAGCCAACGCCCAAATAGGAAATAGACACTACTAAAGTAGCCTTGACCAGGACTAGTTACTAAAAATAGACTTACTATTAAATAGCAACTGCTAAAATAAGTAAATACTCCAAAACATCAAACTGGCATAAAAATTGAGAAGCACCGAAACTTACTATAAATATTAAGTAATGTAATTAGCCACTACTAAAAATAGAAAGACCTGCCAGTAACACTGAAAACCACCATAGAAGGACATTGGCATTGATTCCCCTTACCAAACTCCACTTAGCCTACGGAAACACTAGAATAGGCTAATGGAAAACTCCACTGCTCAAAGGCAAGGAGGGGACATTACAATTTCAAAAAATCTATGGGTCTTCCTATACACCCAAGGGTATGTGGAAGCTCAAATTCGTTTACAAATTTTGTATGAGAACTAGTTATTGGACTTTTAGCACCCCTCATTTCACTAAACCCTTTATGGAGAATCTATCTTGGACAAAATAACAATTACTCTATGAATATTTGAAAACCCTTGGCATAGGGTTTCTAGCCTGAAACTATAAAAAAACTAATGACCATGAAAAAAAATAGGTAGATTTTGGGCAAGATGATTGGTGTTGCTACTTTAGTAGCCACCTTCTAATTACCAAGATCCCAAGAGGGCAAAGTGAAAGAATACAGTGGGCAATTGCAAAAAGCCCTAAACTTTTGACACTACTATAAAACACATTTTTGAAAGAGCTCTAATATTAGATGTTATGATCTTTCCTACAACAATTTACTAATTAGTCCAATCAAAAAAATATAGAGGATATGCACCACAAATGAAATAAAGAGAGCAAAAATGTAATGTCCCCTTCCAATTGACAGGTCGGATGATTTAATGACTTATTTAATTCTCATAAGTCATTAAATAAAATAAGTGAATTAATTATTGATTATTTAATATTATTCTTTCCAAATAAATATTATGAATAATATTAATTAATTAATATTATTTAAAGTGACTTAAGTGGAGCTTTAATATTTAAAAGTCACTTTATTATTATTTCCCTCCTACAGTCAAATTCAAATATTTATATATTTGGGAGGGAAAAAGGCAATTCACGGGAAGATATAAAAATACACTTTGGAAAATCATTTTCATCATTTTGGAGTTTAATAATTCTTCTATATTGCTCTCGGGCTCGAAGATTTGGGGTTTCGGTGGTGAAACGATTCCACCCTAGCTAGTGAGATTTGAACAAATTTGTGAGTCTCCTTCGGAGATAAATTTGCAGAGGTGTCGATTAATCTCTTTCAATGATAGTACAAAGCCATTTCCTCATATTTTGCTGGTTGACTACATCAGATATATCATTCAGTTTGGAGGGAGAATGCCATTCTCAAATTGATCGATTAATCTTCCAGGATATTAATATTGTGCAGCTATTTCAGTGAAGAAGGGGGTCTTTATTATTACAGTTTGTTGGCTTATTAATGTGGTCATATCAACATATCGATAGCCAAGGATAATAAGCTGTGTGAAGACCCAGTTGGTGGCAAGTAATATGAACCACATATATGTATGAGCCGCTCAATTTTGTGGGAATCATAGGTTCAAGGAGGATTGCATAGGAGTCTTCAGTGGGCATTAAGGTGACATGGAGCTATATATAAGAAAAAACACCAATCGGCCAGCACCAAGACACTGTTGAATATTCTAAGGAGGTCGCAGATTTTGTAGAGGCCATACCTATTCATCAAAGGTGGTGTGATTATTTCAGGTCAGCAGTTAAGTAATAAATGTATGTCAAATTCAAGCTTTGAATGATCGTCATATGTATGGAATTATTTCTGTTTGGAAAAAACTCTGGAATATAATTATATATTTCCCATAATCAGATTTCTGAGATTTTTATGCACCTGTTAAAGAAGAAGACATTGTTCCAGCATATTTAATAAATTATTCTGAGCATCTGAATTTGCATTGGAAGTTTGGTTTGCATGTAAACTGTGAAATTTCTGAATTATTATATACCTGATATCCATTCCAGTGAACAGTATATTTAACATCCAATATTATTTGCAAAAACACTTGTCTTATTTATGAGCAAAACTGCATGGTATCTATTTGATAAAGTGCTAGCACATTACATGGTAACTGTTTGACAACATGTTTACATTGTCAAAACTGGAAAATATCGTAAATATTGCAAGGGGACTTTACAAATAATGTATTGAAATCACAGAATCACATTACAAAATATCAAGGGCCTCTTCAAGGGGGCAACCTCTTTTGAGCAATGCTCAATACAATATATTTGATGGATGATCTTTCCTCTTGCCTAAGCCCTCTATTTAAACTAATTCTATTCAAAAGAACTACAACTTCCCACATGTGAGATAATTACAATTAGCTATACGGATGACTTACAAAGCATATGCATCCAAGCTTTTATTAACACCTAATACAAAGTAAAAAGTTAGGATGAAGGGGTCCTAACATGCAAAATGGTTATGGATTCAAGTTAGAACATTTGGTCAAGGAGAAGCATATAGAGAATGAGGAAAGGAACATATGTAATGAAAGGTATGTGTTGCAAGCTGATAAAGCGATCCATACTCACACAGAAAAAGCATAGTTATGTATACATTGAAAGTAAGGCTATACAAAGTTACAAACAAACCTTACTCATTTTTCATATCCTTGCCCCCTAATGAACTCGATTTATCTAGAATTTGAGGAAACCTAGAAGTTTGAGGTTTGCCCAAACTAAATGATCCTAGAGATTTTGGTGCATTCTTCAGAACATGTTTTCTTAAGCTACTAAACTGATTATTAATTATATTCTCTGCATTTTTGGCATGTCTATTCCAGTGCAATAAATACTCAAATCTAAGCTTTGAGAATTCTGCAGAAGTCTTCCTTCCAAATTTGGAAATATGTGGAATTGCATAGTCCCGACCCAGCCCTGCAACATGTGCAATTGCAGGAACTGCATTGTATTTTGCAAAGTCAATCACTCCATAGCCAGTTGCTGAAACAGCTGAAAAACAAATAATGAAAAACTATCAGAACTCAATGCACATTGCCTAGACTTTCTCAAACTCCAACTTATAAGTGTTCAAAATCAGGTCATTTTCATTGGAAACACAATGTAAACCAGGCTCTCACTTTATATGTAAAAATAACTAATAGCAGACTCACATGTTAATTTGATGCACAAAGTTTTATTTCGACACTAAAAATTAGTATCCATTTTGATTAGAGATCAGCCTTCAAAAATATACTCTCATAAGAAACATGGATAGAATGCACACTGCACTGCAGCGCTAATCAAGAAATAATATTAAATATCATATTTCAAAACTTCTTCCCAAAAACATGCATATTGCTTTGCATCATAGAATAAGAAGGTTGCATAAGCTAAGCACATCAAGTGACTGAGTTAGTTCCATTTAAGTCATCTGCTTATAAAAAACCAATTTTGGTACTGGGTTAGCCGAAATACCATCAATTGTTCTTATTACAATGTTTCTGATCTGATAATCTACCAAATAATTTAAGCCATTTTTATGCCAAGCATGCATATTTAAAGGAAACCCTATCAATCTAAAATAAGAGACTTAAACAAAAATCAAAATCTTGGGTTTTCCATAGCAATTATCTGAATTTGGAAATAAGCGTATCAGAGTGCTGTGACACTTTGGCACCTAACTATAGACAATCTCAAGTCCAGAATGTCATCCATAGGCACACACTGAAAATCTGAGACAACGAATAACACAACAGATCAATAATATGAATAACCAACCCCAAGGCATCCCAGAAAAAAATACTTACCAAGCAAAGAAAGGTCTGCACACTGCTGTCATACAAAAAAGTTAAATGTGCCTAATGAGAGATCATTCATAGCTGCAAATAAGCAAATTATGTAACATAGATTATCAATTAATCACCAAAGCCTCTAAGCATGTTTCGTTTAAAAAGACCATCCCTTAACCTTTTGGCCACATTCTAAACCACTAATCGTAGTAGTTTGCCCATGTAGATCATTCACATAAACTTATCAAAAACCCTAGCAGCAGCCCTCTTGGCCATATTTTTGCTAACAGGTGCAGTCATAAGATTCCAAAAAAAGAGGAATAGAATTAGCAAGAGTGTGGAAGAAAGCAACCAGTTCTCTGCTTCTACTCTCGTTTATAACTTCTTCTAAGTAATGATTTTAAAAGAGAGGGAACGTACTAAGGTTATGGCTTCAAATCTCACTCGTGTGGATTGCAACCCAAAGTTTCATAAAGCTTGTACTTTCATGACCCATCTCCACTTAAGTTCCCATAGTCCTCGAGCTATTAACTCAAATCATGGATTCAAAATCATTCTCAAAAAGATAATCGTTATGAAAGGGAAAACATAGTAATCTAATGAGGCAACTATTGCAATTTACTTTACAGAATCAGAAAATTTTCAGTAGAGTAATGACAAGGCAATACACATTACACAAGATATACACTAGGAGAACCGATTCAGAAGAACCTAGCGAAACACATCACAGCTTTGATTATATTATCAACAAAGAATTGTAATACAATAGAGGCACCTGTGCTAAATGAGATCTTCATGCATCTGGAACAATTCTAGTAGCATGCATCTGTCATACAAAAACCATGTCAAACTTCATCCTAGAGACTTGATGTACACACCAAGGACAAACAACAAACTAGAGGTGGGCTACCAGACCATGGCCACAATTTGAGCATCCAAGTCCAGCATTCAAATCTCAACACCTATCTTGGGATACTGTAATGTCCCATTTTATTCCTAAATGTCTGCAGCCTATGTTACAAAAGAAATCAATAAAGATAATTAATAGTACACAAAACTGGCATTAAATAAAGATTAAGCTGTTAAGAATAGTCAACTAGCATATGAAGGGTTGTGTCCCTTGAGCAAGATAAGGTATATAAGGAAGGTAGATCTAGAAGGAAAGGAAATTGTGAAGAATTATTACAACTGATTACAAGTAATAGACAGCAGCACTAGCAAATTTATTTAAAATTAGACTATTATTCTCCAAATGCAGCGATGAAGAGTTGTAACTATTGCAAAGGCAATTGAGGTGAAGCGGCATGACTCCCTCAAACTTGAAATATAAAAGGGAGAGCATTTCATTTGAGAAAGACATCATTCAATCAATCAATTAAGAATAAATATTATGTGACTCCTAATATTAAAGGTTGTCACTCCTTCAAATATGAAAGGTTGTGACCCCCTCAATAATAAGATACAAAAGGGAGATCATTTCCTTGTGGAGAAAGGAGGAATGAAGGAGATATAAAAGACATCAATTTGGAATAGAAATTGAGAACAACAATTAATAATATTCAGAAATATAATTGGTGGCAGCCATTTAATAATAAATTTATCATTTCATCAAGAGGTATTTACTTAGACATAATCTAGCAAATTCTTTGAGAAGTCATGCCTTGAATTTGAGGAACTGTTTTGCAAATAGGAAGGACAGCCAGAGTTTCGAATTCACGAGAGGTGAAAGGATGACCAGCCTTCATGCTCTTATCAAGTATGCCACCTAGAGATAGAATGGATGGCCAGCCTTCCATCCCATGGGCCAAGAGGTGGAATGGACAACCAGCCTTCCATGCTCTTGGGCTTGATCAAGGAGGACGACCAGCCTCCAAGGTGGATTGAAGGATGGAAGGGTGGCCCACCTTCCATGCTCTCACAATACAAGGACAACTAGCCTTGAGATTGTCATTTGCAATCATTCCAATGAATTCACAATGTGATTTTCTATAAGGAATATGCTATGATGTGTTGATTCAAATATTAATGATGCCATGATTTATTGATCTAAATATTATGATATTTTATGTATGGATTTGAATATTATCATACTTTCTTGTTACCTAATATCATAGTTTGAGGACTTTCCAAGTTCTGGAAAAGACTCTTGCGACTCCCGAGTCCTAGGGCTCGCCAAGTCGACTCGCCAAGGACTCCCAAGCCGAGTCTTGGAGAGTCTAGGTTAGGACTCCCGAGTCTTGGCGAGTGACTTGCGCAAGTCCTAGAATAGAACTCCCAGGTCCCAACTTAGGACTCTTGGCATCACTTGGAAATAATGAGTATGAATGTTTAAAACTTGTTTTTTGTTTTCTTTTTCATTTGAAAATTTGAAACTATGAGTATGAATGATGAAATTTCAAATATTGAGTGTTTGAAGATCATATAACATGTGTAATATTTGAATTATGAGAAATTGATAATCAAATTAGGCTCTTATGTTCTGTAACTGCATTAATTTATTTATTTATTTTGTAAAACTACGGTTTTCTTCTTTGTCGAGTCCTAGCCGAGTTTTTTGCCAAGTCCGTGCCGAGTCCCGAGTCTGAGTCCAAGTCCGAGTCCTATTTTGGGATGCCAAGTCCGAGTTTTCCAACTTTGCCTAATATTACTAAAATCAATTCTTTGTGAATAATACTATTTTGCAGACCTACAATAAGGAATCTCCCAAGTAGGGACATTACAGATACCTTGACTCCTACAAACAAGAAGTCAACTTGGTCAAACCAAACACTCCAATCTGGAGCACTAATTGCTCTTACAATATGCTTTTGCACCTCCTTACATACAGCCCAAAATAGAAATTCAGCAATCCTCTTACAAGTCTACTTATAACTTATAAGAATTAGGAGAGCATGGAGATAAAGTGAAAGAGAAGGATTTAAGACCTTCTGAAAAGATGTCCCATGATGATAGGAACATCGTGATGAAGAACTACTAAAGAATGACGAAGTTGTAAACTCTACAGAAGATGAATTGGTGTTTGCTAGAATCAACGAACCTCCAATAAATGTAGATCAAGATAAGAGATACAAAACACTACTTGAGTGAACATATGAACACTACTTGACCATGTCACAAAGGAAATCAAACTCTATGAAGTTGAAAATACAAATAGTATAGTGATTAGGAGTACTAGAATCTCACAAAATATGATCCACTGAAATAATCCTCCATATGAGAGATCAAGATAGGTCTATGAGACCCCCCAAAAAGAAGATTCCTCGACTACTTCATTGAAAGAAGCATTAGCATAACATTGTCATAATCCCCCCTTAATGCTAAGAGATGTAGGCAGACCAACTAAAATCGGGCACAAGAGTGTGCAAGGAATTTAGACCTAGAATCAGGTCCAAAAGATTTACAAGAAACTGAAAAAGGGATGTGCAACAAGACATACACGCAGGAGGCGAGAATCACAAGGATCCATTGTTGTGATGGAAAATCAAGGCAACACACACCATGTGGCAAGAATCACGAGAATCCATAACTGTGATGTCAAATCAAGGCTCTACACAAGCCTCCATTACACTTTATAATTCAATGTAAGTACAAATTCCCAAATTCCATCCCTAAGGAACACATTCAATTTTTGTGGCACTTTATGTGAGTGCATTTTCAAACTTATTTGTTGTTGAGTTCTTACAAGTTTATGTCATTTATGTCATGAGGTGGATAATGAAGGCATAGATTAAGCATGTCTTTCAAACCTCAAGAAAATGACAAAAACTGAAGAAAAAAAATGACCCCCTCCCCCCCTCCGTTTGCAAGTTATCGCAAAACAAAAAAAAAAAACCATACAAGATTTAATAATGAACCAAGTAATTAAATAACTATGGCATTACATGCTTAATATAGACAGACATTAACCACTAGTTTAACATAAAATGTGAACATTTAATGCTAAAAAAAAATATGAATGCCTATGGGAGATATTGATCAAGGCTAGGGACGCCAAGTGTGAGTTAAACTAAGTCAAAAGGGGCAAGAAAGAAAGACTATTGGTCTAGCTGTTGTGTGTGGCCTTCAGGTGTTGTTGACCAATTCAAGTGGCTGAAAAACGTGCTGAGACGTCTTGTCAAATTCTTTAACAACTGCAATCTTTCAACCACAGACGCCTATTGGAAGGTCAAGCCAATGAGTAGTGGCTGCATTGGAATTCAAACTTGGCAGATTAAAGGTGTCTATGAAGGGCTGGATAAGGGGCTACATGTGGATATCATATAAGAATTAGGAGATCATGGAGATAAAAAACAAGCACAAAGAACAATCCAAATATGTATTTAGTTGACCCAAATGTACAAATGAGGAAGCCTTGCATATATAGGCAAGGAAGAGACAATCCACTTATCATGTGGAATGACAAGTGCCCCATGATGTGGCACAAATGAGTAGACAAGTGTCCTATAGGTGTCAACCTTAGGATCACTTGGAATGTGCAAACCAACAACCTAATTAACCAAGTCATCAACCTTGATGCCAAGTGTTGAGTGACCTTGGAAAATCTTCCAATCTCAAAAGGTATGTACATGAGGTTTACCAAACAACCTGGTAACCTCTAGAGGCGTAAAGCTTACACATTCAATTAGACAAGATGTTGTCTAACCTCGTCAACCTAAGTACACTTAACTCTTAAGTATAGTGAATAGATAAATTATTCACTCTAACATAACTCCCATTAGCAATGCTCTTACACATCTCTTACAATGTCGTAGATGCTCTTACCCATCTCTTAACACACATTATAGCATACAATCCAAGTGGCAATCAAGTTATATCCAAGATTTTTCCAAGAGTGTTGCCCCATTCCATGAGGAGCCAGTTTACATAAAATTGGACAACATTATAATTCCTAGGTTGCAAAGTGTACAACACACCAAACCTAACATTCTCCCACTTCTTGTATGCATTGAAAACGCATAAAAAAATAAATAAACCCAGATTTACAAACAGAAACAAAAATGCCCATAACCAATATGCACTATCAATAATCCTATGTGCTCATTCACTTCATCAATGCATCTACAACATTCACCTAAGCATCCACCTTCTCAGTCATTATTCTCGTCCTCCACCATGTCAAGAACAAAATGATAATGTACACCAATATGTTTTGTCTATTATAACCAATCCAAAACTTGATTGAATAACATAAAACTCCTTCGTCATTATCAAATTGTATATCAAAATTGTGTAGTAGTCAGAAAAAATTATTTTTGAGCAAAATCAAATTGTTATGTCTAAATCCAAAAATGTTGAATGGACAAATGTTTATAATTTGTCCACTGTTTTTAACTATAATTATTAATTAATAATTGATAATTTATTATTGATCATTAATTGATAATTGTAAATTAAATTATTGGTAATAATATAATTTATTATTAATTGTTTGGTATTATTATTGTCATTATATTTTAATTTTATGTTGTTGGGAAGATATAGAGGGGTGTGAGGCCCCATAAATGTAATTTGGGTCATTTCTTGACCCATATATCCATTATATACCAATTAAATAGCCTTGAAACACCTCTAATATGCCTAAATAAGCTATACAAGTGTAAAATATTAAGAGGAAAAGGTAAATTCGTGAGAATAAGATAATTAAGTGTTATTATGAGGGGATAATATGGAAAGGCATTATGAAAATGCATTAAGAGGCTATAATAAAGAAGGAAAAGTGGAAGATAAGAGTGTGAATCACGAGGAATCATATGGATTAAATATATGTGAGAATAAGGAAAATGACAAGTGGGAGTAAAGCATGAAAAATTAATTATAAGAAATGTATAAGCCATTAAAGTATATTAATCTATGATTTTATGGGCGTATATATATGAATGCATATAATTTATTATAATTTGATTTATACTTATTGTATATCTAAGTTCTCTCTTTTAATTGCATCGCTGAGGTTTACTATATATAATAGAATATTAAAACTTAGACTTCGGTGAAAGTTTTTTTGTCAACGTTTAGTTCTGTTGTGGGACCTTGGTTGTTGTTGCATAAGGAGGCAGACCATAACAAGGAAAGAAGTTAGTGTTAAAAAGTTGAGAAGTGAAAATTTTGGAAATTTTTAATAAAAAATTGGATTTTTTAAAGAAAAAATCATATATGGTAAAAATATTTATCATTATGAGATGTGGTAATACCATAGTGACGAGACTCGCCAAGACTCGCCAAGACTCGGCGAGTCCCGAGTCGAGTCACCCTGGCCGAGCCCTGGGGGCTCGAACTCGGACTCGGCCGAGTCCTGCCGAGTCCTGGCTGGACTCGCCGAGTTTGGTGGACTCGCTGAGTTTGGTGGACTCGCCAGACTCGCCGAGTCCAGGCGAGTCTTGTCAACAAGACTCGGCAAAGGCAGGGTTTGAAAAGTACAAAAAATTAGTTGGAATTTAAAGTTAAAACTTATTTTTTTCTTACTTATTGTGAATGCAAAATGATGTACGCCGTGAAGGTTTGTATGGTTTTGGAGGTCTTAATTTGGGCTTGGCGCTGCCCCCAGACCCCCGCAAGGGGCATTGCCCCTTGACCCCGCTGGGGGGCGCTGCCCCCAGACCCCAACAAGGGGCGTTGCCCCTTGACCCCACTGGGGGCACTGCCCCGAGACCCCCATAAAGGGCGCTGTCCCTTGACCCCGTTGGGGGCACTGCTCCCAAACCCTCGCAATGGGCATTGCCCTTGGCACCGTTGGGGGTGCTGCCCCTCGACCCCACTAGAGGCACTACGCCTACACGCCCACAAAGGGCATTGCCCCTCAACCCCATTAGGTAAATTTCCCTAATACTTGATATTATGGCTACTGCATCATCCATGACCTATCTTAGACACATTCCTAGGAAGGATGCAGGCTCCCTTTGAGCCATAGACTTCTAGTTATTGTTTTGAATCTTTTGATATTTTATATTTATTTGGAACATTTGATGTCATTGATTTCATATGCGATGATTTTTGTATACATTTGAGTCTTTGACTATATATCTAAGTGTGCTATTTCCTTGGGCAACTCAACTACAATTTGTGTTTATACTTTATACTTATATGATCGATGTGTACTTGTGTTAGTGACGAGGACCTTGATTGGGTTGACCGGGCAAATAGAGAGGTTGAGGCTATAGCCATGGCAGAGGAGGAGGCTAAAGCATGAGCAAACACATCCACAACTAATGTTGGTGAGGGTGGCATGGAGTTACAAGCAGAGACTATGGTTGTAGTTGCTACATCATCTAGGACCCACCTTAGATGCCTTCATAGGAAGGATGCAAACTCCTTTGAGCCATAGACTTGTAGTTATTGTTTTGATATTTCATATTTGTTTGGAAGATTTAATGTCATGGATTTCATATTCCATGAGTTTTGTATACATTTGACCAATTTTATATATCTAAGTATGCTATATCCTTTAGTAGCAGAACTACAATTTGTGTACTTTATACTTATGTGATCGTTGTATACTTGTGCATGTGATCAAATTGACTTTTATTTGTGTTGTATTCAATAAAGGGTGCTTGAAACAAGTTTTAAATCCTTAAAAATCTCTAAATTTCTAGGGTTTTTTCAACTTTTTTTCATTTTGCCACGTCTGCGTTGCGTCCGAGTCCCGAGTCGCCCTCACCGAGTCTGAGCCGCGTCTGAGTCTCATTACTATGGGTAATACACAATAAGCACTAACATTCAAAGAACAAGACACTAAAGTGATGGCATAGAGAAAGGAGGAGATTTAAGAAGACATGAATTGTAGTAGTTGATTGAATCATAGTCAAGTATAGCAACACTGAGTAAATTCAATTGAATAAAGAAAATATTTGTTTCAATGGGAAAGCCTGGAAAAAGAATGAAGAAGGAAAATGAGAAGTTAACCTATAAAAGATAAATTGGAAGAGGAATTGATGAAAGTTAAAAGGTGTAATTCAAAATTGATAGCAAAGATAAAAGAGTTAGGAAAGGATAAATATGAATACTTATGTGAAAATGATAATCTTGCAAAAGAATTAGAGAAAAATAAAACAAAAAATGAAAAACTAGAAGAAAAGTTGAAAAACATGGAAAAGAAAAATAGTTAACAAAAAGATGAAATATCAAATTTGAAAGAACTAAATGATAAGTTAGATCAATTGCTTATAGCATACCAAAAGGAAAATCAGTGTATAAGGTCTAAGCCCATATTATGCAATGTCCCATGTCATACAAATGATTTGTTCTATTCATTTGATGAATCATTTGATAAATGTGATATAGCTAAAGATTCTTTTGATAAAGAGTGTAAGGTTGGAGATAACAATGTTTTTGAATACGCAAATCCTGCTAGTTGTGATGATAATTACAAAGGATGTTGTACAAAGAATGTTGGTTTTAAGATGGCAAAAATAATGGGATATGCAAGAAAATGTTTTTAAAAGCCCATTAAACCAAGAGTGCAGCCAAAGAATGAAGGTCTTCAATATAGAAAATCAAATGATGTTACAATAAAGCAAGTGTTAACAAATCAGTTCAAGAAATACAATGTTCACATTGTCATAGTCAAGGGCATAGAAAAGAAATGTGTTGGGATCTTCATCCTTGTATCTTTTACGGACTGAAGAATCATTTTGAAAAGATGTGTTGGAATAAAAAAGTGGAAGAAACAATGTATGCAAATGAATTGTGGATGAATTGATGGATCTAATTGGCAAAAGATAGCATATATGTTGAAAAGGTTGTACAAGTATAAATATTCATATTTCAAAAATGAAAGCAATCAAAACTAGTTTGGACATTTGTGTAGTGGGCCAATAAGGGTATTGTTGAGCACGCCAAGGGGGTTGCTGCTAAAAATACATTAGAGCATGCCAAGAGGGCTACTGCTAAGGAAGAACCATGGCAAGAAAGGTAATCATGAAGGATACAAGTAGTCTCACTAGGTTGTCTTGAGGACAAGACAATGTTTTAGGCTTGGGAGAATGTTGGCAAGATATAGAGGGGTTTGAGGCACCATAGATGTAATTTGGGTCATTTCTAGACCCATATATCCAATATATACCACTTGAATAGCCTTAAAACACCTCTAATATGCCTAAATAAGCTATAAAAGTGTAAAATATTATAAAGGAGCAAGTAAATTCATGAGAATAAGATAATTAAGTGTTATTATGAAGGGATAACATGGTGTAACAACACTTTGTGCCCTTGTGTTTGATACTTCTTTGATTGTTTGGTTTTTTTGTGTTTAATGAGGGTTTTCTGCTTTTTTTGAATTTTTTGCAAATAATAGACAATGTTGGAAATGAAGGAAGCAATAATAATATTCTAAAACTAGCTGATAACAATATGGTATGAAACGTATGACAGCCTCATATGAAGTAGTTCTGAGCACAATTTATAACTAGAACCCCACAACAATGCTCAGAAATAAAGAACAGACCTATGCATGCTCAAGAAGACAATAACTGAGGTCTGATTATAGGTTTTCACACTAAGTTTTCTGTTGCAGCATATAAGCATATAATGTTTCTGATTGCTGATTATATCTAGAAGCTACAGAAGATCAGAAATAAACTATAGGATGACTGATTCAATGGCATAATACTCTTAGTCATAACACAGCCATTACTAGTGACTTACAAAATCCATTTCAGGTCTGAAACAACTCATAATATGCATACATTCAGAAATACAAATTCAATCAATAATAAGTACCAGTTTAAGCCGAGTTAGCAAGACAAATCTCCTTCAAGTGATTCACGATACACAGGAATATTGTTGCAGCAGATAACTGGCGTCAAGATATATGCCCAGCCACCCTTGAAACTCACAAAACTCAAGTGACAATCAAAACTCCATGCAGTCCCACTGAGTAACATATAACAGCAGATATGCGTATGATTGGTGACCAAATAAGCATGTGATCACATAATTAGTATAATACTGTAGCGGCAAAGTAGCACGGGCACTGTAGCGCAGCACTGGAGCACGGGTACTGTAGCTCGGCACTATTCACGTCACTGTAGCAGCAAACATAAATTTTGATTTGCAAAGGATTAAATCTTAATCTTCCACAATCTTCAGATTTGCAAACATATAACCTTGAAACCCTTGAATAATCTTTGTATTTCTCCACCAATATGCTCAAATAGAACACCTATATGATGCCCTCCTGTATGCCTAATTCAGTAGATATTTCACTACTTCAAAAGACTGCAACAATGGAGAGTTAACGTTCTCCACTGGCTGACTGAATCAGAAACCCTCGGCTTCCTCTCTCAGACGAAAAATCATCAACACCAATGCTCAATCCCCAAAACTTCCAAAATAACTCCCAAATAAAATATATAGACCTTCATGAGAAATTCGAATTTCTCCAAAAAAGCAAATTTAATAATATTAAAATATCATTTATTTGCATCTTTTAATATTTCCTTCGACTTAGGAGTTGGCGCTAAAAATTAATTCATTTATTTGGCCCCCCTTTAATGACATTTTGACCCTCAAATTATAACATTAAAATATAACCTTTTAATTAATTAATGTTATTTGAGCCAAATAACATTAATAACTTCTTAAGTTCATCATTTCTCAACACGCCATCTAAACTAGGGACTCATCTAATAATTCTCCATTTGATCATATGCCTTACTAAAAATATTAAGGATCCCATTTTGTTCAAGTCCAACTTATAGTAAGTTGGGCCAACTGAGTCCCGGAAGCCTCGAACGAAAGCCAAAGCTACAAGTTTCTGAACACTGGTGACGATACAATCCCCCAGAAGACCCTCTAACCAACCCCATTAGCCTACGAGAGTCAAATTATAGGCTAATCTCCTCTGACAACTGATGTCAACAAAAAGGGGACATTACACATGGAAAGGCATTAAAAGACTATATAAAAGAAGGAAAAGTGAAAGATATGAGTGTGAATCATGGCGAATCATATGAATTAAATATATGTAGATGAGGAAAGAGAAGTGGAAGATAAGAAACTATATAGATGAAAAAGGAATCAGCTTTGATATTGATGAGGTACAAGGGCAATTTCAACAATTGATCAAAGAAGGTTTTGTGAAAAAACAGCAAATAGATATATATAGTTTAGCAAGTATTGTTCATCTTTAAAAAGGAGAAAAAGAATCAAGAGTGTTTAAGATCATCATTTTAGAGGCCAGGGTTGTCCTTCATACTCAGATTATGTGTACGGATTCGATATCAATTCCAAGGGAAGACAAAGTAGACCAATTACTTGAAAGCCTTCATAAGGGTGTTACAACAAAAAAATCCCAATTAAATTGAAAAATAAATCATCATTTTGTCTCGATTGTGGTTTGAGAAAGACTTCTATTTTGGAAACTATTCTTAGATCTCTTTTCATGCAAATAAGTTGTTATTTTTTGTTGTAATAATCCAAACTATCAATTCAACTAATATGATGCATGCTTTAAGTTGATTTATAGCGGATAGGATTAATTTATAATAAAGCTTGTATTCATGCAATCAAGCTATTTAGGATAGAAGCCATAGTTAATTCTTCAATTATTTCATGCACTTCTTTTGTAAACAATATAAATAAGTGTCACTTTTGCACTTAAATGGTTAATGGTAATTTTTGAGCCTGCATATTGTCGAAATTGTTGTTCACCAAGTTCTAAGTGTTTACGTTGATTGTTTTCATATTAGGTGTAATTTGATAATTTTGCAAGCTTTGTATTGCAATTATTATCAAAAGAATTAGTATTGCTTTGTGTGTAATTTTTTCATACTTATATTTATATGTGTTCATGATTCAATTTTGTCGAACTTATGATTTTTGATATCTAAATTTAATTAAAAATCATAAACATCCTTATTTGTATTAGATTAAGTTCTACAATAGATAGATTCATATACACAAAGCTTCTTATCTAGTGCATATGTGCCAAAAATGATTTGTGCTCTAGATTGAGAAAACAAAAAGATAGGTTTTTAAATAGGTTCATTTGTATTGCATATTCTCAAAATCATTAAATTCCAGTACAAAGGGAGCTTCCCCTTACAATTTGAAGAACAATTACTATACACGCTATTCCATTTTATATTACATTGAAAGGTCAAACACTAAAGATTGACCACATGTGAAAAGTAAGGCTTTGAACCAAATTGATAGGTTATTACACTCTATCCTCATGGACTCTTGCAAGAGGCCAACATCTCTACACAATCTCTAAAGCTGCATTGTCTCCTTACAAATGTAAATAATTGTCATGTACTCAAATTTCGTAGTCAAATGAGCAACAACACAACTTACCTCTTGCTCATCCAACTAACTACACCACCAAATGGGATAAGCATGTAACCACTAGTAGACCTCTTGCTATCAACTTCACCAACCCAATCTACATCAACTAAACCCTATATATTTATCTCCTTGCTCAAAATCATGTCCTTCCTAATAGAAAATAGACTATGAGATGATACAAAAATATTAGAAAACCCTCTTTATCACAATCCAATGTTTATTGCCCAGATTGGATGTAAACCTACTCAAGACTCACACTACTTGGACAATATCTATCTAGTCTTGTACAAACCATTTCATCCATAAAGCTTGCAATGAAACTAATATATGGTACATAACTCATGTCCTCTATCTCATCCTTTCTCTTAAGGCACTACGCTTAGACAAATACACTCACTGACTCGCAATCCTAGATCCTAATACACTACAACATGGAGTGAAAATACTTCTTTTGACTCAACCAAAGTTTTATGTTAACTACATCCCTCATAAGCACCTTAACCATATTCTTACTATGACTAATATGAAGCGTGTCATCAACATACAAAAAATGACAATAAACGGATTATCAACTTGCTTAAAATAAGCACTATAATCAAGTTTTTCTCTAGCAAATCCCAGCTTCAAAACATAGGTATCAAACTTCCAATACCACATCTTGGATGATTGTTTCAAACCATAGAGAGATTTTTTCAATCTACAAAACAAAATTTCTTTGCCTTTTATTGCAAAGCTCTTAGGCTATGCCATTTAGATTTTCTCCTCTAAAACCCATGCAAAAATGTTTACTTTCTGAAACATAGAAAAAGGGGAACCCTAAATTTAAATGTATAGAACCTAGGGTTGATTATCTCCTTTTCTAGGGTTTCATTAAGATGGAGATCAACAAAGGGTATAGATTGACTTTCAACCATGAAAGTGAGCCAATTAGACCTGGATCTCCATCCTATTGAAGATTAGAATGGATTGGAATTGATTTCCTTGATTAACCTAATTAAACTATGTGCCCTAATATCAAAATTGCAAGAATCCAACAATTGATAAACTAAAACAGAGAATTGCAAGTAGATCTGGGAAGTGCAGAGGACTGTGTACCTGCCTAGAAAAGTTGATACCAATCTAAATAGAAGGACAGAGTCGCCCAAGGGCGTCTAATACCTTGTATACCTCTGCTGCTCTATTTTTCTAATCCTCTGATGGCAGATCAGAGACCTCCTTTCCCACTTGCAAAGTTGTCGAATCACTGTCAGATAATTTTGTAGGTGAGTTTTTGTGAGTTGACAAGATGTAGGGCTTCAAATGCAACAATGAATAATTTTCCTTCAAACTTCCTTCAGTCCTCTTCAAGTCTAAAACCTGCACATTCAAAGAGAAGGAAGCAGTTGTGCCATTTAGGGGTTTGCCTCATTCAAAACCCGTGTTAGTGTTTCCACTTCCACAATGGCAATGTTAATGATAAAAAGGATAAATGATAGAAAGGAATGATGAAATCACAAAGTGTTGCAACTCACCACCTTTCAATGGCTTCCTTGAAGGATTGAAGTCATACACATCACCTCAAGGTCTTGGATCTTGCTTGCTTAAATGCTTGAAATTGCTTGGAGACCTACAACAAGGGTTAACCTTCAACTCACATAGGATTTGACATGATGCTTCAATCCTAAATTTATGCAATAGGTCTTTGAAATGCTACTCTTGACAATAATGCTTGATCATAAATTCTCCAATTTGCTAGATGATTTCACTTAGATTTCAAATGCTGCAATAACTAGGTATTTATAGGCATTTCTCTAATTTCCCCAAAATTAAATCCTGATAGCTGACATTTGCAAATGGAATTTTGAATGTTAAAGTGTCGACACCGACATATTCAAAATTGGTCCTCGGCAAAATAGGGGGACCCATATGCCCATGGGCGTATGGGTCCTGGCCCTATTTTCCAAGACATTAAGTGTCGGGGGCAAAATATCAATTGGATGCATTGTTCAATGCTTGCAATTTCTCATAAAATGGTACAAATGGGCGTCGGATTGCATAATTTAGGAGCTTAGGTGCTTAATTAGGTCCAGTAAATTAATCCATCTATTCAATCTCCAAGTCATACCCAATAAAAACAAATCACAAATATCTAATGGAAGTTAACTTTGCAATAGGGGAGAAAATATCACCAAAATCCATTCCCTAAACCTACGAATAACCCTTTTCCACCAATCATGCCTTGTATTTTTCAATCTTACCATAAGAACTAATCTTCTTCTTGAAAACCCATTTGCATTCAATAGGTTTCTTTCCTATGGGCAACTAAACAAACTCCCAAGTCATGTTCTTCTACAATGCAACCATCTATTCATCCATGGCTTTATTTTGGAGATTCTTATCCTTTATTTCTAGAATCTCCCGCACAATTCTCAGCTCATCATCATTAGAAAACAATGCAAAAATACAAAAAAAAGCAAGTGGGATCTACCTTTCAAGTTCTCTTCTCTACCAAGTGAACCTTCTCATGAGTGGAGTAAAAGGTTTTTCCTCCTCTAAATTCTCATCAAGATTACCCCCCTCTACTAATCCTTCTTGAACTTCTTGTTCTTCATTAGATGCAATTTACTTGAACTTTGGCTCAAGTTGCACCTCCCTCTTCTTTGCATCCCTTGGTTTATCTACCTATGGGAAGATGTGATATCTCTACAAATCACATTTCAACTATATACCATCTTTCCTATCTCAATATTTCAATGCATGTAAACGTTCACACCTTCAGTATAGTCGACAAAGATACATTTCTCTACTTTGAGTCCCAACTTTCACCTCTTCTTCTTCAATACATGCACATATGCATTGCAACCAAACAACCTACAATGCCAACAAGAGGGTTTCTTGTCTATCCAAACCTCCTTAGGGATTCTATCAAAAAGAGTTGATGTGGAAGATTAGTTGATAAAATAACAAGCAATATTGACTACTACCCATAAATTTTGCTTGGATCCAACCCCAATGAGCATACTCATAGGCTCATAGCCATTTCCATCAATATTCTATTCATCCTCTCTACAACTCCATTCTATTGAGAGGGATGGGTGGAGTGTTTTTGTCTTGCAATCCAACTATCCTTACAAAACTTCTCAAACTTTATAGAACAAAAGTCCTCACTATCATCTATCCTCAAGACTTCGATCTTCTTCTCCATGTGGTTTTCTACAAGTATGTTAAACTCTCTTAACCTACTAAAGACTTCAAATTTTTGTCTACGAAATAACACCCATATTTTTTTGGAGAAATCATAAATAAAAGATGCATAATACTAGGATTTTCCTAATGAAGGAACAAAAACAAGTCGAAACACATCATTATGAATAAAATGTAAAACCCCCTTGAATCCAGCAAAGCCCAAGTAAAACTTAAAATGGTTTTGTTTCCCAAATATACAACTTTCACAAATATCAAAATTCAAAAAAAGTCAATATGAACCTTTAACCAAATCTTTTGACTTCAAGGGTCTAATGCCTTCCTCACCAATGTGGCATGTGCATTCATGCAACAACATGGTCTTTTCGTCAAACAACTTATGGTTCTCAATATCAAGAACCTCAAAATTATTGCATTCAATAAATGCAATATCGTCGAGTCTTAATAAAGTTCCAATAGGAACTCCCTTTACCAACACCATGGCTCCTCTAATCATTTTACACCCTTCCTTATTGAAAACAACTTGACCACGAACCATTTATTTTACTTATAGAAATCAAGTTCTTTGCCAAACCAAGGATGTACAACACACTAGTGAGAGATTTGTTCCTCCCATTTATAAATGCCAACTTGACCTTAGTGCAACCAATGATCTTGTGAGACATGGTGTCTC
Organism: Sequoia sempervirens; assembly: GCA_007258455.2. Lineage (NCBI taxonomy): Eukaryota > Viridiplantae > Streptophyta > Pinopsida > Cupressales > Cupressaceae > Sequoia > Sequoia sempervirens. Next base: position 656,115,718 of record VDFB02281492.1, read on the forward strand.
CCAAGAAAAATCTACTGCATTATAGCTCTTATACATCGAAAACCACTCCTTGTTAGGAGTCATTTCAAATGAAGCACCAGAAGTGATCAACCATGCATCAATTTGAACAACACATCTCCAAATTCTTCATTGAAGGTCTTTGAATCTAGTTCAATCATCAAATTCCTTCTTATCCTTGTTTCTTTGTCATTCTTATTAATATAGCCAACCTTTCCACAATTCCAACACTTGGCCTTTTATTTAATAGAATATTTGGATTTACCCTTGTACTTGGATCTCTTATCTCCCTTCTTGGTCTTTCCTTTTTCCTTCAAACGACCTTTTTATGTCCAAGGCATTCTTAATGGATTCAAAAAATATTTATCTCATTTATTTCAACAAGGCACTTACAACCTCCTCAAGCTTTAGTTTAGAAAGAGGTGGAGCCAATCACCATGACAAGGTTGTCCTAAAATTCTAGCAATTAACACAACAAGATTATGCAATGATCCTCCTCATCCATCATGACATCAACATATGCCAATTGAATGATAACAACATTAAAAGTATTCAAATGCCCAGTCTGAGAATCACCATCAAACATAAACAAGGAACACAACTTCCATAAAAGAAATTGTTCACCAAGGACTTCTCTAATACAAAGCCCTAATCTCAACCCACAACTTCTTAGTGATATCTTGTCCAAGACATTTGAGAGCACAAAATCTAAAAGGGATAAGTGGATGGCAGACCTAGCCTTTCCAATTGACTTCACTCATTCTTCATCTTTCGTCACAATGGATCGTTGACCAACCACTACAATACATTGGATTTATTTACCAAGAGATTTTCCATTTTGAACTTCCACAACTCAAAGTCATGACCATTGAACTTTTCAATCTCCATTCTTCTAGAAGTGTTTTTTATATCTCTATACCTGAAAACAAATTCATCTACACAAAATTCCCACTTAAACCAAGATTAATACAGCGCAAAAATGCCCTCCTCTCACAAATCTAACAAGCAACATGAGATCCAAGACCAAATGAAAGGGAAAACTTAGTAATCTAATGAGAAAATTATTGCAATCTTGGTTACAAAATAAAAATAAAAAATTCAGCACAATTACAACAAGGCAGTACAAACTACAAGACACCCTAGGAAATCTCTTTTGGTAAAAATAAGCAAAACACAACACCATTGGTAAAGACTAGAATGAGATTGAGAGAAAAGTGTGTTCTTTCTTAGCATGAGAGCGTTGCATCATATCATTGATCATATGCTAAAAATAGGAAGTATTTACATACTAAAAAATAGACAATAGTCGAAACAACCTCATAAAAGGATAAATACCTACAAGTGTAAACATACAATTTATTAGCCGATAGGCTATTGTGGGTGGGAAATCCCACTAGATTAGTCTATTGTCTAATGCCGAGAAATTCCACAATCCCGAGACCTTGGAGTTGATGGGAGCCATCCCTCACACCTGCCTACAGAGAGAAGTGTGGATTTGCGTCACCAAGTATGGCTCAGAGATTTGTGTCACCAAGTATGGCATCCCTCATAGATTTGCATCACTAGGTATGGCTCGGAGCCCACCCACACCGTTCTACACCATTCTTGGGGTTTTCGTGCGTAACCTACCATTTAATAAGTCACCAAATCTTCACTACAGCTAATAAATGTCAAGCAACCTTAAAATGGCTTCCACCTTTGGTGTTTTTGTGTGGCGAACAAGAAGGAGGTCGAAGGCTCAATGAGAAAACCAATCGAACTTCTCTAGTTGGGAAGTAAAAACCTTAACAGCCATAGTTTCGAGTGTGAGACCATCACTCCTAGCTAGGCATAGTCAAAGTTTTTGGTAAGAAGAAACAATCTACATTTTGATTTCGTGATTTCTACTTAGTGAGTTTTTCCTGCACCTGGGAGTCGAATTTAAGAGCTCCACATTTGTTTTTGAGGGCGTGGCTTGATGGACAAACTCTAGGCGCATTGTTTTTATACCTAGGTGCCATGAAACAAAGTGTTTTGATGTGATTCTGGGTGAGTTTAAGAAAAAACGTGTTTGTTGTGTGAAACGACTTCAACAGCCTCTTCAATCTGATCGTGGTCACTACAAGAAACCCTAGAGGGTGGCATGTGGAATATTAGCCGCTGCAAGCAAGTTCTGTGCAATTTCTGAGTCATTATTCTTAACCTTCAGCTTCTTACCAAATATCCAAGTTAGGTTAGGGCATTTCTTGTTTATATTGTCTATGATTTGGGACTGTAGATGCATATTATGCTCATAAGAAGTGTCTATGTTGTCATTTAAATTTGGGTATGTTGGGTATAGTCATCTAGGGGATGTAAACCCAAAAAATATCATTATAGACTATTGTATGTGTTTTACTGTCATTGGAAAATGAAGTTTGTGCATAACGGTGAAGTTTATAAGGTAGAAGTGACCTTCAAAGGCTGTAGGAGTAAGTAGTCTCTTTTGGTACCATTTTGTTGCATGAACACATTCTTCATGGAGCTTTGCCCTTGTCTTCACATCCTGCAAAATAAAGAAAACCTCAAGTAGTCATGATGAACAAGATCCTCAAATGCAACACAATTTCTGATATATTTGTGAAGAAAGATAGAAAACATTAGCATTTTTTTAAGATGTTTGATCCCTTTTTAATATTTTCCCTGCTTTTGAATGAAAACTTCTGGTTTCCTTATGTGAAATTTTGCTCTTCAAATGAAAGAATCCACCTTTTGTGATGAAATCTGCCTTAAATTTGATAGGCCCTCGGTCTGATTTGATGAAATCCTAAACAAAACTGATTTTCTCTTGGTCAAACTAACCTGCTTCTTTAGAAATCAGACTGTAGTTTGGTCAAAAATGACTTGCTTACAAAGAAAACGACCTGTTTGCTCAGAAATCAGAGCTTTATCAAGTGAAGACTAAGCTGCTCACTCAGAAATCAGACTTTTTCTCAGTCAAAGCTGAGCTACTTACTTGGAAATTAGAGCTTCTCCAAGGCTTATTTGAGTTGTATACTTGGAAATTAGAGCTTAACGAGGGAAAATTTGAGTTGTTTGCTCCGAAATTAGGGCTGTCCTTGGTCAAACATGACCTATTTACACAGAAATCAGAGCTTTGTAATGAAGAAGTCGTCTGATTTCTGTGACGAAAGGTCTGAAAATCCCAAAAAACCCTGGTTTTTGATGCTAGCCCTCTGCCTTTTAATGAAAATCTCTGTTTTGAGGTGAAAAAGAAGTCTACAAATCTCTTGAAATCTCTGGTTTTAATGGAGAAATCCACTTTGATTAGAGAAAATTGCTTTTATCCTTCAATGATCTGCTCCCAATATGAAGAAATCTGCCCTCTTTGAATGGAAAAGTTTGATTTTGATGGAAATAATTAGATAAATCAGAATTATTCTTAGAAAGTTTTAAAGTAACTAATGTTTGAGTAAATAATTAGATAAATCAAAATTATTCTTAAAAAGTTTTAAAGTAAAACAAAATAAATCAAACTAGAGTAACATACATCTATACCTATAATTAAAATAACTTTAAATAAAAGATAATAATTGTTTATTAACATTTTGAAGATAGTTGTATTTAAGTTTTCTTACTAAATTTGATTAACATTCTAATTGACATAATAATAGAAAACAATATATTATATCATAGTCAAATATGAATACATGCTCGAACTTGATTTTTTTTAAGCACACAAAGGAAGTAGTTCATGTTAGTATAGTTTGGTTTATCGTGTTACGTTTGGAGCATCCCCTCCATTTGAAACACATATCCTCCTGAAATTCTATTTTAATTTTTGAGACCAACCCATTTTCAAATGGCTATTTATGAACCATACAAATGCAACTTTTGTAGTTATCAAATAATCAAAAGTATTCTTGCTACCGACATCTTCGTATTGTTTGCTTCCCATTTAACTCCCCAAGTAATGGCAAACTTACAACCACCTGCAGACATTATCACCATCTCTAGCAGCTCCTCCAAGGGAGACATTATCACCAGGTGAATCAAAGGATTCTGTTGTTGATCACTCAACCTATTCAAGATCTTCCGCACATAGGAAAATTGGCTCCCCAACTATAGCATGCGTCATGAGCACAATGTCAAGGTCGACAATAACAATCCACCTAAATAGTTATAGTAAGGGAAAGTATCAGCAACAATATGTAAGAGGAGACTAAGCCTCATTTATTTTATATCAAAGAGTAATGAATACATAAACATATTGTGGGCTAGATGATAGAGGGTAGTTGTATCTTTTCAAGTGTACTATGGAGCCAAAGATGATCTCATTGGAATCTATGTGACTGTTGTACCTGGCTGGCAATGACGCTGCATGTTTGTGCACACCGTCGGAGATATCAAGCCTATATCAATTGTTGTGCACATGTTCATAGCCAAAACTTGAGATAGCTATGACCTGGGAGGTTCCAAAGCCACATTTCCTTCATGCATCAATCTAATTTCATCTAGAGTTAATAAGCTTGCCATGGTGTAGGCCAAGCAAAAAATCTTGCATAAGTGTATTAGATGTAAGGCGTTGTGCAAAGAAGTGGATACAACAACCTTCCCATCAAATAATAGCAACTAATTGCTAGTAATAGAAGAGTAGGCCAAACAAGAGCCTCACAACAACATTTAGATGCATGCAAGGAGCAATCCACCTAAAACAAATAAATTTTGTACACTATCTATTAACTTCTACCTCATTGTGGGGAGGGAGCAAAAAAAAATAGATACCCTTTATGCAATTCATTATGGGCTATACTCATTTTTGACAATTGTGTACATGGCATGTGTATAGTTTTGATTATAATAGTTGAAAGATACATGTGGATACTTCTGATTATAATAGCTAAAAGATACATGAAGTTAAGCAGACAAAAAAAATCACACTAAGAAATATCAAGTGAACTATAATATTGTTTGATGTATCTTTACAATGGGAGGGACCAAAGGACTAAGTAGTTGATAGCGGGAAGGAGTTGTACGTTCTTCGCACTATAGCATATCTTGTGATAGAATATACATGGTTTCACTATTTATCGCCCTAGCAAAAAAAGGGGATCCGATGATGATCAGTTGATGTCTTCATTCTGTATCAAGAGGGAAACTATTTTCCTGAACATCACAAAAAACAATTAACTATCAAAAGAAAGCTATTTACAGTCTATTGTATGCCTGCCAGGAGTTTCAGGAAATCTTCTTTAATCCTAGTAGCATTGTCCATGCCATACAACGCATCATATTTTAATGCTCGAAGGAATTCACAGTATGCATCCAAAACAATAAATGTTGTATGAAATTTTTGGACTGCCTGTTGCACCATTTCAACATCATGGTTTTGCACATGACATGCATCCTCACATGTCTTCTTAGCATCTTCAATAGCGTCGTGACAACCTCTCATGATGTTCTCTATGAAAATTGCAATGTTGCTCTGGTGCACGCCAACCCAATTAACAAAAGTTGAGTTTGATGTCGAGGAAGGAGAAGCATTAGGTTTTGATCCTGTAATGTCTCCCTCGGAGGAGCTACTGGAAATGGTGATAATGTTTGTAGGTGGTTGTAAGTTTGCCATTACTTGGGGAGTTAAATGGGAAGCAAACAATATGAAGATGCCCCTAACAAGAATACTTTTGATTATTTGATAACTACAAAAGTTGCATTTGTATGGTTCATAAATAGCCATTTGAAAATGGGTTGGTCTCAAAAATTAAAATAGAATTTCAATAGGATATGTGTTTTTCAAACGAAGAAGGGGACGCTCCAAACGTAACACAATAAACCAAACTATACTAACATGAACTACTTTTTTTGCATGCTTAAAAAAAATCAAGTTCAAGCATGTATTCATATTTGACTATGATATAATATATTGTCTTCTATTATTATGTCAATTAGAATGTTAATCAAATTTAGTAAGAAAATTTAAATACAACTATCTTCAAAATGCTAATAAACAATTATTATCTTTTATTTAAAGCTATTTTAATTATAGGTATAGATGTATTTTACTCTAGTTTAATTTATTTTGTTTTACTTTAAAACTTTCTAAGAATAATTCTGATTTATCTAATTACTTCCATCAAAATCAAACTTCTCCATTCAAAGAGGGTAGATTTCTTCATATTAGGGGCAGATCATTGAAGGATAAAAGCAATTTTCTCCAATCAAAGTGGATTTCTCCATTAAAACCAGAGATTTCAAGAGATTTGTAGACTTCTTTTTCACCTCAAAACAGAGATTTTCATTAAAAGGCAAAGGGCTAGCATCAAAAACTAGGGTTTTTTGGGATTTTCAAACCTTTCTTCACATAAATCAGACGACTTTTTCATCACAAAGCTCTGATTTCTGTGTAAACAGGTCATGTTTGAACAAGGACAGCCCTAATTTCAGAGCAAACAGCTCAAATTTTACCTCGTTAAGCTCTAATTTCCAAGTAAACAGCTCAAATAAGCCTTGGAAAAGCTCTGATTTCCAAGTAAGCAGCTCAGTTTGACTGAGAAAAAGTCTGATTTCTGAGTGAGCAGCTTAGTCTTCACCTGACAAAGCTCTAATTTCTGAGCAAACAGGTATGTTTTCTCTATAAGCAGGGCATTTTTGACCAAACTACAGTCTGATTTCTGAAGAAGCAAGTTAGTTTGACCAAGAGAAAATCAGTGTTCTTTATGATTTCATCAAATTGGACCGAGGGCTTATCAAATTTAAGGCAGATTTCATCACAAAAGGTGGATTCTTTCATCAGAAGAGCAGAATTTCATATAAAGAAACCACAAGTTTTCATTCAAAAGTAGGGCAAATATTAAAAAAGGGATCAAACATCTCAAAAAACATCAGAACTTCACTAAATCATAACGGAGACCCATCAAATCAGATTAGAACTCTTCATAAAAAGCAAAGTTTTCATTAAAAGGAGGGCATTTTTAGTTGGTAAAAGACAGATTTCTGGAGTAATTGTTTCCAAATGCTAATGTTTTCTATCTTTTTTCACAGATATATCAGAAATTGCGTTGCATTTGAGGATCTTGTTCATCATGACTATTCGAGGTTTTCTTTATTTTGCAAGATGTGAAGACAAGGATAAAGTTCCATGAAGAATGTGTTCATGCAGCAAAATGGTACCAAAAGAGACTACTTACTCTTACAGCCTTTGAAGGTCACCTCTACCTTATAAACTTCACCATTGTGCACAAACTTCATTTTCCAATGACAGTAAAACACATACAGCAGTCTATAATGATATTTTCTGGGTTTACATCCCCTAGATGACTACACCCAACAGACCCAAATTTAAATGACAACATAGACACTTCTTATGAGCATAATAGGCATCTACAATCCCAAATCATAGACAATATAAACAAGAAATGCTCTGACCTGACTTGGATATCTGGTAACAAGCTGAAGTCTGAGAATAACAACTCGGAAATTGCATAGAACTTCCTTGCAGCCACTGATATTCCACACGCCACCCTCTGGGGTTTCTTGCAGTGACCACGACCCAGATTGAAGAGGTTGCTGAAGTCGTTTCACACAACAAACACGTTTTTTCTCAAACCCGTCCAGAATCACATCAAAACACTTTGTTTCATGACCCAAGTATAGATACAATGCACCTAGAGTTTGTCCATCAAGCCATGCCCTCAAAAACAAATGTGGAGCTCTTAAATTCGACTCCCAGGTGCAGCAAAAACTCACTGAGACGAAATCAGAATGCAGATTGTTTCTTCTTACCAAAAAAATTGACTATGCCCAGCTAGGAGTGATGGTCTCACACTCGAAACTATGGCTGTTAGGGTTTTTACTTCCCAACCAGAGAAGCTCGACTGATTTTCCTGTTAAGCCTCCAACCTTCTTCTTGTTCGCCACACAAAAACATCGAAGGTGGAAGCCATCTTAAGGTTGCTTGACATTTATTAGCTGCAGTGAAGATTTAGTGACTTATTAAATGGCAGGCTACGCACAGAGACCCCAAGAATGGTCTAGAACGGCGTAGGCGGGCTCCGAGCCATACCTAGTGACGCAAATCCACACTTCTCTCTAGAGGAAGGTGTGAGGGATGGCCTTCGTCAACTCCAAGGTCTTGGGATTGTGGAATTTCTCGGCATTAGACAACAGACTAATCCGGTGCGATTTCCCACCCACAATAGCCTATTGGCTAATTAGTAGTTATATCCTGATGATGATTGCATTATAATTATAATAATGATGTTTGAATGGCAATTACTTGTATTTATATTTTGATATTGATTCGGTTTGGTTATTTGTGTTTCAAGATGTATATATATGTATTGTAATAGATGTATGTTAATATTTATATTTATATTTTGATAATTATGATTATAATATTTTCTTATGATAATTATAATAATATTAAATTTGATAATACTTCTTTTATTTATTTTATTCTATTTATTTATTTGTATTTCAGTGTGTTATAATTTCGGGGACATGACACATTACATTTTAGAAATGATGGAGACACAACAAAAATGACAGAGCATTTCCTTTTAAGGAAGATCAACCAATCTTGTGAAATTAGCATTAGCCAATAATGAACTTGTCAGTGACCTTTGTTTCTAAATATTCTGCATGTAATGACTTTCTAAAAAGCTATCACACTGGTCATGAGATTATATACTGTACAGAATCCATTTGTAGATACATCAAGCAATAATGCAGTTTCATGCAAGGAGAAACTAACCTTCCAACTGACCAACCTAGACACGGGGACATTTACAGTCAAATATGCATATGACTTCAATTTAAAGTGAACAACATTAAAACAACCCATTTTGCTGATCAAAATTGGATACTATAATTTATAGGCCACTTGCAATTTGGCTTTACAGATACTAGTTAAAAATCATAGCAGTAAACACAAACCTCCAAAGTAGGAGAATGTAAATCCTGACAAGATAATTCTCACGTAGAATAGCACAAATTTTAAGTAAAATTGAAATGTGTTTTTCAACAACTGCAATTTTTGCAACTCCCTCCAATTAATTCTTGTTTGCTGTACAATTGAGAAATCCAGGGTTTATAGCTATTTGAAACAGAAAATGTGAATTCATTAGAGAGTTTATTCAACAATCTTCTCAAATTGCATTGACCAGTGGCTCTAGAGTCCAAACAGAATAGTTGTATTCATAGCAGCATAAATCGTTTGGGGAATAAATCGGCAAACCAAAAGTTCAGGATTTTTTGAAAAAATCGGGAATAAATCGGGAAAAAATCGGGAAAAAATCGGATATACAAAAAACTGCAAAAAATTGAAGAAAAACAGTCAGAAAGTAATTTTTTTTTAAATTTAATGGCATTTCCATAGCATACAGACATTGAGAGCAAATAAAATATAGAGTTCAATCCATGAATTATAGAAAATAGATTTTCTTTGCTTATACTCATATCGCTGATCAGTGATTAGTCTGATTACATTGCACAAAACATACTACAACTGCATAAATATCAGATTGTGACAGTTGTCAAAATGTCTATTACAATATAGTTTGTGACTTTGTACAAAGTAAACCTATAAACTAAGTACAAAGTTCCAAAAAATTCAATTGTAGCAAATGACGTGCTATAGGGCAGAAGCTCCTGCTCCCGATGTTGAAGCTGTTAGGTGACCGGTTGCCCGCCGAGCTTCTTCAAGTAGATCATCAGGCACGTTGGCCTCCTCCAAGATATCTACATCTTCAGGCCCAATACAATATTCAAATTCATCATCAGATGCAGCAATCCACTCAGACTCAGGATCAATCTCATCGAGATCAATTGGGGCATCTTCCTCAATAGTTCCTGTTTTTGCCCATGTAGAAATTAGTCTTTTCTCTACAAGTGAAAAACACAATGACAACAATTGAAATTGATTGCAAGTGTATTAAAAGTCTCACCTTGAGCTTTCTTTAGCTTCAGGCGGAGGTTGTGGTGAACAAACACTAAGTCATTCATCCGTTTTTGTGTTAAGCGGTTGCGTTTTTTGGAATGTATGTGTTCAAAAACACTCCAATTACGCTCACAAGCGGATGAGCTGCATGGCTGGGTCAAAATGCGTATTGCCATCCACCTTAGATTTTTGCATTCGTGGCCAAAAAAATCCCACCATTGAGCTGAAAGTTCAAAGAACATTATATGGAGATGAGTGTCATGTAAGAATATCTTAAAATCTAAGATACATTTAATGATCATGTGACATGAAAAATCAAAAGATTATCAAAATTTTATAGTCTACCTGGTTGGAAGGTCTTTCGGCCTTCCACGGCAACCCTAGAAGAGAGAAAACCCCTTCCTTGCCTGTACAATTGCAACTCTGACATAGCTTCATGCAATCGTTCTTGGTCTGGAAACATTTTGTCCATGCACTTTAACAATCCTTGTGTGATCTCAGCATCAATTTGTCTGAATGAAGAGTTGTAGAACAATGATGGATTGAGAAAGTATCCTGCAGCATGGAGAGGGGAGTGCATCTGTCCATCCCATCTCCTATCTATTATGTCCCACAATGGCATATACCTATCCCTGTCATTTTCCAGCCTACCCCTCATCACCTCCTTGGCCCTATCCATGGCCTCATACAAGTATCCCATGGGGGATTTATCCCCGTCCACTAGCCTCAAGACTTTTACTAGAGGCTCCGAAAATGATACAACTTGTTCAGCCACATTCCAAAAACTAGTAGAATACATGTAATCTGCAATTGCCATGCCATCTGTTTGATTACCAAAGCCAGACTCCATCCACTCTCTTGAAACAAACATTCGTTTCAAATTCATTTTTTGTTGACAAAGAGTCTGTAGTGCAAGAAAATGTGTTGCAAATCTTGTCACCCCTGGACGAACTAGGTCCTTGCCCTCTGTGAAAGACCGCATCATACTCAAAACCCTTGTGTGATTATAAATATATTTGGTAACAGAGCGAGCCTTGTGCAGTATCTCCTTAACCCATTCAATTTTTCCAATGTCCTCTAGGGTTAGATCAATGCAATGTGCTGCACATGGGGTAAAAAACATGGAGGGGTATTTTTCTATCAAAAGTCTCCCAGCAGCAACACAAGCAGCAGCATTGTCTGTGATAAATTGAACCACATTTTCTGGCCCCACTTCCATGACTACCGAGTCATACATATCAAACAATGCAGCTGCAGATTTCATTGTATCTGATGCATCTACAGATCTCAAAAAAACAGTGCCAAGATCAGAAGAGACAAGGAAGTTGATGAGGGTTCGGTTCCTTCTATCTGTCCATCCGTCTGACATAATGGTGCACCCACTATTAGTCCACTCTGATCGATGCTCTTTAAGAACATCTTTGACATCACTTACTGCCTCATTGAGCATACTAGTCCTCAATGTCTGATAAGATGGGGCTCGAAACCCAGGACCTACAGCTGCAAGAGCATCAACCATAGCTTGCCAATATGGAGATCTGGCAGCATGGAATGGCAAGCTCGAGGAGTACCAAAAATTTGCAATGGCCTTCTTCGCTTGATCGTGGACATTCTTCCTCCATCCTGTACTCTCCAAAGTAGTTTGTGATCCTGGTGTAGTACGAGGTTGGAAGAAAGCATCAATGTTTCCTCCACCTGTGTTTGGGCCATGTGCTGTAGAAGGTGTTGATCCGGATTCCCTACAACTCCCATGCCCACCAGCCTCCTCATCCAAGTTATTCCTCTTTACACTTGCAGAATTAGAACCTGTTTCAACTCCAGTTCTTGCTTTTTTGGCCTTATTCTCAGCGATACCATAAAGAGCTTGTTTCGCCTGATATGTGACATCTGCAGGGCATTTTGTGCAAATGGTGGTGTTATTACCTGGTTCTTTTGACAAATGCCATTTGAACCGATAAATTCCACCACCGACGTCATCCTGGCACCAATTGCATTTAACCTTTGCACTACCATCAATTGGTGTGCAATGTGTCCATGCAAAGTCTTTCGGACGCGGCATTGTGATCACTGATCAAGAATGAAATCTGCAAAAGCATTTTATTTCACTCGTAAGATAAAATTGAAATTTGATAAAATTTAAAATAACCAGCTATGTCAGAGTAAGAATTAATTAAAATTAATTAATGATATTTTTAAAATAATTAACTAGAAAATAACAATATAGTAATTTGAAAATACGGTAAATATTTTTAAAATAATATAACAATCATGATTATTATAAAATATAACAATCATGATTATTATAAAATAATAATTGCATTTTAAAATTATATTTTATACAATAATTTTAAAATAAAAATAAAGCAATATTATTTAAAATTTTAAAATTTAAATAGTAAATAATAATAAAAAATTAAAATAAATAAATAAACTTATTTAAAAATAATACAATATTTTTTAGTATTATACTATATAATATTATTAGTATTTTTTTTTAATTTTCAAATTCAATATTAAATATTATACTAAAAAAAATTAAACTGTATATAAAAAATTATAGTAAATTAAAAAAATACAGTTATTCAAAATCTAACTCAAAACCCTAAGGCCTAAACAATACTAAATTAAATTATTTATAATTTTATTCAAAGTTCTAAAGATTTAGGGAAAAAATTCGTGAAAAATTCGTGAAAAATTCGTGAAAAATGTGAAAATGCATGAAAAATTCTTGAAAATGCATGAAAAATGCGTAAAAATGCATAAAAATTCAGGCCTACCTCCCGTGCGTGTGAACTTTGAAGAAGAAATGAAGAAAGGGCGTCGATTTTTTTGTTCCAGTCGGCCTCTGTCCGTCGCGTTTTCTGTTCCGTCCGCGTTTTCCAGCAACTTACGAATTTCGAGCAACTTTTAGGGCTTTTTATGTCCGCGCGAATCTCATGTTAGGTCGTCGGCAGGTTTAAAACGGGGGTTTCCAGATTAAAACGCGTTTTAAACGCGTTTAAAACCTGCAAAAAAATCGTTGACTTAAGTCAACGTTTTTTTCAAAAAATCGGGGAAAAAATCGTCCAGCTTGCAGATTTATTAAAAATCGCGATTAATCGGGTTTAATCGCAGATTTATGCTTCTATGGTTGTATTAATTCATTTTATCCATCACTGCAGAAATTAATTTTGTAAAAATTACATATGGTTCAATTACCTACATCAAATTTGATATCTGGAGAATGTTTTCATCAAGAGGTAATTGCTATTGGACTGTCTATTCCAGATATCCCTTGAACTACTGAGGAACTCTCATTATGTATCATATTACACACAAAATGGTTACAGAGTACTCTGGAAAACATATATAGAACGCAAAGTATGGTGATAATAGAAAATTCTAAAAAAAAATGCACAAGGTACAGAAAAAGATATGGTTGTCTGAACCCTTAAATAATCCAATAAATTTAATCAATGATAAGGAAAAGTGGAGGTGAGAGATTGAGTCTTTGATACATATAATTGACTCAGACTCAATGAGTGCTTGGCAAGAGAATTTTTTACACAGACTTGGACTTGATGAGGGCTTGGAAAGCTATTTTTTTAGAGTGACTCAACAAAAATACTTGACAATTATTTTAAAAATAAAGCATATAAAGAATTGTTTTTGTTTTTTTAATTTTAATGGGCTTTTTTCTTCCTAATTTTTCAGCTGTATCAACAGATATTAATTGCCTCTTTCTGCATAAATGGGACATGTACAGATTCCATATTAATATGGGCCAAATCAAAAAATATGAAAAAACAATGTTGTTTATGGAACTCAAAAGAGTTTTTATGACAACGTCATATAAAAGATTTGCATATAGGCTACTATCTTTTGTGCTAGAAAATTAGATGATTGGATTCTACCTAAATCACACACTTGTCTCATTGTTTCCAGCTAAGAAAATATAATTAGTATAACCATTCATGAAAAAATAACATGATCTATGAGTAATTAGAAGCCAAGAAATTAAATACAACCTAGTTATCTGCATATTCGTGAAAGAAGCCTGAGAAAAAACAAATGCATGCACATAGAATAACACCCACAACAACCGATCAACAGGAGAGGGAAAACTGCAGTAATAGGACATGAATAGTGAATGCCCCAAACATCTCTCGAACACACTGTTGTGACCTTTTCACACATCGCCCCATCTAAAATGGGGACCCATAAATTTTTGCTCCGTTCTGGTCTTTTGGCTTTGTTTTTTTTGTCTTTCTCTCTCGTTCTGCTTCTGTTCTGCTATCTGCTTTTCTGGGGACGTTCCCGTCAGCAAGCTTGAACGTAAGATTCGACCAAGTCTGAAATTAGGGTTTCACGTTTTTAGGTCACATTGAGATCAAATTGAGTTGGTTTATTTAGCTTTTGAGCCTAGCAGAGTTATTACCATGTTTTCAGCAAGCATCCCCTGAATTTTCACTGAATTCTGCCAACTTTCTATTTTTAGTAGGTGTTAGTTTAGGGTTGATTTTCTTAAGGTTTTCACATTTTGGCAACTTCACTGCATTCCGAGCACTTCAAGTTCACTTTTGGCAAATTTTGAGCAGAAACGGACAACCTGCTATTTTTAGCAGTACAGCTTCCAGAGCAGATTTCATGGACTAGACGTTACAGTTTCTGATGCATGTCCGGAGATCCCTTCTGGGTTTTTCGAGACCTTCACAGTGATATGACATGCAAAACGAGATGATAACTTTCAGCATTCGGCCTTCGGAGGTCAATATTAGGGTTTGCATGCAGATATTTTCGGCGCATGTCGGCATTTTCTTTCTGGGTTTTCCAAGAGCTTCGCAACGATGTAACATGCAGATGAAGCTGACCACTTTTCAGAAACTTACTATTTTTAGCCAGTGCGTGCATGTTGGAAATTTTTCTGGGTTTTTCGGGGTTTTTCATGATTTTTCGGGCAGTATGACATGCAAGATCATCCGGCAGCCGGTTGATCACTTTTCAGGCCGCTTTCTATTTTTAGCAGGTATCACTTGGGCAGCAGCTCGACACTTCAGAAATGCAAGCTGATCATCATGCAACTGAAACAACGTCAAACGGAGCTCATCTGAGCAACATGCACAAAATTAGGGTTTCGAGCTTCAGCGCTAAAAATGAGGAGTCAAAGGTCAAAATGGTCAAAACTGAGGTATCCATCATGATCGGCATCCTTTCGAGAAGCTGCTGGCAAAATTTGAAGGCAATCGGAGAACCTGCTATTTTTAGTAGGGCATTTTGGACAAGGGCTATAAATAGAAAGTTGATCTCGGCGTCAGCATACACAGGTCAAGCACGTGATAAAAGTCCGTGGCGCGAATTTCAAAGCAAACAGAGCTACAGAGAATGAAGAATCAGGCAGTTGCTATTTTTAGCAGGTCAAGACCGGAAATTAGGGTTTCCTAAAATCAGGGCGGAACCCGACATTCACGCAGAAGCATCATCCAGTGACGATCACCATGTTTTGGGCATTCAACACGCAAAGTTTGAAGACTTTCTGAGCAGTTTCTATTTTTAGCAGGTTGCTAAAAATAGCAGGTACAAACAGGCATCAGGTTGCTGACTGCACGAACCAGTTGAAATTCAGAGCAAGGTGAAAATCAGGCTTTCTGGGGTCAGGATCCAGTCAACGGCGCGAAATTAAAAGAACTTTCTAAAAATAGAAAGTCAGGGCGAGCTAGGGTTGACCACGGAGAATCAACTTAAATCTAGCGGCAGGCGTAAAATTTGCTAAAATGGATAAAATTTCGAGTCCGGTAGTGAAAACTCGCTTTCAAGAGGCGGAAAATTGACTAAGTCTGGAAAACTTGACGTAGCAGGGTTAAAGTGCGCCCAAGAAGGTTGGAATGATGGAAATTTTTCTAAGTGTCGGAAATGAACGGAGACCCTTGCAAATGCGCCCCTCTTGACAAAATTGAAAACTTGATTAGCAAAATGCGCCAAGGCACAAACTGGAAGTTGATGGTCTAATATGCGCCTAGGATGCAAAATGGAAGTTGACTATGTCAAGTGCGCCTAAGTAAATTGAAACCTCCATGTGCCAAATGCGCCTGGGTCAATGAAGGTGATAAAATGAAAATTTTCACTAAGGCATTTAAAATGAACGTAGCCATGCCCAAATGCGCCCTTACAAGTTGATTTGGCAAGAAAATGTTGAAATGTTGAAAATGGATGCTGGGTAGGCAAAATGCGCCTAAGTCATTAAAATAAAAGCAGGGGGTCTAATATGCGCCTGGGGAGTGCAAATTGAAAGAAGGCTATGCTATATGCGCCCCTCTTGACAAATGAAAGCTTAGCATGAAATGCGCCTCAAGCTAAAACTAAAAGTCGACCATGCCAAATGCGCCCAGGCCAAAACTCAACGCTCACCTAGCTATTTGCGCCCAAGGTAAAAATTGAAAACTAAAAGCACCATATATCATTTGCGCCTATGACAAAATGAAAGTGGCATGTGCTATATGCGCCCAAAGCAAAAACATAAAAAACGCCTAAGTCATGAAAATGGAAGCTTGATGGCTAAAATGCGCCCAGTGTCAAAAATGATAGTTGCTGGTCTCATATGCGCCATTGAAGATTTGAAAATGAAACTCGACATAGGCCCATCCATTTGCGCCTAGCATTGAAAACGAAACCTTGGAGGGTGATTTGCGCCCAAGTTATTAAGACTGAAAGCTTTGCATATGAAATGCGCCCCAAGTTGAATACGCCCAAATGTTAAGAGTGGAAGCTCCAGACACCATTTGCGCCTGGAGAAGTTAAAGGATCTTAAGTACTAACACTTGAATGCAGAGAACTTCATTTGCGCCCAGAGGAGGAAAGGACGGGATGAAAGCATGGCATGATATTTGCGCCTTACTCTAGATTGGAAGTGCCGAGGGTAAAGTGCGCCTGAACATTCACATAGTTATTTGCGCCCAAGCTGAAGTTGAAATGGAGGTAGCACATGCTATATGCGCCTAGGCCAAGGCAAAACTTTTAAGAGGCGTGGGATTTAAAAGACTCATGATATTATAAAGTTTGAAAATTTCATCTAATGTTTAAAATGAAACCTCCTATATCCGCCTTGAGCCAGAAATATTAAATTTTTCTAAGTCAAAACTGAAACCTCAACATGCAAAATGCGCCCCAAGGAACAAGAAAATCTATCAAAGGCGTTTGAAACTTGAAGAAGATTACACCATATGCGCCCAAGTTTGAAGATTAAAGGCGTTCAAAATTAAAAAGGCGTTCAAAAGTCAAGCAATAATTTTTGAAATTATTAAAAGGCATCAAAAAGAAATAAATTAAAGGGGCGTTTAAATTTTTCAAAAGGCAAGAAATAAATTAAAAGGCGAGATCAAATGGAGATTAAATTTTAAATTTCAGACTTTGGAGGCGTTTAGATTTTCCCTCAGCACGATTAAATTGAAAGGCATTTGAAGGAAATTAAAATTTCTCTTAGCAAGACGGAGAAATTGATTTAATTAATTAATTTAATTATTTTCCTAAGTCTAATATTAAATTCCCCCTTCGATTTTGACCCATGCAATTTTAAAATTTCGGACGATTTAACAAGGGGAATTTGTTTTGGAAGTCGATTATGGACGGAAAATAAAATTATGCCTAGCCAGTTTCGGCAATTGATGTCGAATTTTTTTAAATAAATAAATTAAACTGGCAATTAAATTAAAATTTTAATTAATTAAAAGTGCCATTTTAAAATACAGTCGAGATAACTTCAAATCGATGTAAAAATGATTTTCTCGAAATCACTGGAGGTAACTGGCAGTCGGGAGGGAATTTTAAATTTAAATCAAGGAAAGAATCTCCCCGAATAGCAAATTGTCATAACCACTGCCTGACGACTGAAATATTCCCTTTTAAATTTAGCAAGCGCGTCAGTCATGATGAAGGGAATAAAAGGCATCTGCTAAAATTAGCGCCAGCCTTTTGCTATAAAACTCCGAGGATTTTCATTCTCATCTCACAAGATTCGAAGTTGAATTTATGCTGGCAAACTGAGTTGTGAGATTTAATTCGAGAAGTTGCTGAAAGTTCGATTTTTTTGAAGTTTGAGATTGAATTTGCTGAGATTCGAGGTTGCAAGTCGCGAGGTGCTTCGAAGTAAAAGGGTTTAGCATTTTTATTTCTTCACGTTGTTGAGATGGCTGACGCTGCTGGAACTAGCAAGGCCGGAACTAAGGCTGCAAACAACGAAGCTAACGCCTCCAGGCAGGCGATTATCAAGGGCCTAAAGAAGTCCTTCATCCCAGAGTCAAAGATCATCTCGAAGTATGGCAATTTGACGGACACCAACCTCGGGTCCTTCAACCTCGAGACGTTCATACGCCGAATGTACGGGCAAGGTGGCAACCTTCCAACAGAGGCATCACAGAATATTGTGAAGAGTGGGTTGTATAATGCAGCAGGCTTCCAACCGGCAGTTCGGTGTCCCGAGTTGATTCTTGAGTGTGCCAACTTCTACAATACTGAGGATCGGACTATCACCTCTCCCGATGGTTTGATCATGGCTAATCTCGCTCCAGATGCAATCGGCGAGGCGTTTGGAATCCTCGCTACAGACAACATGTTGTATAAGTCCAAGGCCAAGGCAGATAAGATGTACGCCACAACCTTCGAAAAGTGCATGAAAAGAATAAACACCTCATGGATGCGCAAGCCAAAGCCACCTGCTGCCAGGCTACCGAAACAAATAATCTCAGAGGAGCTGAAGCAAGAGTACTGCGACATCATTATGTTGCTCAGCAGGGTCAATGGTAGCCCACAATCTTTCATATTCGAGCCATGGATGTTCTTTTACATCAGTGTAGTGCTCGAGGGGAATGAGCAAGTGAACTGGGCAAAGATGATCAGTGATAATATCGACGAGCAGTTCCGGGGCCTCAGAAGAACAAAAACATTTTATATGAGCTCATATGTCATCTATATGTTGGCTCGAATGACCAAGTACAGGGGATTGGCGTACCAGGAGCCAATTGGCTGCGGCTATAATCAATTCAAGATCCACCAGTCGTGCAGACAGTTGCATCTTACTCACACTGGTGACTTTCAAAGAGTGAATGATGCCTTCACCATGTACATCACGAGAACACTTCAGCAAAGGCTACAGCAGAGGTTATCCGAGGAGGCTCAGGCGCTGGTCGAAGAATATGGGTGTTGGTTCATCCAATTCCCAAAATTTACCTATTTGAGGCTGCCGGGGTATGATTCATATGTGTACAAACTGCCTAGGTACCCCACTAACAGAATGATCCTACTCGAGTTGTCTAGGCAATTGGTGGCCTATGACAAAATTATAAGGCGAAAGAAGAAGGGAGGTCTTCATTTTCCCATTGTGTTGGGAAATTCACTCGAGGAATGCCCGACTTTACAAGCAGCCAAGGAGGCCGAGGGTGAGCTAAAGTTCTACAAGCTGACTCTTCACACGAGCCGACAGAATTTTGACCCCAAGGGAATGATTGGAACGGTGCAAGGAGAAGAATATAAACACAAGGCTCACCTGGAGGACTTTTGGGCGAATGCTGGAAGCGAGGACGAAATCAGGAGAAGGATGTTTTCAAGGCTGCCTCTAAAGCTAATCAGGGAGTGTGAGGTGATTAAGGTGCCGGATCAACTTGAGGAGGATACTAGGGTCACCCATCCAGATTATGAAACGGTGAAGAACGCTCCGATGCCACCAATAGATTGGGCCGAACCAGAGATTGTGGATCTAGACACCTTGTCTATCCCAGTCATGACATTCACTAGAGCTTGGGTGGATGAGCGTGTTAACAGGTTAAGAAGAAGGTCAGTCGCCCTCACGTATGACCTCATGGGTGATAGAAGACCGCCGGTGGTAGCAAAGAGAAAGAAGCAGCTCACACGAGGTCCAGAACCAAAAAGAAGGGAGCCCGTTCAGCCAGAGCCTCAGGGATCGGGAGACACGTCCTCAACTCAATTGGTGTCTCATGCTTCCAGTGTGCGCGAGGTGTCATTATTTGCTAGTCAGAGAGCTAAAAGAAATGAAGAGCTGGAGGATGGAGAAATTAACCAGCCAATGCCCAAGGAGGTAGATACTCAAAGTGTGAATGATCCCGAGGCTGCCAGTAAGCGAGATGAAGGGGAAGACACGGACATGGACACCCACTTCGATTATTCTTTCGGAGAGGAAGATGCTGGGACACATGAAGGAAGTGATCAAGAGGTCGAGATAATTGAGCCTCCAACAGATATTGCTCGGGAGGAAGTTCGAGAAGTAGAAGCAACTGAGGAGCAGCCTCTGATTGTTTATGATATTCAGCGAAATTGGCTTTCACAGGCGATCCGAAGGGACCAGGATGATGACGCCAACCTAGCAATTGAAATGGAAGAACTCTTGAATAGAACAAGCAAGTCGCCAAAGCGGAAGAGGGCGAGAAAATATACAAGGATAGAAACCAATGAGGCAGGTTCCCGTAGCCTTCATATCGCTGCCCCAAGAGAGGATCACGATTTGAGTGATGCAATGCCGGAGAAATACACAATCACCACAGTTGAGTTGGGACGCCCTTCAGGAGCGCAAGTGGTGGAGGAAGCTGAGAGCTCATTTCAAGCATTAAAAGATAGGCTGGTAAAGAAAGAAGGAAAATATAAGAGGTTGAAGAAAGAGCACAGAGCGTTGGTTGAGTATGTGCAAAATCTCGCACATCCGGTTGCTCAAGGTAATCCAACAGCAGAGCTTCCACCAGAGGTGCCACATGAGCCGATCAGCGGCTTGGAAGAAGTGAAGAGGGCTGTACGAGAAGGAGATAAGTGGGTGAATGGTGTCCGTGCTGAGGCAGAAAAGTTCATGGCGGATCTCGTCTCAGCATTCCAAAATGCTTCTGGTATTCTTTCACGTTTGGATAATGTTGAGCAGGCTTGGGGAGATACCCACATCTTTCAAGACAATACTATCCCACGTCTTGCTGTTTTAATGCGTGTTCCCACGCAAACTCTGGTGGATGAAGGCGTAATTCAAGCGGGTGATAGATATGACTTCCGTGGATGGCATTCAGCAGCGTTCACAGGGAAGAGTTTCTTCGACACTGCAGCGATAGAGTCTTCCAGGATCAGAAAGGCCATGAGGAATATTCGTGAGAGTATCCTCAACACTTTGGAGTCAGTATTCGCAAGAAGGCTCACTAATGAGGAGGTAGATGCAGAAGGGCTAAGGGCAAGATTGCAGCCATTCTTTACAGAGATGAGGACATTTTCCCAGTTGGATTTCGAAAACGTCTCCACGTTTTCAACAATCATTCAGAGCACGCAAGATTCTATGGAGACTTGGGGAAAATCTTGCGAGAGGCATGAACAAATGGTAGCCATCTTGGAGTATCAGTTGAATCTCACTCCATCAATTTCTGAAGAAGAGGTAGACGCAGTGCTGGCGCGATTCATAGCGTACGCGGTCAGAGAGAAGAGCAAAGGAATCCGGGTCATGGACGAGAATCTTCTAGAAGGTTAGTGGGCATTAATTGCTCATACTGGTCAAAGGAGGAATCTGCTATTTTTAGGAGCATTTATGACGCCACTCCTCCACCTTCTGGCGGTTTTTAGGGCAATCTCGTCTAGGGCTGAGGTGGCTCAATCTGAGCCCTCCATTGTAATTTGATCTGGGCCGTCGGTTGAAACAGGCCAGCTATATAAGGGGGAGTCCCCCTCATTTGTACTCTAGTAGTCATAGAGTCAGAGAATAGAGAGCTATTGTTGAAGCAGAATAGAGAGTAGAAGCTTTTAAGTTAGAGTAGTTTTTCATTTGCATTGTTGAAGAAAAAGGGGAATTCTCCCTTTGAGAATTTTGTAAGAGATTGTCACAAAGGATTATTCTTAATAAAGCTTTTCATTGATGGTGGATAACAACTTTGTTTGGAATAGTTCGTGAGGTTTCTTATTCCTTTGACTTCAATTAGGAACTTAATTTCATGCTTGTAGTTAGACATGGATGTTTATGCTTGATATAAGTGAATTTCTTTTATCCATACCACTAACGTTCTTGCTGATGGTAAGCACGTCCTGTGTGGTCAACTGGACTTTTTTTATTCTTAACTTCGATCAAGGTTCATAGGTAGTTATGCATCATTGTGATGGTAGTTGCTCTATTGAATCCTGATTTGAACATCATTTTCATCCTTTGAAGATTGCACTTACTTTGTTGAGGCTGTCCAACAGGAGGCTAAACAATGTCTGTCGAAGTTCATTTAAGTTGAGCGTAACATCCATTTGCATTTAGATTAGAAGTTAGATTTTAGAAATCTCTGCAACCATTCAATTCTGCATAATCTTGGTTAGTTTTAGGAAACTTGCACGCTAAAGCCTAATCATTCGCGCATGAATCCCCTTCAAAAGCACACATTGGTTGTCACTACACGTCTTGTGAACAACTACGTAAGTCCCCTCGTGAGTACACAGCATACACACATCAACCAAACTGAGCCTATTCGCATTTAAAGAACCTTGGAGTTGAAGGCGTGATCTCACTCGCAATCTTAGCACGCCGAATACTTTGTTCAAGAGAGAATAGGGTATCCATTTGGAAACTTTGTTCTAGGTTGGTGAGGTCACAAAAATCACATCAACACACACATTGCCATGTATATCAAAGGTTAAAAAAGGAAAGAAAAAGTAAAACTATGTGAAGCAAGAATCATATTAGAGCTCTCAGAAAAGGAATGTACCATTATAAGGAACACAGGTCAGACCACTGGCAGGAAGGCCAACACCAAAACCAACAAATGTGACACCCACACTAAATCCCACACCACATCCAGCTCCAACATACCCAATGACTTCAGGACCAAATCCAGGACCCCATCCAACTCCACATCCCACACCTATTCCTAAGCCCCAAAAGGCACCATAGGTTGGATGGACAGGATTCCATCTCTCGTATCTCTTAAACAAATTTGCAATAGTCATAAGAAACTGCAAAAAAGGAATCATAAATGAATAACTGAAATTAAGCTTCTTGTGTTACTGTTGGATAAAATTAAAATGCAGAATTTCTATAATAGATCTAGGATGCTAATTTGATGGGCTAGTTCTTACCTAAAGTGGGGATAATCAAAACTGAATAGCAATCAGAAATTGCATTAAAATTGCTCATTCAAATGAAATTTGAAAGGAAAAAGAAAGAATATAGACACAGTTCAATTCTACTTATACACAGAAATATTGATAAAGTATAATCACTCCATCGTAAAACAGTCATTCATTTAATATTGTGCGGGTATATGCAGTGTTACTTTTTCCTCTTTTAAAACCATGCATCTTATATCACATCTACAAGTACCAAAAAGTCACAAAAGGGTAAAAACATTTATAGAGGTGCTTATCCCATAAGCATAGGAAAGACAGCATCTCTGCTTTATAACCAGCTTGATATGCAATGTTCCTTTCTTAGTCTGATTCTCGAATGCTTATACTGAATATTACTAAGGATTCTTAAGGCATCTAATGCCTGGTCCCCACAATTGGCATTTGTTAGAAGATCATCTTCAGAGGTACCATAAACCATAGATCCTAGCCAGAATAATAAATAAGGTTGCAATTGAGTTGGAAAAAGAAACTGCAAACCTTCATGATAGACATTCAGTAGTTATTCAAGAAATCAATAAATTGAGAAGAACCATTTTGCCATGTATTTCAAGGATTCTTCCCAAACAAAGAGGGTTGAGTCCAGTTCCAGTATAGTGAAGAAGCAATTTAACAACTCCTAGGGCCAGAAAAGATCAGGCCTTGTAGCTCTATGTGTTACCATTTGCAACTAGAAAGAAGCAACCAAGACTTGCATACACATTAAGTTATACATAAGTGCTATTTTGGTTTGCTGACATAAAAGGCTGGTCAGACCACTAAACAATGGAGATTGTACTTTCACAGAGACATTGCTTAATTTAACGAAAAACACATCTTTTGCAAAATTATGTAGTTGAAACTTGAGCAGTAACTATAGTGCCTTCAAGATAGATTTGATCTTTAAAGTGGTGAAAGTTAGTACAAAGACTAAACAACGTGGAGTCTAATTGAAGCATTGTCCTGGAGCAAAGCTCTTCTCTTGAAGACATATTATGTTCCAAAGACATATAAAGAGGCACTAATAAATAGCAATCAGCTATCCCTGGAGAAAACTGCATGATTATGTTGAGCAAAGAATTTTACATCGATTATGGATTACCAAGCAATACATAAGTGATCACTGTGAACTCAACCTAATACATTTTACTAGAAGAACTAAGAATGCATTTATCCTAGGAAGTTCACATAAGAATAAAGGAAAAATATAGAGTAGGAAATAGGAAAAGAATAAATCATAAACCTACTCTAGGAAATGGCATGAGGATAAAGCCATAAAAATGCTATGATTGCAGTAGGAGGATAAAAGTAAAACAAATACAGTTTCAATTCCTAATGAATTCTATGTTTAGGTGTGTATCTAAATATAGGTGAGGCCCGAGGGCCTCCTGGTCTATCAGCATGCTAAGACTTATTGTAATAAGAAAAAATTTCAATACAAACAATTGCAATCTAACTGGACCAGCAGTTTATCCATAGAAGATCGGTTTTTCTACACAGTTGGAAGAACATGAGCAAAGAGTTTTTTGGCCGTTACATTTATTGGCTATACAATTGATGGTTTAAGGTTATCTGAAATTCCATAAAAATTTCATTCTAAATTGTTTTCCCAATACTTCAGTTCATAAACATGTGTAAAGTAGTGTTGCTTCTTCAGTTGATGTCATCTTGTTGGTTATTGCTCTATCAACTATAGTTCATTTCAGTGTTATCAGAGTTGTCATTCTGTCAACCTGTGAGACTTTAACAGAACTAGGATGGACCCAAAGCAAAAAAGTGATGAAAGAGAACAGAAACGAACTATGAAACTTCAACTGTCCTAACATGAGAAATTAAGTGCTTCATTACCTGGAACATACAAGGCAAATTCCTTCAAAACTGAGCTGAAATCAGCCTTTTGGAATACTTCCACCCACTGCTAAAGTACCATAATTCATATAGAGCTAACATGATAAGAATCCTAGAAGTGCAGTTCAAATTTTCTTACAGAGCCTATGGTTTGTGCTGAAATATACCAACTTCTTCATTCCCTTAGAGAGCTGTAAACCTTGAATTTCAGTATTTGAGGATATATTCTGCAAACATGTTCTGTAGGTTACCTCTGATTTGTCATATCGGTAATTTGCAATAGGTTATGTACTATATCCAGCACCTGGCATGGATTTTAGACTGCATTCTTCAAACATGTTCAGTAGGTTACCTCTCATCGGTCAAACCATAGTAGCAAACCTTGCAAAGTCTTTGAATAATTTACGAGTCCAAGTCCTGAGTGATTTTCAAGCAAATCCAAACAGACCACCTTTCCAGGGCTCCCAAAAAGCCCCACCAACATCAAACATTAATAAAGAAAAGAGTACAACTAAGTCAGATGCGTTTGCAAACAACTGTTTTTGGGCAAAGTGCAAATGTTTTTCACTTCTTACAGTTGTGCAGCTATGAGACAGTTGAGCTTTTAAGATTTCAAGGTTGGGCTTATTTCTCCTGCAATAAGATGTAATCCTCAGTTCACCTAGCACCTGCTGACACCAAGAAGTTTGTATTTGCTACTGGAGAACCAATCTGACAGCTTAACTCAAACCCAGGCTGCTAATAAGTACATAATTAGCATTGGGTCTCAGAGCCTCACAAGCTCAAAATGAATTTAAGATCAAAAACATGATTCTTTAGCATTATTAACAATGTGCAAATGGAAACTGTGAATAAGGCATTATATGGTAAATGAATTACATTTTGGTATTGATATTGTGTATAGATGGTAGCTTGAATCTGTTTATAAATGGATGTCTTGGAAGTTAATTCTCATAGTGATTTTTCAATATGCTGATGAGTCTTAGGGTCAGAGTCTGATGTGAGTCTGATCCGCATTCAACTAGATTCCAAAATCAATCTTGCCAGGTCTGGATCTGGCTATTAATGATAGTCAGACCCAAATTTTTGCATTAAGGCATGCACGATACATCCAATAACTAACAAGGCCAAGAAACCACTACTATTGGTTGACAAATCTGTTACGCCAATCCTTAATCCAAACTTAAATACTCTCTGTTTACCTAAGTTATGGCTCTAACATGATCTTTTAATATATATAACTAGAGGCAGTAGGACCCAATGTTTTGCGTTAGGGCATGCTCTATTTAATCAGTGACTGACAAGGACTAGAAACCATTACTGTTGGTTGCCAAATGCAATGAGTCAACCCTTAATCCAAGCCCACTTCTAAGGACCACAAATAGTAATGGTTTCCACTTTCTAGTTCTTGTTGGTCATTGATTACATAGTGCATACCCTAATGCAAAAACTCTTCTATTACCTAAATTATGGCTCAAACATGATCTTTTAATGTTATTTATATATATTGGCATGTCGATATTGCCAGGTCTAGGTCCGGCTATTAAAAAGAACCAGACCTAGATTTTTGCAATAAAGCATACATTATATATTCAACGACGAATAAGGATTAGAAACCATTACTACTGGTTGTCAAATGCAATGAGCGACCCCTTAATCCAAAACCATTTCTTAAACAATATACTATTAACTAAGGGATGGCTTTAACATGATATTTTAACATTTTCATAAATTTACAGGCACTATAGAAACATCCCTACGTTGAATGGGATAGGTTTAATTGGTAAAAGGTTCAGAAATCCATAACAGAGCTGCAGATTCAAATTGCAGGACGCGTGGTAAAATGTCATATTCAACTTGTTGGATTGATAGTGGCAACTAAACTTATCACATCTCAACCCACAAAACCGCCGCACTTATATATATTTTTTTTAAAAGAGATATTCTGTAGCGTGGGATTAAAGGACTTATTATACAGCCTGAATCCTTCATGATTGTATTTTAAATTATCAAAAATAAACAATAATAATAAACTATATTTGTTGAAGCTTAAGCTAACAGAATCTGAACTCCATGACACCCATTTGCAATTAGTGTACTTTTATGCAAAAAAATTCTCGGAATTTTGAAAGGCCGAATCATTGCAATGGATACATGTATTCAATGAAATATACTCACCATATTCAGTGCCCGAGCGCTGAGTTTTTTTGCAGAGAAAATGAAGTAGAATATGGAGATCCCATTAACAGAGAAAGCCAAATGCACAAGATGAAATGGATTACAAATGGGTCGAGCAGAGCGCAGATTTTTTTTTAAAGTGCTTAGCTGTAGAGCTGACGTGTCAATTACAAAATAGATAAGATCGAACTATGACAAAGGCAAGCCAACTACCTGCTTCAGCTCTAGGTGTTTCTTTTACTAAGGACGCGGTCCCATGAAAGCGGCTTCAAGACGTGAAATTATAGAGAGAAAGGGCCAATGATATGAAAGAAAAATGTTATATATATGAGAAATATCTTCAAAAATAGGGGTCTTCAATTTTTTCCTTCAATTTTTTTAGGGGTTATATGAAAGG
Organism: Sequoia sempervirens; assembly: GCA_007258455.2. NCBI lineage: Eukaryota > Viridiplantae > Streptophyta > Pinopsida > Cupressales > Cupressaceae > Sequoia > Sequoia sempervirens. The sequence continues at coordinate 656,143,119 of VDFB02281492.1, forward strand.
TGGGATTAAAAACTAGTAAAGGTGCAATCAAATAGTTAATAGGCATAAATTTTTATAAGTTTTTATTTTTTAGAGTTAGTATATTATTGATTAGATGATAGAGTTATAAATATTGTGTCTATAAATTATTTGATGGTATCCTCTCATGTTGTTTATGATGTTTTAGGATTTTCATAGTATGATAATTTAAGAGATCTTGGTTGAGTTTATAAGAAGGAAGTAACTTTGAAGGTATTGAATAATTTACTAATATTGATGATTATTTTCAAAGATATCTAAGAGTTTCACAATAAATATGAACCATAAGAATTTGAATAAATTTATAATTATCTTTTTAAGTCAATTCGTGCAAAAAAACACATAATTTTATTTTTGTTGCATGATTAGAGTTGAGCTTTGTCAAAGTTCAATATCCTATCAAAGTTATAGGAGGTCATTCATCTTTTGCTTAGATAATAGGGTGGAAAAACAAAAAAATAAACCTTATGAAAATGTTACCTATAGTAATTTTAACTACTATTGATGTTCTTAACAAAGATCTTATAAATAGTTGATATCTTTGTACCCATGCTAAAGCTTATATTTCACCAAGTGTTGATTTTAGGTTGGAAGTTTGTAATTGCTTTTAGTGTTGGATATGTTAGGGGGTAGTGCTACTTATTCTAGATTTATATTTTGTAAAAATTAAGTTGATTTTTAATGGTAGGAACAAAGTGGAAACATCTTGTTTGGTTTCACTCTGGAACTTTAAATTTGAGTTCTAATTAGAAAGAAAAATCATCCACATTCATCACTTTTGAGATTTTTGTTGGAAATGTTGTCATTGATGTCAAGAAAGTATTCATTATTGTTATCATTGATAAATAGACAAGAGTATTGAAAATGTTGTCATTGATGTCAAAAAGGATTTTGTTATCTAAGCATAGTATCATTGATGTATGGACAAGATTGTTAGAAGTTTGTCACTGATGTAAAAGAAGCGATCCAAGTATATGGTCCCATAATGTCATCAAGATTATGTATAAGATTGTGGAGCGAGAACATATAGTTAACGGAAGTATTCTTGTGAAGAGTGATTCTTGAAATAAGTCGAGCTTATTCTAAAAATATAACTATAGATGGAAATCATTCATCTATGATACAAGGAGGATAGTATTTATTGGGAATCTTCCACTTGATGTGAAGGATGAGGAAATATATTAGCTACTTATTGAAAATGCACCTATGTGTCTTGTGTTGAAGTTGTTTAGGTTATAAGTGATCATGAACAAGTATGGAAAAGTATGGAAAAGACATTACATATGTTCAAGAGCATGGATACTACTAATCTCATTCTAAAGAGGAAAGAATAAAAGTAGTAGGTGGTGTAAGGCTCATCCTGATTCAAATGAAAGACCAAGACCTAATGAGACTCCAAGATATCAAGGAGCAATGATTGACAATGATTAATGAGCATAAGGTTTGGAAAATAAGGATTATAGGATAAGTGTAGTGATTCCTTTACAAGGTAGAAAATATATTTATGAAAAGAAGCATCTATTTATTATGTAGATAATAATTTACAATAAAGGAGCAATAACTACCCTTGTTAAGATGAAGCAACTTATGGTAAAGATCAAACTTTTATATTTAATTATGGTGGCGGTATATGAAATTGAGGATTAAAGAATGTCAAACAATAAAATGATTTAAAAGTAAAATTAGAGATTGTAAAGTGCAGCATTATAAAAGGCAACAAATGCTTTTGAAAAATAGTATATAAGGCAAAGTCAAATAAGACAAAAATCAAATAAGATAAATTTTTCCTATTCACAAGAAAGGTGGTAGTGATTAAATCAACAAAAGAGAATGGTTAATATTTAAAAGGCAGTAATTATCCCAAGAGCTATGATTAGTATAATTTGAAAGGCAACGATTAATGACATTTACAACTTAATCAAGGCAGTGATTTGTTTAAAGCAATTAATATTCCAAAGGCAGCACTTAAGATAACATCAAAGGCAATGGTTATTAGTGAAGAGGTGTGATTTATTTTCAAAGGTTTTAATTTTTAATAAATGTTGTGTCTCTTTGTTAAGAGATGTCTTCCTTCATAAAGGCAGGAAGATATAAAAAGAGAAAAAGTGAATAAGAAGAGGTGTGGAAATACAATGATGTATCAGTCCAAATAAAAGCAGATTTACAGCAATATAGAATAAATTTTGTGTAGAGTAAAAGAGAAAAAGAAAAAGTGAGTTCATCATATATACACAATAGTTCATGGAGATATAAAAGACATATGAGATGTGCAAGTGAAACACATGAGTAATAAATCCTAGAAAAAGCAGATATTTGAAGTACTATAATAGTAGATATATAAATATAGCATATGTAGATTTGAAAGGGAGATTCTGTAGATTTGAAGGGGAGTATAAGTGAACGATGTAATATCATTTTATGAAGTAGAATTCATGAGGAATGAATATGTGATTTAGAAATGAAAGATATATACGTGGAAAGAATATGCAAGCTTATATAAATCATACAAATACATTTATGTTATGAAATTGAAAAGAATGGAATCATGAAATGAATAAGCAAATGACCATCGTTTGTTGAAGAAGCAACATAGAGGGTGGTACTTTGCTTTGGAAGTTAGTGCTTTCTAAAGGAGATATTGGTGTCTCTCTAGTAGGTTGGTGCCTACGAATTAAATTGTGGGAATTGGTGCTTCTAGTGGGTTGTTATGTATGAATCTTTGTTAAGGGGATTGATGTCTCCTGTAGGTTAGTGCCTACAAATTTGTAAGAAGAATTTATATAAAAGCATTATTGTGTCTTGGTTTTCTCAAAGTAGATTTACAACAATTTAGAAAAATTTTTGTGTAGAGTAGAAGAAAAAGAAAAAGTGAGTTCATCATATATACATAGCAATTCATGAAGATATAAAAGACATATGAGATGTGCAAGTGGAAAATATGAATAATCAGTCCTAGAAAGAGTAAATATATGAAGTATCACAACAAATATATGAATATAGCATATGTAGATTTGAAAAGGAGAATATATATAGATTTGAAGGGGAGTATAAGTGAACCATGTAAGATCATTTTATGAAGCAGAATTCATGATGAATGAATATGTGATTTAGAAATGAAGGATATGTTTGTGGGAAGGATATGTATGTGGAAAGAATATGCAAGAATATATAATCATACAAATACATTTATGTTATGAAATTGAAAAGAATGAAATCATGGAATGAATAAGTAAATGACCATCATCTATTGAAGAAGCACATAGAGGGTGGTACTTTGCTTTGGAAGTTGGTACTTTCTAAAGGAGATGTTGGTGTCTCTCTAGTAGGTTGATGCCTACAAATTTGTAAGAAGAATTTATATAACCTGGGTAAACCCACAAAACTGGTTTACAATTTCAGCAAGGAAGGAAAATTGCAAAAACACTCCTATGAATTTTTTTTTTGATTTTTAGGGGTTTGCACGAACTAGGTGTTTGAATGGACCCTAGTTCGAGCAAACCATATTAAATGATGGGACTCATTTTTTTGCATTTTTCTATGACAAAGACAATTTACAAGAGGGGGTTCACTCAAACCTTGGTTCATTTGAACCCTAGTTCGAGCAAACCTCCAAGGGGGGTTCGCTCAAACCTAGGCTCATTTGAACCCCCCTTTTTCCCCCTTCTCCCCCTCTGGCACCAAATTTCTCCAAAATTTTACCCTTCAAAGCTCAAGTTGGGGATGAAAATGGAGGAGACTTCACAGACCCAACTGGATGATGGTAGTCCTTAGAATGAGCTATCCATCAAATATAATTTTAATATGTTTTGGTATTATTATGTATTTGTTTTTTTAGTTTGATTAAACTTAGGTTTTTCACTGAAAATCAAGCTCTCTATCCTACACATGTGGAAAAATATCAGATTATCAAAATAAAATTTTGAAAAATATGTTCAGGCTAGGTATTGATGTCCTTGATCCAGTAAAAAAAAATTGAATTTCGATACATAGAAAAAAATTTATGTTGTATACGGTCCACCTATGTTTGAATTGTAATTGTTTTGACTTCAAAACTTGATTAAGGAAAAAATGTTCAATAAAACACTATGAAACCAAATGAACTGGTTAGATATCATAGTTACAAATCTAAATGCGAAAAAATTAGAATCTTATCCTTCATAAAAAAAAATTTATGTTGTATATGGTGAGCATCACTCCTTAAAAATGATATTTATTGATAAAAACTATTTTTTGAAGGAGATGGAAAAAGAAGTGCAATCTGATTCCAAAAATTTTGAAAAAAATATATTTAGAATCTACAGACAAAATGTCACAAATCACTAGTTTGCATCATCTTCAAATTCCTCACAATTTAGCTGCTATAAGTGCCCGAAAGTGAAGATTTAGTTAGAAAAAATTAGTTCAATGTCCAAATTGGCCAAAAATTGTAAACCAGTTTTGTGGGATCGCCCCTAAAAGTAATATTATGTTGCATTTTTCTCTCACAAGGGTTTCCATGTAAATATCATGTGTTATTATGTTCTTCTCATGTGCATGATTATTAATGTTGAGTAAAAGATGTTATTGTTATTGATCAAGTTTTAAATTGGTAAAAGTTGCATTATACTGATGCACCCCCCCTCTCAGTATAACTGTGTGCTCATCAATTAATATCAAAGTCATTTCCTTCGAAAAACTCTAACCACTTGAAGGTAGAATGTGAGAGCACATATGGAAAAAAGAAGAGGAAATAAGGGAAAAGGAAATAATTTGACCTTCTATGTAAGGTCAAACCATATTGATGTTTAGTACCATTTTGTTCATGACATGGTAGAGGATGGGAAGGTGAAGTTGGTGAGAAACTTAATATGAAGAATGTTGCAAATGCACTAACAAAGCCTATGATCATATATACTTGTTCATATGGTGCTCAAAGTCTATGGGCCTCATATGACCCCTATAAGTTGAAATCCTAGTTTACATTTGCTCTTCAAAGGTGTTCAAAAAGTGGGAGAATGCTAAGAATAAAGTGTCTCAACCTTTGATTTCCTAGCATTGATTATTTAATTATTAAAGTTGAAATTGTGTTGATAACTTTCCTATATAATTAATTATGTGCATTCAGTGATGTCATTTGTAGGAGTGACACTTTAAGTTGTCATATTAAATGTGAAATGGCATGGGTGACATGGTTCCTATTTTTAGGATATAAGCATCCCACTTTGTATGAGTTAACTGAAGTCATTATTAATAGTTAACCCATGTCAAATTGTTAGTTAATAGTGACAAGAACTATAACAAAGGAGTAGTCAATTTTAGAAATTTCTATGACAAGCGAAGTTGTGCATGTAGGTGCATTTCCTATAGATTTTGAGTACATGAACACATGCATGTGCTTTGCATGTTAAGTGGGTTCCTTACATGTGTTATTTGCAATTGATAGGTGTAGTGTTGAAAAATGTATCCCTTTACATTTTTCACACTTGTTTGGGCCCTCATTAAAATGGACTTAATAATGCCTTGATTTAGTGTTAATAAATGTAACCCTTTGCATTTTCACACTTATTTTGGGCCTCTTAATTAAATTGACCTTAATTAGGCCTTAATAATCCCTTTTATTCATTTACAAGTCTCATAAATTACATTTTTCAAAGAGGAAACCCGACAATAATTAATGCCTAAATATAACACTTTACCTTGAGCAATGTGTGTTTTAGGAATAGGGACTTGGGACCCATTCAGCTATAGGTCCTCCCTAGACCTTTGGGCCTAAATTTAAATTATGTTTTTGATGGTATTTTAACATCTCCAAATCCATAATTCAATGTTGGCTTGGGATATTTGAATTTCAAGAAATTAAGGATATGTGTACCTATAAATACAAGGTCATTTCACTAAGTTTCACCTAGAATTTTTATGTGACTTCACAAGAGATAAAGTTGATGATCACAAACATTCAAGATCATATATATCAGAGATTTATTGCAGCAATCAAGATCTGTCCATCATGTTAAAGTCTTCTTGCATCATGCATGTTTTTTGAGCTAACATTGTGATGTAGGTTTCAAGATCAAGTTCAAGCATTCAAATTATTATTCAAGTTTCAAGATCCACATCCAATTCAGCCATTTCATGCAAGTTTTAGACTTCTTAAGATCTCCATTATCAAGGTTTCATTCAAGGGTTTGTTGAGTGGTATCATAGATTTGTTCATTCCTCATTCCCTCTTTCATGCATTATTCCATTTCAAGGTTTGATTACCAAAACAAGGTTTGACCAAGGAAAACCCCCATTCACCCAAAAGAAAACATTTTTCTCTCTTGTGTGTGTGATTGTAGATTTAGGTTGAAGAAGAATTGAAGACCTTTTGAAGAGAAAAATTGGAAAAGTTGTCAAAGTTGTCATCAAATCATGGAATCTAACCTATAGATTTGATTTCTAACTTTCTAACACTAAAACTTGGACAAATCAGAAGATGCAAATCTATGTTAGAGGCTCCTAAAAGTTGTAGAAAAACCCTGAGCAAATACCCATTCGCCCATGGGCAAATGAGTTCCAATCAACTTTCAAAAACTGCCTTTTGGTGACTGGTAAACACATATGCCCTTTTCAAGTCTACATTTGGTTTTTTGGTTTTACAAATATTGAGTTTAATATTGTTTTTATTATAAGGTGGAAATAGGTTTTGAAGGGACCCAAAACCCTTTACAACTTTAGGTAAAAAATGCTGCTAAAAAGATTAAAAACTAAAACACCATCAATAGCCTAAAACCCATAATACCAGAAGAAACAAAATGTTGCCCGAAGATAAAACACTAGACTATCAACAACAACCAACAATGACAAAACAACAAAACAACAAGAAATAAACCAACACCCAATAGCAGAAAAACACAAAAAAACACACTTTAATATTGTTGTTTCAAGTGTTAGATTGCATTTTGGAGTTGATTTTCTATTTTTAGTTTTTCTCTCCACAGTGTTGTTTGACCTTGATCCCCTTCCTTCAGTCATAAGGAAATCAAAAGACTCTCACATTGACTTGATTCACCTAAGGGTTGTTATTCAATTCATTGTGGGGATCTCATTTCCTAATGAAATAAAGGAAAATAGATCTATCTATTATCATTTTGGTGAAACCCCCTTTCATAAAACTTCACTATTTTTCATTGTTTCATTCTGGTGAACCTGACATTTGAGCATCATAACTTTATGATTTTGGAGTCCATTTTCAGCCCTAGATCTAGGTTTTGCATTCATTTGCATTGCATTGCATTGATTTTCATCTCATTTAGGGTTGTTTACTTGCATAAGTTTGTATCTCATTTAGGGTTTTAGGTTTGCATTTTTCTATTCTTTAAAATCTAGAAAATTCAAAAATTTCAGTCATTTTGCATAGTGTTTACATAGCAATCCATCATCAGTCATTTACATCAAAAAATTGAATCAAATTGCATCTAAAATTAGGTCGTTTGTTTGTCATTTAGTACTATTTTGCACTTACATTTAGACCTCATTTTCTAGAAATCTGATACTATAACTTAAATTATCTGAAGCTAGAATCTGAAAACCATAGAAATCATCTCAGAAACCTGCAAATTAATTTTTAAAAACCTTTAATTGAGACCCATTCGCCCATGGGTGAGTGAGTCCCTAATCAAGGCTTTTTTTTGAATTTTTGAGCATTTAAAACCACTATTTCTACCTCCTATGTTTTTGTATTCAATTTGTTGTTTTAGCTTCCAAAATTTTTGTTACTTGAAATTGTTCATATTAAGCTTAATTTGTCTAATTCAGTGCATTGTTTGAATTCAAAATTGCATCTAAAAGACATCATTTTTAGGTTTTTGCATAGCATTTAACCAAAAAGTTATCTTGTTTTAAATCTAAAAATTGCTTTTACATACTTGCATTGCACTTTACATTCTAGGGTGTTTGATTGCATTTTACCTATTATCCATTTTGGGTGCACCTTAGATTTGTGAAACTTATATGAGCTTCACAACTTGTTGTCCTATTACCAATACTGTCATGAGACGTAGTTCGAGACTCATGTCATCCTGTGATACATCACTCATTGTGGATTTTGGGTTTTCTATCTCTTTCACTCATAATGTTGACACTAGTCAACCCATTATGAATCATACCCTTAACACTTCACTTCCCATGACTTCCCTACCCACAACCAATGTGATTGATGTTGATGCAATGATTGCTAATGTCCCTCATGAGAACCTTAGGAGAATGGATGAAGAACTTGATAAATTGCAAGACTTTGTGAGTTCTGAAGACATTGTTGGTAATGCCATTCCTATCATAGATTACATGGGGAGAATGATTGAAAATGAACAAGGAATAGAGATAGTTTGTAGCTTAGCTCACATTATTGATAAACATGTCCCTACCATGAATAGTTGTGCTCAAGATTTGGGGTATACTCAAAGTCAAGGTGGAATTCCAATTCCTCCTACCACAACCATAACCTCTATTATGACATACACCAATCCATCTGTTAAAACAACCATACTACCTACTAGCAATGTCAATACTTAGGTATTTCCACTAGGAATCCCTATAGCTTTGTGCATTCCAATCTCATACCTCCTAATTCATCTCCCCTCACAAACGTACAAGTCACTTTCCCTTTGAATGGATATACATCTCCACCTTATTCCCCTCCATCTCACAATATTAACAACGATCCCATCCTTAACACACTCTTGAAATGTTTCATCCCTCCAATAATGAATTGCTACACTAAGTCAAAATCAAAATGACCAAACTTCACAATAGGTCAAAAGAAACCCTTTATCATTGGAGATATTGAGAGCACCAATGCCACGAGGCATAGAGATTCCTAGATTTGAGAAATACGGTGGGAAAGGAGATCCTATTAGCCATGTTTCTACATATATAGCCCTATGTAGTGATTTCATTTTTGAGGATAAACTCTTGGCTAAACTCTTCCCTAGATCCTTGAAGGATACTACATTGGAATGGTTTAAATCCTTATCGAATAATTCAATACATTCATTCAATGAACTTATTGATGCCTTCTACAATCACTTCCAAATATAAATGGGTCTTAAGATGACATTAGCTGATTTAATGACATGCAACTAAATGGATAATGAAAAGGTCACTGATTTCATAGCATGATACCAATTTCTTTACTCACAAGTAAAAATTAAGATTCTTGATGCTAACCTTCAAAGTGTTGCAAGAATGATGGTGTTGTCATTGATGTCAATGAGAAATTGAATTCAACAAGAAGTCTACTGACTGGTATTTCCATTGATGTCAACTATGGGATGAAGATGTTGAGGATATTGAGAAAATTGTGAAAAAGAGGAAAATAGGTTGTGCATAGTTGAGACCTTGAGGAAGTGTTTTGAGTACATGGAGCTATTATTTTTGTTGCAAAGTCTGAGGGTGAGTTGGAATGAAGTAATGAGCTGAGATGATGTCTTTGGTACTTAGTTTCCAAGTGCTTTTGAGAAAATTTAACAAACAAAGTAAACTATGTTGTGCAAATGTTCATTGTGTGCTCCGCATTCTTTCAATTTTGATATTATGCCTATGTGGATCTTACAGGTTATTCAAGATTGACAAAGGTTGATATATTCAAAATTTGGGTTTCTAGATTGTTATATAGTGTGAGATATTTTCACCAGTGTGTGAACTAGTTGTTCAGTGATGTTTTCTATGGTTTGGGAGAAATGTATGTGCTATGTGTTTCTCCATTGTTTGGATTTAGGTTGTGCATATTTGGGAAGATGATTATAATTATTTTATATTTCTGTATTCAAGTCTTTACTTGATTTGGTGCAGTATGGTGTGAGTTTCATTTATTAGTATGCAAATAAGGGTTACTAGTTGTCCTAAGTTGAAGTATTTGTTAATGCGATCTTAGATGAAGTATTTGATGAATCTTAAGTAGTTCATGGATTATTCTAGATTGAGTTCAAGTGAATTATGTTGTTTGAAACTTTTGAAATTTTAGATTGGTTTCAGGAAGCGTGTACTTAATGATTATGGTGTTTTGCACAAGTATTCCTCAACCTTGTGTTTAACACTACATGCAAGGCTTGTGGAAGCATTTTGAAGTGTGTTGGGATATATTTGGGTCCTAATTAAGGATTTATGTAGGTCATCGTTCATTCACTTCCACCACATGAATGTTTAGGTTTTGACCTATTTTGAATTTGTATGTATAATGGCTAGTGGTTGACACTGGAGAAAGTTTTTGAGGTAGAGCTTGATATAAATATGTATGGTGTTGATGTGAGTTGGTGAATAAAAGAGTACAAAGCAAGATAGATGCAAGATTGATGTGAGTAATGTGTGTGATAGAAAATTGATTAGAGTAGTGTGAACTTCATGTTAGGGTTCCTAAAGGCAGTGAGTTGAAGGCATCTGAAATATTTCATGTGAGCCTGCGAAAGTGTGAGCAATTGTGGTGGACTCCTTGTTGCATTGAGAATTGTTTTCTCTATGTAACATTCTTCTTCTATCTTGTATTATTTTTGTGTGTAATGTCCCCTTCTCATCAGTGACCAGCTCAGTTGCTCATTAGCCTATTCTGAAGGCTCGTAGGCTCATTGAGGTAAAATTAGGGTTTCCTTGATTGGAGGTTTGAGGCATTTTCTGGGTGTTTACTATTTATAGTAAATACTATTTTTGGCAGTGGTCTTGTTGGTCCTATATGTTTCTATTCCTGTTGGAGCAGTTGGTAATTTTTGGTGTAGCTTTCAAAATGTAGTATTTGTTGGTTTTTTTTAAATACAAGGCTATTAATGTTTTATTTCATTGTTGACCCCCCCTTGGCCTAGAGAGATAACTTTATGTTGTTCTAAAGGAGGGTCTTGAAGGGGTATGCCTTCATGAAGAAGATTATTGTTTTTTAAATAAAGTTTTATGTTACCTTGGAATGGATGCCTTGGAGAGGAAATAAAGTGTTCTTTTGAAAATTTAAAATATTGCCATGTGAGAAAGGTGTCCCTCTTCTTGGAGGAGTTACAAAAGGTGAAGAGTCACCTCTCTTTCTATAAAAGAGAGATTTGCTCCAGCATTTTGGTATCTCATGTTTATGCTAAAGTTATGTTGTCAAATTGATTACTAAGTTTTCACTTCAAGGAATGTTGACCTCCTAGTTCTCATCCAATTTAATGTTTGCAAGATAAAACCTAGTTGGTTCGAAGCTGCTTCTCAAATTAGACTAGCAGACAGAGCTTCAAAGTGGTGAATTTTGATGTGATTTTCAGTTTTCAAGTTGTTGGTTTCTACACAGCTGAAAAGTTGATTTTGTTTCTAGCTTTTTGTATTAATTTTATTTTGCTCTGGGAATTTAAGAATCTTATTCCTATGGCTAGGGTGACCCTTCTTAGTGAATTGCAGATTTTATTTTGGAGATTTTGATTTATTCTTGCTAAATTGCCCTTCTCAAGAGTCGTACCATCTTGAGAGCATTGGGAATTGTGCCATCAAATTAATTAATGAATTTTGAGGTTGTTTCTTCATCTTTTCATGGGCACCTATCCTCCAAAGGTTCACTGCACTTTATTTCACACCATTCAGAGGTATTTTGGTGAAGTTATGAGCATTTAATTGATTCTTACAGTTGCTGGTTATTCATTTCTAGAATTGCAAATTTACATTAGACTTGTTTCATTTTGAATTTCTAATCATTTCCTCATCAATAATTGTTAATATTTATCATGGAATCATTTAGTATCTTGGTGCTTTGAAATCATTGTAATATTCATGTAATTTGCAACTCTCTTTTTATATTGTAAGACTGTAAGCAGTAGTACTGTTCCAGTCCTTTATTGCTGCAATTATTTCTTATTTCTCACATTAAGTACCCCTGGATGGTTTACTGCTAGTGTGGAGAATAAGCTTGTATCTCTCATTGTACCCATTGAAAAAGTGGAGAATTCCCACTCTTGAGTGGATGCCCACGGCAGCGGATGAATTAGATAGTTTGAATCTTCATGAATAGTTATCCACGTAAGTTTACTTTCAATTTGTAATAAGTACTCCGCCATATGTTAGCACCTCACCCTTAATGGGATCTTGAGTGCACATTCTTGGCATTAAGTTTTATCTTTAGTTTCTAGTTGCATTATATTTTTGTATCAATTTTGGATCCTAGGGATCCTCTGACCATATGCCCGCCCCTCTTCCTTAAGTGGTTTTAGGGCGCATTCTTGGTTAGAGTTGCTTTGATAGTGTTTTTGGTCTTGGTGCTAATGCTAATTAAGTTGGAAAAGTGTTGGTGATTGTGTAAAACTATGGCAAAAAAAATTGGTTAGCATATTTCAGTGGTATCAAAGCAGAAGACCCTGCCATCCTGTGACATTCTGCAGTCAGTTGTCTGATGAGTGAAAGAGAAACCAGACCATTCACCAAAAGTCAAGCCAGAAATCAGCAACAATTTCCACCCATTCTAGAGGTAGAGACATTTTCAGAAGCCTTAAGAGATCTTGGAAAAATAGTCGAAGGTATGAAAAAGTCAATTGAAGGAGCTGGTCAAATGATTGAAATAATGTCAGACAATGTTAGGCAAGCTAATGAAGAAAGGGACAGAGTAGAAAAAAAGTTTGATGGAATGATCTACATGATGTCTTGATTATTGTCCAAGTTGGATTAGCAAGCAACACAAAATATCATTCAGCCCCAAAATAATCCAATTGGTGAAAGCAGTGGAGTTAATGGGAATAACAGTAATGGCAGTCCTGAGGTGAATAAAAGAGATATAATTGTGGGTCAACATACTGTAACTTCTAGTGGGTCCTCTTCTAGACCTCTTTTCCCTACTTTCACAACAATGGAAGAGCAACAACCAGTTGAAGTTGCATTATCTTTTGTTGATGATGCATGACAAGCTTATATGGAATATGCTTCCTTATCTCTTGATATGAGAGATGCTTGGACCTTTGATCAATATATGAATCAAATGAGTCAGAGAAATGGTGGAAGGAATGAGCAACATCCTCCTATGGTTCCTTGAAATGATTTTTATCAAGCTTTGGGAAAGATAACTTTGGAACATTTTGATGGTGGTAATAAGTGTACAGCTAGATCATAGGTGCAAAAATTGGATAACTATCTCTCTCTGAGACCAATGCCAAAGGAAGATGCAATTAAATTTTCCACATTACATTTGGATGGAGTAGCTCATGAATGGTGGACTCATGGTTTGGTCACTCTTGGCCATAACCTCATCTGCACCTATGATGAGTTTTCCAACAAGCTAATTGAAAGATTTGATACCAAGGATCTTGAGTTGAGATTCAGAGAATTGGCATAGTTGAAGCAACAAGGATCTTTAGAAAATTATGTGGCTGATTTTCAAAGGTTATCAGTAATGGTGCCTAACATTATTGAGAGAAGACTTGTGGTTCTCTTTTCTAAAGGATTAAAGGAGCCTTTGAAGGGATGGATCAAAGCCTTTGATCCACCAATTTTAGATGAATCCATCAATAAAGCAAGAAGCATGGAGTTGGTAGCCCCAAGGCCTAAGTTTCATTCGAAACCTTTTAGCCATAAGAAGGATAAAAAAAATTCTTCAAATTTTCCAAATAAATTTCTGCCAAAGATGTCAGAAGAGCTCTAAGAACAACTTAGAAAGGATGGTGTTTGCTACACTTGTCGTGAACCTTGGGTTAAGGGTCATCATTGCTATGGAAGAGACAAAGCACATCAAATGGAGGGCTATTCTGATTATGGATTAGAATCTGATTTGTCTTATTAGTAATATGAATCAACAAGTAGTGATGGTGAAGAAACTCTAGAAGAGAAGCCTATGAGGTTGGAGATGGTAGTGCTTTAGCACAACTATCAAGTTTTCAAAAAAATGAATCCTTTCAGGTTCGTGGAGTGGTTGGTTCTCAAAGGATAGTTGCTCTAATTGATACCGGAGAAACTCATAACTTCATTGACGAAGGATTGGTGACAAAGAGAGGATTGAAGACTAAGGAGTTTGAAGGCTTCAAAGTAATGGTAGTTGATGGTTTCACCATGTCATGTACAAAGAAGATTCCAAACCTTTATATTCAGTTAGGTAATTATGAAGTAAAAGATGATTTCTATGTTGTTGGTATTGGTGATACTGATGCCATGTTGGGAATACAATGGTTGCGATCTCTTGGAGAGATCACATTGAATCTAGAAACAATGGAGCTGAAATTTTAAGCTAATGGAAAGAAGGTTGTTTTGAGAGGGATGTCCAATGGGGCCCCTTGAATTGTGTCCTTGAGGAGAATGGAAAGGTTGATCTGTCATGATCAAGTCAAATGGGCAACAAAATGTATGGTCCTACCAGCTGATCCAGTGGAAGAGAAAAGGCAATATCATCTTGATATTCAAGCCTTACTTTCAAAGAAGAGCAAAGTCTTTGGTAGCCTACCTCTTGGGAGACCTCCTAAAAGAGGTTGTGAGCATGTTATTGAGTTAGAAGAAGGAGAAAATCATGTCATCACCACACCTTATCATTATTCAAAGAAGTAGAAAGATAAGATAGAAAAGGCCATCAAGAAGCTATTGGAGATGGGGTTCATTAGGCAAAGCAAAAGTCCTTTTGCTTTAGCAGTGGTGATAGTCAAAAAGAAGGATGGCACAATGCACATTGTGTTGGCTATCGTGCATTGAATCAAAAAACAATTAAGAATATATATCCTATTCCAAAGATAGATGAGCTTATTGATGATCTCCATGGGGCTATGTTCTTTTCAAAGATTGATCTCTGTTCTGGTTATCATCAAATCAGGATGAGGGAAACAAATATAGAGAAAATAGCATTTAGATGCCATTTTGGGAATTTTGAATTTCTTGTCATGCCTTTTGGTTTGACAAATGCTCCAACAACATTTCAATCTTGTATGAAAAAAGATCTTTAGACAATAGTTGAGGAAGTTGGTGCTCATCTTCTTCAATGATATCCTCATTTTCAATAAGTCTTGGGAAGAGCACCTCAAGCACTTAGAAGAAGTGCTTAGCATCTTGGAGGCAAAATGCTTGTTTTCCAAAGAGTCAAAATGTGAGTTTGAGATGACAAAGCTATTGTACCTTGGCCACATCATTAGTGCAAAGGGTGTCAAAGTTGATCCTGAGAAGATAAAGGCCATTCTTGATTGGCCTCCTCCAAAGAATGTTTCTCTTTTGAAGGGATTTTTGGGCTTATGTGGTTTTTATAGAAGATTTGTTAAAGGCTATTCACATATGGCATCTCCCCTTACAGATCTCACAAAGAAAGGAGCTTTCCTATAGAAAAACAAGGCACAAGAAGTGTTTGACGAGTTTAAGCACATCATGAGTTCATGTCCAGTATTGGCTCTTCCAAATTTCACAAAACCATTTGAATTGCAATGTGATGCTTCGGGTGAAGGTGTTGGAGCTATTTTAAGGCAAGAAAAACATCCCATTGTCTTCGAAAGTAGGAAGTTGAGAGAAGCAGAAAAAACTTACTCAATTTATGACAAAGAGATGCTTGTCGTCATGCACGCTTTGTCTAAGTTTCATCAATATTTGGTGGGAAGCAAGTTTGTTGTTAAGCCTGATCACAATAGTCTTAAACATTTTATGCACCAAAAGGATTTGAATGAAAGGCAACAAAAGTGGGTAAGTAAGCACCAAGAATATGACTTTGACATTGAATATGTCAAAGGGAAAAATAACATAGTGGTTGATGCTCTTTTAAGAAGACCCCATTTGTAGTCACTTTGTGAGTTATCAATAGATTGGAAGGAGTTAATTGTTGCTGATTATGCTAAAAATCAGTTTGCAACTAGCTTGCTTGAAGGTCATTTGGTTGATGAAAGGTATAAGTTGGTTGATGGGTTAATTCTCTATAAAGGTAGGATCTTTTTAGTGCATGAATCTAAGCTTAAAAAGAAGATTCTACAATCTTTTTATGATCCTCTTGCTGGACATCAAGGCTTATTCAAGACTTATAAGCAGATTAGAGAAAGGTTTTCTTGGAAAGGGATGAAGGAAGAGATCATGAATTACATAAGAGAATGTTCTATTTTCCAAAAGAATAAAAATGAACATTCTTTTCCAGCTGGTTTGTTGCAGCCCTTTGGGAATGGATTTTATCATTGGGTTGCCTAAGGTGCAAGGACGTGATTACATTTTTGTTGTGGTAGATAGATTAACAAAATTTCCTCATTTTTTATGTTGTCACAACTTCATTTGCAACAACTCAAGTGGTTGAGTTATTCTTTAGAGAAGTTTTCCATTTGCATGGGTTGCCTAAAAACATTGTTAGTGATAGGGACAACAAATTCCTAATTGCTTTTTGGAAAGAGATCTTCAGGTTAAGTGGAACAGTGCTTACTCCAAGCACTAGTTATCATCCACAAATAGATGGGCAATCTGAGATTGTCAACAAGTGGCTAGAAGGCTACCTTAGAAATTATGTTTCAGGGTAACAAAGAGCTTGGATTAAATGGCTTCATTTGGGAGAGTATTGTTACAACTCTTCCTATCATATGTCTATTAAGATGTCTCCTTTTATAGCTCTTTATGGTTATGATGCTCCTAACTTTGTAGATTTGGTGTTTGGTGATAATAGAGCTCCATAGGCAAAGGATATGCTTCAACAAAGCCAAGAAATCTTGAAATCTCTCAAGGAAAATATGGAACAAACTCAAAATCAGTAGAAGTTATATGCTGATCAACAGAGTGTTGAGAGATTTTTTGCAATGGGAGATATGGTCTACTTGAGACTTCAGCCCTATTGACAATCTTCCCTTTAGAAGAGTGGTGTAGAAAAGTTGAAGCCATGTTATTATGGTCCCTTCAAGGTCACCAAAAGGATTGGTGAAGTGGCATATGAGTTGGAGCTTCCAGCTAAAAGTAGGGTGCATAACATCTTCCATGTGTCACGCCTCAAGAAGGAACTTGGGTATAATGTGGTGGCTACTTTGGAATTACCTCCATTGGATGAGGAAGGTCAGTTGGTGTTGATTCGAGAAGAGATTCTTGACACTAGAGAGTGATCCTTGAGGAGAAGATTAGTCAAGGAGTACTTGGTTAGATGGAGGAACTTGCCTGTTGAAGATGCCATGTGGGAAGGAGAACATATTTTGTAGCATCCATCTTTACGGTTGCTTGAGGACAAGCAATCTCGAGGAGGGCGAACTATAATGTCCCCTTCTCATCAGTGATCAGTTGAGTTACTCATTAGCCTATTCCAAAGGCCCATAGGCTTATTGAGGTAAAATTAGGGTTTCCTTGCTTGGAGGTTTGAGGCATTTTCTAGATGTTTACTATTTATAGTAAATACTATTTTTGGCAGTGGTCTTGTTGGTCCTGTATGTTTCTATTCCTGTTGGAGCAGTTGGTAATTTTTGGTGTAGCTTTCAAAATGTAGTATTTGTTGGTTTTTTTTAAATACAAGGCTATTAATGTTTTATTTCATTTTTGACCCCCCCTTGGCCTAGAGAGATAACTTTATGTTGTTCTAAAGGAGGGTCTTGAAGGGGTATGCCTTCATGAAGAAGATTATTTTTTTTTAAATAAAGTTTTATGTTACCTTGGAATGGATGCCTTGGAGAGGAAATAAAGTGTTCTTTTGAAAATTTAAATTATTTCCATGTGAGAAAGGTGTTCCTCTTCTTGGAGGAGTTATAGAAGGTGAAGAGTCACCTCTCTTTCTATAAAAGAGAGATTTGCTCTAGCATTTTGGTATCTCATGTTTATGCTAAAGTTGTCAAATTGATTACTCAATTTTCACTTCAAGGAATGTTGACCTCCTAATTCTCATCCAATTTCATGTTTGCAAGATAAAACCTAGTTGGTTTCAGGCTGCTTCTCAAATCAGACTAGTAGACAAAGCTTCAAAGTGGTGAATTTTGATGTGATTTTTAGTTTTCAAGTTGTTGGTTTCTACAAAGCTGAAAGTCAATTTTGTTTCCAACTTTTTGTATGAATTTTATTTTGTTTTGGGAATTTAAGAATCTTATTCCTATGGCTAGGGTGACCCTTCTTAGTGAATTGCAGATTTTATTTTGGAGATTTTGATTTATTCTTGCCAAATTGTCCTTCTCAAGGGTTGTACCATCTTGAGAGCATTGGGAATTGTGCCATCAAATTAATGAATGAATTTTGAGGTTGTTTCTTCATCTTTTCATGGGAACCTATCCTCCAGAGGTTCACTGCACTTCGTTTCATGCCATTCAGAGGTATTTTGGTGAAGTTATGAGCATTTAATTGATTCTTACACTTGTTGGTTATTCATTTCTAGAATTGCATATTTACATTAGACTTGTTTCAGTTTGAATTTCTAATCATTTCCTCATCAATAATTGTTAATATTTATCATGGAATCATTCAATATCTTGGTGCTTTGAAATCATTGTAATATTCATGTAATTTGCAGCTCTCTTTTTATATTGTAAGACTATAAGTAGCAGTATTGTTCCAATCCTTTATTTATGTAATTATTTCTTATTTCTCACATTAAGTACCCCTGGATGGTTTACTGCTAGTGTGGAGAATAAGCTTGTATCTCTCATTGTACCCATTGAAAAAGTGGAGAATTCCCACTCTTGAGTGGATGCCCGCCGCAATGGATGAATCAGATAGTTTGAATCTTTAAGGCTAGTTATCCACCTAAGTTTACTTTCAATTTGTAATAAGTACTCCACCATATGTTAGCACCTCGCCCTTAATGGGATCTTGAATACACATTCTTGGCATTGAGTTTTATCTTTAGTTTCTAGTTGCATTCTATTTTTGTATCAAGTTTGGATCCTAGGGATCCTTTGACCATATGCCCGCCCCTCCTCCTTAAGTGGTTTTAGGGAACATTCTTGGTTAGAGTTGCTTTGATAGTGTTTTTGGTTTTGGCGCTAATGCTAATCAAGTTGGTCAAGTGTTGGTGATTGTGTAAAATTGTGGCAAAAAAATTGGTTAGCATATTTCATTGTGGCAGTGACCCTTTGATTATGGTAGTAAGCCCCTTTGTACTAGTTTTCTATTACTTATATTGTGAGTTAATCCTCACTGTGGTTTTTCCCTCATTGATTTTTCCACGTAAATCTAGTGTGCTCATGTGTATGGTGTTGTGATTTCAGTTTTTGTTATTTGCATTTCATGTTTAATCAAACTAATAAGATAAGGGTTTAATGAATGTTTGTGGATCTAATTATTGTTGAGGCTTTTGAAGGTTTAATTTGCTACAACTGATTCACCCTCCTCTCATTTGTCTTGTTCATTTCAAGAATTGGTATCAAAGCAAGTTTACTTGAAGAAGATCTTAATCACTTGAGGTAGATCTGGGATGATGAACAAGATTCCTTTGGAATATCCTAAATTCAATGGCTTAGATTATGCTTTCTAGAAGACAAAGATGGAAGGAAATTTGTCTACTTAGGGATATGAGATTGAGAAGGCTTATCAAAACACATATACTCCACCTCTAAATGGTCCAAGTACAAGTGCATAAATCAAGGTGCATGAGATCAATGTTAAGGAAAGATACATTATTGTGAATAGCCTCTCAAATACTGAATTAGTTAAAGTTATGAGTTTGAAAACTACTAAAGAAGTTTGGGATAAGTTGCAAAGCATTTATGAAGAAGATCCAACGGTCAAACAAGAAAGTTGTAGAAATTGAAGGCATAGTTTGAAATGATGCATATGTCTAAAGATGAAACAATTAAAGGATACATACAGAGGGTTGTTGAATTGGTAAGTAATATGAGAGGCCTTGGTGCAACAGTCAAAGAATCTAAAGTGGTGAAGAAAGTTATTAGATCTCTTCTAAATTGTTATAGTGAAAAGGTATCTGCTATTGAGGAAACTATTGATTTTGACAATTATTCCAGAGATCAATTGATTGGTACTTTGACTGCATTTGAAATGAGAAAACTAAAGAAAGGTATTAAAGTAGAGAATAATTTCAAGGTCAGTAAATCAAAGAAGGTTGAAGATTCAAGTGATGAAGATCTTAATTATTTGGAAGCTAATTTCACGAGGAAGATGAAAAAGGGCACTAGTAAGTACAAAGGTAAATTACCTTTCTGATTTTTTATTTATGGTGAGATAGGTCAATATGCTTCTAGATGTCCAAAAAGAGCTCTAAATAACAAGAACAAGGAAAAATAAAGGAAAGATGATTAAGAAAGCTTACTATGTGAAAGAAGATGTTGGTATTTCTGATGATGAATCTAATTATGGAGATTTTGATGATAGTGAATGTCTATTTTTGGCTATAAAAGAAGAATCTGGTTCTACTAACCCTAAAAGTTGTGTGAAGGAAAGTATTCCAAAGATGAAGGATAAGGTTGAAGGTACTTTGGTATCTAATTTTCATGTCAAAGAAGGTAAAAATTACTAGGTTGTTGATAGTGGTTGCTCTAATCATATGACCAAAGACAAAAGTAAGCTTGTTAAATTTGAAAAGTATGATGGAGGATTGGTTAAATTTGGAGATGATTCGGGAGCTAAGATTTGTGGAATAGGCTCAATTAGTTTTGATGGAAAGCATAATACTAAAAAATGTTTACTATTTTAAGGGCTTAAGACATAATCTCTTGAGTGTCAGATAAATGTGTAGCAAATGGTATAATCTTGTGTTTAAGGATGAAGCATGTGAGATTCATAAAGGGTCTGAAACTGTGATTGTTGCTGGTAAGAGAACAGATGAAAAAATCTATTAGCTTAAGTGTGTTGATGGTAATTGCTTTATGTCTTAGATTAATGATAGTTGATTATGGCACCAGAGTATGTGTCACATGAATTTTGATAACTTGGCAAGAATTAGTTTAGTTCATGTAGTGAGAGATTTACCTAAAATCACAAAACCTATCAATGTTGTTTGTGAGAGTTGTCAATTTGGATAAAAAACAAGGAGTAGCTTTAAGGGAAAGGAATAATCTACTACCAGACTGTTGGAATTAGTGCATACAGATCTTTGTGGTCCTACAAGGGTGAGAAGTCTACATGGTGATAGGTACTTTATGCTTTTGATTGATCACTATTCTAAAATGACATGGGTTACTTTTCTTAGAGAGAAATTTGACGTGTTAGATAGATTCAAGGTATTTAAAGCTATGGTTGAGAAATGGATTTGAAAATAAAGTGCTTGAGGTCTGACAGAGGTGGTGAATTCACCTCCAATGAGTTTAACATGTTTTGTGAAGTTCACAGAATAAAGAGGCATTTGTCTACCCCTAGAACTCCTTAGTAGAATCAAATTATTGAAAGGAAAAACAAAACTTTTCAATAGGCTACAAGTACTATGATGAAAGAGGAAAATATGTTGAAAGTCTATTGGACAAAAGCTATTCATAATATTATTTACATACTTAACAAAGTTCAAGCTAAAGATAACACAAAGACTCGTTATGAGTTATGTGTCATGTCCCTTTTTTATTTTTCTAAAAATAACAAGTTACTATTTTTAGTAAGTCGGTTATCCAAAAATAGTAAGCCAATACTTATGAATAAACCAAAAAAGTTTATATTTCAAATTGATTGGGGGAATATGACTTAATGATAAAAATTAAATATTGTTGCAAGGTTGTTAATTTCCCCAAAGTGCCATTGGTTTTTTTGGAAAATCATATTTGTTTAAAAAGGAAGATTTAATGGCTTTTGATGATAGTTGTCATAAAAGCAAATATTTTTGGGAAATGGCTAATTTCATGGAGGTCATTTGGAAAAGGAGTTATAAAATCATGAAAATCAATATTCATTCCATTTTGGCATGGATTTTTGGCACCCAAGAAGCTTCATGAAGAAGGCAACACATTTAAAATGTAATTTCTTGCTTTTTGGATTCATTCTTGCATATTTTCCTTCACGGGTTTTTTTGTTTTTTCTAAGGCTAGAAACTAGAGAAGAAATAATCTGAGGCTGGTACACCAAGAAGATTGAGGCTTGAAGGTAGTGGTTCTAATAGTCTCCATGAGTAGTTTCACACAAAAATTTCCAATGTGTTGAACAGTTGAAGTTTATTCCAGAATTTGGTATTTTGTTTGCAGGTTGAAGTGTGATATTTGGGGTTTGAGTGATTTATTTGTTTTAGGTGTTAATTACCAATTTTTGGACATGTTTTTTCTGATATTTCATAGTATTTGATGTTATTCTATCATAATAAATCTTGGTGTGGAGTTTGGAGAGTTTCCCTCCAATTTGGGTAAAGTTTAGTGTGTGTTTGGGCTTCATATTTTCTCTTTGTTTTGAGAAAAGTTGCAGCAGTTGTATATTACTGTTAGAGTTGTATGAGACAACAATAATAATGTATTCACATGTTAAAAATTAGTAAAATACACTCTCTTTGGGTCACTTCAAGTTTCTGGTTATTTAATGGTATTTTTGAAGCAATTTCTTGGATACACAATTTCTTAAATCTAATTTAAATGCATACAAGTTGTGGGTATTCTTATTTGATATAAATGGCAGCATTTTAATATAAAAAACCATGTTTTTTTTGCAGCAAGGTGTTTCATTTATTAGAAAAATCATTAAAAAAACAAAAATCAAAGTTTATGTTGTAATCGAGTATTTTACTTGATTTCATATTTTGGGATGTTTGAAAAAATCATTGTCGCATAAGGAAAGCTTAGGTGCGGAAAAAACTCTCCTAACATCAAAACCTCAAGGAAGAATGCAGATATGACTTTAAATTTTGTAATTATAGTTCAATAAGATACACATGAAAAGAATTAATAGAAAGGAGAAATGAACACATACACAATTGGACACTAGATTTACATGGGAAAACCATTACGAGAGAAAAACCCACCACACCAAGAAAATCCTCTTTGTATTATAGTAAACAAAATTACATACATAGTACAAACTTCACTTTCTGATGTCAATTTTAGAGCAACAACATTCAGGTAAAAGTACAAAACTATGTCACACTTTCGGCCAAATAAAGTAATCCAACTAGATTACTTTAGGCCAACTCGTATTCGGTCGATAGGGTTTCGGCCAAATCCATGGGGTAGTGGCATGACGCCTACATGTCTCCACCTTTTTGGTCAAGTTGCTTTCGACCAAAACTTTCTCGGCCGAAAATGTGTCAATCGAAAGTATCAAAAAAAAAAAACTAGGCCGACCATTTTGAATGCTTGGGTGAAAGGGTTGAGGAGGAGAGCTTGTTGGTCGAGGTCAACACTGACAGTGACCACATATACCCAGGTTTCATCTGGGCTCATTTGTTGGATTGTTTTATTTGTGTTCTGTGTGTTCTGTCTCATTTTGGAGATTTATTTGATGTATTTTAGGTTAGGGTTTCATTGAAATGTGAAAATAAATTTTTCTCAGCGATTTTATTGGTAGAAATATATAAACGTTTGTGTTTTTTGTGATAATGATGAAGGAAATACATAGGTTTGGTTGTGATGTTTGGAACATTATTAGATTTTGATGTCTAAATAGTTTCCTCTAGTGTTCTAATAATTTGGGGTTTTGTGAGAAAAGTGACCTAATTGTCAAATTCATAAGCTCAGTCATAAAGCACACAAAATCACCACTTCCATGAGATTTACTTAATGGAAAAAATATCATGGAAAAAGACAATATACTTAACATGGGAGAAGTGAGGGTCTACCTCAACTGATCCAAACATTATCATACTTAGATTTAACCATGTTAGTCCTCTTCATAGACTGGTTTTAACTTGTAAATCAAAAGAAATAGAGCTCTAACATTCTATACATAGATTACTTAAAAATAAAAATCCCATTACAGATATGCAGAATTTATAGAAGGTGTTTGAATGTATATTGAGCAATCATAACCACTTCAAATCTTGGTCAAACTCAGAAACAAAGCACATAGAAATACCATTTTCATGAGATTTTAGTCAAACACACATCTTGACCAATAAGCCCTCGAATACTCTGAGAAGAGAAGTCATCAGAGAGAAGGCAAGTGCAAATAATGAAATTGGTTTCCAACCTGCTATTTTATCTGTTTACGCTTTAGAATATATCTATTTTATCTGTTTGATTTTCTAAAATATTTGGGCTTCAAAACATACCAATTTTACTCATTGGCTATGCTTTGGACTATCACCACTATTAAGTATGAGTTGATGATCAAAGAGATTCCCTATTAGTGTGAAATTCAAACCACTTATCATTTCTTGCAACAGAAAAATTCAAAAACATGCAACTAGAAACTTTCAAGAGCAAAGTGCCAATCCTTGAAAATCCTAATAACCATCAAAAATGACCTAGACATGAACATATAGCATGATCTAATTAAGAATGAAAATAGATTAAAGATGAAAGTGAAATAAGATGTTTATACTTCATTGTATATACACATCTTGTTAGAACACAACGTATAAACTATATTGACTATAAGACTGAATAGGCTGGAAATTAATCTCAACAAATCAACAGAAGTAAGACTTCTCCATCAACAGTTGCAAATGCTAAAAACTCTTTCCCATAATAGTGGTTATGAAACAATGTTCTAAAATAGAACCTACAAACTATCATAGGCAATGGAGTTATTGTAAGTCAAAAGAAAGAACAAATGAGACAATGCATTCTAGCTCCCAATTTCAAAGACAACCAATCTCCTATGTAGAGGTGCTAGCTCAATCAAATCACACAATTTCAATCAATCATCCCCTAATCTAATTAGTCTCAACTGCTCATAAACAAGGAAACCATTTCTAAAAATAACAAATCTTTGCTTTGCCATAAAGCTATCTATGAATTCCTGTAAAAAATCCATGTATAGCCTCTACATGGTTTTATTTGTTCTAGTTCCCTAAGTAAACTAAACAATGCATCTTACCAAACTTGAAAACAATTTCCCCCTTTATTTGTGTCATATATCTTATCTTTATATCATGAAGAATTATTCTTTCTTTGCATGTCTATGTCTCTAATATACTTTATTTGAATGTATACTAGCTCCAATATCCTTCGTTCTTTTATGCATGGATATCAAGTTCATATTTAATTCTTATTTTGGCACTAATTGTGAGATGTGTGGGGCTCATTATAATTCTTCCCTACCTGAATTGAGACCATTGTAAATAGTTAAGGTAGATCTTTTGATTGCACCAAATATTCTATAAGCATCCAACTCCTTAACCTTTATCTCTATCCTGAGGTCATCTATCTTCAAGACAAAAACCCGATTGGCTCATAGCTGAAATGATATATCCTTCATCTACTCATCAAATTACATTGAAAAGTTACATGATAGCATTTGCTGGCTTGTTGATTTCCACTATAAAACCACTTCTTTTATATTTTCAAACAAATGGATGATAGAATCTATTGGTCCATTAGATTTATTTGTATGATCACATTAAAATATTGTACATCTAAACTCTTGGCCTCATTTACATGTCCCAAATTAGTTTCCTTATCTTCATGATGAGAGGCCTTTGTTCTCAACAATCACTATTACTTGATGGTTGCAACAATTTGACTTGGTCTTTCATTGCATTTATCCCAACCATTAGTACTTCTTTCAAAGCATCATCTTGAGAATTTAAACTTGCAAAATGTGGCATACCAGTTTCTCATGAGTCTACATAGCCTACATTTGAACTTGCAAAATGTGGCATACCAGTTTCTTATAAACTATATTGACTATAAGACTGAATAGGCTGGAAATTAATCTCAACAAATCAACAGAAGTAAGACTTCTCCATCAACAATTGCACATCAATTCTATCAATGTGAATTTCTATAATGAATTCTCGTGTCTTAGTATGATAACTACAATATACACATATACACGTGTCTATGTATGTATGTGTGGACATGTATGTGTATGCACTTGAGTGTACATACATGTACATGTGTATACAATATATATAAATGCATGTGTGTATGTACATACATACATTTTTCCTAAATTTACACTTCTATAAATTCAAAATTCAAAATCCCAAATTTTTAGCTCACCATATGTATGTATACATATATGTATGCACATGCACGCGTACATATATATGTGAATGTGTGTACATGTATACATTCATGTGTACATATTCTATGTACATGTATGTGTACATATACATACATGTACATGTGTACATGTGTATATGTGCATGTATTATATACATATGTGTATGTGTGTATGTATGTAAATTATGTATGTATGTGTATGTGTGTATGCATATATATATATATATATAAATACATGTATGTGTGTATGTACATGTACATGCATATATATGTGTATGTGTGTATGTATGTATGTATTATATATGTATGTGTATGTGCGTATGCATGTATGTATTATATATACATACGTGTACATGTGTGTATGTATGTATGTATGTATATGCATATATATATATGTACATGCACATATATGTGTATGTGTGTATGTATTATATATGTATGTGTATTTGTGTATGCATGTATGTATGCATATATATATATATGTATGTGTGTATGTATGTATGTACTTGAGTATGTACATGTACATAAATATATGTATGTATATGTACACACGTGCATGCATATATATACATATATGTACTTGTGTGTACATGTATGTATATAGACATACATACATATACATACATGTATATATACATGTGTACATACACACATACATACATACATATATATATATATGCATGTACATACACACATACACACACACACACACACACACACACACATATATATATATATACATGTACACACATGCACTCCCACATACATACATGTGTACATACATACATATAGATATATGCACATGTACATATGTATGTATACACACATACACATATATATGCATGTATATACATGTACACATGCACTCCCACATACATACATGTGCACATACATACATACACATAAATGTATATATATGTACATACAAAAATGTATTGAAAGTCTCAGATTTGGAGTTGTCAAATTTAGATTATGTTATCTAAGTTGTTGCAAAAGGTGAACTATTGAGTTAAGTTCATTGAAGAAGAAAATAAATTATATGATGAAAGAAAAAGATGATATCAAAGTAGATATTGTGCCTACAAAACATGTGTGCAATGTTTATATTTTATTCCTAAGGAATTTATTTCAAAGAATTTTAACTTTATTACTTTAATATGTTTTAAGTTAGATCGAAAAATTAAGGAAATCTTAACCTTTTTATTTAGTGTTTGATTTAAAAAATAATTGATTACAAAGAAAGGCTAGATATATATGTGACCAATTGTAATGAAGAGTATTTTTTTATTTTGATCAAAATTTTAGTATAGAGTGGTTGAAATGATAAATATATTTTTTCCATATTTATTCTTGGTTGCATATTACATGCATCTATGATTTAATAGGCTCACATAGAGATATGTATAAAGTTTGAACTAGATCTCATTAGATACATTTAAATAAAACAAATAAGGGTTATCATGTCCATAGTTAAAGTATTTATTGATGCGAGATTGGATGAATTTTTTGATGAATCTTAAGTAGTTCATGGATTGTTTGAGATAAGTTCAAGTAAATTATGTTTTCTAGAACTTTTGACTTGATCTAAGGAAGTGCATACTTAATGTCTAAGGTGATTTTTACGAGTGTTTTTTGACCTTGTGTTTAAAACTACATGCAAGGCTTGTGGAAACATGTTGAAGAGTGTTGGGATCTATTTAGGTCATAATTAAGGAGTTATGTAGATCGCCTTTCATTCCTATCCACCGTGAGAATGTTTAGGTGCCAACCTATTTCGAATTTGAATGTCTAACGACTAGTGGCCAACATTGGAGAAATTTTTTAAGGTAGAACTTGGTATAAATATGTATGGTGTTGATGCAAGATAATTCATGAAAGAGTAAGAAGCAACATAGATGTGAGATTGTTGCAAGTGATATGTGTGATGTGAAATTAAGCAGAGCAGTGCAAACTTCATGTTAGGGTTCTTGAAGGCATTGAGTTGAAGGAATTTGATATCTTTCATGTGAGACTACGGAAGTGTGTGAGCAATTGTGGTGGACTCCTTGTTGCATTAAGAATTTTTTTCTCTATGTAACTTTCTTCTTCTGTCTTCTTCTTTTCTTTCTATGGAAGTGAACCCTGGCTCTGAGCCTTTTTGGATAGTGTGTCCTTGGCAATGAGCCCCTTTGTATTGGTTTTTCTATTACTTATATTATGTGCTAATCCTCACTATGGTTTTTCCCTTATTGAGTTTTCCACGTAAATATGGTGTGCTCATGTGTATGGTGTTGTGATTTTAGTTTATGTTATCTACTTTGCATGATTAATCAATGTACTAGAATAAGGGCTCAATGAATGTTTATGAATTTGATTACTATTGTTGATTTTTTAAGGTTTAATTTGCTACAACTTATTCACCCCCCCTTTCAGTTGTCTTGTTCATTTCAACATAGATTATTATTTGTAATGGATTGTTTTAATCTAGACATTGATTAGGAATTCCTAGATATCCAAAAGAAGGTAAATATCCTCCTATAACTCATGGTGAAGGAGTTATATGATGCTACAGTTGATATTGATCTAGGTGGTAAACTTTAGCCAAGCTATCAAATTCTTGATCAATGTACACTATTTTTAGAAACAAAGTTCCTAAATGGTCTAGAACTATCAAATACAATTATAGTTCTACCTATTTTTCCACAACATAAGGATCTTGTAATCTTTTATACATTCTTTAAAACCTTATGTTGAATGAAGGTAATGGTCCATTAGGCTCTTTTCGGTAGGTGGAAAATTGATGATACAAAATTGCTAGGTCCACATAGACTTAGAGTTAATTAATGAAGGCATCCCCTAAATACTTCCAGTAGCTAATGGATTTGACTAGAAATATCGAATACTAGTTGTAAGCCATATCTCTGAGTAAGGAAACAACCTACATACTACATCTTGGTGTTGGCTTTTACTCCTACATCTTTGAATACATGTATATGTTATTTTGCACTTTGGACTCTCCATGGATGTATTTTTGGAAGAATCCTTCTAGGTTCTTTGGAATTTCATAAAAACACCTAGGATGGCTCCTATGGGTGATTGTTTTATCATAAATAAATACATTTGTGGCGATGAATTGGATAGCTCGATAGGGGTGATAATATCAGTGAGGTTTCTAAAGATACTATTATCTTTCAACAATTCATTATAGGTCTAGTAGGTAACCTTAACTTGAAGAATGATCCTTTACAAGGGGTGGATCTAAGTACTCATTCCAACCTATCAGGAAAAGTGGAACCCATACTCTATTTTGTGTTTTCAAAAGGAACCTCCTTCTAGTTCCAATTCTATTGATGGCCAAATTAGCAATTTCAACAAAGTAAAAAATAATATCTCTCATCTCTCTTAAAAAAAAATCAACTATGAGATCAATTATCTTTCATGTTCTTAGAAGTTGGATGACAAATATGTTGTCCTACAAAGTGGTCTATATGGTTGCAATTATAAGGAGCCTATTAGTATTCTATCATAAATTGACATATTTTTACTATTTAATCCTATCTAACAATGATTCAAATAAATATCAAAAGATATAACAAGACATGCAAGAGAGAGAGAGAGAATTTATATGAGTTAGATTAACAAGATTCATTATTCTTCAAAAAAATAATTTTCAAAAATCTATAAAATTAAAAATAGTGTATTATAAATAGTTATATCTATTCCCAGTGCTAAATTTAAGAGGCATGTTTCATTTCATTCATTAAAACCCATTACAAATCACTTTACCTATTTGTAAAATTATAAATCATAGATAATTTAAAAGAATACCATTCAAATGTGAGAGCACAATCCAAAGATGATCAAATTTGGCTAATTTTATTGAATTTATGGCTCAACAACTTTATATATCTAGAATAACGTCATTGGTGTAGAGATACAAGTTTCTTTAAACTAATTCTTCATGAAGAATAGAATGATGAAATGCAGTAAAAATAGAAAATTCTAGAAAAGCCTCTTTTATTAGAACATAAGTCTAATCTTCAACCTCTGGACCCTAACAATGAGAGGAAAATTACAATATATAGATAATAAAGAATAAAATGTTCATCCAAAAGAGACATGTAGTACATGCATTTTTCTTACCTTGTAGATCCAAAAATTCAAGAAGTTCCAAAACTAAACTTTAATTGTGTGGGATAAAACTGATTTTCCAAGAAATAGATGCTAGTTCAGTGATGTGATCACCAGTTAATTACAGTTTCAAAATTGTGCCCCCTATTTTAGGAGACAAGTCACCAAAACAATATTTTCCATGTTTGATGAATAAAAATAGAATATTCTCCTTTAAAAATATTAAAAATTATATATTTTGTTGTTTCTCATACTCCTCAAATCCAACTAATACATGAGTAATTACCTCCATATCTGGGCCATCCATCCATTCTAATCTAAATTTAGCCTTTTCAAAAATAAGAGTGGTTGCAGCTATACACCTCTCAAACTATTTTATGTCATTCTTGACCCACACGATATTAACTTTAATATTAATTAGCTTATCCAAAATATATCCTCTTCCCCATTTTTAGAATTGATCTTCTTTTCTATTTTTTCTTTTCGGATCTCTTTAATAGCCTAAAGAGTGTCTAACCTATGAGTGTTGGGTTGTAGGAGATTAAGGCTAATGATAGTGACAATGAAGCTTTCAAAACAAGAATAATCTTCATACAAGTCCTTGTGCAACTTGAGAAAACATAATTTGTTCTTTGCTATGAGCACCATTATGAAATATATAATTTATTAATACATTTTCTTATAAAACTGATATCTTCATCTCCCAACATTATAGCTTTCTTCAATTCCTCTGCATTTATCTTATTATGTTCTTGGATAATCTTTAGATCTACCTGATTTTTTTCATATTCATCTCTTAGACTATCTATATATTTTTACAATTTCCCTTCTAAGGTGAAAGCCTTTTCATATTGCTAATCTAGATACAAAAATTTCTTTCATCTCTTTTTTTCAATTTCTCAACCCATCAATCAAAATTTTGAGATTTCTTCTTCATTTCACTAAGTTCTTCTACCTCCCTTTTGGTCATTAATACTCAAGCTTCCAATGAAGTGGATTTATTTAGTGCAAGGTAAGCCAGACCTTTGACGAATACCCTCATTTTCTCTATTTGAGCCTTAAGCTCATCTTTTGTCTACTTGTCCTTGATTATTCGATCCTTGACTTAATCTACAATCAAATCCAAGCATGTAATTTTTCCTCTCCTTATTTTTTTTCCCAAATTGATGGTGGGCATCTGATAGTCAGATACTTTCAATTCTATTTCATTCTTACTAGCTAGTGGGAGGAAACTTTTACAATCATCTCCCCAACTTTATTCATTCTAGTGGAATGGAGGGTCATTAGTTTCTTCTTTGGTTTAGTCTTCTCCACTTCAATCACCATATCTTTCAAACTTGATGGTTGGAACACCACTTGATAACTCATTTCGAGATTCAATTTTAGCCAAGTAGGAGCTTCTAAAGAGGTAGATACTTGTGTTTCTTCTACTGGAGTCTCCTTGAGTTGATCTTTTACTACCTCTTCTGTATCATTTGTCTATAAAGAGGATTCATTATCTTTCTTAGCTTTCCTATATACACTATCTATAAGATCTTATTGTTCCTCAACCATTAATACATTTTCCTCATGTTTCTATTTCTCTTCCTCGGGCTTATGTAACTCCTCTTGGAGTTCATGTTTTTCTAGACCTTGATCATCATGTGTCTCAAAATCTATTTCATCCACTACCCTCTACTTCTCAGATTAAGTACATTTGGGTGATTTAGGTGTTACATTCACTTGATCACTCTATCATTCCTCTTGTTCTTTTAGTAGCTCTTTTGTTTCAAGATACATTAGGGATGGGATATCTGATATGTCCACCATATCTATTATTGTTGTGTTTGTTACAACATTTTAAATTGGTTGTGTGGACATTGTGGTATCCTTGGTAAGTTTGGTCAGTGTGGTATCTTTGGTGGGAGAATCTTTAGCAATGGGCATTAATCCATTTCATGAGACCACCCATGAACTTACACATTTATAGGTAACTTTTGCAAGCTTCAAGGCTTCTACTACCTTTTCCAAGATGGGTTCAATCTTTGTAACATTCTGGTAGATGCCTTTCCTCTCCTTTTTAACCTCTTATAACCAATGGGTATTGATAAGGAGCTTCCTTTTGTGGTCAACTACTTCTTCCTCTTTAGAAGGCCTTATTTACCCTTGAAGCTTTTCATACTCAACTCTACCCATATATTTCTTCTAGATAAGACAATTTTTGATAATAGATTGATGGATGGCTCTTCCCTTTTCAACCAATCAATGGGGTCTAGAGTCTTGGTGTCTACTTATCTAATATAATATATTGGGTCTAATGTCTTCCCATAATCAGATAAACCTTCAGTTATATCATCTCTAATGTAAAATTCCATCATTTTGAAGATGGTAAGTTTATCATAGATTCTCTTCTCTACCTTGAAATCATCTTGAAGATTTGCCTAAAATTCTTCAATGTTGGGCTTATGAAATGAGAACATAAAAGAACTAAGGGTCTTTATTTTTCCTTTAGGATCAAAATTTTCCCTCAAAATATACAATTTGAAATTGAGGACTTGTATTTCCTGTATGGCTATCTTGGTAGCTACAATATATGGGCATGAATAGTAACCCAAGTAGAAAGGGCAATTTATCTCTACCTTGTGTTTACCTAGAAACTTTAAGTGTACCTTCATCACCTATCTTAGGAATTCAATCAAAATGAACCTATGATTATAGTACTTTCATAGAAAAAATGGTGCCCTATCAAAGGAAAAAATCATGATATATGTGGACTTGGGAAATTAGATAAACCATTGAACTCATTCTTTTACCAAGGTTATAGCCTCCTTGGTCATTCTAAAACCTACATCTCCTATAAACTATCTCATCGCAAGGTACAAAAAGGCATCATTTACCCTTTTAAAGTTCTTTTCAACTTCTTTTAGTTCTAATTGGGAATAAATATCTAAAATATTGCATTGTCCTAAGGCTTCCCCTCTAGTACCCTTAGTAGTTAGTCCCAGGAAGTTGCCCACTCTAGCTTCTAGATAGACCATGCAGGTATACATAAAGAATTTATTGGTGTCTATGACAATAGTTATTTGTGCATGAATTATATCTAATACAATATATCCCTAGTCCAAGAACACTTCTCCCATGAGAATAATATTGATAAATTGGAACATCAAGATTTTATAAGTCTTGGATTCTTCTTTTCCCAAGGCTCGAGAAAATCAAGTGATAATGTCTCCAATTTCCAAGTAGAAATATAATCATACTATTTTTTATGCTATTTTTCCACTGACTTCCTCTCTGACCTTAGTCATTTCTTATTTAAATTTCTAAGGTCTCTATTGATATCCTTTTGATATTCTATAATGGCCTCTACTTTCATAGTCATCTTCAAGTTGGACTTTGGAGGAAGATCAAACATAGATCTGATCATGGGGGTGCAAGATCAATAATTTTAGTTCCCCATGGATCATAACATTTTCTTTGAGTGGGATTGTATGTTGTTACAAGCATAATTTTTGGGCATTGCACTGCCACTGGAAACAAAGCTACATGAGCTAGCTCTGAGCTGGCTATCTTTTGAGATTTAGGGAAGCATCTATGGAGAAGGTCTCTTCTTTAAATGCCTCCATATTTATATTCCCAAGTTTTGTGCTTGTGATCTTCATAACTTCGAAGGTGAACTTAGAAACACTAGGGATTCCTTGAAATTTATACTTCATTATTAGAGGAAATTTTTTAGCCTTTGTCCTCTTACTCTTTTTTTCTCCCCTTCCCTCTCTAGATACCACCTCTACACCTAAATCCTCACTTAAATAAAAAGTTTAGATAACCTAAAATGAAGAGGAAATAAGGTGTGTAAGAATTATTTGAAAAATATATGGTAGAACTTGGCTCATAAAGAAATTCAAAACTTGGTTCAATAGGGTTTTGAAACCTCACGAGGATCCTGATATTCTTCCCTAATTTGAGATAGTGCTGGGAGTTAGAACAAAAAAATTGATTTAGGAACTTTCCTTGAAATTTTTGATTGATACTTAAAACCTTGATAGGATAGATCCTTCATCGAGTGGGAATTGATACTAGGTTTGGCTTTTAGATTTGGACTCTTTTCAAAAATATCCAATTAGGAATCACAACCCTGAAAGAACCTTACCCCTTCAGAGATCAAGGTCTGAAATGGACACTAGACCCTAGTATTGGCATGCTTATTCAGGTTTTGAAAACTTAAAAAATCTCTTCATTTATCATCGTCTGATTAGGACTTAAAGTCCCAAATAGAACTTGGTATGTTAACTAGTTATGGGGATGCATATTACTTTTTGGATATTTCTCACTATGGTTTGATCAAGATTTAGAATCTGAAATGGACCTTATGGATATACCTTTGAGGATTTTAAAAATTGAAGGACTATGGGTACTCAAGAGCACACTCCAAGGAGCATAGGGAATGCTTGTCAAGAACTGGGACATGGAACAAACATAGGTCCTAATATCAAAATATCCCATTAAAGATAACAATCTCAAACAGACCTAGATTGTGGGGATCAAGATGGAAAAGAGATCTCAAACCAAGGCTTATTTGAGGTGATATCTATCAAGGTTTTCCAAACCCAAATTTAAATCAAGTATAAAAATTAGAACATACAATTATTTGAAAACCCTACGAGGGAATCTCATGGGAAAAAGGAGTCACCAAGGGCTTAGTCAAAATAGGGAAAAAATATGGCATGCCAAGGATGGAAATCCTAACCAAAAAGCTAGGGAAAAACTAATCGCAAACCCCAAATACAACTAACCCTCAAATGAGGACTAAATTTGGAGCAGAAAACTAGGTCCCAAATGGGACAAATGAACCAACAACTGACATAAAAACATAAATCAAAAACAAAAAACCAAAACCAAAATGAGATAAAACAACATACAAGTAAACCAAACAAAACACAAGTAGCAGAAAACAATAAATTGAGGAAAAACCAACCTAGAAACCTACAAGAGAGGAAAATATGAATAAAATTGATGCAAGAACACCTAAATCCTCCTTCAAACATAGCTTTGGCTCTAATCACAATTACCTTTGAAATTAATTTTCAAGAATGAGTGTATTTGGAAATTGAAAGTATTTAAATGGCATCTACACATGTACAAACCTATCATACATTAATGTGGTAGGTGGTCAAGAATTCAACACAAAAAAGAACTTTGGGACAAAATTCTGAAGTGTATGTCCTTTAATTGGGGTTCTAAACTCTGATCAAATCTAGGGAGAGAAAACACAAGAAAAAAATAGGAATGTGTGAGGGAAGGAAAGGGAAATAGATTTGGACCTGATGTAGATCAGGGGGGACTTCACTCAAACCAACACAGAATCACTTGATTACAACAAGCCTTTAATCCTTCAAACCATATCTAGGGTGATTTCTCACGCAAACACACAATCACCATTATAGGTCTGCAGACCCAATTTTCCTAACTTATCTTGGAAACTTCTTGTCAAACCCTTAATCAATTAGTCATTTCAAGCACCCATTTCAAACATATTTAACATACCACAAAACTTCATAGGACTCTTTTGGACCAACACCTACAAAACTAAACAACGACATTGTCCTAGACCTCAATCAGGTTAATTTTACAAATCAAGTTCCTTTTGAACAACCCACAAACCCAAATTTACTATGGATAGTCAACAAATATGCCTCAAATGACCTGAAACCCCTACTTCCACAACTTAACTCACCTTTCCAAAACCTCCAACATGCCTCAAATGACCTAAAAAAACTTAAAACACCTTCAAAATCTGCTACCCCTAAGTTTTACAACCTTTTCCAACCTGAAACCTCCAAATTTCACTCAAATTACACACATTTCACCACTAGGGAATCATTCCCAACCTCACAAATGACCTTCCTTGCTCCAAAAATCAACTCTGACACCTAATACCATCCTAATGGACTCATTCTAATGAGCCATAGTTTACACAATAGGTGGAATGAGTCAAAAATACATTTTATGTCTTCAAAACCCTTGAAAATGGAGTTTTTAGACCCGCCTACAGAAAATCAACCAACAAACAGTCAAAGTTCAATAGTTTTCAATCCCACAAAATCCAAAATGGTCTTAATATGTTTCTCAACTAAAAAAAATCCACTTCTAGCCCTAAACGTCTTATACGGGAAAGTTATTTAGCCTACAACAAAAAAATATGAAAGGAAACACAAAATTTTAAAGGAAATAGTGCACTTTATTGAGTTTCTTTCACAAAATCATCAACACCAAGCTTGCTTCAAAGTTTACAACAATATTTAAGCACTTTCCCACCAACCTCAACTATTCAAAACTAGCTCCTAACCTACTTGATGTAACGCCCCGTCATGCAAACCCCAAAGGACAACTAATGCGATATTTACCACACTTTTTTTTAACATACACGAGATGCTCATCACGTTATGACATAAAATTTATTTAATTAAATCCACTAACACTTACGTCCCTTGGGGAACATGAGGAGACATGATGAAACTTAAATCCATACACGATGATAAAGAATGAAATCCAAAATATAATCCATGGCCAAGTGTATAATTACAACACATACATTAAAATTCATCAATAAGAATCCAACCACTTAAGTAACCACAACACAAAAGATTTACATTAACAACATAAGAACTCAATGGGCCATATTCCATAGATACAACACATCACATAACATCTACCATGGATCAATATCCACACAAGGTACACCAAAAGTACAACAATACATTACATCCCTTTCATTACATTACAAAGTTCAAGTATTACAATGATACAAAGGTGTTTCCCAACATGAACCAAAACCATACAATAAGATAGAATAATAAATCAGAGTAGCTCAATACAAAGTATCATGGTTGACTCCAAGTTGGAAACAATTTTGGAGTCATCGCAAGTAGTACAAATCAGCACCTCTGAATCCTCGACTGGGGACCCATTGGGGTGCTTAGCACGTTCCACCTAACCACATGGGTCCAAAGACCCACCCCCCGTGCTAAGGAGCTAACAAGAAAGAATCCTCAGCCAAGATCATCCAAACAGAGAGCCACAAGACTCAACGTCATAGAAGAGTAACAAGAAACACAAGGATAATCACAACATCAATAACCATGACCAGAAACATGACATCCAAACATGACATCAATAAATCACTTCATAACAGTGATAAACCACTTCAAAAAACATAGCAGCAATAAATCATATATCATAACATCAATAAATCGCTATAACAACAATAAACCATTTTGAAATCATAACAACAATAAATCATTTCTGAAACATAACAATAAATCACTTTCGAAATATTACAACAATGAGTCACAAAAAATATCATCAATAAATCTCAAGTCATAATATCAATAGACTACTTCTAGATGCTTGCAAAGATAACAAATCATAAGGGGTACTAGGGGAGAGTGTCATCGCATAGTCATACATGGGTTATCTTGGCCCTTCCTCCAGACATTGGCTTCTCCAAGCCGCCTGAGGCGCTGCCCCCCATCTATGGTTATCTTGGCTCTTCCTCCTACCTGAGGTGTCGGGCCCATAGGGTGACTCATACAGATCTGTTAACCTCTCATGAGGATGAGGTAATGACCTTTCCAACCATGGCCTTCTCAGTGCACCATTAGTTTTTGGGAGGCCTAATGAATAGACGAGGCATCCATATTTATCTTATTAATATTATTACTACCCAACCCCCTAAATTTTTTAATTAAGTTTTCACATTTTACTCTAACTCTTGTGTGGGTTATCCTAGCTCTTCCTCCTACCTGAGGCCCTGACCCCCACAAAGAGCCACTCTCCCTAAAGACCCAAAACATAAACCAAAAACCAAGGGCTTGTACCAATGCTTACAAAGCACTGAAACTCAAAACTGAAACACACACGAGGCATATACCATCTCGCCAATATACATAAACATAGTTACTCAAAGAATCAGGTACAACCCATACATAAATTCAAGATCATAATAACGATTGAAATCCTGGCAAGAACCAAATCAATGAAGAATCAATATAAAGCAAGGTTACCCTTGTCTCTAGAAGGCTAAATAAAATGAAGCAATAAGCTTTCAACATAAAACTTCAACATATAAAAATTTCCAACACAACTTCAATGAATAAAGGCTCCTCAAATCAAGGAAAATCGAAAAGGAATACACATCGAAAGGATCCATCAAAATCATCCATAAATCTGACACAAACACAATGGAATAAAATCACTTCAGAACCAAGCAATCTCATCAAACTAAAATATCAAATTATCCCTTAAATGTATGTATACACTTAATGCACAACCACTATAGAACAATAAACATTCCAATACAATTTATCCATTCATTCAATAAAAGTAATTTAAAAATAGCTAAATAAGTTAATTGAACATGTTTCTTAAATAATCCAACAATTACTTAAAACCATCTTTTATGTTCTACTAAGCACCCAGAGCAAAAAAATTCTAAAGTATATTTAAAGTCATCAATACATTCTTCTAAAATTAAGTTATTAGGAAGCATTTCAATAATTAAATGCATTCTATTTAACTATCAAAATAAAATAAAATCATTAATTGAAAGACTCTAAGCTATCCAAAAGTATATTTATACATAGAAATTTTTCCTAAGGACTCCAATCTCACAAGAGTTTTCAACATTTTATTTTAGATAATGAACTATCTTATTACCTTCCATAAAATCTTAAACCTACCAAAATAAATTTTTCCTCTAGTCATTTAATTATCATAATCTCTTTTTTCTTTCCTATTTAAATCTACCATTTCTTTTAGCTATAAAAATAATATAGGAAAATAATAAACAATGGGGATTAGGTCAACACAACTATTTACTCATTCATAACTAAACCATTCACAATTTTTACTACATTATAAATATTTGCCCATTACGAAGTAATTAAGGATTTATATAAATAACCCAAGCATATACTATCAAAATGGATTCTACTTATATCTTAAATCATACTATATATAGACATAACTTTATAATTAAGATACATGGGTATGTGCAGGATCATGATGGGCCAAAAAGTGGCAATATGATGGCTATGTGGCTAATAATTTTTTTTTTACCTAAAATTGATGAAACGAAAAGAGTTTTTAAAGGAGATTCTCAGCTTTCTACCAATATAAATTATGTTTTACTTTGAATTTAATAAGTAATTATTATGCATTTTCTATTGAAATTACAACTAACGTCTTAATTGATAGACTGATTAAAAAAAATCTATAGCTTTCAAATGGTATTACATTTTTTTAATCCAAAACATGCATCACATTCTATCCTTCGCATATTATAGGATTAAAAAAAGAAAAATTGAATTTCGTGAAGTTTTGACCAAGTTAAGGTGGTCAGACATACGAGTTTTTTATACTTTTTAAAAGTTGTAATAAAAATTCATAATTAATTGTTTACATGGAAAAAAATTAAAAAAAATATGCATCACATCTAGGCATGAGTCCTCTACTTATATCTAAAATATTATAAAAAAAATTATCATTTTATTGTGGTTAGGGCGGTCAGACAGACACCTACTTCTTATTTTTTCCCTAAAATTTAAGTACTATTGCATTGAAATTTCAAATTTTCACCAAATATATATATATATTTTTAAACAAACCTAGTAGTTTAGAAACTACATTCAATTTGCTACAGATTCTATTCATACATATTTTTGAAATAATATAGATAACTTATTCAAATTTTTATGTCAAGTTGCCTAATTCTGATTTTTCTGATTTTTTTATCACTTAAGGGTCTATTTTTTTTATGATGATCCTGCACATACCCACACTAAGCAACAACAGATATGTATATATCGCTCCTATACATTTATATTTATTTATAGAAAATTTCCTTAAAAAAAAGGATAAGAGCATGGTTTAACTTAAGGCTAAGTTAAGGAAATTTTACTCATCTAACAGAATACACCAATATTCCCTATATTACTATTAAGAATCTATAGAAATATTCTAACTGAACAAGAGGGTTCCTTTAAGGTGTTAAGATTATCATGTACACATATTAAGGAGACATCCAGAGCACTACGGATTATTGATACATTCATATACATAGTATCTCAAGCAATATCCCCACATGAAACTTGGTAACTTAACTATACACATATCGAATCAAACACGAGGTGTATGTATGTATATTTTGAAAGTGTTTTTATCTAATTAAGTTGCAAAGCTAACTAGTGGGTGCATAACCGGGAGTACGTCTATCGGAAAAACACTATTGTGTGGTAATTCTGAAATCGACTTTATCAACGTTCCCAAACCATTATAGAAATGACGTCTAGGGATTTCAAGACGAATAATTTTTAGAGGTAAACATTTGATTTTAAGGTTATCCCACGATCCCTAATGTAACCCACAATGAGGTAAAGCTTACGACGATTGATACGACTTAGAGATCCATGCATGGGTGGTAAGATTATCAAAAGGAGGCATCATCTATCGACCAAACAGTTCAGAGCGCTTCAAGGAATCTAAACATCCATGTAAAACTTAGAGCTCACACTACTACAACATTAAGAATTAGCTATCTCTCAATGACCTCTAAGGTATTGAGTACTTTGGTCTAGGGGTTATTTCTAATGGTAAGCTGAGAGCAAGCACTGTTCTGGCCAAGATAACACCTAAGGTATATGGATTGAAGACATAATGCGCTGAGATGTTTCATTGTACTGAACAAAGGATATGCACAACTTAAGTCTTTTGAACAAAATTTATAAATCTTTATGAAAATCACAGATTGGCATGAGAAAGGTGTGCATGCAAAGGAAATGCGAGGAATGTTGAAAGATATAATTCGTTAGAGGCAACAAACACAAACCAGTGACCACATTGAGGAAAGAAGACTAAGTTCCAACCAAAAAAAAAAAAGAAAAAAACAACACAGGCCGCAAATAAGGAGTGCATGAAGCCATCCACCTGAAAATGAAATCCAACGCTCTTAAGAAAAGCAGTGGTACAATTCAAATAGTGATGAGGTCGATGAAGGCTAGGGAATTCTAAGAGATAGCCTGATATAGTTGAGTTTAATGCCATAAAATGGTGCATTGATTGAAAGATAGAAAGTCTCAAAGGAGAAACATCTCATGGAATGGATTTCACAAGGACATTTCCCCAAAATATTTGAATTACTGGCGCAGCCCTAAACACGTCCATTTTATTATAAGCTTGCAGGTGTTTAGAGTGCACATAGTCCAACTAGTTAGCAAAATTTATAATGCATAAAGTTGATCATTAAATGTGTATACAAGTGCAGAGACTTAAGGAAAGAAAACCTTGAACCAAGTACAGTCTAATGATATAAGTTAATATTCTACATTTCTAAAGTCTGGCTTTGAATATCCCTCAAAACGTACATTCCACAAATAAGGGAGATTGTGTGCAAAAAGAAGTAGCAGGATATGTAGTATTTCAGGAAGATTCGTTCACCAAAATGAGGGCCAAAGTAAGGAATTCTTACCTCTTCATATGGGAAGGTGCTTCGGTCCTTAAGAGATCCCTCGTAGCCGATTCCAACTAAATCATTGCTGCAAGAGGTCTACCCCCCCGTCTTAACCAAGCATGCCACGGCCTCATAAAGTTCATCTAGCCTTCGAGATAACCATATTCCTTCCCCGGCCTTAACGATGTCCTGGTGGTGGTAAACTACAGGGACTCTCGGGAGGTTACATAATTAAGACTGGCTAAGCCTTAAGCAGTGGTGTCAGAGAGAGAGAGAGACCTCCTCCTTGCAGCTTAAGAACCCTCTATATAAAACATTTGCAAGAGGGTTACCCAAACACATTCTACTCTTTCCAGAGAAGAAACCCGTTTTCCCTCTAAAACTCGTTCTCCCCTTTTGCTCCCAAAATCATAATTATTTATTAACCAAGAAAAGCCACTAATTTTGAAACCCCAAAATTAATAAAATCTCCAAAAACCAAAGGTAACGATTCCACAATCTCCCATAAAACCCCCAATTTCCTTTTTGACAATCTCATCAAAATTGTGCATGCACTTGCATGAGTTCCTTTCTATCTTTTATTTTTCTTTCACTTGTTGTCCCTTACCTTTTTTAGATTTAGTATCCTATTTTAATATTTTATTTCCTTATAATTACTTCCCCTATTTTAATTTATTACTAATTTAAAATTTAATGTTGGAAACAACTATCGTTACATTTAATTATACAATTAATTTAGTACCATAATTATCTTTTCTTGTCTTTTCTATTTTTTTTGTTTTAACATCAGTTTGAATTTTATCTTCTAAGTGTGTTTCAAAAATCATCCTTTGTTTGATTTAGAAATCATATTACTTTCCAAGTTCGATTAGTTAAAAATCTAATACTTGTTTATGTTTATTTATTATTTTAATCATTAAAACACTTAACCTCATTAGATAACTAATTAATTAATATCATCTTTTGTAAACCCACTTCCTTTTAGTTATCATTATCTTACATTGCCGTTTGAATCCTTTGTAATTCAATTAATTAGATTAATTCCAAGCTAATCAATATCACTTTATGGTGCGGGAGCACCTAGAACTTGTACTAATTCCTTAAAAAGGCTAATTTGTCCAATTTAAATGTTCAAGTCTAAATTTGTGTGTCAAGGCCATGAAGAGGCTAATTTGAATATAATAAAGTCATAGAATAAATCACTAGGTGGTCACATTTTGTCAAAAAGCTGGGAAGAGTTGTTAAAAAGTAATTATGTAAGC
The DNA here is from genome assembly GCA_007258455.2 of Sequoia sempervirens. Lineage (NCBI taxonomy): Eukaryota > Viridiplantae > Streptophyta > Pinopsida > Cupressales > Cupressaceae > Sequoia > Sequoia sempervirens. The sequence goes on from VDFB02281492.1 coordinate 656,185,877, forward strand.
AAAATCAAGAAAATCAAGCATATTAAGAGGAAATAGGTAGTTTTGAACCAAATGGAAGTCAGCTACTAAAGGGGAAAATGTATTAAAAGCAAGTGTGAGGAGAGGAAAAGGGATCTTCATTGTATTCTTGTAATGAAATTTGAGAAATAAAGGTTTTGTCTTTAAAATTTTTGTGTTTTCCTTCTTTTTCCAGTCCCTGTATGGACTATGTAACTAAGGGTAATTTCTAAGGTTTAGATTAGATCAATCAAATCAATATAAAAAACAAAAACCCAAAGTGATTATAAAGTGCAAAGGAAGTGAAATGTAAAAGAACAAGTATACCTGATAATTGTTGAAGCTTCCATGACTCACCTTCGTAACACCTTCTTACTTGTTGGATATTGCTTTTCCCTCAAATTCGTCATGCGAGAAATCTGCAAATATATTCCTATGTCCTACACCAAGCTTTGAAGGATTTGCATAAAATATCTAAAGCCTATGCCTAAATGCCTATGATTGACAATGTCTATGCCTAAATAATGCTAAGACTTGATTAAATAAAAGACAATAATTGTAATGAGAAGCCTAAGCGTGCAAGTGCAAGAGTGTATAAAGTGAATGCATGTAATCAAAAAGTGAGAGGAAAATGGCATTTTATAGAAAATGCCATTTTGAATGGACGGGTGAGATTGCATTCTGACCAAAACCTAAAATGAAAGGTCCAGATTAAATATGAGAATCCCTAATTAGGGTTAGGGAAAATTCATTAATTGAACGGTCAAGATAATATCTCAGATAATTGGATTGACAGTGGAGAAAAGGTGAGATAATTAATTAGAAAATAAGGATTTTCGAAAATCAAGAAGATAAAGACTACCTAATTTGTGAGATTCGAAAAATCAAGAAGATAAGAGTTGGACTAAAGATCAGATTTGGAAAATCAAGAATCTGCCCGATTACTTGATTTTTGGAAGATTAGTTACTATTTTGAATTAAATTAATTAAAAATAATGATCTTGTGAGACAATAAATAATCTTTTTCAAATTATTTACCAAAATGGACTGACAGTTAAGAATGAGATAACATTTTAAATATTTTAATTTATTTAACATGAGAGGAATATTAATTTTGACAATTAAATAATTAAAGATAATTATTTAATTTAGCAGATAAGATTAATTAATTAAATAAATTAATCAATACATTTAATTATGATAGTTAGTGACATATTAAATAAATAAATAAAATTTATTTACTTAATAATCAAGAAGAAATAAATGACGAAGGGTAATTTATTTAATTAAGGGAAGACTTAAACAATTAATGACATATTTAATAAATAAATAGAATTATTTATTTAATAATGATGAAGAATAAAAGGACATGAATTAATTAAATAATTATGAATTATTTAATCAATAGTCAAATATAGACCAAGGACATAATTAAATGTCATAATTATGCTAGGATGAAAGTGGTAAAAATGAAGCTTGCAGGCCTAGGTCATTTTTAGGTGTCTACATTTGCCCATCTTTGTTATAATGTAGCATGTCGCATTGTGACAAAGAAAATAAGTCAAAAATATGCCCCAGTAAAGGTACAGAGTATCATTGCCCCCTCAAGAAATTCTTCAAATTTTGGGTCGACGACAGAAAAATTTGTAAAGGGTCCCGATAAATCAATTCGATGACCAGAAAAACAATGGCACACTCCGTTTTGAATTCTGAAATGTTTAAAGTAGGTAACAAGGAAGTCAAAGTTGGTCAAATGAGCCTCCAGTAATAACCTCATTTGAGAAATGTCATTTTGACTTTATAAATAGGTTGACAAAGGGGTAAAGAGGAGGTGGCAGAGGATGTGGCGGAGGACGATGATGACGAGGAGAATGCCATGGATGAGGCTGAGAGACTCCTTAGATGGTGGATGGTGGAGGGAGAGGAGGAGATACCCTCCAGTTCAGCATTGCATCAAGATGCCATGATAGATCAGAGGGTGGTTGATTTACAGTGAAGATTAGATGAGAGCATGGCACAGGTCAGGGCACTGCAAGTAGAGCTAGAGGTGGCTCAGGTAGAGCGAGATCAGGTAGTGATCCGCCAGCAGGACTCAGCTCAGTGGTGCACACAGTTCGCAACATTATGCACAGGGCCTATGGGGGACATGGCTCGCGAGTTGGCTAGAGTGAGCATGATATTGGGGTAGTATAAGACATTATACAAGTAGGTAGTGCCACCTGAGCGACAGGATCCTACCTTATCATGGTCATAGATGAGGACAGGCAGTGGCCACAGATTAGGCAGTGCCAGTGGCAGCAAGAGTCACACGAGTGTCGAAGGATCTACCTTGATAGGGCATACATCAGTGCACAGGTCACATCACTCACGCCGGCACACCCTGAGTCACCATTCAGGTCACAGTCATGGGTCGACTAGTTTAGTGCAGAGGTCGGTATAGGTACAGCCACCAGTGATCGATACGTCTACTTCTCAAAGTCAGGCCGTAGTGACATCACAGGTATCTGTTGCCATAGAGATGACGCCTTCCTTTGCAGTTCCGCTAGTGGCACAGGCAGAGGTTGTGACAAGTCTACCTATCGGTTCAGTCCCAGTTTCAGAGTTGTAGCCACCACATTCTTCACCACGAGGGGATGATGAGAGTCTACCCTAGGGGCATTTTGTTATTATGACACACTATGTATAGATTATTGAGCCTACGAGCTCTATTTTTGGGATATCCCATGACTTTATCCTGTGACATTATAGATTTTTGAGATGATACTATATGATGATGCAGTTTTGATGCGGCCTACATGTGTTATGTGATGCTCTTTGATTTAATGTATTATGATATGTATGATGTATGATGTTGATTTATGATGTAGCATGTATGTCTTATGATGCTTATTTATGATTTTGATGCCATGATGATGCAATACTTACTTATGTGAGATGATAATGATAATGATGTGCATAAATTATTTAGTAAAAGATGCAATGTTGATGACAATGTTGATGCAATGTTTGTGATTATGTATATGATTTAATGCTGTGGATGATGTATGTATGGACCTAATGCAATGTTTATATAATCATGTATGCACTTATGTTTTTGGATGTCACAGGATATCATCGTGAGATGGATGAGAGAAGACGACAAGACTGATGAGAGAAGATGACCAGACCGAAGAAGAGGATATGACCAGATCGAAGAAAATACATGTTAATTCCTAGACCAAATCCTTCAAAGCTTTACTGTAGGACTTTAATATTTATTACTCTTAATCATCATTGGGAAAACTATTGTAATGGCCAAGAAACACCATGATATGACATAGATCAAGGTGTGCAAGGTCGTACCATCACGTAAGAAAAGTAGTCACAGACAAGGATGATCATGACTCATACTAAGAGCGTGATTGCCCCAGTGTTTTTGTCATAATCAACCACTAGCAGAAAAAGAAAAAGACAAATCATGAAACGTCGTTGCTTCTCTAAATCTTGTTTCCAGGATATCCTTGAGAAACTAGCAACATGATTGCAAAAATATAAAAATAGAGCCCTTATCATGATACGTCATTATTTTTCTAAATCCCAGAATCAGGACCTCACTGAGAAACTAGTAGTCATGCGTGTCAATTGTCATGATATGTCACTGCTTCTCTAAATCCTGCTTAGTGGGATCTTGCTGAAAAACTAATATCATGATAAAAACTAAAAGACAATTGTCAAGTGTTTGCCAAGTGCGTCTGGATATCCATTGTTCCGATGTCAAGATGTTAGGTTTAATTATGATGAGATGCCCGAGTGTTAAAGCTTTGATGTTGCTCAAACGACAAATGTCTAAATTTTCCAAATTCAGGAAGGACACATCCTAAATAATATGAATGCCAAGAGAATTGATCTCCAAATGCCATGTGATGGTGATGATGACGATGCCTAGGAAGGACACATCTTGAAGCATAAATGACACAGTTGGTTATTCAGAAGGACACATCTAAAAAATACTGATGTCAAGATGAGTGATCCTTAGATGTCAAATGATAGTGACGATGCCTAGGAAGGACACATCCTAAGGCATGAATGACAGAGGTTATCTTTCAGAATGACATGTCTGAAGGTTAACCGAGATTTGACAGTTTGACGACATATGATGGTTTGAGTTGTTTTGACCAAGTTTGACCGAAGTTTGGCTGAGTTTGACCTAGGTTGACTATATGTCGATATTGTCATGATGATATGAGTGACGTGCTAATGAGATTGTCATGCTAAATAAATGAATGTTTTACTTTGTTTTAGGAGTTTTCCCATCTGGAAAATGATTTGTCGTGACCTAAAGACTTTTGATGTGTATGCTAGTGTAGTGCCATGAACCCTAATGGACTGACCTAGTGCGGCCTTGGGGGCTCATTGACAGATGGCCTTGCCTACGTCATACACTTAGAGATCTCGTAGTTCAACATGACCAATGACTTTGTCCAAAGGATAGAAGTTTGAATCATGATTTTATTCTAACAAACCTAAATGGATTGACCTAATGCCTCGGGGACTCAAATGTGAGTCTTGCCTATGTAGCAAATGCACAGAGACAACGTAGTTCAGACAAATGACAAAGACTGATCAACATGACTGACTTTGACAAGAGATGACGATGTGTTTGCGCTCTTCGAGTAGTCTAATGTTTTGTTTGTGGTTTTCTTCATGACGTTTTATGATTTTTGGGTCTTTCTTAGGACATTTTATGATGTTTTTGTCTTTTTTCAGGACATTTTATGATGTTTTTGGTCTTTTTTCAGGACTTTTTACGATCTTTTTGGTCTTTTTTAGGACTTTTACGATGTTTTTGGTCTTTTTACCATTTTATGATTTTTTTGGATTTTGACATTTAAAAGGATCATGACAAATGCATATGACTGATGCCTACACATGAGAATCCAAGGACAAACATGATTGTGCCCCTAGTCAAGTTGAATACCAATTAACAGGTGATGACAACGTTGTTTGACATGGGAAGGACGCATCCTGAAACAACGTGAGGACGATGATGATAATGTGAAGAAAGTACGAAGGTCTACGGTTGGGCCAGGAACGCAGTCAAGTAAAACTCTGGATAATGTGCTTGTATGGATTAGACTCATTGCATTTGGAATGATTTGGTTAGGACTAGATGGGATGATGATTATCCTTAGACCGTTTGACAAGGGAAATCCAAGATAGGTGATAGGCGTGAAAGGATAGGGGTGGCCTTGGTAAAAGATGGGAGACATGAGACTAATGGAATTGTCATATTATTTTCAAGGACTATGTCATATAAGGACAATAAGACTATGACGGTCAATGACATGATGTTTCATGAATTGTGTATGACCGAAGGATAGGCATGTCAAGAGTTTTCCCAAAGCATGATTTATGTGTGCCAGTTTTATGTCAAGACCAAGGTAAGTGGGAAAAATGCGTGGAAATGATAGGGCTTAGATGGACATCAATGTCATGAGGAAGGCATGGGAAAATGAGATGACTTGCCCCCAAGTGTAAAATTCCACATAGATGATTTATTTTACACATGACGCCTATTTGCCAGGTTTTCATTATGGTACTTATCTAGGGTGCCTGTTTGCCAGGTTTTCACCATTAGATGAATTTTTTTCTCTTTACTATTTTCTTGACTTTATTATTTTTTTGGTGTCACCAAGATGCCTGTTTTCTAGGTTTTCATCAGGGTGACGATTTTTTAATTTTTTAATTTTTGATTTTGTGGATAGCCTAGATGCTTTAGATAACCATTGACTATTCTGATTTCATTGACAGTGTCGATGTAGAGACCGGTGCCATGATATGCCAATAATGTCCTATCTGAAGTAGTTGTCTTGTCAGGATCATAGTGCTTGTATACAACTGATCAATGTCATTGTGGTCATTTCTGATACTAGAGTTGGCCTTATCAGAATACACACATCGCAATAGAGTGCCATGAGACTCCTTGTGGTAAAGAGTTGCTGTCTAGATGTGACAGATTTTTGACGTGGCATTTTTGGACTTTAGACGAGATGTAGGATTATGACGAATGATGTTAGACATGGAAAGATTGTTTGGACGTTTGGATGAATGAATTTTTATTTTCCAAACTTGGGATGGTGTTTGGAACCAACAATTTTAGATGCCTTGTTTGATGACCATTTTTAAGGTGGACATTTGTTGTATGGGGGAGTCCTCTTTTCTTGTGGCTCCACATTGTGATTGAATTTTGTATTTGACTTGGTGTTATTTTTTGATTCATCTTTCTTTGGGATCCATTTTAATTTCATTTGTCCACTTGTCCTTTTGTTTGATTCAATGGCCTTTGGAATTTGATTTTGATATTTTGACTTGTAAGACTTTTTTTTTGGTTGGTTCCAAAGGGAAGGTTTATTTATGATGGAATGATGGTTCATGGTGTGGATGGAGGGGCTGTTGGTAGCAATATTATGACAAGGATTTCTCATGGACTCCATTTTGATGTTTGTATCTGACAAAATTGCCCCCAGTATCGAGGAGGTACCACTGACATCGTTTGATTTACTAACTGAGGAATAGCCAAGACCTTGATGTCTGTAATTTTTCTGAAGCTGTATTGGTTCCAGAATTCCTTGCTCGTGTATGCCTAGTCCTTTGCCCATATATTTCATGCTTTGAAAGATTCTATTTGTGATGGGGTATTTGTTATTTTGAAAGCAAGATGCTAACCCATCATTAGGTATGTGGATACTGTCACTTGTAATATTTTCGTCTACAAGAAAGCCTGCTCTGAAAAAGATAGATGACCCTAGCTGATAAAGTATCTTAGCTTCATTGTCTTGTTGGACATATTCTTGACTGATATCTTTGGTCTGATCATGTGACATGTCAGGTTCAAATGATTATGTTGGTGCTTCCAAGGAAATGCCAAAGCCATCATTATGTTTAGTGTCATAGAGTCCAATGATTTTCATATAATTTGATCATATGCAAGCATGTCCAGAGGAATATCATCTATGTGTCCCATGGAGGCAACTGTCTCATTGTGGGAAGTGTCAATAGTCGTGGCCTTTATAAAGTCGGCAAGTGTTTGATCATGAATGGCGTAAAGGTCAAGGAGTGGATCATTTTGGATTTCTTGGTCAATGGTAGGGTCTTGGTTGAAGATGGGGTTGTTGTGGATGATACAGTCAGAAATAGAGTCATTGTCAAGGAGAGGTGTGTTTTGGATGTCATGATTGTCTTGAAGGACTTCATGGATGGACTGAAAGATAGGGTCATGGGATGAACTACCTTGTTCTTGACATGAGGGTGACATTATAAAGTCATGCTTTGGGCTTTCATTTTGACATGTATCCTCAAGTTTATTAAATGGGATTTGACTTTGAGTAATGATAGAATTTTCATGACTAGATGTGGCTTATGAGGGGGTGATTTGAAACATATTAATGAATGAAGGACTAGGAGAAGATGTGGGGACTTGGATGGGACTAGTATGTGAAGGGATAGGAAAGGACATGGGTACTTGCATTGGACTAGTATATAAAGGACTAGGGTATGACATGGAGACTTGGAATGGATATGACTCAGAGTCTCAGACTAGATTAGGATGTGACGGCATAGGATGTGACTGGGGGACTTCGACTGAATATTCCATGGAGTCTTGGGCTGGATTAGTGTAAGGTTGACCAAAATAGGATGTAGAGACTTGGACCGAATCGATATGGTATGATGTAGGGACTTGAAATGAGTTGGTGGATGGTTGATAGGGCATGTAGACATTGACAGGATTGATAGGTGAAATTTGTTGACGTGGTGATTGGACTTGATGATGTGCTTGTTGGATTTGACAAGTGGCCATGAGGTATTGGATTTGAGCTATGAGTTGTTGCATTTGAGGTGACTTATTTCCTTGAAGTTTTTGTATTATGTCATGGACTCTTTGAATTAATTGTTGATTTAAAGGTGATTGGCTTGTTTGAGCTATGTGAAGTATGTGAACTAGCTCTTGTGCTATGTCTTCCAATGTTTTCATGGTGTAAAATGATGTTGATTGGATTAAAGAGATGATGATGATTATGATATGATATGGAATGAAAATATTGTATGATTTGGATGATGTGGCAAGGGTTTATTGGAAGTTTGACTTGGGCACTATCAAACACAATATTTCACATGTAAATGCATGAACACACACACCAAACACAATGATAAATTTGTCTTTGAAGATTAGATGTTATGATTAAGTAAACACTTGAATACACAACAACAAGCCCTATGACTAGTCAAGTGGGGTATGGCCAATTAGGTCTCAAGCTAGTCTGCACAAGGTTGACTATGGATGATTTGAAAGCAAAATCCTGCCACACAGCTGGGAGAAAGGGGTAACTCACCCTTCACCTTCACTTCCCAAGGTATAAAGTTCTTTGGAGCTTAGCCAAGAGTGACAATATTTTAACTCCCAAACAAGTGTATCTTTCGATTCACATTTTGATTGAGGTCGTCTCCAGGGGTGATGAAATCCCCTAGCAGGCCTCCTACGAAGGGTTTGACAAAAGCAAACTACATGAGGTATTTGGATCACACACACACTTGATTCACACTCTCAGTGATTAATTTATTTTTAGAAAATTGAAATGTGTGTAAAGCAATTCAAGCACTTATTTTTTTTAACCCCAAATCAAGATGTGTGATTGAAGACAATGGTTAATTTTAGCCTCGATTTTTTATATGTGATTGAAAACAAGATTTATTTTAAGAGCCCAAATTCAAATGTGTGACAAACAATGATTAAGAGGTGAAAGATTAAACGAGTGCACCTGGAAGTTTTTGCTTTCCAATCTTCTATCTATGACTAATATTTCTGCTACTATAGCTCCTTATGATTACCTACAAGATGAAAAAATGATATTATAATGCAACCATAAAAAAAATAAGCTCATTAGAAAATTGCAATTTCAGATACATGTTTTTGACATAGCCAAATTAGATTTCATTATTTGACAATTTTATTGCTCTGAAAAATGAAAAATAAAAGAAGAGATCCCTATTAATTTTTTGAGAGCTTTCTAGAACTGTAAAGAAGTCAGAAAATTTCCCTGTTTTGCTCTCAGAAACACGGATTTGTGAAAACCATATAGAAAATGAAGATCAAATTTTTTCGCATTGTATTTGACCTCCAAACTAAATCTATAAAACATAGACCCAAATTATAATTTTAAGAGCTTTCTAAAAATGTAAAGAAGTTAGAAAAATTCCATGTTTTTCTCTTAGAAACATGGATTTGTGAAAACCATATAGAAAACAAAGATTGAATTTTTTTGCATTGTATTTGACCTTCAAACTAAATTTGTAAAACATAGACCCCAATTAGAATTTCAAAAGCTTTACAAAAGTATAAAAAATTCTAAAAAAATTTCTGATTTGCGTCCAAAAATGAAATTTTATGAAAAAATATAAAATTATGATAACTCCTACAAAAGTAATGATAACCCATCAATTTTTTTATTGTAGCCTTTTGAGATGATGCAAAAGGCTTTGTGTAAATCTTGTAGAAAAATTCGCAATTGTGTAGAAGATATGAAGAAATTTGTAAAACTTGGAGTTTTGTCCAAAAATTGGCAGATCTGCAACAAAATGTCAATAAAACCTGCAAAATAACAATCTAGATCAAAGGATTCACATCGAGTTCACCAAATGTATCAATGGGTAAATTTCTAGATTAGTTTATCAAATGAATAAAAACAATAAACCCATGGAAAATAATGACGTGCAAAGGAAATATAAACGAAAACACAGTAAATGGAACAATCTCACCCAGTGTCTTCAATCTCCATGGCTGACCTCCATTACACCTTCTAACTTGTTGATTGTGATTGATTTATGCCCTCAGATCGAGTGTGTGAGCAATTTGACTATGCCATTGTCCTATGCAAGTTTTGAAGGATTTAAATATAATTATGCCTATGATTGACAATGTCTATGCCTAAATAATGCTAAAACTTGATTAAATAAAAGACAATAATTGTAATGAGAAGCCTAAGTGTGCAAATGCAAGAGTGTATAAAGTGAATGCATGTAATCAAAAAGTGAGAGGAAAATGGCATTTTATAGAAAATGCCATTTTGAATGGACAGGTGAGATTGCATTCTGACCAAAACCTAAAATGAAAGGTCCAAATTAAATCTAAGAATCCCTAATTAGGGTTAGGGAAATTCATTAATTGAACGGTCAAGATAATATCTCAGATAATTGGATCGACGGTGGAGAAACGGTGAGATAATTAATTAGAAAATAAGGATTTTCAAAAATCAAGAAGATAAAGATTGCCTGATTTGTGAGATTCGAAAAATCAAGAAGATAAGAGTTGGACTGAAGATCAGATTTGGAAAATCAAGAATCTGCTCGATTACTTGATTTTTGGAAGATTCGTTACTATTTTGAATTAAATTAATTAAAAATAATGATCTTGTGAGACAATAAATAATCTTTTTCAGATTATTTACCAAAATGGACTGATAGTTAAGAATGAGATGACATTTTAAATATTTTAATTTATTTAAAATGAGAGGAATATTAATTTTGACAATTAAATAATTAAAGATAATTATTTAATTTAGCAGATAAGATTAATTAATTAAATAAATTAATCAATACATTTAATTATGCCAGTTAGTGACATTAAATAAATAAATAAAATTTATTTACTTAATAATCTAGAAGAAGTAAATGACGAAGGGTAATTAAATAAATTAAGAAATTTATTTAATTAAGGGAAGACTTAGACAATTAATGACGTATTTAATAAATAAATAGAATTATTTATTTAATAATCATGAAGAATAAAAGGACATGAATTAATTAAATAATTATGAATTATCGAATCAATAGTCGAATGTGGACCAAGGACATAATTAAATGTCATAATTATGCTAGGATGAAAGTGGTAAAAATGAAGCTTGCAAGCCTATGTCATTTTTAGGTGTGTACAGACTGTACTAAGTCTAAAGACTATCAACTTGTTATTTCTTTATCACACTGTGAATCTTCCATCAGTTAATAGTGTTTAGACGCAGATTTACATAGTTGATAAGGTTTTGAAAACAATAATTTGTTAAACCCTCAAAATAGGGTTTGAGAGTCTTTTAAAGGCATAAGACTCCATCCCACCGATGTAGAAGTAGCTGGTCGATGGGATGGCTTACAATTAGTGTCTTTTCACTATGTTTAATTTTTTTTTATGGTGACAGGGTAGTAGGAGAAAATTATGCTGGAATATGATGTTGTTTTCAAGTTAAAATCTGTGTTTTCCCTCTTGACAATGGTGGTTTCAAGCATGAGTTGGAAGGAATAATGAGTATAGGGGTTTTGAGATGATTTAAAAAGCAATTTCAGATGTATTAATACATGTTTCAATGATTGGCCAGAGGTCTGGAGGTTTGTAAGTGGCTTATACACAAAACTCTCCCTGTTTTTGTGCTTTTCCACCCTAAAATCAAGGGTTTTGTGGAACAGTCCGTTCCTAAGATTTTCAACCTTGAAACTAATAAAATCCTAAGTTTTGTGGAATTTATAAAGCCTATTTGTGGTTGGATAATGATTTGGAGTAGTGGGAAGATGACTTCATTTGTAAAAAAGGCCTATTTTACTAGCATTTTCCTAGCGGACAGTATAAGAATCTAAGTTTCTGATTGGAAAATCGATGCAAGTGACTGATTATGTTTGTCTCTACCTTGGAAGTGTTGGTAAATTTTATTAAAATCCTTTTTAATGGTTTAGAAGGTTGGATTATGGTTTGGTGTTTGTGAGTAAGGTGTTCCCTATATGCTTTAATGGTGTTTGACTGTTAAGAGTAGGTAACTGGTAAAACAGTGTTGTAAACATGATCCTGGTATTGTTTCAATTAGTATGTTCATGATCATACTATCATGGAATAGAGAAGAGGTATTAAAGGCAGAAGAGGATAAATGGTGGTCTTTTTGTCTTGATGAGGTAGGTTGACTTGGATATGGTGTATATCTTGGTGTCTTGATTATGAAATTGTTGAGCAGATTAATGTTTTGTTTCTATCAAGTATGATGTTGTTGATGGACTGGTAATAAACTGATAACATTGATGCATTGGTTAGTTGACTTGTTTTCTTGTTATGAGATTATTTAATGAATGAATAATGAAGGGAATGGTGACTCTATGGTGTGGTTGGGTGCCTTAATTGCAGGGTAGGAAGATTTGAGAAGTATTCACTAATATTTTGAATTTATTCAATCAAAGTATGAAGATTCTTGTGTCTTGAAGGAATAGTAGCTAGATATTGACATGGAATGAATCTGATAAAGGATTTGGCATAAGTATTTTGTTGCCTTGATGAATATTGTAAAGACAATGAAATGAGTTTGATTCTAATGGAAGTTGATGTTTTCATATTTGATCTTCTCCTGATTCAGTTTGGGATTGATTTCCCTAATGAAATGAGAATTTTTTGAGTTGCTATGATGCTCTACATCACTTTATCTCCTAATTCAAAATCACATAAACAATATAAATTAAGGAACCCAAAGTGACGACACAATTCCATCAAGTGAACTTACTCAATAGCACTTTAACAAATGAAAATGACATGACCACCCAACAAAAAACTTACTTGAATGTCAATGATGACCGAAATGGAGGGGCATTACATTTGACCATTGGCCTTCTACAAAGTTGCATTTTTTTGTACTTTTTTTGCAATTTTTGCATTATTGTTAGACAATATTTTACAAGACTTTACATATTGCAACTTTGAACCCCAAAACCAACTAACACATGACTTATTACATCACAAATTTGTCTAATATGACCTTATTCAATTGAAAAAACTTAAAAACACCTAAAAGCTTAACCAAAATCTCATTTACACAATTTGAGTTTGGGTGCCTCTGCACCATACAACCGGCCTTGAAAATCTTCCAATTCTCTTGGAAATTATGTTGCAACTTGTCCACCACTAAAGACTCCATGCCTCTGAGCTGTAAAAGTTCTTTCACCTTTCCATTGATTCAAATAATGTTGTTGTGCATTGTGCTTTGAACTAATATGCTCATTGCCACCTTGATAGTATCATATCTTTACAAATTGTTTTGTTGACCATTTTCTCATCTTCCCACCATTTGAAATTGATGCAAAAATTTCCTCTATACTTGCAAACAACCCCTGTCCAACTCTATCTCTGACTATCCTCTCTCTTACCCTTGAATCATGCTCAAAGTCATCCAACTATCCTTTACATTCATCTTGTTTCATTCCACTTTTTGTCACCATCACTGTCCCCGAGTTCTCTGCCCTTAAAACCTTTTTTCTATCAAACTTGTACCCCTATGTATCAACAATAGCTAACTACCTTCAATCCTCCTTTGCAGCCAAGGGAAAAATCACTATCCCAATCATAATCTCATCACACTTTCCTAAAAATTCTTGCATCTTCATGGTCAATCCATCCTTTAAATTCTCTTGACTTGCTTTGGTCATCATCTTCTCATGTTTTCCTTTCAACTTTTCTTCACTCTTTAAACCTTCTTTTGGTATCAACACATCATTTTTTTTTCTAACTATTGTCCTACTATCCATATGCCTTCAAGTGGCTGCAAATTCCATTTTCCCTTCTTGTTTACCTTCAACAAGCTTCACAATCTCCTTCTTGCCAAACATGATGACTTGTGTTTCCTTACCCTTTACTCTATCATCCTCCTATAATGGTGCTAGTGTGAAATTAATACCATCCTTTTCAATCTGATATGTGTTATTCCTTTAATCATAAGGTCAGTGTCTATCAAATTTCCATGGTCTTCCAAGTAGCAAATAACAAAAAATCATTGGAAAAACATCACAAAGAACCTTATCTCTATATCCACCAATTTGAAACTTAACTAGAGCTTGTTCACTAACTAAAATGGATTGATCATCAGTCACCCAAGATGCTTTATAAGGATTTTCATGAGGGATCATTTCAAACTTCAACTTATCAACCATTTCACTTGACACCATGTTATCTATATAACTTGAATCTATGACTACCTTAGATACCCTTCCATTGCATTTGTAGGTGGTTATGAAGAATTTTATTCTTTGAGTCATCTCCTTCTCCTTGGATGCTTGAATTATTTGTTTCCTCACCATTAATGACTCCCCAACTTTTGGAGCAACAACTAGATCTAGAGAATTTGTACTTTCACATTCCTCTTCTTGCACTATTTGAGCCCTCTGTTCACTTCTTCTCTCACCACCACTTGATGTAGAACCCATTCCTTTAGTAAACTTGTATGATGGATTCTCAAACTCATTACAATTGTAGAACCTTCCTAAAAATATGTTTGAATTCCTACCACCAAAAAATCTGCCTCTAGAGCTTCTAAATCCACCACGTTGATCAACAATTTGTCCTTGTTCTTTATGTGTATCTCCTTGGCTTTCATTGGATTGACTTGAAGTAGAATATGATCCCCTTCCTCTTGATGTGCTACCTCTACCTCTATTTTTCTTTTATTTTCTTCTTACATTCACTTTTTCTTCTGCCCTTATAGCCATTTGGTAGCACTCTTCAATTGTCTTAGGATTGTGAAAACTCAATTCATCCTAGATGTTAAATATTAGTCCACTAAGATATTTAGCCACATTTTCTACATCATCAACCATATGACCTGATCTTATTCTCAACTTATAAAACTCATTAGTATAAGTCTTAACATCCATTTCCCTTTGTTTTAAATCTTGAAGCTTCTTAGACATCTGAATTGCATAATCACTTAGTAAAAATTTACCTTTCAATTTGGCTACCATCCTATCCCGTGAAACAATTTTGGCCTTACCTTTTCTTATCCTTTAAAATTTTTCATATTCCCACCAAACTAATGCATGCCCCTTCAATTTTTTTTTTCTATCTTCACCTTCTCTTCATCAGGTACATCCTTGCATTCAAAGTAGTTATCTAATGTTGCAATCCAATCTAACAATGCTTCATCATCAAGATTACCATCATACATAGGAAAATAAAATTTTACCTTTATTTTGTTTCCATTTACTACCTTTAGTAGTCTTTCCATATTTTTCTCTTCAGGATCTAACTCTTCTTCCACATCTTCTTCGTCTTCAGTGTCACTTTCATCACCAAGAACCATACCTCTCTTTTCACCTATTTCTGCACTTTCCAATCTCACAACCACCATATTTTATAGTTCCTTCAACTTTATAATCTCCCTCTTAGTCTTCTCTAACATCTCTTGCATTTTCCTAGCCATATTATTACCCTTGGGAGGTATCTTGACTCTTTAACTTCTACCTTTCACAGCTTCAACCTACAACACTCCAAATCAACAGATCACAAACCTATTCTCTGATACCAATTGATGTAGAGAAGGGAGATCTTCAATAAAAACAACAAAAAATAACTTGATTACAACAATCCATTAATCCTCCAAACCCTATCTAGGGTGATTTCTCACACAAACACACAATCACCGTTGTAGGTCTAGAGACCCAATTTTCCTAAATTATCTTGCAAACTTCTTGTCAAACTCTTAATCCATTAGCCATTTCAAGAACCCATTTCATACATATTTAGCATACCCTAAAGCTTCATAGGACTCTTTTGGACCAACACCCTCAAAATCAAACAATAATGATGTCCTAGACCTTAATTAGGCCAATTTTACAAAGCAAGTTCCTTTTAAACAACCCAAAAACCCTAGTTTACTATGGAAAGTCAATAAATAGCCTCTAAAGCCACCAAATCTAACACTCTTTTCTATGGGAAAGCCTTCTAACACTACAAACCATAAAACCCTCAATTACGCTTTGTTAAGGGAGGGTTTATTAAAAAACCCTACTTCCACAACTTAACTCACCTTTCCAAAACCTCCAACATGCCTCAAATGACCTAAAAAAACTTAAAATACCTTCAAAATATTCTATCCCAAAGTTTTACAACCTTTTCCAACCTAAAACCTCTAAATTTCACTAAAATTACACACATTTCACCACTAGGGCATCATTCCCAACCTCACAAATGACCTTCACTACTATAAAACTCAACTCCTACACCTAATACCATCCTAATGGATAAATTATACTGATCCATAGTTTAAAAAATAGGTGGAATGAGTTAAAAATACATTTTATGTCTTCAAAACCCTTGAAAATGGAGTTTTCAGACCCGCCTACAACAAATCAACCACCAAACACTCAAAGTTCAATAGTTTTTAATCCCAAAAAATCCAAAATGGTTTTAATATATTTCTACACTAAAAAAAATCCACTTCTAGCCCTAAACTTCTTGTACGGTCAAGTTATTTAGCCTACAATAGAAAAATATGAAAAAAAACACAATTTTAAAGGAAATAGTGCACTTTATTGAGTTTCTTTCACAAAATCATCAACAAAAAACTTGTTTCAAAGTTTAAAATCATATTTAAGCACTTTCCCACCAACCTCAACTATTCAAAACTGACTCCTAACCTACTTGACCGTTGGCCTTTTGCAATTGCATTTTTTTTGCAATTTTTGCATTTTTGTTTGACAACATTTTACAAGACTTTGCATATTGCAAATTTGAACCTCAAAACCAACTAACATGACTTATTACATAAAAAATTTGTCTAATATGACCTTATTCAATTTAAAAAACTTGAAAACACCTAAAAACTTAACCAAGACCTCATTTACACAATTTGAGTTTGGGTGCCCCTACACCAGGACCTAACAAGAAAATGTCCAAAAATTGTTTTAGAGTATGAGCCCCAAAAAGGAAACAAAGTAGGGTTGGAATTTCAAAATGGATCAAGACAACAAATAAAAGGCCCAAAATAATTTTAGTAAGTAGAACCTAGATAAGACAAAAGGAAAAATAGGATTGGGATTCTAACTCATATTCAAACCTTTTGGGAAAAGGTCCAAAATCCTTTCAAGAACCTGAAGCCTGGCGATGGTGGAGGGATGTTGGATTGGGGTGGTTGTTGGGGTACGAACGACAATGGTGGAGGATTTGTAGCCCTAGGAGGTGGAGGCAAGGTAGCAAAAGGGCTGCCTCCAATATTGACAAGGGGCAGATTTGAGGGGGGCGGTGCCAGTAGCATTAGTGGTTGTGATTGTGAGATGTTTTGGGGCATGCCGTAAGTGAAAGGGTCGTTGGGGTCAATGGTTTGGGGTGTCCCCATGACCAATATGATGGGATGCGTGGGATTTCCAATGGGATACAGAACAACGTTACCGAATTTCGTTTGATGCCAACATTCTGCAGAAGGAACATTGGGGACGTATGAGCTACTTGGGATGTCATGTGAACCTTGGGTTACATTAGGTGTGGAGGTTCCGTACTTGGATAAGTCAACACCTGACGGAAGCTTGACACCTTTTTCAATCAAGTGGGCCAATATTTTGTCGCCATGTCTTTCAAGAAGGCGTTCTATCATTTGAACATTAACAGGGTTACTGAAGTGTTCCTCAAATGTGAGCTCAGGTTGATCAGCCATGTTTTCCTCCCCAGGCGGTGACGTGTTTTGACCATCCACGTTTGATTGTGATGAGGTACCATTGTGGGGATCATGAGGGATATTAGCGCCATAGTTAAGATCTGATGAAATGTTCATTGTGTTGTTGGGATCTTGAGGGTTGTTCGATTGGATAATCTGGGCTTGTTGGTCGGCCATCTTCTTTGCTTGTGATCGAGTCTGAACAAGCATGCAAGATGATGAGATGGATCAAGATATTGGAGAGACCTATATGATGGATTCGATGGGATGGGAGACTAGCTGATGACGATCGGTCAGACCACGCAGATTGATTTGATGAAATCGGATTGGATTGATTGGTTGACACTAGATCAATCTAGATTTTGGATTTTGATCTGGATAGATTTGATGATGTGGGGGTTGGATCGATCTGATGATTAGGATCACTTTGATGATAAATATGATAAAGACCGAAATCCACAACCGAGTTTAAGAAGGATCCTTGGTAACACTAGGTATTGATTGACGGGTGGATGTATGATTACGACGCGGAATCCAACTTGAGATAGAAGTGGATTGATTGGGTCAGAAAGGATGACTGAATTAAGACAGATAGCGATCCTAAGTCAGTTATGATGATTATGATTAGGGATGGACACCTAGGTCAACTCAGATGACAACTCCAATAGGGCTTATACGGAATAACGGAGATCAGAGATGAAAACGGATTTAGGACGGATGGGGAGCGTCTCAGGACAGCTGAATGGCTCTCGGAACGAAGGAATGGGAGATCAGAACAAGTGAAAGATTGTTTAGAATGAATGACTCTAAGGATGAGGGGATGAAGACTTAGAACAGACGTTCAGATATTCGTTTAGGATGGTGAATGGTCGTATCGATGTTCAAAACAGAGAGACAAGGGATGCCAAGTGATAATATAGGCTGGCCAAAGGTTAGGTCCGCCACTCTATAAGGATAGGTCTGCCACTCTATAAGGATAGGTCCGCCACTCTCCAAGGACAGGTCCGCGACTCTATAAGGACAGGTCCACCACTCTGTAAGGATAGGTCCGCCACAGCATGAGGACAGGTCTGCCAAAGGATAAGGATAGGTCTGCCAAAGGATAAGTTTAAGATTGATTTTTTGATGGATGGGTAAGGTAAAGGACCCAAAGTATATCAATCATAAAATATTTGGCTAAACTGATAATGACTGGTTTTGCATGAGAAAGACAACTCAGACAGCACAACCCTAATATTATTAGAAATGGGTACGGCCAACAAAGTTTTCTACTCTAGGATGAACATGGTTGCTAAGGAGTCTTCGATATGCACCCGGTATGTGAGGCCCAAACCATGAACACCAACCCGTTACAAGCGTGCGTCAGGAACCTTAGCGAGATACTAAAGGCTCAGACCAACTCTTCATGTCATCCCGATGCTTCACCAATTACAACGTGGTTGGATTGAGGTACAAATTTCGCTCTCCCCCCTTTATATACCCCACCGGTACACATGGTTGGAATCGTCCCTTGGAGTGATAAAATCTCCAAGCAGGTCCCGCTAAGAAAATGAAAATGGGGTGACTCAAAGAAATTGGAAAGCTATGATTTCTCGTCACCCAGGATCGCCAAATGGCGCAAGGGGATTGAATACGTCAAATAGCCTTCCACAAGCACGCCAAACAAGGTTTGTTAACCCCTCTAATTAAACTATGTGCCTAATTTACCAAAAGACAATCGGAAAAAACTTGAAATTTCACCTTTGGGAGGACAGGTTCGCCACTCTGGAGGGACAAGTCCACCACTCTGCAGGGACAGGTCCGCCACTTTGTAAGGACAGATCCGCCAAAAGCAGGACAAGTCTGCCAAAGAAGGACAGGTCCGCCACTCTGTAAGGACAGGTCCGCCAAAGCAGGACATGTCCACCACAGGAGGGACAGGTCCACCACCGGAAGGACAGTTCTGCCACTTTGTAACCTGGACCTGCAAAAATGCAAAAAATAACAAACATGAAAGAAAGAGACCCATTTGTGGGTCCCACCAGGCATGCCAAAAATATAATAGGTTGAATATATGCGTTAGAAAATGAGCAGCAAACTAAAGAGTGCAAATAAACACCAAAACAACTTACACCTCAAGATTAGCCTAAGTTGGAATCAACACAAGATAAAAGCAACAAATGGAACTTTATACCTTGTCTCGAATCGATCCTTTGGTTGGCCCTTCGATCTTTGATGTGTATGCTCCTTGGATGGCAAGATATGCAAACTAGATGATGATATGAAGATGGATGGAAATGGATGAAAACATGAAAATGACTAAGTATAAATTGAGAAATAAAATTGCAAGAGTTTGGCTAGCAAAATGATCTCTCCCAAAATGAGAGAAAGAGGGGGTATTTATAAGAATTTTGAGAATTCCTAGAGGAGATGGATGGCCAAGATTGAGCCAACAAATATCTAGATGTAGGGCTAAGGTGAGTTGAGAACTCACAAGCCCTCACATCTTGACATATGGCATGTGATATAGCCCTAAAAGGTGAAGTGGACATGAGGTGGAAGGATGGTACATGACATGGAGGGGGGTACAAAGTACCTTGGGATTGGACAAGATCTCCTCATAAAGGAGGTCCTTGTCCCCATGTGGGTGAGAGGACATGTGAGGAATTAAAAATTCCTCAAATATTCTCATAGGGAGATGGGAAAGAATAAAGAATAAAGAGAGGACATGTGGGAAGGAGTGAAGGAATTAAAAATTCCTTTTGAGTGCCTTGGGGGATTAAAAGTGAATTAAAAATTCACATGGGGAAGTGGAGTGCCTTGTCCAAAAGGAGAAGGCCTTTAATAAGCTTGACTTAAGGACACATGCCATAAATCAGAAGGGGATTAGGTTGGTCTAATCATATGATTAAGGTTGTGCAAGTACTCACTTAGATGGACTAATGACTCATTAGAAGCAAGTGGGAGATTATGGAGGATGTGACCCTAATGATGATTATGGGTGTGCACATGCTAACCCTAGTTAATTAGAAGAAGATGAAGGAATTAAGATGGATTTGAGACCAACTTGTAAAAGTTGAAAGATGTGACCATGAGAGAAAAGATGAATTAAAAAAATAAATTTTATTTACAAAAGGGGAATATGACTAAATTAAATAAAATGGTGTATTTATTTAATTTAGAGGAGGAAGAGGGGTAAAGTATTTATTAAATTAAATACTTTATGAACCCTATGTAAGATGCAAGGTATTAATTAAACAAATGGTTTAATTAATATTAACAAAGGGGATAAACAGCCGGATGACTAAGGAGACGTGTTTGATTATATGGAAGTGATCAAATTGGACGTCTACATTTTGCCCCTCTTCGAAATACTATTAGGATAATAGGGTTTCGAAGAAAAACATGCAGATGACTCTATGGAGGGAGAGATTAGAAAAGTGATGCCCGAGCATGGGGGAATGTGCGCGAGCTACCCAAAACAGAGGGAATGTGGAGAGGATTCCCTAGTCCAGCGAAGGTAGGCCTAGAGCGATGTGTTAGGAGAGAATGGTAGGGTATGCCCCCTCGAGAAGGGGGACGGGGGAGGACAAGGGAGCCCCTGTCAACTTCTCAAAAGTAAGGAGTGGTAGATGTTGTTGGAAAGAGCACGGAAAAATGAGAAGAATGGTGCTTCAATGGAGTCAATCGGGTAAACGGTGTGCAAATGGCGACCCTGGGAAGAAAGAGGCTGGATGAATTAATTGGAGGAATTTTTGGTAAATAAAAGGAAAAAAGACCTTTTATTTGAAAAGGGGAAAGAGAGGGAATAAAAGGTAATTGTAGAATTACCTTTTACTCATTGTGACAGCTAGCAAGAGGAGAAGGAGGAGAGGAAGAAGATGCAGCGAGAGAGAGCGGACACGATGTCGAACTACGACAGTGACATCATTCACCAGGCTAACGAGAGGCAAATATTCTTCACCCACCGTGTCGTACCACATCACGTTAGCCCAAAACTTAACTTTGTGATTTTGATTCAATTATGCACATGTTTTGGAAAAACAAAAATGTGGGTTTTGTTGAGGAAGGCGAGACGAAAAATGGGTAGGAGGCAGTTTTTTAAATTTTTTTAAATTTTTTGGGATTTCGCGTGGGGGGGCAAGTTTGGCTGTCGCCACGTGGACCAGTTTGCCGCCGTGGGTGGATGAGTCCGTCGCCACGGGGGCGGGTCTGCCACCACAGGTGGACAGGTCCTCCACTGCAGCGACGGGTGCACCGCAGTAGGTAGACTCGCCCGTAGCCGCGAGGGCAGACAAGTCCGCCACCGTGGCGGCAAGTCCACCGCCGCAGGTGAACAAGTCCACCATCGCGAGGGCAGATGGGTCCACCACCGCGAGGGCGGACGAGTCCGCCGCCAGGGGCGGATGGGTCCACCGCCGGGGTGGACAGGTCTGTCGCCACGGTGGCAGATGGGTCCGCCGCCGCGAGCAGACAAGTCCGCCACCGCGGGGACGGGACCGCCGACCGAGTGGGACTACCGAGGGTAAAGGGTGGGGGAAAAGGGAAACGGAGGGGGGAAAGAATGGCAGGGATGGGAAACCCGAGAATGACGAGGGGAAAAAAGAATGAAAATGATAAAAATTTATTTCGTGGATGTAGAAAACATGGATTTTGCGAGTGCGAGAGAGGCAATCAGAGGTGTTGAGGAGATGCATAGCAAGGATGGTCAGGAAGGATCACCAGAGACTAGAAGAGGCAGGACTACTACATATCTGACATATCTGTCGATCAAGGCCCATAGGGCCATGTTGACAGCATTGATAGAGTGGTGGGATTCGGCGACGTCGACCTTTCACCTACCGATAGAGAAGATGACGGTGCCACTAGAGGATGTGTGGCAGATTTTGAGGCTCCCGATATCAGGGCTCTTGATTAGTGAGTGTTGGTTAGAGGATGAGGTGCTAGATGAGTCGGTGCATGTTGTTTTTGGTAGTGACGAGCTACTAGTACAGCGGGGTCAGTTGGATGTGGATAGGATGGTGGCGTGTAGGGTACCGGTACTATCACTATACTTGGCAGGGTTGATTAGTGGTATACTTTTGCTGGACTGGAGTGGTCGGTTTCTTCACATGAGGATGATCGAGGTGATTCGGCACATCATTGAGGGCCAGGAGGGACAGTTTGCGTGGGTGGCGTGAATGTTAGCACAGTTGTATCGAAACATGCATGTGATTTGTTATAGGAGACACTACTATAGGTGTGGGCCTGGGAGCATATCCGCGTTGCCAGGCCGATTAGAGTGAGAGTTGGGGAGTATGATGATAGGGAGCTCATAGCATGGTGGTGGGGAGCAGAGGTAGGGATGCTACTGCGGTATCGAGAGGTGCAGGAGGTAGACGTGTTGAGGAGACAGTTTGATGATGTACAAGCAGTGGATATAGTTTGGAGGCCATACATGATGGGGCAGTTCAGAGGGTGGTCGAGGGAGGAGGGGCTGCATAGTGGTTACTTCTTTACCAGATGTTACATTATTGGGAGTAGGCCATGAGTAGTGGAGTTGCATCGACTGGATCGGGTGACGAGGCAGTGCAGAGTGAGACAGGATATTTTGGCAGGCCGAGTGACATTTGCATGATAGGTACAGGAACAGCCATGGAGAGCCACACTAAATCTATGCAGCATATGGAGTGATATTGAGAGACTGGTGTTCAGGCCCCATCCTGACAGGCGAGAGGGGCCGCGTGACATAGGGACAACAGAGCGATATGAGGAGTGGTTCAGGCAACATTCGCTGGAGTGGATTACACCAGCTGTGCCAATTCAGAAGACACGAGGATTTGGGTTAGAGGACGAGAGGCGATTGCGGGCATGTAGTCTGCCTAGATCACAGAGAGGACACAGAGGAGGAGGGGGGGCACAGGAGCAGGTGATAGGCAGTCAGAGGAGGAGACGATAGCGGAGGGGTCAGGGAGGAGATAGTAGCAGAGGGGGGAGGTGTTGAGGCTGAGGAGGTGGTGGAGAGGGAGGTCGAGAGCCCCAGAGGGGACGAGGTGTCAGAGGATGAGGCTGAGGAGGTGGTGGAGGGAGGTCGAGAGCCCAAGGGCGGAGGAGGAGAGGAGGCTGAGAGCCCGAGGAGGAGGGCGATAGGGTACAGAGGGCGAGGCCAGTAGGGCTGGAGGAGGAGGAGGTGGGAGGGGCTAGGACTCTTGGAGGATACTGGAGGAGATAGCCCGGAGGTGGAGGAGATGGACATAGACCTAGGAGGACAAGGGGGACAGAAGACAGCGGGGGGGGAGGAGGCATATGGAGTCGGAGAGATGGACAAAGACCTAGGAGGATAGGGGGCAGGAGACAATAGGGGGGAGGAGGCATACAGAGTCAGAGAGGAGATGGATAGAGACCTAGGAGGACAGGGGGTAGGGGACAGCCGGAGCCAGAGGATGACAGCCACAGTAGGGAGCTTCTGGGGTGATAGATGTGGACGAGATGGAGCTATTAGTCGAGAGTGAGGGGTACCATCCATGGGAGATGGAGGTTGACTCAGATGTGCACGATGTAGCACCGCTAGCAGCAGCACCACCGACAAGGGAGAATCCAGTGGTGGTATTGAGAGAGACAGTGGAGACACTATAACAGAGTGAGTAGCGAGTGCGGGAGGCAGAGGTAGAGAGGATCATAGTAGAGGTGGAGAGGGATTAGTGGTGGGATCGATTTGCTCAAGGTGAGAGGGACTACACAGAGTTGGTTAGGCTAGTATCAGAGTAGGAGTGGAGATTGGTGAGAGAGAGGGATGAGAGCCAGAATGAGGCTATGGACCTATGGGTTGAGGTGGAGAGATTGTAGATGGAGGTGCAGAGTCAGATGATGCAGATGGAGGGATTGGGTTTGGTGGGAGAGGGGGTGACACAGTAGGTTGTCAGTAGGGGGACAGAGAATGCAAAGAGTATACAGAGAGAGCTAGCTGAGCTCAAGGATAGGGTGCACATAGTGGAGGAAGAGAGAGATGTGGCACAGGCATAGGTGGTGTTGAAGGCAGGGAGGGATGTGTTACAGGCGCAGGTCCAGGTAGCACAGAGCGAGAGGCAGGTGACCGAGATAGAGGTACAGTCTCTTTGTAGAGAGAGATACGTCAACATCACAGGCATCTAGCTTGCGATGAGAGTGAGATGCGGCTGAGCTGAGATTACAGGCTTTGCAGAGGGACAAAGATGCAGTGGTGGCTCGGGGACAAGGCTGTAGAGAGAGAGAGGGATGTTGCAGAGTTATGGATGTAGACATTACAGGGCGAGAGGGATGCAGTGGTGGCTCAGTTGCAGAAGGGGCTGGGTGAGGGGGGAGGGTCAGGGACAGATGTTCAAGAGCTGCACACGCAATTACAGGCATTGTAGGCAGAGAGGGATAGAGGCTCATAGCAGATACGGCAGTTGATACTAGCTCAGGAAGCCTGGGTACAGGAGCGGTGGGCTATCAGTGCAAATCAAGATCGATATAGGCATGAGCAAAATTCCACGAGACTGATAGCTGGGTAGAGGGATGAGTTTATGCAGCAGGCAAGCAATTGGAGGGGGTATATGAGTAGGTTGTTCCGGATCCAGTGCAGTGCATAGAGCGCTACATCAGTCAGGCTCCACAGCCACCAGGGTCGTCCCAGTCATTAGGGACACACACTAGGGGATTCAGTGACTAATGATGGACACCATCTCCATATGGCGGTTACCAGGGGACTCGAGTGCATAGAGGGCTAGTACCTGATTCTCCGCAGAGATCAGATGTGGGCAACTCACAATAGAGCGGGCAGATGTAGGACATTGGTTATTTTTTGGCAGATATAGGATGGATGGTTTGTCCATGTTGCTAGAGCTCAGAGGTGATCCACATCTCTAGATTTTGTATCTTATTAGGCGATATATGATGGAGATGTATTGTATTATGATAGGATGTTTATTATTTTGATTATGCGATGGCCTTTATTGACACTATGCATGATATTCTTTTTATGCAGCTATATGGGATGATTTATGATGTGATTTCATATATGTACACATGTGTATATGGATGGATGATCTATGCTTAATGATTATGTTTTATGGATGCACATGTATGTCATTATAATTATGATGATGGATGTAGAGTTGTTTATGAAAATGGATAATTGTGTACGTTTTATGATATATGATTTATGGATGCACATATGGATGGACGATTTATGATGTATGTTTTTTTATGATTATGATTTATGGATGCATATGTGGATGGGTGATTTATGCATGTTTATATGATTTATGATTTATGGATACACATGTAGATGGACGATTTATGTATGTTTATCTGATTTATGATGATGGATGCACATGTAGATGGATAATTTATGCATGTTTTTATGATTATGATTTATGGATGCACATGTGGATGGATGATTTATGCATGTTTTATGATTATGATTTATGGATGCACATGTTTATAACCACCTAAGTGTCAATAAATACCATTATGAGAATGTGGATAGGTGATAGGCATATGGACGAGTGCATTTTCTAAAAGGAATATCAATATCCTGAGAGGAAGAGGACCCAAGAGGAAAAGGAATGAGAGTACTTGCACAACTGAAATCATAAGTCATGGTCATGATGGAAATGAAGGGTGCATGCAAAGTGGTGAAAATGTAGTGAAAATGAGATTTTTCCATCTTTGGAGCATTGATTTTTACTATAGCGTAGGATACCAAGTACCTTGATATGGAAGATCTAGAAGAACGAGTACCCTACACATGAAACAAACATAGCGAACAAGAAGGTTATTCCAACACCCCGATGTCGCGATGACCTCAGATGGGGTGGGTGTTGAGATAACCAAAAACACACAAAGTTGTCCCAGCATAATACAAGACCTTGGAGATCTCGGTGGATCTTACGAGGGACAACTAAGAAGACAGTAGCCAAAACAAATGATCAAGGTATGCCACCATCCTAGCAAGTCAAAGCACGCCATGGTATGGAGGACCAAGGCGACCCTGACAAGTGATGGTAAGGAACCCAAATGGTAAACAAAACTCAAATGCATCAAAAGATCACAAGCAAGACAACAAGTCCTTTGCCATAGGATCAAGGTGATGGATGGGATTGATGAGGTCTACTAGGAAGGATTCATCCTGTTGAGACCAAAAAAGGATGCTAAAATAGAATGACCTAGTTGGCATGGGATGCTACCCAGGGACAAGATCTTGTAACACGAGGGAATTTTGCTTATTAAGAACCAGTTAGATGCGAGCATAACTTGATGATGAAGCATAAAAGACTGACACAACCTACAAACCTAGGGGCTTGGGGGCCGATCATAGATTAGCCTTGCCTACGTGAAAGCGCAGAGCCCTCATAGTTCTAGAAAAGACCATAGATAAATTGAAAATAAGACAAATGGTGACCGATGATGATGGAAAAATTCCCCGGGGGTGAATCAAATGATCAACCTTGCCTACGTGACAGCGCAGGGGCAATGTAGTTCGACAGACAGACGTGACAGGATGCGATCTAGGTGAAGACCGACACGATGGATGATCCTACATGATGACATAGACCAATCGACAAAGGGAGTGAACAATGTAAGCTCAAAGTGGGATATTGAAAAGCTCAAGATGGGGGATAGGCTAGATGGGTTGTCCAATGCTCAATCAATATGTACCAAGCGGCCTAGGATGAGATGGGTGAGGACAATAGTGCGGATGAAGGCATAAAATGACTAGGATGTCAGGTAGATAATGATTAAGCCCTCTATGGATGACGCCTATCACCAGGTTTTCACAATCCATACTTATCCAAGGCACCACCAAGAGGTGGTTTTCACCATAGGATGGATTTATTTCTCTTGACTATTTTTGGATTTTTTTTTGTTGATTTTTTGCTTTTTTTTTTTGACTTTTTTGATTAGGTGGGGTAATTGAGCAGATTTAGGCATAGAAATTATTGAGATGCATGATATTGATGGGATCATCAAGGGGTTCTCCTACAAGAGTAGTCAACCTGTATGCCCCAGATCCATATTTAGCGGCTATGATATAGGGTCCTAACCAATTTGCCTCAAATTTTCCTTTCTTGTCTCGGTCTTGCTGAGTGCGCTGATTCTCCTTAAGAACAAGCTCGCCCACCTGGAATTGCCGAGGATGAACCTTCTTATTGTAGTTATGTTTGAGGTGATTTTGGTATGCTTGCAGATGATCATAGGCTTTTATTCTTCGTTCATCCAGTAATTCCAGTTGTGCCAGCCGTGCAACTTGAGCATCTTCTTCGCTGATAAGATTCTTTAGAGAAATCCTCAATGATGGAAGTTCAACTTTGATTGGCAAGATGGCTTCAACACCATACACTAAAGAGTAGGGGGTGGTGCCTGTCAGGGTGCGGATGGATGTGCGATATGCCTAGAGGGCAGGATGAATATGGAGGTGCCAATCTTGTCTAGTGTTATTGACAACCTTTTTGACAATATGGATAAGGGTTTTGTTGGTCACTTATGCCTGAACATTACCCTAAGGGTAATAAGGCATTGACCAACAGTTTTGGATATGGAAGGTGTCACAGAGGTGTTTCATGGCTTAGTTTTTGAAGAGCTTTCCATTGTCGGAGAGGATGGTGGATGGGATACCATATCTGCAGAGGATATGGTAAAGGATGAATTTGGAAATATGAGTACCGGTGATTTGTGAAAGGGGCATTGCCTCCACCCACTTGGTGAAGTACTCAGTGGTAGTAATTATGAATGTATGGGCGTCGGATGATGGTGGGTAAATCTTTCCAATCAAGTCAAAACCCCATTGAGAAAACGACTATGGTGCCAGGAGGGGTCGAAGATCATGTGCTGGGGCATGGATTAAATCTGCATGTTGTTGGCATGGAAGACACTTCTTCACAAACTCACAAGTATCATGTTCCAATGTAGGCCAATAATATCCAACTCGTAGGATCCTTTTGGCCACAACCATACCATTTGAATGAGCTCCACAAACACCGCCATGTACTTCCATTAGTGTGGCATGGGCTTTAGTCTTATTTAGACATCTAAGGAGGATTCCATCATACCCATGATGATAAAGCGTATCACCGACGATGACATATCGGGAAGAGTGATGAATGAAAGATTTGCGTTGATTACGTGTAAGATCTAGGGGTATAATGTTATCATGGAGGTAGGTGTAGATGTCTTGATACCATGGGGAGGTGGGATCCACATCGCACACCATGTCAGTCTCAGGGATATCATATGCTGGGATTAAAAGTTGTTCTACAAGAAATTCACATTTTGTTCGGTCCTTGGGCATGTCTAGCAGGGAGCCAATAGTGGCCATTGCATCAGCTGCTTTGTTTCGTACCCTGAGAATCTGTTCAAATTGTATAAAGGTGAAATATTTCTTGAAATCATCCACCATGCGCTTGTAGGATAACAACTTATCATCCTTGGTTAGGAACTCATCATTAACTTGTCTAATGACTAGCAAAGAATCACCAAAGACTTTCAACTGAGTTATGTGCCATTTTTTTGCAATTTTGAGGCCGGTGAGGAGAGCTTCGTATTTTGCCATATTGTTAGTACATGGGAATGCGATCCTGAATGACTTGGGAATGTAGTCACCCATAGGGGTAACTAATAAAATTCCTGCCTCTGATCTATTGTGTGTATATGATCCATCAAAATACAGTGTCCACATGGGGGTCTCATCAATGGAGAAGACTTCTTCATTAGGGAATTCTGTGATCAATGGATGAGTATCAACTAGAGGAGCTTCTGCTAACTGATCTGCGATTATCTATCCTTTAATAGCCTTGCGGTCCACATATTCTATGTTGAATTCATTGAGGAGCATGACCCACTTAGCCATGTGCCCAGTCAGAGTGGTTCTAGATAACAAATACTTCAATGGATCAATTTTGGAAATTAATTTAACTGGATGGCTAAGCATGTAATGTAAAAGCTTCTGTGTGCTGAAGATGAGTGCAAGGCAGGCTTTTTCCATGGGGGAGTAGTTTAGCTCGTAGCCAACCAATGTCCGACTGATGTAGTAGATTGCTCTCTCTTTTGATGACTCATCATGTTGTGCCAACAATGCCCCCAGCGCAACTGAAGTGGCGGAGATGTAAAGTAGGAGGGGTTTGCTGGGAATAGGTGGCATCAATATCGGTGGATGAGCCAAATATTCCTTAATTTTATCGAAGCCTATCTGACACTACTGGTTCCATCGGAAGGTGGAATATTTTTTTAGGAGATGAGTGAATGGCTGACACTTATCTTCTAGCTGGGCTATGAATCGATGGATGGACTGCATCTTCCCCTAGAGGCTTCTTAACTGTTTGAGATTGTGCGGAGGTGGCATGTCTAGGATAGCCTTTACCTTGGCAGGATCAACCTCAATGCCCCTGCAAGAGACTATGAAACCCAGCAACTTGCCTGACGTTATGCCAAAGACACACTTTTTTGGATTTAGCCGCAACTTATAATGCTCTAACCACTCAAATATCCTTTTCAGGATGGTAGGATAATCTGCTCGTGTTCTGGATTTTCCTAACAGGTCGTCGACATAATCTTCCATGATGATATGTATGAGATCATGGAAGATGACAGTCATTGCCCTCTGATATGTGGCCCCTGCATTTTTGAGACCAAAGGGCATAACATTGTAACAAAAAGTGCCCCATGTTGTGTTGAAGGCAGTCTTATGTTGGTCTTCAGTGGCGATTCGGATCTGATTATAACTAGAGAAGCCATCCATAAGGGATAACATCTCATGTCCTGCTGTTAGGTCGACCAACATGTCAATGTTAGGCAGAGGGAAGTCATCTTTTGGGCAGGCTTTGTTAAGATCCCTAAAGTCCGTGCATACCTGAATGTCTCCATTTGGTTTGGCAACTGGTACTATATTGGAGATCCACTCAGAGTAGTCCATTGGTTTGATAAAACCTGCCTCTAGTAACTTCTCCAATTCCTTCTTAACTAACAACGTGACTTGCAGATGCATCTTGCAGAGCTTTTGTTTAATAGGCTTGGCGTCTGGGCGAATGTCTAAGTGATGAACCACTAAGGCAGGGTCTAAGCCTGACATGTCTGAGTATGACCAAGCAAAGTTAATGATTCCCTCTTGGAGTAGCTGCACAATGACTAGATACTCTTGCTCTGAGAGTGACTTAGCTACATAGGTGATTTTAGGACTTTTAGCAGTTCCTAGATTGACTTCTTGAGTCTCTTCAATCAGAATAGAGGATCGGGCAGATAACTGAGTTCCCATAAGGGGAAGATGAACATCTCCATCTTCTAGCGCCTCTTCAAAGTTTTCACCGTCATATGAGTCCTTTATTTTTACTTTTTCAAGGTCAAGAAGTGCCTCAGGGAGGTTTTCACTAGATGACCGCTTGTTACTTTTCTTATTCTTATTTTTGCGATTGGAGTGTTCATCCTCCCCCAATCCCATAAGGTTGACATATGTATCCGCAGACATACTGATAGGTGTGTTGTTACGTAGGTCCCAATCAATAAGCTCAGGGTGACAAAGGGATAGGCTAATAGTGCAGACGAATAGGCATTCGAACATGGATGATAGGTTAGTGTGATCAACGTCATCATACACACGTATGACGGATTCCTCTTCAGGTATGTCTTTCAATAAGTCCTTGTCCACAGCAACACTATTGGAAGTATTAGACAATGTTTCAGGGCCTTTCTGCTTTCTGTCATACCCAATGCCTATGTTTTTTGGTAGCTGAGATGTATCAATGGGTTGCAATTGCCCTTGTTCTTCTTTTCCTAAGCCCCTGCCTTGATAGTTATGTTTTTCCATGAACTTTGCTGGCCAGGGGTACTTTTCTTGAAAGTATTCCTTTAGAGGAGTCTCCGGCTAGGGTTCTTCTCGATAGACCCATTGGCTTATGTCCTCTTATGGTGCATCTATCTTGATACTTGGGGATCTAAAAGTGGTGGTAGGGATGTTTTTACCACTGAAGGTGACAGTCTTGTCCTCCTTTGGGGTAGCATGCGAAGGTTGACCATACTCGTGCGGTGAGAGCGGCAGGGTTGCTACATTGAGAGCAGTATGCATTTCATATTCACCACACCCTTTGTCAATGATCTGGACTTTGGTGACTATAGGATCAGTGGTGAAGGATGGAGTGGTTATCACAGATGTAGGTGGATTAGCGGATGATGACTGGGATGCCCCCATTTCAACCCTAGGACAATAATGTAAATGGGGAAATGATGCTTCTAAAGCACGACAATATTCGAATGGTTGGGGGTCGGCATAGATGGTGACTTCTTGTCCGTTGACTGGGAATTTTAGTCACTCATGGTAGGTGGAGGGGACAACTTGCATAGCATGGAGCCATGGACAGCCGAGGAGGAGATTATATGGTAAGTCCAGATCAAGGACATGACAGGTAATGTACTAAACCATAGGTCCCACTTGGACCGGAAGATTGATGATCCCTTCTGAATTCCTTTCTGCATTATCATACGCCTTGATTGTGATGATCTGGTTACTTAAATCCACTTGAGTATACCCCACCTATTTTATGAATTTTAGAGTGCACAAGTTGAGGGCAGAGCCATTATCTACCAAGACTCTTTTTATTTTATGACAGGAAACCACAACTTCAATATGTAAGGGGCGATTGTGATTGACATCAATGTTTGGCATGTCGTTTTGGATGAAGTGCAGTTGGTGAGATGAAGCTAGGTGTCCTACCAAGGCTTGGAACTATGTAGGATCAATGTTATTAGGCACATGGGTTTCCTGTAAGGCTCTGTTGAGGATTTCTTGATGCATAGGGGAAGACTTAAGTAAATCCAAAATGGAGATATGTGTGGGGGTCTTTCCTAAGTGATTAAGGATGTTGTACTGGGAGCTTATTGGAGTTGATTGGGCAAGTGTGGGGGCCACAGGAATAGTGATGCGGGCCCGTCGTGTGGTAACAACACACTGAGGATCTTTGGCTTTGACATGTATCATGGATACACGAGGTTCTACTTGCTCAATGTAATGAATAATACCCTCGTAATTGAGGGGCACATTCTTGTAGCTCACATTATTTGTGTTGTTGTTCTGAGGATTACTATTGGAGGTGCTCAAGCCTTGATTATGGTTTGGAAAGGCATTTTGATATATCTGCAATTGAGCATTGGACGACGGTACTTGACTGGGGTCAACCTTGATATCACCTCGATCAATGAGATCTTGGATGTAGTTTTTCAGACCCTGACACTTATTTAAAGAGTGTCCTTTGATTTTATGGAACTCACAATATTCATTTTCCTTAAACCATGCGGGCTCCTTAAACCATGTGGGCTTAGGTTTGGATTCGTCGAGTGGCTTGGTGATAGGGTACGTGATTGGATAGCTGATCTATAACAGCTTATTGAAGATGACACGCAAGGGTTCTCCTAATTGAGCATACTAGCGTTTAGCGTTCCCTTGGTTATTTTGATTGGACTGCTGGGGAGGATGGGGTATCCCTTGCGGTACAGATATGGCATTAGGTATGGATTGTTGTTGCCTCTGGGATGTGTTAGCCATGTGGACATGTTTAGTATTTGTGATGCCATCATTTACTGCATTTTTGTTCTTGTTCCAAAAAAGTGGCTTGTCGTTGAATGACCTTTCCTTATCTTGATTATATATTTTGATGTGCCCTTTGGCAACAAGGGCACGCTCAAGGATGGGTCCCTTCTCTACTACCTCTGCAAAAGTGGTGACACAATGTAATCTAAATTTATGAGCCATGTCGAGATGAGAGTTCTCCATGAAGAGGGTGACCATGTCCTTTTCTTTCAAAGGGGTTTTCATTCAGCTTGCTAGGGCACGCCACCTTTGGAGGTAGTTAGTAAAGGTTTCCCCTTCATGCTGTTTCTCTTTGAGGAGATCCAAGGTATCAGTATCTTTCTCCAAATTGAAGGAAAAGTAGGAGACAAACTTTTCTAATAGGTCCGCAAAAGATTTTATAGATCCCTTTTCGAGGGTCATGAACCACCCTAGGGTGTTGCTTGCTAGACTCCGAGGAAATAGGTGCAAGAGATAGTTGTCATTGTGGATAACTTCTTGACACTGGGAGTAAAACTCCTATAAGTGGGCCTTAGGATCTTTGTTTGTCAAACTTTGGCATTTCAAAATGTTTGGGGAAGGGAATCAACGAGATGGAGGGATCAAATGGATATGGGCATATATCTTCGAACTTGAATGATTGTTTGCCAGTCCCTGCTTGAAGATCTTTCAGAACGGCTTTGATTTCTAGTATGTCCACACTGGCCGGTGTGTTGGATGGGTAGTGATGGTAGGACGATTGTGGATTCTAAGATGACGCTTGGGGATGGTTGTATGGATAATGAGGAGGCAACATCCCCTGTTGATACGCCAAGGGACCTTGTTGATAAAGAGGTTGTTGTTGCGAGGAGGGATATGGATTGGTCAGGTAGTTATGGGTGGCATACTATTGGGAAGTATGGAGAAGGTGTTGTTGATTAGCTTGCGGATATTGGGGGTGTTGATGTGACTGTTGCGATGCCACATAGGATGGTTGTTGTTGATATTATTGCTAGTTATAATAGTTGTAATGATGGGGTGGTTGTTGATGCATTGTTGGCTACTCTAGTGGGCGAGATGGGATGTTATGTGGTGGTTGCGCTTGTGGGCGTAAGATGGATGCAAGGAATGGAGATATGGTCGGGGCTGAAGGCCGAGGTTGATTTCCTTGTGGTTGGTGCTATGATGGTTGTGTTGAAAATAGGGGATTGACCAATGGTTGTTGTTGAGGTCGAGGTGCGGTTGAGATGTTTTGTGAGGGAGGTTGTTGAGCACTAGTGGGAGCATAGGATTGGGGAGGTTGTTGGGATATGAATGACTATGGTGGAGGGATGTTGGATTGGGGTGGTTGTTGGGGTATGAATGATGATGGTGGAGGGATGTTGGATTGGGGTGATTGTTTGGGTACGAACGATGATGGTGGAGGATTTGTAGCCCTAGGAGGTGGAGGCAAGGTAGCAAAAGGGCTGCCTCCAGTATTGACAGGGGGCAGATTTGAGGGGGACGGTGCCAGTAGCATTAGTGGTTGCGATTGTGAGATGTTTTGGGGCATGCCGTAAGCGAAAGGGTTGTTGGGGTCAATGGTTTGGGGTGTCCCCATGACCGAGATGACGAGATGTGTGGGATTGCCAACAAGATACAAAACAACGTTACCGAATTCTGGTTGATGCCAACCTTCTGCGGAAGGAACATTGGGGACGTATGAGCTACTTGGGATGTCATGTGAACCTTGGGCTACATTAGGTCTAGAGTTTCTGTACTTGGATAAGTCAACACCTAATGGCAGCTTGACACCTTTGTCAATCAAGTGGGCCAAGATTTTGTTGCCATGTCTTTCAAGAAGGTGTTCTGTCATTTGAGCATTAACAGGGTTACTGAAGTGTTCCTGGAATGTGAGCTCAGGTTGATCAGCCATGTTTTCCACCCCAAGCGGTGACGTGTTTTGACCATCCACATTGGATTGTGATGAGGTACCATTATCGGGATCATGAGGGATGTTAGCGCCATAGTTAGGATCTGATGAAATTTTCATTGTGTTGTTGGGATCTTGAGGGTTGTTCGATTGGACAATCTGGGCTTGTTGGTCGGCCATCTTCTTTGCCTATGATCGAGTCTGAATGGGCATGCAAGATGATGAGATGGATCAGGATATTGGAGAGACTTGGATGACAGATTCGATTGGATGGGAGATTAGCTGATGACGATCAGTCGGACCACGTGGATTGATTTGATGAAATCGGATTGGATTGATTGGTTGATACTAGATCAATCTAGATTTTGGATTTTGATCTGGATAGATTTGATGATGTGGGGGGTTGGATTGATCTGACGATTAGGATCGCTTTGATGATAAATATGATGAAGACCGAAATCCACAACTGAGTTTAAGAAGGATCCTTGGTAACACTAGGTATTGATTGACGGGTGGATGTATGATAACGACGCCGAATCCAACTTGAGATAGAAGTGTATTGATTGGGTCAAAAAGGATGACTGACTTAAGATGGATAGCGATCCTAAGTCAGTTATGATGATTATGATTAGGGATGAACACCTAGGTCAACTCGGATGACAACTCCAACAGGGCTTATATGGAATAACAGAGATCAGAGATGAAAGCAGATTTAGGACAGATGGGGAGTGTCTTAGGACAGTTGAATGGCTCTCAGAATGAAGGAACGGGAGCTCATAACAAGTGAAAGAGTGTTCAGAATGAATGACTCTTAGGATGTGGGGATGAAGACTCAGAACGGACGTTCAGATATTTGTTTAGAATGGTGAATGGTCGTATCGATGTTCAAAACAGAGAGACAAGGGATGCCAAGTGATAATATAGGCTGGCCAAAGGTCAGGTCCACCAAAGGATAAGGACAGGTCTGCCACTTTGTAAGAATAGGTCCGCCACTCTGTAAGGATAGGTCTACCACAGCACGAGGACAGGTCCGCCAAAGGATAAGGACAGGTCTGCCAAAGGATAAGT
Organism: Sequoia sempervirens; assembly: GCA_007258455.2. Taxonomy (NCBI): domain Eukaryota; kingdom Viridiplantae; phylum Streptophyta; class Pinopsida; order Cupressales; family Cupressaceae; genus Sequoia; species Sequoia sempervirens. The sequence goes on from VDFB02281492.1 coordinate 656,221,842, forward strand.
TTAAGCTTGATTTTTTTATGGATGGGTAAGGCAAAGGACCCAAAGTATAGCAATCATAAAAGATTTGGCCAAATTAATAATGACTAGTTTTGCACGAGAAAGACAATTCAGACAGCACAACCCTAAGATTAGTAGAAATGGGTATGGCCAACAAAGTTTTCTATACTAGGATGAACATGGTTGCTAAGGAGTCCTCGATATACACTCGATACGTGAGGCCCAAACCGTGAACACCAACCAAATACAAGCATGAGTCGGGAACGTTAGCGAGATACTAAAGGCTCAAACCAACTCTTCATGTCATCCCGACACTTCGCCAATTACAACATGGTTGGATTGAGGTACAACTTTCGCTCTCCCCCCTTTATATACCCTGCCAGTACGTGTGGTTGGAATTGTCCCTTGGGGTGATGAAATCCCCAAGCAGGTCCCACTAAGAAAATGAAAATGGGGTGACTCAAAGGACTTGGAAAGCTATGATTTCTCGTCACCCAGGATCGCCAAATGGTGCAAGGGGAATGCATATGTCAAATAGCCTTCCACAAGCATGCCAAACAAGGTTTGTTAACCCCTCTAATTAAACTATGTGCCTAATTTACCAAAAGATAATCAGAAAAAACTTGAAATTTCACCTTCAGGAGGATAGGTCCACCACTCTGGAGGGATAGGTCCACCACTCTACAGGGACAGGTCCGCCACTCTGTAAGGACAAGTTTTCCAAAGAAGGACAGGTCCGCCACTCTATAAGGACAGGTCCGCCAAAGCAGGATAGGTCTGCCACCGAAGGGACAGGTCCGCCACTGGAAGGACAGGTCTGCCACTCTATAAGGATAGGTCTCCCACTCTATAACCTGTACCTGCAAAAATGTAAAAAATAGCAAACATGAAAGAAAGAGACCCATTTGTGGGTCCCACCGGGCATGCCAGAAATGTGATAGGTCGAATATATGCATTACAAAATGAGCAGTAAACTAAAGAGTGCAAATAAACACCAAAACAACCTACACCTCAAGATTAGCCTAAGTTGGAATCAACACAAGATAAAACCAACAAATGGAACTTTATACCTTCTCTCGAATTGATCCTTTGGTTGTCCCTTCGATCTTTGATGTGTATGCTCCTTGGATGGCAAGATATGCAAACTAGATGATGATATGAAGATGGATGGAAATGGATGAAAACATGAAAATGACTAAGTATAGATTGAGAAATAAAATTGCAAGAGTTTGGCTAACAAAATGATCTCTCCCAAAAAGAGAGAAAAGAGGGGGTATTAATAAGAATTTTGAGAATTCCTAGAGGAGATGGATGGCCAAGATTGAGCCACCAAATACCCAAATGTAGGGCTAAGGTGAGTTGAGAACTCACAAGCCCTCACATCTTGACATGTGGCATGTGATATAGCCCTAAAAGGTGAAGTGGACATGAGGTGGAAGGATGGTACATGACATGGAGGGGGGTACAAAGTACCTTGGGATTGGACAAGATCTCCTCATAAAGGAGGTCCTTGTCCCCATGTGGGTGAGAGGACATGTGAGGAATTAAAAATTCCTCAAATATTCTCATGGGGAGATGGGAAATAATAAAGAATAAAGAGAGGACATGTGGGAAGGAGTGAAGGAATTAAAAATTCCTTTTGAGTGCCTTGGGGGATTAAAAGTGAATTAAAAATTCACATGGGGAAGTGGAGTGCCTTGTCCAAAAGGAGAAGGCCTTTAATAAGCTTGACTTAAGGACACATGCCATAAATGGGAAGGGGATTAGGTTGGTCTAACCACATGATTAAGGTTGTGCAAGTACTCAATTAGATGGACTAATGACTCATTAGAAGCAAGTGGGAGATTATGGAGGATGTGACCCTAATGATGATTAAGGGTGTGCACATGCTAACCCTAGTTAATTAGAAGAAGATGAAGGAATTAAGATGGATTTGAGACCAACTTGCAAAAGTTGGAGGATGTGACCATGAGAGAGAAAAGAGGAATTAAAAAAATGAATTTTAATTCCAAAAGGGGAATATGACTAAATTAAATAAAATAGTGTATTTATTTAATTTAGAGGAGGAAGAGGGGTAAAGTATTTATTAAATTAAATACTTTATGAACCCTATGTAAGATGCAAGGTATTAATTAAACAAATGGTTTAATTAATATTAACAAAGGGGATAAACAACCAGATGACTAAGGAGACGTGTTTGATCATATGGAAGTGATCAAATTGGACGTCTACAATAACCTTACACTATTTTAAAATTTTGACACCCATATCAATAGGCAATGGTCAATTCTAACTAATATTGGTCTTGAATGTGATAATCCAAATGTTAAAGTATCGATACATGAATGTGTAAATAATACTATCCAATAGTCATAAGTTAACATGCTTAAACCTAAAGAAATAAATTTAATCCCTAAATCCTCAATAGACAACCCCCTTATCAACCATAAACCCTATATGCTAAACCCTAAAACCTAAGATACGTATTTTAATATTAAAACCTATAAACTTAAATTTAATCCTAAGCCCCCAACACTTAAAGCCACATCATCCACCATAGACCTTAAACTCTAAACTTGGCCCTATATCCTAAACCTTATATGCTAAATCATAAAACCTAAGATTAATAATATAATAGTAAAACCTAAAAACATTAAATTTAATCCTTAAACCCTTAATGCAAAAACCATCCCTTATCAAACATAAACCCTAAACTCGAAAGCATATACACCAAACCATAAAACCTAACATTAATAATATAATAGAAATACCTAAAAATTTAAATTTAATCCCTAGATACTCAACACCCAACACTCAACCCTCGCTTATCAATCATAAACCTTAAACTATAAACCCTATATGCCAAATCCTCAAGCATAATATTAATAATTTAACATGCTAAAAACTATAAAATTAAATTTATTCTCTAAACCCTCAACACTCAACGCTCCCTTATCAACTATAAAATATAAACCCTTGAAATGAAGGAAAAGGGGGGAGAGAAATTATGAAATAGGAAGACCTAGAAATGAGGGACATATGCTAAAAATCACAAAGGGAGTGGGGTATGTGCAGGATCATTATGGAAAAAACAAGCGCTTAAGTGGCAAACAATTCAGAAAAATCAAAGTTAGGCAACTTGACATGAAAATTTGAATAGGTTATCTATATTATTTAAAAAATATGTAACAATAGAATCTGTAGAAAATTGAATGAAGTTTCTAAAATCCCAGGATTTTTATTTTTTTTTAAACTATTTGGTGAAAATTTGAAATTTCAATGCAGCAGTACTTAAATTTTAGGGAAAAAATAAGTAGATGTCTGTCTGACCACCCTAATCACAATAAAATGATAATATTTTTTAATAATATTTTAGATATAAGTAGAGGATTCATGTCCTGATGTGATACAATTTTTTTTGTAATTTTTTTCCAAATAAATAATTAATTATGATATTTTTATTATAACTTTTAAAAAATATAAAAAACGCGTGTTTCTAACCACCTTAACTTGGTCAAAACTTCATGAAATTCAAAAATTTCTTTTTTAAATCCTATAGTATGTAAAACATAGAATGTGATGCATGTTTTGGATTCAAAAAATGTGATACCATTTGAAAGCTATAGATGTTTTTCAATCAGCCTATCAATCAGGACTTTAGTCATAATTTGAATAGAAAATGAATAATAATTAATTATTAAATTTAAATTAAAGCATAATTTATATTGGTGAAAAGCTGAGAATCTCCTTAAAAACCCTTTTTGTTTCATCAATTTTGGGTTAAAAAAAGGTCGTCAGCTACATACCCATCATATTGCCACTTTTTGGCCCATCATGATCCTACACATACCCAGTGTACACATAATCACAAATAAACATTTTCATATTTCATTAAGAAGAAGGATAGTGCCAAAAGAAGTTATAATTGACCTACAACCCTTAAGGTGAGTCAAATCCAAGTTTTTGGATAGTATGTGGTCTCTTCTTCCTTATGACAAAAAATTATAAAATATGACTGAAAATAAGTTTCAAGAGAAAAATAAAAGTGCATTAACAATCTAATATCTAAGATTTACCAATTGGAATGTAAAGCACTATGATAATACTATCAGAAAAAACAATCAACTAGAATAGCTGAGAAGGTTGAGACAGTTTGTACCCAACTTCACAAATGTCGTAAAGTGACTTATCTAGGCGAATATGTCCTTGTAACCTTTTTTGAATTCTTTTTTTGCATTTCTCTGATGTTGGATCTAAGGATCTTGTTTCTATATATTTTAGTGTCAAAAGGTAAAAAATGAATCATGTAGATGAGTTTCTGTGTCTTGACAACTTTGATGACAACTTTGACAACTTTGTAAAATAGCATTTTTGATCCAATTTCAATTCTTCTTCACCTGAAAATATGCACATACACAAAGAGAGGAGAATTTGTTTTTTTTTGGTGAATAGGGGTTTGCCTTGTTCAAACCCTTCTTAAGGAATTAAACCTTGATAAAGAAATGAAATCATAAATGGAAGGAATGATGAATGAACAAAGCTTGTTACACCTCACCAAACCCTTTAATGGTTGCCCTTAGAGAATTAAAGTTTAACACATCACTCCAAGGGTTAGATCTTGCATGAAATTTTCTTGATTGGATGCTTGATTTGACACTTTATTTTAAGATTGAAAACTTGAAACCTACTACACAATGTTAGCTCCAAAAACATGCATGAACACACATAATCTTTGGCATGATGATAGTATATTGAATGCTACTATAGGTTATTGATAAATCTACTCTCCAATGCTCTTTAAAATAGTATTTTCTCTTGTGAAAGTTTCCTTAATGCTAGATAGTTTTCCTTAGACTTGAATTGACAAAAAGACCTTATATTCATAGCTGATTTTCTAATTTTCCAACAATTAATCATTGAAAGCCGACAATTGCAATTTAAATTTTAAACATTAAAATACTACCAAAAACATACTAAAAATTAGGACCTAAGACTTAAGGACTTATTCACCCTTGGACGAACGGGTCCTAGGCTCTTAATCCAAGACACTCAATTTTGAAGGTGATTAATTAGATGTTTGTAAGTGTTTAATGTAGGTTCCCCTTTTGGAAAATGAAATTAATTAGGATTTTAAATGCATAATTGGGTCAATTAGAGGCTTAATCAAGTCCAATTAATTAAGGGTATGCAAACATAGTGTGAAAATGTAAATGTGTACATTTTTGTACACTAGAACCCTAAATGCTAAACCCTAAAACCTAACATTATAATTTAACACTAAAACCTAAAAACAAAATTCAATCCCTAAGCCCTCAACACTCAACAACACATCATTAAGCATATACCCTCACCCATAAACTAGGCCTTAAACCCTATATGCTAAAACCTAAAACCTAATATTAATAATATAATAGTAAAACCTAAAACATTAAATTTAATCTCTAAACCCTCAACACTCAACCCTCCATCATAAACAATCAACCCTAAGCCCTAAACCATAAATAATTTTGATAGAGAGAGGAGATAAAATTAGAGATGAAAGGAGGGAGGGAGGGAGAGGTAGATAGGGAGAGGGAATATAGAAGTATATAGGGAAGGTATAATTAGAGATAAAAGGAGGTAGGGGGGAGGGAGTGGTAGAGTGAGGTGATATAATATATAGTACAATAGTAATTGGGAGAGGGGAGAGAGAGAGGAGGGCTATGTATTCCATTTTATCCATTTATAATTGCAACTCTTGATTTTCTCTTTGGTTACACTATATGGTTTTGTTCCATTAAGGTTAGTCCTTAACACATCACCCTAGTGTGTAATTTAAAAAATTCACATTTTAGTCGACTCATAATGATCATCAAGTTATAGGGTTGGAAAAGGTTTAAATTTAGAAAATGTGAGGATCATTTCTATCTATTTGTAACTAATCTAGATTAGTTTGACACCTCTTTGAACTTGAACTAATGTGGGAAAATAGAATATTTAGGAAATTGAATGGATTTGAGGGATGAGTGATGATGGCATTCTAAAATACGTTTCATCATTTGTGATAATCCATTCAAAATGGTTCATATTTTACAGAATTTATGTATTTTACATAACCAAGTTATCTTTAGACCAAAACATAAGTAGAAAGAGTGTTGTAAAATAGTTATTTAATATCTAAGAAATTACTTGAAAGGAAAAACTATGTATATGATAGAAATTAAGTAAACAACTAAAGTGTTACAATATAAATGTTATATAGTTGTAGGAAAAAGGCACTAAATAGAATGAAAGGACAATGTGGAGAGTTTGAAAATTTGGAGATATATAATATTATTGAATGAAGAAGATAAATATTTTATTCTTTCATATAGAGAAAAAATAATAACAGTTCACATATTATTTGTATCTTCATATTTTTTTAGAACTAGATTGTTAGAAGTGCATCAAGTGTTTCACAAACATTCTTTCTTTGACATTTCTAAGAAAAATGACTAATTTTTAAAAATTCAAAATATTTCCTTTATTCATAAAAGCACATGAGATTTCTACTATAGTAGGTCCTTCAAAAAACCATCTACAATAAATTAAAGAAATAGAAAAATTAAATTATAGAGTCTCAATTTAGCACACATAATTAACCTATATAAGATAATATGTTGAGTGAGGCCACCAAAAATAACATGCCTTTAATAAGGTATACACAACAAGAAACCATCCAATGTGAAACAAATTTGTGTACACAAAGTTATATATTAATAATAATAATAAAAGGATTCAATTAATAAACTTACAATTACTACAAACAATTTATAATTTATTAATATAATAGACAAATGACAATTTAAATAAAAAATTTCCAATTTTAATTTAAATATTTAGATAATAATATTCTAAATTATGATTATGCTAAGAATCATATATACCATGATAGCAAATGGGGGAATACAATGTTATTGGCATGTAAACATAAACTATTAAATATATGACATACAAAAATAATTAAATACAAAAGAAACTAATATATGAGGGATATAAAGGATTTTACTGTATAAAATGATTTTGATGAAATAAATTTACACTTTAGTAAATAAAATAGGAATAAAATAGTAAATAGGTACACATTTTAGAATATGAAAGAGTAAACACTTTTAAAATACTTATATGATTAAATCTATAATAAATAATTTATTTTGAAGCTATTTTAAAATATCATTTAAATAATAAATGTTAAATAAATGAAATTAGCTCTTCGAATAAAATTAAAAAAAACTAAAGAATATATTAAAAACAATTAAATAATTTTTGTAAGTCCTCTTAAAGTATATTTACTAAAGAAGCTAGAAGTGACCAAGAACAAATGGTTTCATTAAGACAATTTCCATCAACAAGGAATTCATTAAGTGGGAAAAGCTAAGAAAATGAAGGGGGAATGGTCCTAGTTATTTGTTATTGGAAATATTTAATTCCCTAAGTAAAGAGAGATTTCCCAAGAAATTTGGAATGCTACCATTCATTTAATTTCCTAGAAGCTGGCATGTTTCCACTGAATTGACTATAATTAATAAAGGTGGAATGGTTCTAGTTAGTTGTTATTTTAAGGAAAGTTGAAGAAGTGGGATTGCCAAAGAACTTGGAATAAATGCTTCCATCATAATTACTATCAAAAAGTTCATAAGAAGAATTACTGAAGGAAACACCCTTTGGAATCATTCAAGGCTATTTTGAAGTGAAGAAGAGCTTTAGATTGATGGGATGGTAAAGATAATTGTTGGGAAAGGGGAAAAAGAGAGAAAAAAATGAAATGAAACTTATACACAACTTTTATTAAAATTCAACAGAAATGGAGATGATATTTTGCAAGAATATGATAAGTAGATTAATTACAATCCACGTGTTTTGATAGTTCTTGCTTTGGGTAGTTGGAAGTCATTATCCACTTTTAAAAATAGAGCTTGAAACATTATAGTTTTTACTATATTTTTAAAAAATTGTAAGGTTTTATATTTGAGGGATATAGCTAATCTCCCAAAAAATCACACCACACATCTAGGCATGTAGCATATAAAAATTCATAAAACATACATGGAAACATACATAACAAGATGGGATGGTGTAGTGTGAGGCCCGTAAGATGGGGGATAAAAGTGATGAAATTGATAGATAGGAGGAAACATCACAGTGAGGCAAGGGAGAAGATAATTTCATTGTCAGGTTATTTTCTTGCCCCTTCCAATTCACCAGCAAGGTGGCTTGTGCAAGAAGCTATCCATGCACCCGTGAGCATTGTGACAATAATGCAAGATATTATATCAAATATACACTAAGGAAATAAAGATCAATTATGAGGAAGCTAATTTAATTGATGCAATTTCCTTATTCAATGTTGTTTTAACCATTTCACATGTCACAATCACACTTGAATGAGGAAACATCCTCCACATAATTTTTTTGGATATAATAGGTCCCCAATAATGTAACATTTATTTTATTTTAATTGAGCTATAGATTTTTTACATTCCCCACAATAAGCATCTCATCTACAAATAAATCAAAACTTCTAAATGCAAAATAAATTTTGGAAATTTAACTGTCCAATACACATGCAATTCAAGCTAAGAAAGCTAGAGTCACATGTATTTAGTTCATAAGTTTCACATCTCCCCAAGGGTCCTTCATAATCCACCTACCCTTGTTTTATTCATTTTTGTTTCATCACCTTTATCAGCCACCTAAAAGGAAGACATGCAGAAATAATGGATGCACAGTGTCCCTATGAAGTTGTAGTGTTCAAGAGGACCTTTGCCAAGAATAAGTTCACCCACATAAAAAGTGTTGCAATAAAGGCATGCAAATAGAGATTCTTTATCAGATGATTTACAAATGTACATATGCCTTGAATATATAGGCATGAATGAAATGTAGTATGCATTATGATGTTTCCAAGTGTCTTTATCAAAAATGTGACATGTAAACCCCAAATAACTACCTAGGGAATGATGAACTAATTGAGATAAGTTCTATCTAGGATATTCTAGAAGGAATATTATCTCCTAAATACATGGAAAGGGGGATGACCCCATTATTAATAATTTTATAATAATGCAACCTTGGAATTAATTAAATATAATGTTGAAGTAAAATTATGCTAGTGTAATTAAATAATTAATTACACCAACACCCCCCATAAGTGCAACTTAAGGAGGAAATGAAAATCCAATGATTATGCAATGATAATGGTTCTTGGATACATGATGGACATTTTAGGTACCCATTTACACATGATAATGAAATTAAAATGCAACTAATCTCCCACAAACAATAAAAAGGGGAGAACCAAGTGGGAAGAAAACCCCTCTCCACAAAGGAGATGAAATGTAGAAAAGTGATGGAAGAGTGGTGATTGGAGGTCTCCACATCATACCCCTCAAGAACTACAACCATAAAAATATACAAAATATGAAAAAAATAGGAGACTATATATCCCCCCTATAAAGGAGAGTGGTCCCCTCAAGAAAATATTCAAACCCTATGGAGAAATGGTGAGACAAGTTAGCAAGACCTGTCATGAACCCATCTAAATGCCACAAATCTGAAGAGAAGAATAAACCCTTCTCTACTAAAAAAAATCTCAATGGAGAGGAAGGAGATGAATAATATAGTGCTAAAAGAAGATTCAACTCAATCCAACCACCGCAGCTCTAGCGAGGAGGAGGAGAACTGCTTCCTATCCTAGAATCTAAAGAATCAAGAACATGTTGACTTGAGTTATCCCAAAACTAAGAGAACTTGTGCACCCATGAGTGATGATCAACCAAACCATAGGAAATGATTGTATCAAACTCACCTCGAATGAGTGTTGACTCATATGTAAAATCAATGTAAAGACCCTCTTGTGCAATTTGATAAAATTAAAGTAGATTATGAGCCTTTTCGGGAATGTAAACCACATCATGTACATGCCCCCCATCCAAAGTGATATAACAAATACGAGCTACATGAAAATTGATAGCATTGGTAGTGAACATCCTATGAAACTCTAGTGGTCTCATTGTATCCAAAAGGATATGATCATGAGAACTAGTGACATGTTGAGAAGCTCCTGAAACAATGACCCAAACCTCATGTCTATCAACAAGGGTAGTGATTAAAGCATGCACTTTTCCATGGATATCGATTGTGGCAATACCTACAATACCTGAAGATGACTCCTCATGTTAAGAAGAGTGGTTTAATTTGATGGAAGAAGGTGGAAGAGTGATATTGTGATCTTGAATAATTTGTCTCAACTCATGGATCTCCTTCTTGAATCATGTCTCCTCATGATGTCCAAGCCCATTGCAAAAAGTGCATTTGGGCCTCTCCTTCTTAGGCTTGTCTTCCTTTTGGTGTGATGCTTCACTAGATCCTATCTTTTACTTTCCTTTATTCTTTCCTTTCCCTTTAGATGGAATTGATACTAGAGCATGATACTTTGAGGAAGAATCAACATTGTTGAGTTTTGTTTGTTTCCTTGTCAACCTTTCACAAAATGTATCAAAAGAAGGCATCAAAAAACTCTCCTTATCCATCTATGGTAGAGTAAAAGGAAGTAGAAAAATAGGAATACGAGCCTTTAAATTTAGAAAGGATCATGAAAATGTATTCCTTATCTATTTTTTCCTTCACACACCCTAACAGTTATGTCCTCAAATATTTGAATTTCACCAAATAATCTTCTATGGAGGGAAACGATTCAACTAAAAGATATGGTAGTTTTGACTATAATTGAAGTGCACAAAGACCACTTACTAAACAAAACAATTCTTTTAACTTATCCCATACCTCTTTTGGATTTCAACACACATTAATGTGGAAGAACAAGGAGTTAGAAATTTTGATGGGTGTTTTAGCACTGTCTCAACACAGGTAATGCTTAAGTGCACTACCTCTCTCGAAAGGTAATCTCCAACAAGTTGTCAAAAATCACCCCAAGGTCTCTCGGGTGTTAGGTCATGACTTGCTTGGAATATCTCAGTTGTTCTTATGTGATTTTTCTAGTAATCATAGGGCAGACTTATGTAGTTAAGCTAGAGGAGAATTGGTTCTTTGAAAGGAGTTCTTAAGATGGGAATTCTTTTGCTTAATTGTTACAGGTTCAAGACAACAGTCTATAACTCCTATTTTAACTTTACATATGGCTTTACAATGTGCAATGAACCTTGTTCAAAGTCACTATAAAAAAAGGAAAAATGGTAGGGAAGAGAAGAAGTTCCTAGACCTGAAACTAGCAATGAACAATGATAATGGAGGACCCTACAGTGGAAAACCTTCCCAAAACAAAGTTACACTTAACCAAATTGAATTACAGTCTCATGAAACCTGTGCAATCTTCTAAGGTCTACATATTTAAAGCCTTTCATTCACCATAAAGCATGAACAAGAGATAGAACTTAAATAAAACATTCATATAATGTTCAGACTAGCTTTACACTATAGTTTATCAACAATAAAAAAAAAAAATTATGAACAAGGAAGGGAATCACCAAAACTGAACTCTTCAAAACCATTGAAAAACATTAACTGACTACTAAATCAAGCTACAAGCATACAAAACAACAAAGTTAATCTACTCAAATTCACTAACTAAGAGAAGAAGAGTCATTAAACACAAATTTGGAACTCAAGAATCCACCAAATCAATTAACTTCTATTAAAATTCTAGTAGAATGTCTTTACAACAACTCAACTCTCTCTTGAAAATGAGAGGAGACCCCCTATTTATAGTGTCCAAAAAGAAAAATGAATGGCCAAGATTCACTAGAAATTAGGGTTTCACCTACCCCCAAATATTTTACAATATAAAATTACATGTTTTCTTCATTCCTATTTTTTCCTCTAGTGGGGTAGCACTGTAGTTCTTTTGTCTCTTTGTTGGTTGACTTACTACAACTATTTGGTGAGGAATTCATCATCAATGACTGGTTTTCCCTCTTGTTTCTTCAAACCAACATATTCTATGAACTTGTCGATCAAAGCCTAAAGCTTGTTCCACTCCATTATATTAGATTGAATTACCGAGAAGTTCCATCTCTTGAATTAGCTAGTGAGTGTATCCCAATCTTTTTCACATTTAGATGTATTGTCTCTGACCTGTTCAGATTGGACAAAGGCCTGAGCAAAAAAACTCATGAAGTCTATTGTGAGCTCCCCTATAGTTGCATCTTCCATATTCTTATGGAAGTAGGGCTTTATCTTCTCCAGATGAATTTCAACAATAGGCATGTTGTAGTCTATCATCAATTTCAAATACCTTTCACAGGCTACCCCGATTTCCTTGGCCCAATCAATATCAAGCTCCACCTCATCAAGCGCTTGTTCCAATAATTATTTTCTACGGTCTAGACCCATCTTCCATGCTTCTATGAGCTATTGATCATCTTTGGGAAATGTAAGCTCCTTTTCCTATGTTCTCTTAGGTATCTTGAGGATTGCCTCAATCTTTGCATATGTAACCCTGTATAACTCTGGGAAGTTAGTGAAAAATTTCCTTGTGCCTTTGAGATATTTTTGCACTTCCAAAAATTTGTTCGCTATCTTGACAACACGATTGATGCCCATGTTTCCAGTGTAGAGGACTTGCTAGAACCAATCTTCTGTGGTCTTTGTCCAATTCTTCCTCTTCTCCATATTATCAATCTCATCCTTGGAAAATAGTTGTAGTGGTGAAAATGATGTAGTAGGAAGCTCCTCAGCTAATGACCATTGTTGGATGTAGGATACCAAATCCTCCACCTATGCTTTTAACTCCTCCTTTGAGGACTTGTTTTTGTGCATTTGATACATGATGGTGGCAACAGATCCATGGAGATGGTCTATTTTCTACTCTCTAGTCGTTGTCCCCAAATAAATGGTGGAGATATTGTAGCTTACCCCCTCTTCTCCCACCACTGGTGTAGCTACTTGCACCGTTCAGGATCCAGAGGCATCCATGGTTAGCTAGGATGTGATCTTTAGTTTCTTTTCTTTCATCATGTTGATTTTTGTTCGGGCTAGAATAGCCTCAAGTCTTGCTTTCGAATCCCTGAGATTCAGAGTTTTCTTTTCCAATTGTTTCTCTATCCACTTGAGAATTTCAGACTCTCCCTTTGGTGATTCATGATCACCTTCTCCTTCCTACCTAGTTTCAATTTCTTTGCCACATGGAGCTTCTTGCTATGTCAATCATTAATGGCTAATGCTCAGGATGTTCGTGGTACTCATCAACTTCTCCTTCCAAGTTCTTGGCTGCCCCTTGTGTCTACCTTTGCAATTCTTTAGATATTAGAATGGTCACTTCCATCTTTGGCGGATCAAGGAGAGGAGGCATCTATAAACTAGCAATAGCTTGTGCCAAGGCATTGTGCACATTCAGATCCATGAGTACCCTAGAGAGCTTCATAGGGATGCTCATCATATGTTTGGAAAGTGCATTTGGGAGTGAAATGGTTGGCATTTTGGTTCTTACTACTATCAACAAGAGGCTCGTGGATGGAGATATGCAAGAGGAAGAAGGCAGAGAGGTGGTTGTCGAAAAAGAATCTATAACCATTATTTGTGTAGTGGGCAGGGTAGATGCAAGTTGGACTGATATGTTCACTATAGATGGAAAAGAGGAAACCATCACCTGAGAAACTGGTAGAGGGGTGATGATGGTGGTGGTAGCAGTAGTGGAGGCAGCAGGTGAAGATTTCGGTTGCTTGGCCTCCATTTCTGTTTCCTCTCCTTCATGGAGTGGGTCCTCTTGGATTGATGGGAATTCTTCAAATCCACCTGATTTCTTTTTCTTGGAGTGTTCACCCTCTGAGGCTTTCCTTGATTAAAATTTATGCTTGGGCTATCATTGAAACACCTCTTTTCTTTTCCTAGAACATGTGTTTCATGGGGAATATGATTTGTCCCTGGAAGCAGTAGCAGCCTTAGTTGTGCCTTCAGTTCCGCTATTGGTTTTTTCCTCAAGCTCACTATATGTTAGAGTGATTCCTTTTTGCTTTAGTTGGGAAATATTCCCTTCTATCCATTCCTTCATCCTACCCTATACAGGCTTCATCAAAATATTGAGGTCACTGACCTCTCCCTCATCCCAATCAATCGTAGGAAGCAAAAAATTGGCAACTGCATCATACCTCATATCAACTATGGTATTTTCCTCCTCATCTGCCTAGTCTGACCTACTAGGAATAGCCTGACTATTCTGACAAAGTACATCATCATGCACATATAGTGCCTCATCCGCACATCTTTTTCATCCTTCCAGTTGGCCTAGGAGTCTTCTACATTATGCACATGGGAGTATTCAACTCTGACTTCCTTCTTCAGCTTGCCATAAGGATCCATCCTTGGCTAGGCAATGTGAAGTTCCAAGTGATATTATGTTAGTTCCTTCTCTAAATAATCCACACACTAGGATGTGGGAAGTGAGTACATGCCTTGGCCAAAGGAGAGGGGACAGGGAATTGTTGCCCTATGTTTGCTGCTCAAGAGGGTGTGAGCACATTGCAGTTATCTTGATACCTCTACCAACACCATTTGGTCATTTGGATATCGAGGCAGCTTATATGGTCTATCTAAAAAGCCTTTAGTTTTGATATAAGTAAACTTGGGGAACTAAATGAATAAGAAGCCAAATCGGTGGATAAGGTGTTTGAATTGTGGGAAACCCTTCTCTCAAAATCACCTCTAATCAGTCTAATGATGTAGCCACTGAAAGCATCATTGAATTGGTGGTAATCCCTCTTTAAATTTCTGAATTGGAGCTGAGGGTATTCATCATAGACTTTCAACTCTTTCTCAGGTTCCTCATCTAGAGCTACAAATAGACCTTTTTATTGCATTTTGTTAGCCAATAGGTAGACCAAATATGATGTCATATAAAATTGGGAGGTCTTTTTTACCACCACAAATTGCTCATGCAAGCAATTGTTGATCATCTCAGCCCAGTAGAACTTGGTCTTTCCTCAAAGGATTTCCTCCATAAAGTATATCATCCACTCTTGGAAGAATGCTGCAATCAAAAGGCCCATGAACCGACTCAATAAGGTCACCAAATCATGGTAATATTCATAAAAATAACTATGAAAGAGTTCTTGGGGCACTTTGTTGGAACTTCCTCTCTTATCCTTCAACCAATATTGGTTAATAATCATTTTACACTTGAGGGGATCTTCTTCCCATGTGGCTTTTCCATCTTTGATTTTTGCTTCGTCCATTTCTTCAAAAGTAGGGATGTGAAAGGTCTTCCCTATTGATTTTAAAAATAAGTCAGCTAATACAATTCTATCCCTATTTATAAAGATTCGGTCATCCTCCTAGTATGACTCCCTGAAAACTATTACAAGTTCAGGAGTGATGAGAGAAAGCAGGAATCCGATAGCCTTTTCCAACCTACTCTTTCTTATTCTTCTGGCATTTTCTATTTTGGGGTTGATCCGGACCCTCTGCTTGAATTCATCAATGTCAACATGTCCCAGATTGGTGTCTGAGACGTATAATTAGTGGTGACCCTGGAGTTAAGGGGCTCCCCTTGAAAATTATATTTCATCTGGTATTTGTCTTCTTTTCCCTTGGGAATCTTGGTTGCTCTCTTTCCTTTTTCTTTTTTCATGGCCGCCTCCGAAGGTCCTATAGCTCATTCCATATATCTTGCAAACAAGAAGGTTGTAAGCATATTCAAGTATGAAAATATAAAGTGCATTAGCCAAAACCCTACAAAAAAATGTTAGATCAAATAATCTATCACTTAAAGATCTTAACATGTTTCCCAGATCACCGTTGGTTTTTCTTTGGGGAAGTTATGGCCATGCTAGCCTAGGGGTGTAGACTTCCCTGGGCTAGTGGTCATTCTAAAGGTAGCTACAAAGGGGTGGTACATAGGGCATGACAACTTGCGGGGTTCCACCCACCTTACGATTTGGTCATTTTGTGGGGTCCACTAGGGAGAACAATCCATTTTGGCACGTGGGTCAAAGTAATTTTGATGTTTGGAAGGAATTAAATTCTCCTTTTGGTTATGCAGGTCTAGAGCAGCCGAAAGCAGGGAGTGACTTAGCTGTTTGAGCTCTACCATTGAAAATGGCACTGGCAGGATGGAATCTCACAGGTGATGTTCTACCATGCATGCCCCGCAGTCTGGGAGGACAACATCATAGTGCATTTGGAATTTAATCCATAGTGGGTTGGAGGGTGCGAGAGGATAGTGAGTCACTACCATTTGGGATGGCAATGGCCAAACAACAGTCTGATAGGAGAAACCTACACCATCGGGTCCACGGAGGGCATTGACACAACTTTTTTTATCGTTGGTTAGGAGGCATTAGAAGGTTTGGGCTCCCCATAATGGGATGATGAGAGTCATTTTTCATTTGGAGATTGTGGGATAAGGATGAAATCCTACAAGCAATGACTTGCAATGGATGGCCCACCTAAAATTTAGCAGTTGGTCATGTTCGTTGACTGTGGGGGGAAGTGGTGGGTTCAAAACTTGGAAATTGTGGAAAGTTGACATGCAAAGGCCATTCAAAATGGAAGATAAGCGATGGTGGCCCATAGACAGAAGTCCACAGGGAAAGGCCCATAGAGAAGCTCAAACATAATCATTTTAGGGTGTAAAGGAGAACGTATGGCGAGAGTGAGATTAGAACCCGAAGATCAGGTGGATGCTAAGGTTTCACTCTTTTGAGTAATCATTCATGCATTAGTGAAATGCTAGTGGGGGTCTACGAAGGATGACCTGTATTCTTTGATTGTCGCTCCTTTACTTTGATGGTAGAAAAGAGGGCAGAGTTTGATAGATGGGAAGATGGGCCCTAAAAGCCATTTCAAATAGTGAGGATAAGATAGAATTCCGCAAAGAGGAACCCACAATAGGCCCATGCTTAGGTGTTTTTCCATGTTTTATTTTTTTGGGAGATCAATGGGTAAGGGTTTGAGCACTGGAAGGTCATGATCAGATAACCATTTGGAACAATGAAGCTTGGAGGGAACTCCAGAGGTGGAAGCCTACAAATGGAGACTCGAGTAAGTCCAAGGATTGCTTCATTTAGGCTTCTGGAAATTTCATCAAGTTCAAGGTGGACAAATGGAGGGAGCCTCCCATTAGGGTTGACCTGATGGGGTCATTCACCATTTCAAATCTGAATTATTTCCAAGGCAAGGGAATGACGTTAGCTAGGTTGTAGGACTTCAAAGAATGGATGCTTTGGCTGAAGAATAGTTGTGGTGACTGTGAGTTATGAAAGTGACGCATGGGGCGATTTTGAATTTTCTTAAGATTTCACTTCATGGGTTTTGTGTGCCTAGGTTTAATCTAGTCAATTTCAAGTTTTCTTCCTTCAGATTTAGCAATTTTGTGTGAGAATCGAAGAAAAAATTAAAACATGGTTCATGGCAGAAAACCTACCTGTGCAACCTGATGAAGGAGTTCGAGCAAAAAGTTGGTAACAATCTTGAATTGACAACTGGGCTCAATGGGCATGACAATGAAATTTGCAAAGGGCTCTGACTCACTTCTGAACAACTAGCAGATGAAAATGACAGCTCAAATTGAGTTATTTATAGAAAATTGTGCATTTAATGCACGTCATTAATGTTCATACGGTGACACTAAAGGTTGGTAGGCGATTAGTTTGAAAGTGATTGCGGGAAGGGTAGAGTCTATTGGGCGGATGACAGTCAGGGCTTGGCCATTCAATCGTTCAATAATGAAAATGGAAATTAAAGAGGCAGGTCTCATAGCACAGAAAATCTCTATGTGAAGGCCATTCAAAATGACCATGGAGCCAAGGAAATTTGCATAGGGTTGTCTGCAAGGGCAGACCTACTCGACTCCAAAGCTAATAAATTTTGAAGATTGAAGGAAAATAGTCAAGGGATTTCTACAAAGGCCTAAAGCCTTGAAAATTTCAGGGGACGAAACATGGTCAACTTGAAATGACTCCTTTTAAGACTCACTGACCACTTGGAAGACAAAATCAAGGGGCACACAAAATGAGGCAGTGACAAAAAACATCTTGACAAAGTGAAAAGAAAGAGGGCCCCCTTCTGAACAGGGGATGTGTGCTAAAGGCACAACAAATGGCAACTCTGTTAGGAAACGCTCTTGAGAATTCTAAGGATATATGCTCATTCTAAACCCAAAATCTTTGGTTTCGTAGACCAGGTGCCAGTTTCCAAAAGTTAAGTAGGGGCTTGAAGGAGAACGAGATCCTTGACTGAATCAAATCACAAAACATCTCAGAAGTGTGTGAGTAGAGTGAATTCATTCCCTCTCCATAGAAACTATGTCAACAATTACTAATCAGGCTAAGAAAATTACATGAATTATCTAACTCCAAAAGTAACCTGGACATTTCCCCTCTACCAGTCAGGCATCGATAGTCCCAACAGAGTTGTCACTATGATCCCATGAATATTGATCTACAACCAACTAGGCATCCATAGCCCTAGTAGAGTTATCTGCACACCCACACAATTGTGTGATTTTGATATTTTATTTTCTTTCTTTCTTTTCTTTTTGTTTCTTTTTGATATTACATTTAATACTCTTTCTTTTCTTTCTCAACTCTATAAGCATTGAAGCTCACCATGGGTTTGGAATCGTAGTGGTCACTAGAGCAGACTTAAATTTTTTTCACTTGCCTCATTATCATAATAGCTACCGTATAGCTCCTCGGAGGCAATTAGCATGTGTTTCGTGCAGGATCCGAGATGAATGTGATAAGATTTAATGAAGGGTCAAGTTCTAAGTCGAACTTGAGTTAAAATGAGGAAACTTCCACATGGAAGTGATTAGAGACTAATCGTTAAGGAAGAATGTTTATCTAAAGAACACAACTAGTGGAAAGAAAAGTGATCCATTCACTGAACGAGCATGGCCACTGTAGTAAGAACAAAGGATACCCTCAGCAAAACAAAACAGCCAGGAGATAAACCAAAATCGGAAGCAATGCTAGACTAAAAAGCAAGGAAACAAAGCAGTCTAAACTAACCTATGTACAAATATCTACAAGGAACAAGCTCATAAGAGCTTAGGTAAGGAAATAATGTTTTAGGTGCTGCCCGTTGACAAGTAATGAGATTTCTTCACCAGTCAAATTCTTTAAACAGAAAGCATTATCACCAAGAATTTTAGCAACTTGAAAGGGGCCAAGCCAGAACTTGTCAAATTTGTCATGTCCCCCTTTCTTCTCATGGGCCTTGTCCCAACATAAGGCTAGATCAAAAATTCATAAGGCCTTAACTTTGGCTCATCGATCAAACCATCTCTTGACTATGCCCTAATGTTTGGAAAAAAATTCAATGGCACAGTCATATACCTCTTCTAGGTGGAGTAGCTCAGCCAAATGAGCTTCTCGTTGATCCCCTTCTTCATAGAAGGTGTTCATGAATTGGAGTGTTGGGATTTTAAGGTACACAGGGAATACAAGCTCTAGACCATAAACTAGGTTGAATGGGGAATCACCCAAGGCAGCCTTGTGGCATGTGCAATCTTCCCAAAGGGAAAAGCAAAACTGGGTATGCCAGTCCTTAGGATTCCTATCAAAAAAAAAATTGATCATAGTGATGAGGTTCTTGTTGGTAGATTCTACCAAGACATTGCCCTATGGGTAGTAGTTGGATGAAAATTTGAGGGAAATTCTGTAGTCAAAAGCCCAAATATAAAATTTAAGCGATGAAAATACTGGGCCATTGTCATCGACTAAAGCATAAGGGAAACCAAAATGATTTAAAATCTAACTTTCAAGAAAATTAACAACTACCTCTATAGAACATTGCCTACATGCAATAGCTTATGTCCATCTAGTACAATAAATGGAAGTAGTTAGAATGTACCTATGTCCTACAGAAGATGGCGAGCTTACTAGACCAGTGAAGTCAAGACCCCATTGCACAAACAGTCTTACCTCCAAGACTGGTTGCAGCAGTACATCAACATTCTTTTTCCTAGTTGCAACAGTCTAGAATAAATGGCACATGTGAATGTGGTTATGAGCATCCTTGAAGACTGTCGGCCAATAATAACCTACTCTTAAGATCTGATGGATGGTGGAAGGACCGAATCCATGGTCGGTGCCAAATTTTTCATGAAACTCTTTATAACCGGTTCTGCTTCTTCTTTGCCAAGACACCTAAGGTAGA
Source organism: Sequoia sempervirens (assembly GCA_007258455.2). NCBI lineage: Eukaryota > Viridiplantae > Streptophyta > Pinopsida > Cupressales > Cupressaceae > Sequoia > Sequoia sempervirens. The sequence goes on from VDFB02281492.1 coordinate 656,241,972, forward strand.
TGCCTTCGTGGTTCTTCTTGTAGAGTATGGATATTCATAGCATGTAGCTACTACTTGTGATTCTAAGAGCATGCTTTTAGACACCCTGGAGATGAGACAAATACTTTTTTTTTATTAAATAATAGACTATGTCATCATGCCATTCTCCTGGAGACACGTCTTCGAGTTGGCACTGATGAACTGTGAGTTCTAGACTGCTTCAACCATTGTTTCTGATATCATTCTAGTGAGTTCTTGTCCCTGCACTACTTTCATTGGCTAAATTTCCATGTCGTATTCATGTAGCAAGGTGACCCACTTTTCTCTTCTTGCATCCAACCCATTTTTCCTCAGCAATGTCTTCACTGTTGGGTCAAGCACAATGGCAAATACCTTATTCTGTAAGATATAGTGTTTGAATTTCTTAACTCCTCTAACTAGAGCATACACCTATTTTTCCATGTTGTGGTACCTTAGTTTGACATCCTTAAAGGTAGTACTCATGAAGGAAATTGGGTGCTCATTCCCTTTGTCATCCTTTTGGGTGAGAATGCTAGCACATGAGTGATATGAAGCAAAGGAGTAAATGTAGAAGGGCTTTAGGTAATCTAGACTAACGAACATGGGTGCTTGAGCAATAGCTTTATTGATCTCCTCAAAGGCTTTCTTTGCTTCTAGATTCCACTTAACTTTGGAATCTTGCTTCAACATTGCATTGAGTGGCTTGACGATTTCAACAAAGCCTATAATGAACTTCTGGATGAAATGTATCTTCCCAAAGAAGGATTTTAACTCTTTCTTTCTACCAAGTAGCTGTATCTTCAAAAGGGACTAGATACGGTTGAGGTCTATGGATATTCCTCATTCTAAAATAACATGTCTGAGTAGCTTGCCTAAGGTGACTCAAAAGATACACTTCTTTGGATTAAGGGAAACCCCAAACTCTCTACACCTTTGAAAGACCTTGCACAAATTAGAGACATGATCGCCTTGTTTCTTGGAAAACACCACCAAATCATCCATGTAGATTATGACGCATTTTCTGATTAGACATTTGAAGGCTATTTCCATCGCATGTTAGAAGGTGGCACTAGTGTTGATGAGTCCAAAAGGTATTCTCCTATATGCAGTGGTTCCCCACTTAGTGGTGAATGCAGTTTTATGCCTATCTTTGTATTGCACCATCACTTGGTTGTATCCAGACTACTCGTCCAAGAAGGACATCATTTGTGAATCATTGACAATCTAAAGCACCTCATCCAATGAAGGAACTAGATAATTATCCTTTTCTGACGCTCTGTTCAAGTTGTGGAAATCCACGCACAACCTGATTTCTCCATTCCTTTTCCTAACCTGGACCAAATTGGCCACCCATGTGGAGTGCCTGACTAGAAATATAGTTTTGGCTAAGAGCAATTTTTGCACTTCCTGATAAATGATGGGTTTCAATAAGGCATTGATGGGACATTGTCTTTGTTAGAATGGTCGTACATTAGGCTTAAGAGGGATGGTGTGCATGATGATGGAAGTATCATAAGTCTTTAGATCTTCATAGCTCCATGCAACTACATCATGATACTTTTGCATAGCATCAACTATTCCCTTCCTCTCTTTTGGCGTACAAACCTTACATAAACACATTCTTGACTTCCTCAGCTATCCAGAGGTTGTGAGTATCACATTGCTTGTTGATTGAATCTCTCTTTTTCTGCTAGCCCTGGTCTCAGATTTGATCCAAATCAAATATACACTCAAGCTGGACCATGCTCTTTTGGTGTTATTTTTGAGGTTTATAACCCCTTCTATATCTAACTCAACTTCTTTAGGTTCTATTTCATCAATTATTTGAGTTGTGAACACATTGGAGTTGGTGATGAAATCCAGGATGTGCTTGTCATCATTGAACACTGAGAAATGAGTGACATTATCAGGCATAGAAGGTTTAGAAGTGAGTTCAATCGTAAACTTCATCGGTTTGGACAATGATAAGGGTTGGAGGGTTCTGGTTGCTTGAGCCAACACATCAGCAGTATGGTTCTGGGATCAAGGGATCAGCTGGATATTAAAGGTATCCAAACTTTCTAAAATGTCCCAAACCCTATGTCTATAGTTGGCTAGCCATCTATCATGGTAGGAGTACAATTTTTTTGACTTTTTTTACTACTAACTTTGAATCACCAAACACTTGCAATAGTTTAACCTTCTTTCTCAGAGCCATTAAAAGACCATGTACTAATGCTTCATACTCTGCTACATTGTTTGTGCAATAAAATTGAAGCCTATGAGCAGAAAAATAAGTATTACCTATGGGGATGATCAGTTTGAATCTGGCTCCTACTCCTTGCTTGGATTTGGACCCATTGAAGCATAGAGTCCAAAATTGGATGGCTCCTTAACTTCGGGACCATTGAGGCATGTATGTTCTTTTGGCTTCATGCTTGCATCTATGGTTTCTTGGGTGGGAACTGGCTCAGTGTAATTATCAGTAGGCTACTCGGTCGACAACTTCGCTTGGGATGCAACTTGTCCTTTGATATGATCCACCATTGTTTGACACAAGCAACACTCAAACTTAGAGTGGGAAGCATTGTGCACTCTACACCAAATATGCCATAAAATTTCTTTGAAATCCATTCTCATACCCAGGCTGAGCTAATCTTGTATACACTTCTCCATGAAGTCTTAGAATCCATCTAATAGTCCTAAAGTGCTATCTTTATAAATCTCATCATCATCAAACTCCACTAGGATTTAAGTGTTCTAAGGAGTATGAGTTAGGTCTACTAAAGGGATATAATTCACCAGAAAGACTTCCTTGATGGTCTCTTCTCCTGAACCCTCAAATTCTTCCTAATATGCAATGGGAGAGTAGTTTCCCAACTTGGTATCTACAAATAGTACCCCATTAGTGTTGTTGTATTCAGTGATCATGAATTTCATGCGAGGCTCACGATCTATACGGATTTGATTAGGCATCCCTCTCCACGACAACCACATGTGAGAATGATCCATTGAAACATATCCATTCAGTGTTCTAGTGAAGTATTGTTTGAGTATGATCCCATAGGTGTCAGGAATGTCTACAACTTGAATATCAATGACTTGTTGCACCCTTGGATCCATAACAATTTGCATTGGGATTCGATTGATTTCTCCCACTATATTAACTTTTGTCTTGTCTGATTGAGTTATCTTCCTCTTGGAAGCAATGGGAACTATAACTAAGGAATTGCAAACAAAAAGAGGCATGACATTAGCCGATGCTCTTGAATCAAGTAGGAAATTATGCAAATTCTTTCCAAATATCCGAATGGTGGTGAGAAAGGGAAACATTTCCAAATTTCCTTGAAAGAGGCCCATTGGCATGTCCACCTAGGCCACTTGAGCTTTACTCTTATCATCGGCCTAATCCTTATTCTGCATAGAAGGCTAATCTTTGGAATTCTGCCTATTACTCTGGTCATATTCCTTTGTAGGTTACTTACCCATCAACTAATTTGGAGGTGGATCTTCCTTCTTCCTATGAATTTGCTAAATGACAGACTCACTTGGAGGTTCTTTGAAAGAGACTCTTTTGGCTAGTGTTTCTTGCATTGCATTAGAGGAAGGAGTCCCATTAATAACTCTAAAGAAGGTGTTCCTAACTGCAAGAACCTTGAGTAACTCAAAGGAAGAAAAGCTGATTTTAACCTTCTTGAACTCTTTAGCAGCATATTCACCTATTTGCTCTTTTTTTGTCTCGAAGGCTCTACCTATGGTAGAGCTAGCATGCTGGGCTTGTGCTTGATTTGACTGATTTTGGGGTTAACTTTGAGGTTGGTTTTGAGGCTGATTTGACGACATGTTCCTATTGAGGTATTGAGTAGGCACATGAGGAAACCCAGTATTGTTGCTGGCATTGGGACTAGGTGGGGTATTGAAGTTGTCTAGTGGATTGGAAGTCATTAAGGGTCCACCCACCTGTCTATTACTAAGGAAATAGGGGGTCACTCTTTGGTGGAACATATGAACCTCATCTACATATGGTTCTTCTTCATTTATTGGACCGTTATCAACTGAAGCAAAAAGCTAAGACAAGGTCACTTTGCTAATTAACTCTTGGATTTCTTCATATTTTGGTGGAGCATCCTTGATTTTAGGGGCATTTCTCTCACTTCATGGGATTGGTGCCTAATTGACCATGAGACAGGAGGAGTCATAGGGATCAGACGAGACTAGGTCATGACATCCAACATTATCTACAACATTTTGAACCTCAACTTGGAAGATTTCTGAGGCTATGAGGAACTTAGGGCAGTCCAAATTGGAGTGTCTATTTGTTTTGTGAATCTGAAACCATCCAAAAAAAGCCGCTTCAGCAAGGTACACACCACTAATTGTCTTTTCAACACCCACAGGCTGATTGAGTGGAGTAGGAACACCTATGTTATTAGGTCTAGTATTCCACATTCTATTCTTCATTTGGGATGGTCTGATTTCAAAATTATGATTATTATTTTGTTCTCTTTCATAGCTTTGTCCTGAGGAAGGGCTTGCATCATGACTATCCCTGTTTTCCCTTTTGAGATTTTCTTGAATGCTACGTTAAGAGGCTTGTAGCTGATTGTTCTACTTTCTCAGATGTGTCAACTATGTGGAAATATTCTTGATCATTTCCTTCAGTTCATCAATCTAATCCTTTTCAATGTTTCTTGGCTACGACACTTGATTTTAAAGGAAGACAGGCGATGGAGCTGGTTGGTTTTGTTGTGCTAGGGGAAATTTAGGTCCTTGCAAGTACAAAGGTGTTCGAGGCTATTGAGAATATTTTTGCTACTATTGGGGAGCCTAAGAATAGGCCTGTTGTTGTTGGGGTTGTAAATATTGAGGTACAGGAGGATCTTGATTCATCGGTTTTCCTAGGTGTGGGACTATGGATAGTTGCGACACCTGGTTCATAAAGAGGTGTTTGATGTGCAAATTCCTAGTTAAGCCCCTAAACCTACATTGGATGGGCTACTGGCCCCGAAGAGGGTAGTGGACCGGAGATATTCTTTCCCAAATCGGTACTTTCTATGAGCACTTTTGAATAAGCATCAACCAACCTTGTAGGGGGTGGATACGTCCTCTTTACCAATGTTGCAGTAAGATTGTCTAATGCTACATAATAGACTAACAGGGTAGCAACATCATTGTGTACATATGGGGGTTGTATTCTCATGTAGGCACAGTGAAATTGATCATTAAAAGAGCTAGTCAGCTCATTGATATTCCTATGAATGGACATGAATTGTCAGTAGAACTCTGGAGGGCTGATTGGAATCTTGTCTTTTTGTGAGAAAGTATTCATCAATAAGTCCCATGAAATGATAGACCCCGTAGGAAATTTATATACCAATAGAAAGCTTCTTCTCCCAACGAATAACGGAAGAGTTGACATACCACATCCTCATGTTTGATTAGCATATCTTTGAGTGCCATTTGGAATATCTTGATGTGCTCTTCTGCTATCCTTTGTAGATTCCAATGATTGAACTTTGTGCAAAAGCCCTCCAGATTTTAGGCATGTCATGGTAATCCTTGAAGTGCAATGGAGAAGGGTTTTGCCCCATCCAAGCCATGAGGGGAGGCAAAGGTAGTATTTATTGTTGTGGAAGAGTAACTTTGGGCTTCATAGGGGTAGCGATAGTTTGGATTGCGATTTGGACTTGGAGGGAAGGGGCAGAGACTACTCCTCAGCTGTGGGAAGGATGAGGCTCGAAAGCAGTTTGGAGTGGCTGAGCGGCAGAGGCTAAATGGGATGAAGGAAGCTGAGTGTGGGGTGAATGGAAGGTGGAGGAAGGTGAAAATGGAAGAGAAGTGGATGGAATGGAGGAGGAAGAAGAGGCTGCATCCCCTCCTTTAGTTCTCTTAGCCCTTGTAGGGGGTTGGAACTCTTGTAATTCCCCTTTGTTTAGCGTTGATCTTAAAACTCTTTGGAATCATTCAGGGGAAAATGAACCAATTCGATCCAACTCAACAAGGTTCAATCCCTCCTTCTAGCACTAGTTCTATTAATGGGTGTTCTAGCACTGTCTCAACACAGGTAATGCTTTAGTGCACTACCTCTCTTGAAAGGTAATCTCCAACAAGAAGTTGTTGAAAATCACCCAAGGTCTCTTGGGTGTTAGGTAATGACTTGCTTGGAATATCTCAATTGTTCTTATGTTATTTTGTTGGTAATCAAAGTGAAGACTTACATAGTTAATCTAGAGGGGAATTGGTTCTTTGAAAGTTCTTAAGATGGGAAATTCATTGCTTAATTGCTACAGGTTTAAGACAATAGTATAGAACTCCTATTTTAATTAGATTTGGCTTTACAATGTGCAATGAACCTTGTTGAAAGTCACTATAAAAAAAGGAAAAAGGGCAAGGAAGAGAGGATGTTCCTACACCTAAAACTAGAAATGAATAGTGATAAAGGATGACCCTATAGTGGACAACCTTCCCAAAAAATTTCCACCTAACCAAATTGAAGTACAATCTAATGAAACTTGTGCAATCTTCTAAGGTCTATACATTTTCAACCTTTCATTCACCATAAAGCATAAACAAGAGATAGAACTTATATGCAACATTCATATAATGTTCATACTAGCTTTACACTATAGTTTATCAACAATAAACAATGAAAAACATGAACAAGGAAGGGCATCAACACAACAGAATTCTTAAAAAACCATTGAACAACATTAACTAACTACTAAATCAAGCTAAAAGCATACATAACAACAAAGTTAATCTACTCAAATTCACTAAGAGAAGAAGAGTCATGCAACGCAAATTTGGAATTCAATAATCCACCAAATCAATGAACTTCTATTAAATTTCTAGCAGTATGTCTTTACAACTCAACTCTCTCTTGAAAATGAGAGGATACCCCCTATTTATAGTGTCTAAAAAGAAAAATGAATGGAAAAGATTGATTTGCATTGTGTGGCCAAGATTCACTACAAATTAGGGTTTCACCTACCCCAAAATATTTTACAATATAAAATTACATTTTGTCTTCATTCCTATTTTGTCCTCTAGTGAGGCAACACTATAGTTTTTTTATCTCTTTGCTGATTGCATTGTTGCAACTATTTGGTGAGGAATTCATCATGAATGACTAGGTTTTCTTCCTGTTTCTACAAACTAGCATATTCCACGAACTTTTTGATCAAAGCCTGGAGCTTGTTCCACTCCATTATATCTAATTGAATTACCTAAAAGTTCCATCTTCTGGATCAGCTAGTAAGTGTGTCCCAATCTTTGTCACATTTAGGTGTATTGTCCCTGATCTGTTTAAATTGATCAAAGCCCCAAGCAGAAAAACTCATGAAGTCTATTGTGAGGTCGCCTGTAGTTTCATCTTCCATCTTCTTATGGAAGTAGGGCTTTATCTTCTTTAGATCAATTTCAATAGCGAGCATGTTGTAGTCTGTCATCAATTTCAAATACCTTTCATAGGCTGCCCTGATTTGCTTGGCCTAGTCAATTTCGAGCTCCACCTCATGGAGCACTCATTCCAATACTTATTTTCTATGGTCCAAGTCCATCTTCCATGCTTCTATGAGCCATTGATCATCTTTGGGTCGGGAAATCTCCTTTTCCCATGTTCTCTTAGGCATCTTGAGGATTGCCTCAATCTTTGGATATGTAATCTTGTATAACACTAGGAATTGTATAATTTCCTTGTGCATTCAAGATATTTCTGCACTTCTAGGAGTTTGTTCACTATCTTGATAGCACGATTGATACCCATGTTTCTAGTGTAGAGGACTTTCCAGAACTAATCTTACATGGTCTTTGTCCAATTCTTCCTCTTCTCTAGTTTATCAATGTGGTCCTTGGATAGCAGTTGTGGTGGTGTAGACGATGTAGTAGGAAGCTCCTCAGTTGATGACCATTGTTGGATGTAGGATATCATATCCTCCACCTATTCTTTTAACTCCTCCTTCGAGGACTTGTCTTTGCACATTTGATGCACTATGGTGGCAACAGATCGATGGAGATGGTCTATTTTCTTCCCTCTAGTCGCTATCCCCAAATCAATGGTGGAGATATTGTAGCTTACCCCCTCTTCTCCCACCACTGGTGCAACTACTTGCACCAGTTAGGATCTAGAGGCATCCATGGTTAGCTGGGATTTGATCTTGGGTTTCTTTTCTTTCCTCATGTTGATTTGTGTTCGAGAAAGAATAGCCTTAAGTCTCACTTTTGGATCCCTGAGAGTGTTAGGGTTTTCTTTTATAAATTTTTTCTCTATCCACTCAATCATTTGAGACTATCCCTTTGGTGATTCATCATCACCTTCTCCTTCCTATCTAGTTTCAATTTCTTTGTCACCCAAAGCTTCTTTCTTCATCTTCGTTTCTTCTTCTTCTTCATCAGAGTCCCAGATGAACACTGTATCTTTGATTGGGGACTTGGTGGACTTGTGCCTCATGGGGCTATCCTCTCCTTTGGAGGTCTTCTCCTGTTCTTCTCGTTCATGCCTATGTTGTTCGTGAGGGTCTACCTCAGGACTTTTCTTTGTTTCATCCTTTTATTCATGTTATTCTGAAGAAGGCATCTCTTCATTATGCCTAGGGATTTTATCTTGTTCCCGTATCAGAGGCTCAGTTTCTTCCTCTAACTTCTTGTCTATATCTTTCTCTTCATTTGATGGTTACCTTTCAACTTCCTCCCTGACATTTTTGAGTTGTTGGACCAACTCTTCTTCAAGCTCTAGGTCAAAGGTTTTCAAAATGTATCTACTGTCGGTATCCTCTTCACCCTCCTCGAATGATCTTGTTTCTTCTCCCTCATGGACCAATTCATCAATCATTAATGGTTGATGCTCATGATGTTCATGGTACTCATCATCTTCTTCTTCCAAGTCATTGGCTGCCCTTTGTGTCTACCTTTCGAATTCTTCGGATATTAGCATTGTGGCTTTCATCTTTGGTGGCTTAGGGAGAGAAGGCATCGATAAACTAGAAACATCTTGTGCCAAGGTAGCTTGCACATTTGGATCCATGAGTACTCTAGAGAGCTTTGTAGGGATTCTCTTCATATGTTTGGTAAGTGCTTTTGGGAGTGAAATAGTTTGCATTGTGGTTGTTGCTACTATCAATGGGAGGCTCATGGATGGAGATATGGAGGAAGAAGGCAAGTAGGTGGTTTCCAGAGAAGAATCTATAACCACTATTTGCATAGTGGGTAGGGTAGAAGAAAGTTGGACTGATATGTCAATTATAGGCAGAGAAGAGGCAACCATCATCTGAGAAACTAGCGGAAGAGTGATGATGGTGGTGGTAGTAATAGTTGAGGAAATAGGTGGAGATTTCATTTGATCGACCTCCATTTTTGGTTCCTCTCCTTCATGGAGTGGGTCCTCTTGGATTGGTGTAAATTCTTCAAATCCACCTGATTTAATTTGTTTCTTGGAGGGTTCACCCTCTGAGGCTTTCCTTGAATAAAATTTATGCTTGGTTTGTTGTTCAGCCACCTCTTTTCTTTTCCTAGAATAAGTGTTTGGTGGGGAAGACAATGTTTCCCCAGAAGCAGTAGTGTTCTCGGTTGTGCCTTTAGTCTTGCTCTTGGTTTCTTCCTCAAGATCACTATATGTTAGAGTGACTTCGTGTTGCTTCAGTTGGGAAATATTCCCTTCTATCCATTCCTTCGTCCTAGCCTCTATAGTCTTCATCAAAATATCGAGGTCACTGACCTCTCCCTAGCAGCAAATTGGAAACACCATCTAGTCATTTGGATACAGGGGAAACATGTATGTTTTGTTCAAAAAGGATTTAATTTTGATATAAGTAAACATGGAGAACTAAATGAATAAGAAGCCAAATCAGTGGATGAACTCGTTGGGGCTATGGGAGACCCTTCTCTCGAAGTCACTTCCAATCAATCTAATGATGTAGAAAATGAAAGCATCATTGAATTGGCAGTAATCCCTCTTAAATTTTTTGAATTGCGGGTGAGGGTATTTATCATAGAATTTCGACTCCCACCCTAGTTCCTTATCTAGAGCTACAAACAAACCTCTATATTGCACTTTTTCAGCCAGTAGGTAGACCAAATATGATGTCATATAAAATTGAGAGGTCTTTTTCACTGCCACAAATTTCTTATGCAAGTAATTGTTGATCATCCTAGCCTAGTAGAACTTGGTATTTCCTTAGAGGATTTCCTCCAAAAGTATAGCATCCACTCTTGGAAGAATGGTACAGTCGGAAGGCCAATGAACCATCTTAGTAAGGTCACCAAATCATGCTAATCTTCATAAAAATCACTACAGAAGAGTTCTTGGGGCACTTTTTGGGTGTTGACCTTCTTATTCTTCAACCAATATTGGTTAATAAGCCTTTTTCCATTGAGGGGATCCTCCCACATGGCTTTTCCATCTTTGATTGTTGCCTCTTCCATTTCTCTGAAAGTAGGGATGTGAAAGATATTCCCTATTGATTTGGCAGATAAGTCAGCTAATAGATTGCCATCCCTATCTACAACGATTCAGTCATCCTCCTGGTATGCATCTTTGCAAGCCATTACAAGTTTAGGAGTGATGAGGGTAGGTGGGAATCCGACTACCTTTACCAACTCGCTCTTTCTGATTCTTCTAGAATTATGTGTTGTGGGGTTGATCCAGACCCTCTGCTTGAATTCACCTATGTCAACATGTCCCAAATTGGTGTCTAAGACTTCCTTCCAATCAGTGGTGACCATAGAGTTAAGGGAATCCCCTTGAAACTTATATTTCATCTAGTCTTTGTCTTCTTTTCCCCTAGGGGTCTTGGTTGCTCTCTTTCATTTTTCTTTTTCCACGATGGCCTCGAAAGGTCCTGTAGGTGATTCCATATATCTTGTGAACAAGAAGGCTATAAGCATATTCAAGTATGAAAATATGAAGAGCATTAGCCAAAATCCTGCAAAACAATGTTAGATCAAATAACCTATCAATTAAAGATCTTAACATGTCTCTCAGATCACCATTGGTTTTTCTTTGGGGAAGTTATGGCCATGCGGGCCTAGGGGTGAGACTTCCCTAGGTTGGTGGCCATTCTAAAGGTAGCTACAAAGGGACAACAAATAGGGCATAGTGGCCTATGGGGTTCCACCCACCTTAGGATTTGGTCATTTTGTGGGGTCCACTGGGGAGAACAAGCCATTTTGACACATGGGTCAAAATCATTCTAATGTTTGGAAGGCATTAAGTTCACATTTTGGTTATGCAGGTCTAGAGCAGGGGGAAGCAGGGAGTGACTTAGTCGTTTGAGCTCTTCCATTGAAAATGACACTGGAAGGACAAAATATCATAGGCGGCATTCCACCATGCAGGCCCCACAGTCTAGGAGGACGACATCAAAATACATTTGGAGTTTAAGTCATTGCAGCCCGGAGGGTGTGGGAGGATAGTGAGTCACTGTCATTTGGAATGACGGTGGCTAGATGGTGGATCAGTAGGAGAAACCTACACCATCGAGTCCACAGAGGGCATCAGAATCACTTTGTTTATCATTGGTCAGGAGGCATCAGAAGGGTCAGGCTTCACATAGTGGGCCGATGGGAGTCATTTTCTATTTGGGGATAGCGAGATAAGGACAGAATCCCACTAGCGGTGACCTGTAATAGATGGCCCACCTAAAATTTAGCACTTGGTCATCTTCGTTGAGTGTGGTTAGAGGTGGTGAGTTCAAAACCCGCATTGTGGAAAGTTGACATGCAAAGGCCGTTCAAAATGACGGATAAGCAATGGAAGCCCACAGAGAAGCTCAAACTTAATCATTTTAGGGTGCAAAGGAGAACATCTAGCAGGAGTGATGTCGGGACCCACGGATCAGGTAGATGCTAAGGTTTCACCGTTTTGAGTAATCGTTCATGCGTTGGCGAAATGCTAGCTAATTTGTTTTACAAATCTATGACAATTGATTTAGGAATGCTTAATGATTACAATTTAAAAATCCAAATTGCTTAATTGAAATTAACACACGAACATGATTAAATAAATGGGAATAACAAAGTGATGAAATTGAAAATGAGAGAAAGAGAGAGCGCAAATAAAGTTGATAACGAAATTCATCATGAAAATGACTACATCTCTGGGCCCCTCTCCAATGAGTGGACTAGTCTGATTACTTCTCCAGAAAATCAATACAACATGTCGGCATAATCTCCCCTTGGTTTACAAAGAAATTTGACAAGCCCTCCTTCAAAGTGCACAAGAGTAACCTCTTGAATAACACAAAAATCGAGAAAAAATTCTCCAAAGAATTTTCTTCTCACATCACCACTTAGCCTTCAACCTACCCTTCTACCCCATTTTATATTAAAAATTTACCCAAATTGGTTACTAACCAATTGATTTTACAATATTCTCTTATCCTCCATTTTTACATCAAAATCTTGAAAAATCCCCCCATTACAAATAAAATAAATCAAAAGTCCCCTTTTGGTTACAAAAATATTTATCCCATAGTCATTTAAGTCACTAAATTATTTCTAGCCCCCTTTTAGTTATCATGTATGGGCTTATTCAAATTCAAAAAGGTTTATTTCCCCTTTCAATTAGGGATTTCCCTTCTAAATAGGGGATTATAGTTTCAAATATAATTTAAATGGCTTTTGAGAGGCTTTAAAAAGTAAATGCCTCCCTATAATAATGTCGATGGATCCATGGTGTAATGGTAAAGCCATATTAATAGGAGGTGGGGGTCATGAATTCGATCCCCCAACAAACACTTAACCTTTTTAATAGCCCTAGTAGATAAGAAGGGTGCCACGTGACACATGGTGGATGGACCACGTGGCACTTCATAATTTGTTGAATTTTCCATGTGTCAAATACTAATTTGTCCACTTCATATGTTTTCTTACAACGTGTCAAAGCCAAATCAGTTCCACATGTTGGAGTCTGAGTTGTCCATGTCAAAATAATGACGTCATTCTAACGTCATCACTATACTTGGTCAACTTTAGTCAACTACACCCTTTGACTGACGACATCTTGGTCATATAGACTCCGTTTTGCATGAAATGAACATCATTAGAAAGCTCTCAATGAGCTCTTTGTGTTGATTCCAATTTTGACCACTTTTGGCGATGTTGAATTTTGACCTTTTTTCTAGCCTAGCCCTTGAGTTGACTAATCTTTGACCAAGCATATTTTGAGCATCGTAACTCTAGTTGACTCCATCGAGTTGCATTAGATTTAGGACTTCGAACTCCTTCTGATGATGTTGTTTCTAGAGAAAAATGAGAAACTTCTATTTTTGACGAAGATCCTCCAGATCAGTCTTCCCCACTGGAGAGCTTTTGGACCTCCAAAAGCTAGTTACTCGTAAAGTAAGTGAGGGTAAAGTTCCCTCACTTTACCAATCTCCATCCATTTTTCCTTGCTTGGATTCATCCCCTTCTATCCTACTCTAAGGTATTCAACTGCTCTTCTTGATGAAGTTTTGACATTCCTGTTGAGGATGACATCTTCGGGAAATTCTAACATGTATTCTAGTGAAAGCTCATCAACTGACGGAACTTGAATATCAGTCTCCTCGTCCAATATCATTGGAGGTTCATACAAATTCAAATTTTCAACATTGACAACTGGATAAATGTGCATGTATGGAGGAAGATTAAGGCAGAAGGCATTGGTTCTGATCTTTTCCAAGATCTCAAAGAGACCATACCGAACTCGCTTGAGCTTCTTTCCTTCACCTTGCATTCTTTCCTTACTAATATGTAACCAAACTCTTTGTCCAACTTGGAAATGGTGATCAATGTGATGCTTATCATCTCGAGCCTTGTGTTTGGCTTGGCTCTTATTCAACTATGCTTCCATTGCCTGGTGAATCACTTGGACTTTCTAGATGTACTTTAAAGCCTTCTCTGCATCATGGTATCCATCTTCAACATCATCCTTCCCAAAAGAAAAATCCATCAATGTTTTAGGTACATAACCGAAGCAAGTCTCAAAAGGAGACCTCTTTGTAGAAGAGTGTGCCACATGGTTGTAAGAATGCTGCACATAATGAAGACTCTAATCCCATAGCTTGGGATGTTTTCTATAGTAACCTCTAAGTAGATGCACAACTGTCCTATTTACTACCTCTGTCTATCTGTCAATCTTTGGATGGAAGGCTGCACTTTTCTTCAGTTTGGTATCAATAAGTCCCCACAAAGTTGACCAAAATTCCCCTAGGAATCGAGAATCTCAATTCGATACAATAGAAGTAGGTAGCCCAAAGTGAACCCATACAAATTGAAAGTACATATGAGTTGTGAGTTCAACAGTGACTTGCTTTTTACATGGCACTAAGATACACATCTTGCTGAACTGATCAACTACTACATAAAGATAATCATGACCCTTCCTAGACATAGGTAAACCCCTAACAAAATCCATAGACACACTTTCCCATGGACATGATGGTACAAGTAGAGGTGTGTACAACCCCAATTTCCTATTACTAGGTTTACTTTTTGCACACCTTACACAACCTCTAATATACTTAGATAAAATTTCTTGCATGTGAGGCCAATAACAATACTTTTGCAATTGAGTCATTGTTTTTCTTACCCCAAAGTGTCCCGCAATCACTCAGGTATGAGCTTCTCTGATTACCTATGCCTATTTATCTTTTGGAATACATAGCTTTCCCAAATGATACAAGTTACCTTGCACATAGTAATCTTTCTCTTCTACCTATTTTCCTGTAATTAGAGTTGAATAGATTTCCTTAAAGTCTTCATTGTTAGCATATTGTTCCTGAAAACTTTCATGTACCTTAGAACTACCTTTAAGGATAATCAAATAATTCATAATAGGAGGCCTAGACAACATATCTGCTACTTTGTTATGGACACCTTTCTTGTACTTAATTACCAAATGAAGCTATTGAAGAAAACCCATCCACCTAAAGTGCCTACTTTTTTGCAGTTTAGACTGTGAATGCAAATACTGAAGTGGCTAGTGATTGGTGTGGATTATAGTTTCTTTCCCTATTAAGTAGTGGTTCCATTTTTTAACACTCTGAACTAAAGCATAAAGTTCCTTATCATAAGTAGGATAGTTAATTACTGCACCTAAAAAGGTTTTAGAGTGATAGCAGATTGGTTTACCTCCTTGCATTAGCACTACTCCCATGGAAAATCTACTCGTATCTGTCTTGATCTCGAATGGTTGATGTAAATCAAGTAAAGCCAGAATTGGTGCGGTATTCAACTTTTCCTTCAAATTTGTGAAGGCCTTCTGTTATGGACCTCCCCACTAAAAAATTGTCTTCGTACTGGTCAATGTGTGCAATGGTGATGCAATGTAGGAGAACTTTTCAATGAGCTTTCTATAGTACTAGACTGCACCTAAAAAAATTCCGACTTTAGTGACTGTACTTGGCTTAGGCCATTTATAATAACTTCAACCTTTGCAGGGTCTACTTTCAATTGACCATTTCCTATGACATAGCCTAAGTACACTAAGAATGTCTTAGCGAATTCACATTTAGAAATCTTTGCAAAGAGTTTTTATTTTCTCAATACATCAAAAACTTTCTTTACATGACTTACATGATCTTCCCAAGTTTGACTGAATACAAGAATATCATCTAGATAGAATATGACAAAATAATCAATAAAAGGACAAAACACATCATTCATGACTCTCATAAATGTAGTTGGTGCATTATAAAGCCCAAAGGGCATGACCAACCACTCAAATAGTCCCTGATTTGTCTTAAATGCATTTTTCCAGATGCCATCTTTTGCAATTCTTATCTAATGATATCCGCTATGCAAGTCTAACTTAGTGAAATAAACTACATGTTTTAATTGATCAAGTAAATCATCAATTCGGGGAATAGGATACCTGTTCTTTACCATTATCTTGTTTAGGGCTCAATAGTTGATGCACACTCCCCAAAACCCATCCTTCTTTGAAACCAACACAATAGGAGAACCACAAGGAGATGTACTAGGATGGATGACTCCTTTTTCAACAAACTCTTGAACTTTCTTTTTGATTTCTTCATTCTGCAAAACTGATAAATAGTACATGTTGATGTTTGGAAGAGGCACATCCTGTTGTAACTAGATTTCATGTTGTATCTCTCTCTTAGGTGGAAACCCCTTTGGCTCCTGAAATAAGTCATCATAAGTAGAAACTATTTTTTTCATCTCAGTTTTATGCTCTGGGTCACACCCCTTAAATGCTTCAAAATTTTCATCCTCTCGAGGTTTTACAAGAATTAATACAAAGTTCTTACTAGAATTGATCAACTTTTTCATTTGAGCAGTATTAACTAATGCAAGATAACTCTTAACTTTGTGTGCACGTACAATGTATTCTATCCCATCCTTAAAAAGATGATACTTATTCTCCCCCATCTAAGAGATTGCTTTTCTATCATATAGATAAGGACTCCTTAAAAAACATCCAAAGGAATAAAATTTACCTCTACCTAATCAACAAAGTTTGTAGTGATAGAAAATATCAATTTACATTGTTTTGTTACCTACAATTGAGCATCATTGCAAACCCATCCAAGTAGATATGGCTTTGGATGAGGAGTTGTAGCTAGATTAATTTTCTTTACCACCTCTTCAAATATTAAGTTGACATGAGAACCCCTATCAAATAGTGTGTCAATCTTAGTGTGCTTAGTTACAACTTGAATTTGAAATAGTTCATTCCATTGTTTATCAACTTTAGGAGGAGTAGATAATTTACTTGTACTTGCATTAGAAAAATTTGCATCAGAAAAGAGAATTGTACCTTTCCTTTACCTTGGATCCTAAAAGTAGCAATTTGTGTTTCATCTCTAGAGTTAGATCCAAGATCTTGTTGAATCACTACAACAGTATTTTTCTTTCCTTTATTGCATCTATATCTTTTAGGCCTTAATTTTGGAATGCAGCTTCCAGCACTTCAAATCATCATGCCCCTCTTTCTTGCAATGGGAGCATGTGGGCTTATTTCCCTCCTTCTTAACTGTAGTTGTCTTCTTCCCTTTACATTTATCTTTATCTTTACCCTTAGAATTTCCCTCAGACTTAGATGGTTTCTTTGAGAAATTATGACTGAAAGTGTTCTTAGCCCTTGACTCTAAATGAGTGGCTTGGATTGACACTTCATCCAGATTACTAGGACTCAACATTAGAATAGTATGTCTTAGGTAAGAATGCAAACCACCCTTGTACTTAAGTAGTGTATCGTAAGTATACAATGGAACATTTAAAGCAATAGCCCGTTTTCTAAACTCATGGGTGTAATATTGGAAAGACTGATCCTTACCTTGCCTAAAGTTTTTCCAATTCATTGTTAATTGTTGCATATAACCTAAAGGATAAAACTATTTTTAAGGGCAGCAACAAATTCCATCCAAGTCATATTAACCTTACCATGGCAAGAAATATCTTCCTAAGTCCTACTCTCCCACTAGGTGAGAGTTGTACCTCCCAATCGAAGAGTGGCTAACTGGATCATAGAAGCATCTTCTATTAGGCCTTGAATCGTATAATACACTTCTACCTACTGGATCCAATCATCTAACTTTTTAGCATTTAACTCACCACAGTACTTAGGAAATTCAAATTTTACATCCAGTTTAATAATAGGCTTAGAATTTCTCTTGAAAGGATTAATAGTAGTAGAAGAAGAGGAAGAAGAAGAGGAAGAAGAAGAGGAAGAAGGAGAAGACAAAGAATATGGAGAAGATGGAGAATATACTAGAACTTTTTCACCATCTTCAAATTGCTTCTTCTTGTCTTTACGATATGTAGAATCTTCCTTCTTCGAAGAATCTCCTTTTTTCTACTTGCACTTCTTCTTTTCTGCATAAAGTTCTTCCATCATAGCCTTCATGTCAAGAAAGGCCCATTTAAAAGACTTATCATCAACCTCAGTGCTTTTCCTAGCTTTAGTTTCTTCCATCATTGGAAAATTCCTCCATTTTTCGATCACAGGGTTGTATTCTTCTAGCTTTCCTTCACCTCACTATAGCTTAGATCTCGTTAGCCTCCAATTTTGCAATACTAGTAAAAAAAAAGCTCTAATACCACCAGCGGGGGTCCACAAGGGATGAATTGCATTCTTTGATTGTTGCTCCTTGACTAAGATGACAAGAAAGAGGATAGAGTCTGATAGACGAGAAGATGGGTCATGAAAGCCGTTTTAAACAGCGAGGCCAAGACAGAATTCTGCAGGTGGAAATCTGTAGAGAGGAACCCACAATAGGCCCGTGATTAGGTGTTTTTCCAAGTTTGAGTTTTTTGGGAGATCAATGGGGTGGGGTCTGGGTGCTGGAAGGTCATGATTAGATAGTCGTTTGGAACAACAAAGTTTGAAGGTCACTCCGGAGGTGGAAGCCCATAGATGCAGACCCGAGTAAGTCCAAAGATTTCTTCATTTAGGCTTCGAGAAATTACATCAAGTTCAAGGTGGCCAAATGGAGGGAGCCTCCCATCGAGGTAGACCCAATGGGGGCATTCACCATTTTAAATATGAATTATTTCCAAGGAAAGGTAATGATGTTAGCTAAGTTGTGGGCCCGCAAAGCATGAATGCTCTGGCTAAAGAAAGGACACATAAATTGTGAGTTTCGAAAGCTGTACATGGGGCAATTTTGATGTTTGTTAGGATTTCACTTCATGGGTTTTGTGCACCTAGCTTTAATCTAGTCAATTTCAAGTTTTCTTCCTTCAGATTTAGCAGTTTTGTGCAAGAATTGAAGAAAAACTTAAAACATGGTTCGTGAGAGAAACATACCTATGCAACTTGATGAAGGAGGTCGAGCAAACAATGGGTAACAACCTTGAATCAATAATTGGGCTCAATAGACACCACGATAGCATTTGCAGAGGGCTTTGACTCGCTTCTGAACAACTGGTAGATGAAAATGACAGCTCAAATCAAGCTATTTATAGAAAATAGTTCATTTAATCCACCTCATTAATATTTGTATGATGACACTGAAGGTTGGTAGGTGGTCAGTTTTAAAGCGGTCGGGGAAGGGTGGAGTCCGCTGGGTGGATGACAGTCAAAGCTTGGCCATTCAATCATTCAGTAATGAAAATGATACTCAGAGAGGTGGGTCCCATAGTGTGGAAAGTCTCTAGGTGAAGACTATTTAGAACGACTGTGGAACCATGGAAATCTGCATAGGGTGGCCTGCAAAGGTGGACCCGCCTGGCTCCAAAGTTATCAATTTTGAAGAGTGAAGGAAAATAACCAAGGGATTTCTACAAAGGCCTAAAGCCTTGAAAATTTGAGGGGGTGAAACATGGTCAACTTGAAATGAATCCTTTTAAGACTCACTAACCACTTGGAACAAAAAATAGGGGGCACGCAAAATGAGGCAGTGACAAAAAACATCCCAACAAAGTGAAAAGAAAGAGGGGCCTTGTTCTGAATGGTGTGTGTGTGCTAAAGGAACAATAAGAAACATGGAGAACAATCAATCCCATAGCTTCCTCACACTTGATGTGATACTAGAACTTCTCATACTTTAAGGTCAAGTGGGGTTTTTGTTCATTCAAATTTGACCATAAACCCTTTGACCAAAGGAGACATTGCATGTTCACTTTCCACATGTGATAGTTGTGGGGTGTTAGAATTTCAAAACCTGTATCAACCATAGAGAAAGAACCAAGTACAAGACAAAAATATCTGAAGGAAATGTTGTGAAGCCTCTGATATATCAAATTGCAATTGAAATTAAGTCTCTAAATGTAAAGAACCTTCCTCCAAAAATTAGGATATCTAAGTAATGATGAAAATCCTCAACATGACAAACAACCAAAGTAAATTACTTGGTGTTGAATCTAAATGAAAGGAAAGGACTAATGAAAAGGACACTATAATACCTCCATGATTCCATTAGAATTTTTGACAATTTGATAAGGAAATATTTCCTTTTGTGTCCAAATTAGTTTTTTCACTTCAACTAGCTATATCTTTTTGTAGCAGTGGAATACTAGAAAATAGAGGGCACCAGTGGAAAGTATACCTCAACACCTTCCCAACGATATCTCATTTGCTATATTTTGAGATCCTGGTCAAAAGTTATGGCCCTCGGAAGATCACTACCTTTTTGGGACTAAGTAGGATAATCAGGTGTAAAAAATTAGCACCAGGGGCTAAAAAAATTTCAAACCTTGGTCATTGATGTGACCGCGGGCTTTACTAATAGAAAAAAAGAGTTCGTTGTTGAGTAGAGTAGCAACTTGGTGATGCTGTGGTGGTGGCTAGGGGATGCCACTTAGATAGGTGTAGCACCTAGATCTTCACATGTCCATGGGTAAGAACAAACAGGAGTGTGGGCTAGTGACAGTCGATGGAAGTCAGAGAGAACAAAGTCGAAGTCAAATAGACAGAAACCAACAACGAGGAGAGTGGAGGGCCCGCCATGTCAGTGGAAAGTGTACCTAGAGGATGTGATAGCCCTGTAGAAAATATTAATGCACCAACCAAATAAATTTTGAATATTTCCATGAATGGCAATTCAAAATTTAAATGTTGATAATTTAAAATAGTCCACAAAAAAATATCAAAAAATTCTAATATGATGATAGAGTGAATAAAACTATAGGGGCGCGAGGAAAAATATTAAACCCTTTGTATGCCGACTAGATATTAAAATAGCAGTTGCCCATAATTTTTATTTTTTTCCAGAACTATATGAAATTAAGCCCAAATATTTTGAAAAAAATTATTGCTAATATAAAAAATTCCATAGGGTACAGTAGCAGGGAATGGATTTTTTTACTGCAAATTGTACAATCGAATAGTATAAATAGCAAACCTTAGAAAATACCTCTAAAGGCTCCAGGTTAGATATCTCTAAATTTGATAAATAGGTAGGTGATCTATAGGTTTTGAGGCATTCTAAGTGAAATGGTGAGGTCAGAGATAGCCTAATCTACACCAAAAATCAACTTGGTCCTTGAGTAGAGCCAAACAGCCTGCAATGAAAAACCTTCAAGGCTACAATCAATCTCACTATCCCAACTTCCTTGATCCTGAGATGAATCTTCAATGGAAAAGATCTGATACCACGAAGAAATAATGGATGCACAATGTTCCTATGAAGCTGCAGTCTTCAAGAGGACCTTTACCAAGAAGAAATTCACCCACACAGAAAGTGTTGCAACAAAGGCATGCAAATAGAGATTGTATTATGAAATGATTTGAAAATGTACATATGCCTTGAATATATAGCATGAATGAAATGTAGTATGCATTATGACGTTGCCAAGTGTCTTGATCAAAAAAACATGTGATAACATGTAAACCCTAACTAACTACCTAGGGAATGACAAATTGATTGAGATAAGTTCTAGATGATATTCTAGAAGGAATCTTATCTCTTAAATACATGGAAAGGGGGATGAACCCATTATTAATGATTTCCTAATAATGCATCCTAGGAATTAATTAAATATAATGCCTAAGTAAACTTATGATAGTGTAATTGAATAATTAATTACACCAATAAGAAAAGTGTTAGAAATAGATTAAATTGGAAAATTAAAGATATTTGGTGCTACAGAGAATTCATTTTTTTTCCAAATTTCACCGATATTTGATTATATGTTGTGCTAATTGTAACATTACAGCTTGTACAGACAATAAAAAACATATTAAATTATACAATGGGAATTTAATTTCCAATTAAACCTATCATTAACACTAGTAATATATATCATTAATAATATCTATCATTTTTCCATTTTGTTGGAAATGTGAAGAAGTGAACATTCATTTGGATATCTAACGCCCCATCATGTGAACCCCAAAGGATAGCTAAAACTAACAAATTACCACACATTTTTTTTTTTGAAAGTAGAACATTACATAAGATGAATATGAACATACATTACATGTAAAGTAATTATACAATTACAATATCAACTACGTCACATGAGATGGCATTATGAAAACCTAATCTAATACCATAACAATAATGAATGAATTCTAGGATTACATTATAAACCATCCAATCATGACATTACATAAATGAGAAGTATCCATATACAACACATAATCAAGAGAATATAAACATAGATACACTACAATGATCAAATCGGATTATACAAATACATTGATAATGAGAAATTGTATTTCTTTCAAGATTACATATACACAACCATGCTTCCCAACACATAGTGGGAATAATACATTGATTACAAGAGAAATATAGAAACAAACATGGTATAACTGAATTGTGGCAAATTTTCTAATTCTTTTCAATGACACAAACTCCACGCTTCATTAACATTGACTAGGAACCCAATGGGGTGCATAGCACGTTCCACCTGACCACATGGACCTGAAGGCCCACCCCCTATGCTAGGAGATGAAAAAAAAGACCCACAACAAAGAATAGTCAAGTGGAAAAGCAACAAGACTCCTTGACAAGGGTAACAATAAACACAAGAAAAATTCGCTTCCAGAGGAACAAAAGAAACAAGGGGAAAAGCACCAACATGTAAGGTTGCTAGAGGGTAGAGTGTCATCACAGGGCTCGACATGGGTTACCCAATGCATATCTTCATACGTTACCAACCTCCATCCTTAGTTAACCTGGCAACCTCAATCGATCCCCGACCCCCATTCTTACACATGCAGAATCAACTCACCTCTCATGAAGACAAGGTGATTGATTTTCCATTCCAGGCCTTCTCATCTCATGCCAAGCCTAAACGAGTGCTTGGGCCATGAGAGAGGCATCCATTATCTTTTATTAGTGTGTGTATAGTACCCATCCCCCTAATTATTTATTAGGTTATCACTTGATTACTCAACTTCTGCATGAGTTACCCAGGATACCACTTAGGGTTCTGGCCCCTATGGGAAGCCACTCTCCCTACTAGCAATAACTCAAAATCACAAACGGGGTAAGCCAACTTGCACAAAATATCAAAACCAAAAGGGTGTTGTCATAATAGTGGTTTACAATTCCTAAGAGGAACGAATTTTAGCTGAAATCACATATTTTTAGAAAATATAATGATTTAAGCCTTTAAAAGTTCCATTTTAAGGATTCCAATTGAAGAGGGTTTGATCAAATCACCTTAGATCAAACCCCTTGGATAGAACCTTGCTAGTTTTAAACCATACCTATAAATGCGTCTCCTTTACACCTATCAAAATGCTGATAAAAATCACTTTTGATTTATCTTTTGGGGATCAAATGAATTCATTTAAAATTTATTTCAAATGATTATGGTATCCCTTAGAACAAGCTATCCAATGAATATAATTTTAATATGTTTTGGTTTTGTTATGTATTTGTTTTTTAAGTTTTATTAAACATAGGTTTTTCATTGAAAATGAATTTCTTTGTTCTTCACATGTGGAAAAATAGAAGATTATTAAAAAAAAAAAATCGAAAAATATGAGTACACTAGATATTGAAGTCCTTGATCCAACAAAAATAATTTTTTTTTTGACATATACAAAAAAATTTATGCGTTATACGGTGGTGCTGTGTCGGAATTGTAATTGTTTGACTTTGAAACTTGATTAAGGAAAACATATTCAATAAAAAACTATCTAACCAAGTGGAAGCACTAGATATCGAGTTACAAATCTAAATTTGAAAGAATTAGAATTTTATCCTTCATGGAAAAAAATTTATGCTATATGGTGTCCACTTTTAAAAATGTTGTTTTAGAAAAAAAAACAATTTTCATGGGAGATGGAAAAATAAGTGCAATTTGATTCCAAAAATTTTGAAAAAAATATTTTTAGAATCTACAGAAAAAATTTGATGAGACTCTAGTTTGCACCATCTTCAAATTTTTCGCAGTTTAGCCACTATAGGTGCTCGAATGTGAAGATTTAGTTAAAAATAATTATTTTAGTGTCCAGTTTGGCCAAAAATTGTAAACCACTATTATAGGATCACCCAAAAGTAAATAAATCTAGTTAGGCATGCTCCATCTCACGCTAAAATTTCATAGAAAATCCACTTCAAGTGCAAGGCTAAACCCACAAAATCAACTCGAGCATATGAACAATAGCTCACAAAGAACAATATGAAAACCAATTATAAAGCAACATTTTATTTCCCTTCCTCTAGAAGCCCAAGTAAATTACTACCCAAGAACTCACAAATGAGGGTAAGTCAAAGGAATACAAGTTTCCAAATAAACTCCAACACAATCTCAATGAAAAAAATCTCCTCAAATTGAGATAACACAAAAGAAGAAGCATCAAAATGGAAACATCCAAAACCCACCTTTAAACACATGAATACATTCAATAAATAAAACTTAAGAATAATAAACAATCAAAATATATTTTATCTATTCATTCATTAATAAGTAATTTAAAATATCTAAAGAAGTTATCTAAGCACATTTTCTAAATATCCCAATAAACATTTTAGAACATTTAAATCATCATTTAAGTTTTACTAAGGATCAAGAGCAATAAATCTCAAAGAATTTTTGAATCATCATTAAATTTTTCTAAAGATTTAAACTATTAGGAATTATTTTAATAAATAATTACAATCAAGTGATAAGTTATAACGATCATTTAAGCCATCTTTAACGAATCCTTTACACACCCATTAGGAAACTAATAAAATAATTACAGAGCTATAGATAGTAATCCCATACATAAGTAACTTCCAATATCAAATAACAATAAAGACCATATATCACAAATAATGATAACCAAAAGTAAAAACCTAACTACAATCTTTTCTTTTCTTTTCTTTTTTTCATAAAAGAAGAAATTATAAACAAAATCTAAAAATATCTAATCACACATTTTATGAACAAATTTATCTAGATTTTAATATCACCAATTCACATTCAACTACTTACATCAAGTATACCAAAAATTGAAATGAGAATGAAGAAACTAAACATAAAATATATTTATCTCAAAATAACATATTACATCTATCCATCATTTTTCCTATTTTAAGTACAATAAATTAAATTATCAACTAATTTTTAACTTAGATACAACACATTAATTCTAACTCTCATTTTCTATTTTTTTAACACATTAAATTAAATTATCAACTAAATTTCTAACTTAAATACAACATATTAATTCTAAACCTTATTTTCTATTTTTAACGCATTAAATTAAATAATCAACTAACTTTTTAACATATTAAATCTAACCCCATTTTCAAGAATTATTACATATCCACTCACTTAAACGTAATAACAATCAAATCTCTCCTAATAACTTTTAAGATTATTAAATAATCAAGAATCACAAATTTTATTTCATTTACACATCCATATTGGAAATCATCTAAATAAATAAAGAACTATGAAATCTTATAGTATTTAAACCAATAGGTTTCTCTTAATTTATGACTCCTAACATATACATTTGTTTACTCAAAAATAAATAAATAAATTTAATTAACCATAACAATGAATACCCAACTACACATTTGTACAAACTAATTTCTCTAAATTTTATGATTCCTAACATATACATTTGTTTACATAAAAATAAATAATTTTTTTTACCATTCTAGATAGTCATTTTCACTTTGTAGTAAAATGGCCCATTTAAATAATTTTACTTAACTTCATATTTTCATCAACTTCAATACCTCTTTTGTAGAATCATCCACTTCTAATAGCATTTACACATACAAATATAAACTTATACTTAAAATATAAATATATAAATACACACAAATAAATATAATTATATTTACTTTATAAGTTTGTAGAAGAGGATTTAAAAATAATAATCTATTGTTTGTAAGGCAGTCAACCAAACATATTGTAAACAAGAAAATATAACCTTACACATAAATATTTTTATATAAAATTATAAACCTACATCAATTTTCAGAAAACCATTTGAAAGATATCATTCTCTTTAATTTCACTTATACATTTGAAAGTTATAATTTCAAGAAATACATTAAAGTCAGCAAGTTACATTTTATTATTGCACTCATTTGTGGATAAATATTTACTCACTATATAAAAATTAATAATAACCACAATTTAAAATAAATATGTGAATGCATGATGCTAGCAAAACAATCCAACACATTCTATAGTGGATTATAGCTTAAAGGAAATAATACTCAATGGATACTCTTGTCACACATATTATTTTGTAATAATAAAAGAAAACAAAACAAAAAAATAAAAATAATTAGATCATATAAACCAAATCATAACATTACATCTGTATATTGCAACCAAAAATGCAGAGTTGAAACAATCATAACTTTTAAATCTCTTAACCAAAGATAAAAATTCAATATGTTCTGGAAAGAGAAAATAACAAGGAATAAAACCCATAAATCATTTGATAAGATTCTTAAACACATGCAAGTGGATTTTTCTACAATCTAGCCCACTATATTACCCAAAACAGTAGCCTTAATAAAGGAAACTTAATTATTTTCAATATACAAAATTTTATTACTCATAGACTAGTTAAACTATACTAAAAAATACTTAATAGTAAGACATGGAGCATAGAATAAACACTCATACTTACACAAATATTTTCTCAAGACAAAAAAAATAACAAATAAATTAGACATAATCAACAAATTAGAAATGATGGAATTTAAGCAAGCGCTATCCTAAACTCCAAGCATTGGAAGAGAATAAATTCCTTATTGAAAAATCCTCCATTATACTATGGGTCAGCATTTGGATAAGAATGAAAATATCATATACCATGAAGGCAACATATATATATATATATATATATATATATATATATATATATATATATATATATAGCATAACATTGAAATAGCTAGTATGCAATGCCATAAAATTGGAAGAAATAAAAGAAGATAGGAAAACTCTTAAAATAACAATTAAAAGTCAAGTAAATGCCTAAGCAAGATAAAGCAATGCTATACCAAAATACCAGTTGATACTATTGAAAATTAAATCTGTACAAAAGAATAATAATTGACCAACCTAGACCCTCGCTAAAAATGGAGATTCTTGATTTTTTTTTTGTTTTCCACCAAATTCCCAAATACAATAAGGAAAAGTCTAAAGTTTTTCAATGAACCAACAGACAACTGGAAAATTTCCTAATAAATTTACAGTTTCCAGAGTGCACCGACATTTTCTCCTAACTTGGTTTTTCCACCTCTAAGTTAATCTTTACATTTTAGTTAATTAAGAAACCTAACTTCCACTATTAAATTTAATAAGTCATATTGCTACCATAAATCCTTTTAAATTATTTTTGAAATTTATCATTTCAAATATAATATTTAACACAATATCCATTTTTTATATTTTATTAATTTATTACTTTAATTTCTCTTTAATTTTGTTTGCACAAACACAATAATATATATATATATATATAATTTATATATTTCGTTTAAACAATAAATCTTAATTTATTATAATTAAATAAATACTTCCATAATGTTTAATTTAATTTAATTCTTTTATTTAATAAAGGTTTTATCTTCATTAGTCAAGGCCTACAATTTAATAATTTAAATTTAATGAAATAATCGAACAAAACACAATTCACGAGCACAACTCAATGATCAAACAGTCAAACAATACCAATCAAAACCTAACTTCACAAGCGAGTTGGAAACAACACAAAGACAACACAGATGGAGGGGCACTACAGGATATATGAAAAAATCATCTCCCTTGACATCTTAAATAAGGTAATATATAAAAACTCTAAGTTAGAGTAAAAGTTGTATTTCAATTTCTTCATATGATTGGAACAAAAAACTACACAAAATAATTGTAGGTTAGAAAACACAATGTTGGTTGTCCATTATTTCATTATGCATGTTGAAAGCTAAAGGGTGTAGAGGATAGTGGGAGATACATAAACCTTACCAAATTGAGGTGAGGGGTGACCAACCAATTGGGTTGCTATGTGTAGAGTGTTTTAAAATAGTAGGTGGGTTGCACGATTTATAACACCTAGTGTTTTCCAACCTACAATTTTACAAAACGGTATGAATGCAATCAAAACCTTTTGTTATTTAGTATTTACATAGTAACAACCCAATTGGTTTGTCACTCACCTCAATTTGGTTAGTCACCCACTATTTTTTCAAAAAACACTATATGAAAATAGTATGAATGTAATGAAAACCTTTTATTTTGTAGACAGTAAGAATATAATGAAGTTCACCTTCAAAATTTATAACAATTTTTAGGTAAACTAAATATTGAATTTCAATTTCCTTATATGATGGAAAAAAATGCATTGAATAATTGCAAGTTGGAAAAACATAGTGGGTTGTCAATAGATGATGTTATTCTACTTTTTGAAAGGTATTATGTGGAGAGTATAGGGAGGAGTTGCAGGTAGGGGATACATAAATGTAACCAAATTAAGGTGAGCGGTGACAAGCCAATTGGGTTGTTACATGTAGATCATTTTACAATAGCGTGTGCTTTCCAAATTTTATAACATGCACTCTTATACAATTTTATTACATTCTTACAGTCTACAAAACATAAGGTTTTCAATACAATCTTAAAATAAAGTATATTGAGGTGAGGGGTGACTAACCAATTGGGTTGTTGCATTTTCAAGGTTTTAAAATAGTATGTGTGTTGCAAGTTTTATAACACCCATTTTTTTCCAAACTACAAATTTTACTCACTATATGAATGTCTTCAAAACCATTTATTATTTACATAATATAGATGTAATGAAACGCACATTCAAAATTTACCATATCTATTAAGTTACACTAAAAAAGGCATTTAAAATTCTTCATATGATCGAAAATTAAAATGCACAATATATTTCTAGGTTGCAAAACAAGGTGGGTTGTGAGTAGATGATTAATGAAACCTGCAACCCACACATGTGTCACATTTTTTATCCTATCTAAGACGTGTTTTTGTATGGAGATAAATTTTAAAACATGCTCATTTTAAAACCTATCGACACCCCATGTTCTTCCCTCAAAGGGACACATGACATCACTCAAAACAACACACGTATAAATATCCATCAGTTTCTACACATAAAACTTAGCTTGTAATGATACCATCGTATGATGGATGGGGCATTACGATATCATGTCTAGAACACACAATTTTTATTTTCAAACAACATGTGGGTCACAGGTTTTATAACACCCAATATTTTCCAAATTGTAATTTTATTAATAATATGAATGTCTTGAAATCCTTTTGTTATTTAGATAGTATGAAAGATAACTCCAAAATTTACCACAATTATTAGTTATATTAGAAATTTGGTTTCAATACCTTCATATGATCAAAAATAAAAATGCTTAGTATATTTGCAGATTAGAAAATACACTGGCTTGAGAGTAAATGGTTTATGAAAACACTTTGAAACCCAAATCCCTCTTCCCAACACTATAAAATTCATACCGCTTTCTTCTGAGCTCCCTAGCAACCTACAAAATGCAAAATTGTGGGCATGGCAGCTATTTTTTTCAAAATAGATAATTTGAAACGTGTTGTTTCATACTATTTTGTTAAATTTTAGGTTGCAAAATAATGGGTTTTACAAAACCTACAACCCACATAATGTTTTAAAACCCTTTACAAGTAACAACCCAACGCTTAGAAACCCCTTTCAACCTCAATTTGATCGATTTTACATCTCCCCCACCTATAACTCTACCCCCTACTCTCCAAGCTTTCACTTTCAACGTATAAAATGAAAAACCCACAACACAAAGTGTTTTTCAACAACAATACTTGTTACAATTTAGAATGCATGTCTTATTCACATCAACTTTTCCACCTCCAATTCCCACAGGTGCATGAATAGCTTCTCACACAATCCATCACATCAGCAAATTGGAAGGGGCGAGAAAAATGACCTGATGACACTGTTATCTTCTTCTCCCTTCTCTCATTATAATATTTCCTCTCATATTCCAGTTTTGTCACTTTTATCCCTCATCTTGGTGGCCCCTGTACCATGTTGTCCCATCAAGTTATGTATGTTTCTATGTATGTTTTTATACATTTTTGTAGGTGGATATGTGCACGATCATGATGGGCCAAAAACTGGTGATATGATGGGTATGTGTAGGGTATGTGGCTGACGACTTTTTTTACCCAAAATTGATGAAACGAAAAAGGTTTTCAAAGGAGGTTCTCAGATTTCCACGAATATAAATTATGCTTTACTTTGAATTTAATAAATAATTATTATTCATTTTCTATTTGAATTATGACTAAAATCTTGATTGATAGGCCGATTGAAAAACACCTATAGCTTTCAAACGGTATCACTTTTTTTGAATCTGAAACATGCGTCACATTCTATGCTTTGCATTCTATAATATTTTTTTTTAAAATGAATTTCATGAAGTTTTGACCAAGTTAAGGTTGTCAGACATACAAGTTTTTATATTTTTGAAAAGTTGTAATTAAAAATTCATAATTAATTATTTACTTAGAAAAAAATTACAAGAAAATATGTATCACATTGGGACATGAGTCCTCTACTCATATCTAAAATATTATTAAAAAATATTATCAATTTATTGTGGTTAGGGTGGTCAGACAAACACCTACTTCTTTTATTTTCTCTAAAATTTAAGTACTATTGCATCAAAATTTTAAATTTTCACCAAATAGATTTTTTTCAAATAAACCTAGTAGTTTTGAAACTATATTCAATTTGCTACAGATTCTATTCTTACATATTTTTGAAATAATATAGATAACTTATTCAATCTTTTATGTCAAGTTTTATAACTCTGATTTTTCTAAATTTTTTGCCACTTCAGGGCTTGTTTTTTTCATGATGATCTTGCACATACCCATGTTACATGCCTATGCATGGTGTGTTTTGTGTGAAGATTAGTTGTGTCCACATTGATTTTAAATCCTACTTCCATGCTACATTTTTTAGCAATGACACTTGTGACAACACTAGCGACACATGCCGAAATTTCTACCAACATTTGTCTATCAATCTTCTCTCGTAATGATTCCATTGTATGCTAGATGGGGCATTATATTATCATGTCAAAGACATGAATTTTTGTAGGGAGATTAGCTTCTCCATATTTATACTTCCATACTTTTTTATGTAATTAAAGATTTAATTATACACAAATTATTTTTCATGAGGATCACTTGAAAAGTAAAAGAAACTCAAACTTAAAACAACTCATGAGGCATGTTACATCATTATGATTCAAATTTTCACTATCATATATTGTGGATCTAATATGATCTTAAATTGAATTAATGTCTCATGACATGATTTATGGGTGAACCATCAATTTTGGGGTGTGATGGGAGAGGAAGGTTCTATATCCTTCTCTTACACTTTTAGGATCTTTCACCTAAAAGGAGAGAGATAGAATCCTCTAGGCCACACCACACCGATGCCAAAATTGAAGGGATCACTCAAATAGAGATGTTTAAGACTAAATGAAATACTATAAATGAAATTAAATGATGCAAGAGACTAACTATGAATGAAACATGTAATGTTTGAAAACACAATGAGGCATGCAAGAATAAATTAACTGTGAATAAAATTCAAAGCATAAAAGTAAAATACTAAAACAGAGTGCACCTGGATGCCTGAAGGAGATTTTGGAAGCTGACAAAAATCACTGAAAATCAACAATGGGACTCATTTGAAACTAATGGCGAATCAGTCCTACTCTTGGTGAAAACTGCTAGAAACTTATTTTTGAGTGTCGGGAACTGGAATCCAAAAAAATAAAATTCTTTTCCCTAAGGTGAGACTCATTTGCCACAGATGGAAAATTAGTCCTCTCCCAAAATTTTGTAGATTTAGAAATCAGGACTGTGGGCCCATATCTGCAATTTTGTTCCTATCGAGCTCCTGAGGTCAAATCTATAGAAAAGAACCTATAGGTATTCTCCAAGCTTGAAATAGGTTGATGTTGACTTAAAATTCTTTGTTGAATTATTGACCACCTTTCTATCACCTTTTTGCTTCATAAATCTACATACACAAGTCTGCAAACACACATGTAAGAGGGAAAAAATGGTTAAGGGTTAGGTTATAGGGATTTTCCTTGGTCAAATCCCATTCTTGTAATCAAACCCTTGATAAAATAATGGAATCAAAGAGAATGATAAAAAATAACATGCAAATTCTATTACTTACCATACCCTTATTGAAGAAATCTAATGATAAAGCAATGGCAGCTCCAAAGTACTTGATAAATGATTGATGAAAGGATGTAAAATGCTTGAATACAATGATGAAAAAATGCTTGAATGACTTTAGATGAGTTGGGGGTGAATAATGAGATAAAATCACTTATTTATACATTCTTGTGCCATAGTAACCTAATAATACAACATCAAAAACTGACATAAGGTAATTTTGAATAAAAACCCAAAAGAAAATTTGAAATATTTTGAATTTGGAGCCAAGGGGGACTCATTCGCCACCTATGGCGAATGGGTCCCACCCTAGGCTTGTGAAATGGTGTCAAGATTTAATTGGCATTTAATATTGTTTATCGAGTTTACATTCAAAAATACACTTAAATGTGTCCTATAAGTGTATAAAGGGGTCATAAAAGACATAAGAAAGGTTTAAATAGTGAAAATAAGCCTAGAAAAGCGTGATTCTTTGTCACAAGACTTTACAAAACTTCAAAATAGGACTTGATGATGAATAAAAAGGTGATTTTTTAGGTGAATTATGATAAATAGAGTCTACAAAAGTGTAGAAATATTTTACAACACTTCATAACTATCACAAGACATCAATAAATTGAATATTTTATAGATTAATGTGAATATTTAAGCCATATTACATCATTAAATCAAGAAAAATAGATAAAATACTAAGAAAGAAGGACCTAAATGACCATGAAAATGTTAGTGAGCCATTTTTCTATGGAACATTTAGCCTCCACCTTAGTTAGAGGAAGAACTTGCTTCGAACTCACATAAAGTAACCATGAATATCAAGAAAGAAATCCAAATGGAATTATGATTAGTAAGATGGAATAAAAATGATCAAGAAGGATGAACAAGCCCCCAGGATGAAGATCACATGACTAACTAAACATAAGAACAAAGGGAATGCACATGGAGAAGGGAAAAAAGAAAGAGGAGGAAAAAGGTCAGATCAAGCTTCGATCCTTTGTCTAGCTAGTTGTAGATCAAATCTAGGTTGTCTGTTTGAAAAATAAAAATGCATACTCACTTTGGGGTGACGGAACTCATGGTTTTCCATCGAGTGAGAAGGCCTAAAAGAGAGAAAAATACACTAGTTGGTATGCACTCACAAACACAAAGGTGGCCATGTGGAAAAGTTATGCTGCTGAGTGGGATTCCTGCTCAACCATACAAAAGTTATGCCTCCTGATAACTTTAATAAGGCACCACAAGGATTAGATAAAATATCACCACATGCATGCAAGCTGCATTATGCAAGGTGGTAAATAGGAAAATATGTAAAAAGTACAAAAATGAAAAAGTAAAATATTCAAAGGAGTCTTGTTAAGATCATGCAAGGTCTATCACCTAGGGAACATTGTGTCTAATGTCTCCAAGAGAGGACCAATCAAAGAATAATAGATTCAAATCTTAGGGGATGCAGTGCATCACATCAAGCCACTAAGAGGAATGTAGTATGCTAAGATAGATCACACTTATGAAGGACATCACACCCAATGTCATCCATGAAGTAATAAATGCATCGAATGAAATAAAAAGGCTACACTAAGAAACAAGAAAAAGAAAAATGAATAGTATCAATGTATGCCCCCACTTTAAAGGAATTGCTACACACTATTCTATGAGAAATTACTTTAAAGTAGCAAAGAGAGAAATGCAAACAAAAAAGAAAACATGAGATCCAAGTTGAAAAGCCCCTATGCCAAGTCATACATTTTTGAATAGGCTATGTCATGAAAGAGAAAGAGAAAAAGGAAGAGAGGTTGCCTCCAAAGAAGAAACACCAAACACATGAGGGATATATGGATTTGGGGTCAGTATGCTTGTTGCTGCAATGTGTTTAGGAAAGAGCTCAAAACTATCATTCCCCATAAAACATAGAATGAGAAGAATGACACATAGAGAGTGAAAACAAAAGAAAAAGAAAATATATTTTGGGTCAACATGGAAGAGACATTGCGGTCTCAACACTTTTCATCGTCCCCAAAAGGAAGAACAAAAAACAAAAGAGAAAAGTTAAAGTGAAAGGAGAAAGGAAAAAATTAAAAGGAGCAATGAAAAAGGAAAAAAATAAGGTCAACATGAAGGAGACATTTCGGTCTCAATGCCTTGCGTCATCCCGAAAAGGAAAAACACAAGAAAATAAAAGAAAAAGGAAAAGGGACCTTTTGGGTCAACATGGAAGAGACATAGGGAATCTCAATGCTTTGCTTCATCCCCAAAAGGAAGAACACAAAGAAAAAGAGGAAATTGAAAGCAAACAACAATATACGACATATAGAATAATAGAGGTACAAATAGAAGAAGTGCACAAAGAGAGAGAAAATCAAACACACATCACAAGGGAACATGATACACACATATTAAAAAGAAATAAAGAAGTGATTAGTAATGAAAATGAGAGTCACACATCAAACAAGTCATGCACCTTCCAATCTTAGTAAAGTTTAGTGGAAGGGAATAACATAGCTAAGGGACAAGATTGAATGCATTACTAGGACAAGGCTAAAAACTACTTGCCTCCACTGAGTGCAAGACAATCTGAGTGAGCCAAGATAGATGAGGGGAAATATCATGTGATGATGAGAATGGAAGATTCTTCAATAATGGCATGAAAGAGAAAAAGGAGAATTTATGGAATGATAGGAAAATAGTCAGTATCAGTAAAATGGTACTTATTCAATACCTCCTTTAATGTCTAACATTCTTCACTGCGATGACCAAAATGTAGAACAAAAAAGTAAAATACTAAAACAGAGTGCACCTGGATGTATGAAGGAGATTATGGAATATTCTAGAAGCTGATAAAAATCACTAAAATCTAATAGTGGGACTCATTCGCCACTGATGGCGAATCAGTCCTTCTTTGGTGAAAACTGTCAGAAATTGGTTTTTGAGTGTCAGGAACTAGAATCTGGAAAAATCAACTTTTCTACCCTAAGGTGGGACTCATTCACCATAGATGTTGAATCGGTCCTCTCCCAAAATTCTATAGATTCAGGAATCAAGAATGTGGGCCCATATCTGCAATTATGTTCCTGTTGGGGTGTCGAGATCAAATCTGCAGAAAACAACCTTTAGGTCTTCTCCAAGCTTGAAATAGGTTGATGTTGACTTAAAATGATTTTTTGACTTATTGACCACCTTTATATCACCTTTTTGCTTGATAAATCTGCATACAAAAGTTTGCAAACACACATGCAAGAGGGGAAAAATGGTTAAGGTTTAGGCTATAAGGATTTTCCTTGGTCAAATCCCATTTTGGTAATCAAACACTTGATAAAATAATGGAATGAAAGAGAATGATAAAAAAATAACATGCAAATGCTATTACCTACCAAACCCTTGTTGAAGAATTCTGAGGATAAAGCAATGGCAGCTCCAAAGTACTTGATAAATGCTTGATGAAAGGATGTGAAATGCTTGAATATAATGATGAAAAAATGCTTGAATGATTTTAGATGAGTTGGGGGTGAATAATGAGAGAAAACTACTTATTTATACACTCTTGTGCCTTAGTAACCCAATAATACAACATCATAGGCCAACATAAGGTAATTTTCAATAAAAACCTAAAAGAAAATTTGAAATATTTTGAATTTGGAGCCAAGGAGGACTCATTCGCCACCCATAGCTAATGGGTCCTACCCTAGGCTTGTGAAAGGGTGTCAAGATTTAATTTGCATTTAATATTTTTTTTTGGGTTTACATTCAAAAATACACTTAAATGTGTCTTATAAGTGTATAAAGGGGTCATAAAAGACATAAGAAAGGTTTAAATAGTGAAAATAAGCCTAGAAAAGCGTGATTCTTTGTCACAAGACTTTACAAAACTTCAAAATAGGACTTGATGATGAATAAAAAGGTGATTTTTTAGGTGAATTATGATAAATAGAGTCTACAAAAGTGTAGAAATATTTTACAACACTTCATAACTATCACAAGACATCAATAAATTGAATATTTATTGTTTAATGTGAATATTTAAGCCATAATGCATCATTAAATCAAGCAAACTAGATCAAATACTAAGAAAGCAGGACCTAAATGTCCATGAAAATGTCAGTGAGCCATTTTTCTACGAAACAATGGGTATTCAAGCATCTGAAAGTGATAGCATCATATGTCATTCCATGTGACTTTAATTCAATTTCAAATGATATCAATCCATAGATCATATTAGATCAACGACATATGATAGTGAAAACTTGAATCGTAATGGGTGTAAAATTATGCATATGATTTTGATTTTGAATTTTCCTAGGTTTTATTCATTGACCTTAACAACTACTTGTAGCATGCGTAGAATCTCACTTTTCTTTCTATTGAAATTAGAACTCAACACCATATAGGTGCTTACAATATGGTAGTGCCATTAAGCCAACAACCCATTAGTAGACTCTCCTTATTTGTTTGGTAAGATTAGACATTACAAAGTATGATAGATCAAAATATAGTTTTTAGTTATAATAGGGTTCTTTGGGCTTTTTTAGGTTATAACTTGAAATTTATATGGATCTTCCACTATGTATTGACCATGAATAGACACACCTACAATGAGAAACATGTTATTTCATAAAATATAACCCCATATATATATTTTTTACATCTTCATTCCATGACAAAGGTTGCATATAAGTAAAGGTGTTCTTCAAAACACATGGTGTTTTGCAACCTGCACTACGCATGTTCACCATTGTCAACAAGTTTATTCAATATTACCACTAATGGAAATAAATTGATGTTCTTGCTATTTTTAATGCATGACTACATATACAGACTTGTAAACCACCCATGTGTTGGGTACATTATGATGTGGATGTTAGAAAATTCTTTATCTTATGAAGCATGCTTTTGATTGAGCTCTCTATGAATATTTTATAGATCACTTTTTGATCAATTATAACAATGATGGATTAAAGTATGATTTGAAATATTAAATAATTTCCCCATTATAATGACACATCACTAATTATGATTTGAAATATTGTTACAAGAAAACCTATACAATTAAATTAAAAAACCCTTATTTTTTTAAAAATTAATGTTCAGAAAACTATATATAACAATTTTATATAAATCTTATAATAATTTGGATGATTTGGTAGATAA
Source organism: Sequoia sempervirens (assembly GCA_007258455.2). NCBI lineage: Eukaryota > Viridiplantae > Streptophyta > Pinopsida > Cupressales > Cupressaceae > Sequoia > Sequoia sempervirens. Next base: position 656,279,181 of record VDFB02281492.1, read on the forward strand.
TGTTGTGATGTGGAAGTTGAAAAACACACTATTTTCTAAAGTTTAGTGTCAAAAAAAAATTGTTAGTGACATTTTCACACTTGTTTGGGGGCCTCCCTTATTAAATTGAGCTTAATGATGCCTTGGCTTAGTGTTGTAATGTGTTTAACACACTCACATTAGGTCTTGGGACCTTGTTAACTAAATAAACTTAATCACACCTTATTTAAGGTGTTCTAAAGTGTTGTAACACACTTTCATTCTTTTCTAGGGTTTTTATAAATAATTAGGCTTATTTATGCCTTAATAGGCCTTATTTTGCATCCACAAGCCTCATTTATTGCATCTTTCTAAGGATAATCTCAACATAAATCAACACCCAATCATAATTTAGGTTATTTTAGGTTGTGTGGCCAAAATTTAGTGATTTGGGACTCATATGCCACAATGGGTATATGATTCCCACCTAGGGTTTTGGGTCCTAGTCTGGATTTTACACCTTTCTAAGTATTTTTGAAAATGGTCCCATAATTTATGCCTAATGGGACTCATATGCCACCCTAGGAATATGAGTTCCATGTGGCCCAAAATTAAATTTAATTCAAATTCTTGGCAGGATTTTATCCTCCTAGATCTAATGTCAACTTGTAGTGTTGTAATTTCAAGAAATTGGGCATAAACAAGTATAAATGCAAGGTTCTTTCACTCATTTTCAACTAAGCATTCAAGAGATCACCTAGCAAGTTGAATGAGCATCCTTATAGAAAATTGGAGTTCACAAGAGAATTCAAGAGTTTACAAGAGAATTCAAGAGTCTTCAAGGGCTGATTATCAAGTATCCTAGAGTATTCTTCAAGCATCAAGTATCACATCAAAGTCTTCATGCATCATGTTTGTTTTTTAGATAACAATTATGATATAGGGTTTCATGATTCAATCTAGCATTTAATTCAATATCTATCACATTCAAGTAAGAGTCAAGATCTACATCCATTAGAGCCATATCATACATGTTTGTAGCCTCTTATTTCTAGGGTCTGGTGAGGTGCAACATCATATTTTGTTCATTCATCATTCTCCATTCCTATTTCATTTCATTTCAAGGTTTTCCTACCAAAATAGGGTTTGACCAAGGCAAACCCATTTCTATTAACAAAACAATATTTTTCCCTCTCTTTAGTGTGTGATTTGTAGGTCTAGGTTGAAGACACATTGAAGAGAAAGTTTGGATAAAGTTTCCAAAGTGTTCAAAGTTTTCAAAGTTTTCAAAGTTTTCACCTTGCATTGAAGATCATTGCAAGACATCTACAGGTCAAAAATCAGCATTTCGGATCCAGAAATCAATTGGAAAGGGGTATGTGCAGGATCATCATGGAAAAAATAGGCCCTTAAGTGACAACGAAAATTCAATAAATCAGAGTTAGGAAACTTGACGTAAAAGTTTGAATAAGTTATCTATATTATTTCAAAAATATGTAAGAAGAGAATTTGTAGGAAATTGAATGTAGTTTCTAAACTACTAGGTTTTTTTTTGTTTGAAATCTACTTGGTGAAAATTTGAAATTTCAATGCAGTAGTACTTATATTTTAGGGAAAAAAAAGTAGGTGTTTGTCTGACCACCCTAACCACAATAAAATGATAATATTTTTTTACAAGATTTTAGATATGAGTAGAGGACTCATGTCGCAATGTGATGCATATTTTTTTATAATATTTTTCCAAGTAAATAATTAATTATGAATTTTTTATTACAAATTTTAAAAAATATAAAAAACTGTATGTCTGACCACCTTAACTTGGTCAAAATTTCATGAAATTCATTTTTTTAAACATCCTATAGTATGCGAAGCATAGAATGTGATGCATGTTTTGGATTCAAAAATGTGATACCGTTTGAAAGCTACAGATGTTTTTCAATCAGCCTATCAATCAAGACTTTAGTCGTAATTCAAATAGAAAATGAATAATAATTATTGATTAAATTAAAAGTAAAGCATAAATTATATTCATGGAAAGTTGAGAATCTTCTTTAAAAACCATTTTTGTTTCATCAATTTTGGGTAAAAAAAATTCATCAACCACATGGGCCATCATATCACTTACATATTGCCATTTTTTGGCTCATCATGATCCTGCACATACCCAAAGGATAGAGTAGACATTGAGGAGCAGATTCAAGCTTTGAATTTTTAGAAAACCCTGACTGGACTGATACACCAGTTTTGGCATATGAGTCCTAATAAAGGTCATTTTGCATATTTTTGTAGTTTCAAACACCCTTTTTCTAGATTTCAATTTCTGCCCAAAAAGCCTAATCTAGGACTAAATCGCCCAGACTGACGTATGAGTCTTAGTAGGCTTTAAATTAGTGTTTTTCAACATTTCATGCCTTCATCTAGTCTTCTTTGGATGTCTACGTGCACACCTTTCATCTCTTAGCTTTCTATTTTGAATGACATGCATTTTTAGGTCATTTAGTGAAAGTTTGCATTGCATTAGGTTTAAGAATTTGGACTTTCCTTTCATTTTTCTTCCCAAACTATAGCTTGGTGGTGAACCCCTCATTAGTTTATAATCAAACCCTAGGATAGACCTATTGATATTTATCATTGAATTCATTGATCGGTTTGGTATTTCTCTCTCCAACTTATCTCTTGTTCAAGTAGCGGTGTTACCGATATGGGTTTTTGGTCTAACACTATTTAGTATAGAGTGGGATATCTATGGCCACATCTTCAACACTGTAAAATTATTTCCCAAATTCATCTCTGATGCAAGCCGACTAAAGTAGATATGCAGATCCAACATATATATGTATGAAGCTGCATAAATGAAGATGAAGAAGATGATGCGATGTGTGATAGCAATTTGCTAATATATATTGCAAACTGATTTAGTGTTTGTGCAGAATATCTTTGTGCTTTAGCAAGAATTGTACTCATGCATGTGTAAAAGCAATTATAGAAGTTCAATTTTGTAATACATACTACCGCTATAAGCCATCTTTTAGCTCTTATAGCTATTTTTTTGTATTTTGGGAAGTGAGCCCACCACCAGTGAGCCAATCCAACAGGTAGCCACCCCAACAGTGAACCACCTTTGTATTTTGTATCTAGTTACTTAATACTTGAGAGCTAACCCTCTTCGTGTTTTTTCCTTTCTTGGGTTTCCACATAAAAATCTCAGTGTTATGTGTTTTTGTGTTGCATTAATTCTTTTTGGTTCTTTTAATTATTTTATGTGGTAAACTATTCAAAAGTTTTAATCTTTTTAAATGAATATTGATTCACCCCTCCCCTCTCAGTATTCTGAATGTTCAACAATTGGTATTAGAGCTAGATCCTTTAGAAGATTCTAACAGCTCAAAGGAAATCTAGAAGGTTGAACATATGGTACTCAGATCTACCATGGATCAAAAAGAACTTATGTCCTCTCTTTAAGAGCTTGAAACCATTGAAGATGAAAATAAGGCTCTCTTAGACAATATTCAAATGGAAAATGATTGCATCAGTAAGTTAAAAGATCAAATCCAAAAATTCAATCTAAGGCATAAGGAGGTTAGTAATGAACTCAAGTCAACAAATGCTACTATTCTTGATCTAAAAGATAAGAGTGAAGAAGACAAAAATACCAAGGAACATCTAAATAATGTAATCAAAGGAAAATATGATGAATGCAAAAAGTTAGAACAAGAAGTTGCATCTCTCCAATCAGATTTAGAAGAATCAAAGAAGCAAGAGGTCAAATACAAAGAAAGTTCGGAAAAACTTGATGAAATTTTAGTAGGTCAAAGACTACCAACAAACAAGAAATGCTTAGACTATGAAGAAGGTGAATGCTCACATAATAAATTTGATCTGATAAAAGAAGCTAAGATTGAATCTAGCAAAGAAAATAAATGCAAGTCTTTGGAAAAGCAATAGGAAAGTAGAAAACCCTTCCCTTTTAATGGTCATTGTTTCAAATGCAATAAATTGGGTCATAAAGCATTAAATTATAGAACCAATGTGACTCAGAAATCTAGATCTTACTCTGGTAGATGCCACAATTGCAATGGTTATGGTCCCAAAGCTGATCAATATTGGAAACCAAATAGAAATAATTATTTCAGTGGTACTACTATGCATGTTATGTATATGGACATAAGGCTGGATGGTGTTGGATAGGACAAAAGAAGAGTACCAACAAGTGTTATAATTGCAATAAAGTTGGACACATTACAAGATTCTATAGAGCTAGAGTAGTCAAGCCAACCGAACCAAGGAAGAAAATCAATAAACAAAAGGTCAAAGCCGAAATGAAGATCTAGAGAAAGAAAGAAGATAATGGTTCCAACTCCAGTGAAGACATCTACTCCAATAATTAGTTGTACTCTAGTTGTTGCCTAGGAGAAGAAAGTTCATATCGCCTCTTCCATGTTCAAGAGAAGAGTTTAAAATCCTATCAGATCTACTCATTCAAGGAGGCTCTAGTAGATAAGAACTATGAACAAGCATCTTAAAAGCATCTAGTAAAGTCATGCCAGTTTGATGAATAGGGAATCGTGAAAAGTGTTATATGGTGCACTCAATGCAAGAAAGGGTGCACTTATTACAAAATTAGCTTAAAAGTGAAATCAACAAAGTCTTTTTTATCATTCAAGTGAAAGGATTACAAGGAGCTAAGGAGAAGAAATAAGCCAACTTGTGTCCTAAGGTTTGTGTATCTGAGGTATTTTCTCAAATTTTGCTATTTCTCTTGATTTATAGCTATGGCTACTCCCACTTTGGTCAATGTTACATCTCAGCTACATCCTAAATTCAAGAAATATCTAGATATATCAATAGAAAATGATATGGCTGGTTGTTTGTCAAGAATACTGCATGGATTCATCCCTTCAAAAGATTTTAGGGCTTACATTCATTCAAAGCTCAAAGAGTTCAATCACACAAAGTTACTTGATTTATGGATAAATGAAATCCCTGGTAATGAATTCAATGTCAAACCGGAATACATGGCTCTAGTGGAAAAGAAATTGCATGTCTGGAATGACTTTCCACATTTTTGTTTTGATGATAAATGGGTGCAAATGGATATGAGTAGGTTTCATGACACTTTTTTGTGGTTAAATGAAGCTCACCTTATCAACAACGAAGTTATGAAGGTTGTTACTAGGTTGAATGACACTAGAATTCTTCTAACACCAAAGGTGGTAAAAAACAAGGAGGTTGAAAACCTAACTGAAGTTATTTTTGACGATAGGTCTCTGGTGGTTCATACAATCACAAATGTAGTTGTGAGGTATGCTACATAGGTGATTGGAAACAAAATCTATTACACCAACAAAGATAACTCCATCTAAGCTACAACCATCTACACCACATACAACATGGTGGTTAATGGAATGGACTATGATTTATGCAAACTCATTAGAGAGAAATTTCTTGAGAATCTGAATCAGTGCAAGTGAAGTAAGAAGAAGGTTGCATTCTGATATGGAATTCTTGTACTTTTTTTGTTAGTCTACTTCATGCATGAAATTCCTGGACTTGGTCTGGTAGTACGGGCATCTGAAAAACTAGTTGTTCACTAGATTGTTGAGCGAATGAGAAGGTATTTTGATTCTACTACACAAGAAATGGAATTTAGTTCATTTTTCTCTTCATTACAGTACAAGATGAACAACTAGGATAGGGGTATGTGCAGGATCATGATGGGCCAAAAAGTGGCAATATGATGGGTATTTTTAGGGTATGTGGTTGATGACTTTTTTTTACCCAAAATTGATGAAATGAAAAGGATTTTTAAAGGATATTCTTAGCTTTCCACCAATATAAATTATCCTTTACTTTGAATTTAATAAGTAATTATTATTCATTTTCTATTCAAATTACGATTAAAGTCATGATTGATAGACTAATTGAAAAAAAAAATATAGCTTTCAAATGGTATCACATTTTTTGAATCCAAAACATGCTTCACATTCTATGATTTGCATACTATAGGAATAAAAAAAATAAAAATTGAATTTTATGAAGTTTTGACCAAGTTAAGGTGGTTAAACATACAAGATTTTTATATTTTTTAAAAGTTGTAATAAAAAATTCATAATTAATTATTTACATGGAAAAAAATTACAAAAAATAATGCATCACATCCGAACACGAGTCCTCTACTTATTTTTAAAATCTTATAAAAAATATTATCATTTTATTGTGGTTAGGGTGGTCAGACAGACACCTACTTCTTATTTTTCCCAAATTTAAGTACTACTGGATTGAAATTTCAAATTTTCACCAAATAGATTTTTTTTTAAAAAACCTAGTAGTTTAGAAACTACATTAAATTTGATACATATTCTATTCTTACATTTTTTTGAAATAATATAGATGACTTATTCAAATTTTTATCTCAAGTTGCCTAACTCTGATTTTTTTGATTTTTTTGCCACTTAAGGGCCTATTTTTTCCATGATGATCTTGCACATACCCATAGAATCCCTAAATATGTAGTTACTAAATACAAGGAAGGAATCACATTCATTGTCATTGTCAAAAAATGTATAATGGAAGTTGTTGTACCAACAACTCAGTGGATACCAGAATTGGGGTATGAAATATCATAAAAACATGTTAAATGTCTTGCAAAAGTTTTATTAGAAAGTTTGATAGACACCTCTCAGAAGAGGTTCATCATAGCAGAGGAAAATATCAAAGAAATTTAGGATGAGCAGATCTCAAAGGAAAGAAAAAAGAGAGTATAGAAGGTTTTGAAAGAAATTAAGGAAGAAAGTGGTATGACTAAGGAATATCTTGCAACACTCAAAAGAATGACTCGAAGTGCAATCAGTAGCTTATCTGGTAGTCTCGTAAAAGTAGTTGGTCCTCCTGAAGGAAAGGAGAGTCTGTCCAGTAAGAGGAAGAAAGGCCTTCCTCCACCTATTCCTAGAAAGAATGTAAAAGAAGAAGAAGCCTCTAAGGTTAACATTGTTATTGAAGAATCTAAAACATAATTTGAACTAGACAAGTACCATATTATGGTCTGGGAGAAGAAATTAAAAGAGGTAACCCGAGATACTCTTAATGTAGATACTTTGTTTGAAATTATTGTTGAAGGAAACTTTAAAGAAGTTGGTGATTTATACAACACTTCCACATCCAAGGGAAAAGAAAATATTACACAAGAATTTGTTTTGTATTGCTCAAGATTAGATAGGAATGTAGAAAATTTTAAAGAGGATATTCCTTATAGTCTTTGGGTTGGTTTAAACACAATCCAAGAAAATGCTAGGTAGATTGATAAGGATATTGTAAATGAAGCTATCTCTATTCTCTCAAAACTTATAAAAGAAAAAATATTAGCAAGTTTTAAAGAACTTAGTCGGTTAGGGTTAAGGACAAAGAAAAGGGAACACACCCTCATGGAAAAAAAAGGATCTGCACAAAAATTGAAAGCAGAAGTTATTGATAAGCTCACAAGCATGGCAGGGAAACTTGGGATGTTGATCGATGATGGCTTTGCTACATCATCTACTACCCCCACTTTCTCTAATGAAAATTTGGATACTAAAAAATGTTTTAAATATTGTACTAGAATATATAGATGCAAAAGTGTATAATCTTAGTTTGAATCCTCTAAAAATTGAGCACTCTCACTCTCCAGATAAAAGTGTTATTCTGGTGAATGTATAAGAAGAACAAGAAAAAGAAGTTGAAAGAGAAGAGAAAATTGAGAAGGAAGGAGAGGAAATATAAATAAAAGAAGAATAAATAATTGCAAAAGAAATTGATGCTGATAAATAGGAAGAAAACATTGAGCAAGAGGAAAGTAAAGAGCCAGTAGTAGGGGCAATTGAGAAAAGAGAAGAAGTTGCAAGAATTTCTATTGGTACCTATTCCAATGATTCCTTGAAGAGTCTACTTGCTTCACCAATTATGGTCCGGCCTATCACCTCCTCCAAGGAATTTCTTGATCTTGAGAAAATTAACCCTATTCAAAAATTTCAAATTAGTGAATCCATCCAGGCCTCAACCAAAGCTGGCATGGTTAATGAATTAGAAGAAAAGGATAATATGATTGAGGAAACCATCAATTCTCTCCAAATCATTATTCCATAATGCAATTTAGATCAATCTGGAAGAAATATAGAAAAATGCAGATCACTAGTCAATGTTGTAAAGGACTTCTCTACTTATATGAATGAAAAGATCTAGAGGGGAAAGGAAGCTGAAGGGAATAAGCTCTTGCTAGAATTGAAAGAGCGATGTGAAAATTCCTTCTCTAATCTTCAACATCTAATTAAGTAAGGTCAATACCTTCTTGAAGAAGGAAATTCTCTGTATGTGAACAACCTACAGTGGCCAGCCACCACTACTAAAATCATAAAAGAGAATGACTCAATTGAGTAAAAAATTTAGCAAGCATACTGGTATTTCAAGCTATCTTAATATTTATCCGATTCCAGGAGATCCTCAATTGAGGAACTACACAAGAGGTACTTTGAACTACAACAATAGTGAGACAACATCATTTTTCCCATAGGAAATCTCTGATCATTGATGAATCATGCCCTCCTGAAAGAAGTGTTCGATGTTGTGGTTGTGTTGCTGATATGTGGTTGTCATTTATGTCAACACTATTAGAATTGATTGTATTGGAAGCTGGTTATGTTGAGGATTTTGAGAAAATTGTTAAAGAAAGAGTTGCAGGTTGCCAGTGGAATAGTGAAGGTCATTAAGGTGAATTGTTCAGTACGTTGATTATCAAATGTTTTGGTCTAAAGGGTTTAATGTTGAGTGTATCTAGTCTATCCACCAAAATTTTTAGAGGTCCACATGAAGATTTGATAGTGTTATGAAAAAATGTTTTCTGACAGTTTTTATGTGGCTTTACTTAGTGTTCCTAATTGAAGTTGAAGTGATTTCAATAATCTTACTTGTTGCGAATGTTTCTCTGATGGTTCATAATGCTTGTGGATGTTTCTAGATCATGCTCTATCTCTTTTTCACATCTGTGTTCATCGATGTGTTCGTGGTCGATGATTTTATAGTTGAGTGTTTGGGTTTTAATGTTCTTGGCTGACATGATGGTGTAACATGTTGTAGATCCTTGAAGATTAAATTTGAATGTTTGGTGTGCTTGAGGAAATTATTTTAAGTCTTAATTATGTTGTAGCCAATGGGGTTTGATCCGCATTGTAAATTTAATTAAAAATTTGGGCCGACATCATGTATATGTTTTATATTTTCTTATTTCTTCTGGCTGACAAATTTGTTGTTGTAAATCTATGTAGCAAATATATAAGAGAGGTTGTTTGAGTGAAGTGGCAAGCAAAAGAGTGCAAAAAGAAGTTCTAGTGTGCACATAGTGTTTTATCATTTGAGTGCAAAGCAGAGTGAGTGAAGTGTGAAGGATTTTTTCTATGCATAATTGGAACTATAATCTGGCTTTTGCAGAAGCTAATTTCTTAGTTCATACACTGTGGATCTAATCTGAATTGTTGCAAGGTAGTGGTCCTTTTTATATTTGAGCAATGAGCTCTAGGTACTATGCTTGAATGCATGTGCATTCCCATTATTTCTCATTATACTTTTAACAAGGTATAATATTGAGGACTGACATCCACCATGGTTTTTCCCCTAACAGGGTTTCCATGTATAAAAATATTGGTGTTTTATGTGTTTTTGATGTGCTAATTGACTATGGATTATTGTTCATTCATCAAATATGAGATTAATTTAAGTTTATAAAGTTTGAATATCTTGTCAAAAATGATTCACCCCCCCTTATCAGTTTTCTTTCCTTGTTTTTCCAACAATTGGTATCAGAGCAGGTTCCTCTGAAGAAGTTTAAAAGCTTGAGGTGATCTGAGATGACATCATACAAGAAGGACAGTCCTAGATTTGATGCAACTAACTACTCTCTATGGAAGAAGAGAATGGAATGCCATTTGAGATGTATTGGAGAACCCTTCTGGAAGATCACAAAGGATAGATAGGTTATTTCTTAGAATGGTCCCTCCACCCTTGATGAGATCAAGGAAGCTGGGTATAATATCAAGGCAATTGAAGATTTGGTGAGTGCTTTGGCAGATTCAGAAATGACAAATGTGATCGATCTGAACATAGCTCATGAGATATGGAAGAAGTTGGAGAATTTGTATGAAGGAGATGCACTTGTGAAGGTCACTAAGCTACAGAGTTTAAAAGGCAAGTCTAAAAATTTGAAGATGGGTGAAGATGAAAATATTGCTTCTTAAATATGCAGAGTAAATGAACTTTTCATGGGTATTAGATGTGTCGATGGTACCATGGATGAACAATAAATTGTAGCTAAAGTGATTGGATCATTTCCTCCCTCTTACAAATTGAATCTCATGCTATTGAAGAGCTTAGAACAGTGACAAATGTGACAAGAGATATGCTGATTAACAAACTTGCTGCCTTTGAGTTAAGTGAATCTGGTGATTCTTCTCCTAAAGTTGAATCTACGTTCAAGGCCTCTGTATCTGGAAGAAAAAAGAAAAGATATGATCCGGGAGAGATTTCTAGAAAGACATTCAAGTATGAAGATGAAATGCGATAGCTTGAAGATGAAGAAAAATAAATACTAGAGCTAGAAGCATTGATTGTGAAGAAGGAATGAAGAGGACAAGGTAAGTATAAAGGAAAGCCACCTATTAAATGTTTTTCTTGTGGAAAAATAGGTCATTTTTCTTCTAGATGTCCTGAAAGAGTTCCTAGGTCTAAGTCTAACAAACCTAGATTTCAAAAGAAATGCTATTATGCTGAAGAAGGTGTAACTGATGAAGAATCTAATAAGGAGAATGTAAATTATGATGAATGGGTTTTCATTGCTATCAAGGAAAATAGTCCAATTGTTACTAAATCTACTAATAATTAGAATGTTGAGAAAGCTCTTGCAGCCTAAATTGAAGAAAAATATGAGTGGGTTATTGATAGAGGATGATCACATAATATGACTGGAGAAAGAAGAAAATTTGTAAGTCTAGAGAAATATGATGGTGGGGTTGTAAGGTTTGGAGATAACAATGCTGATGTGATTCATGGAAAAGGATCTATTTTTCTTGGTGGAAAACATAACACTAATGATGTCCTTTATGTTGAAGGCTTGAAGCATAATACATGTTGAGTGTTGGAAAAATGGTGGAAAAGAGTTATGATCTTCAGTTCAAAGATGGAAGATACATAATACTTGGAAGTTTTAGAAACATGATTGGATTAGGTACAAAGACTACAGGTAATATCTTTCACTTGAGTATTGCTAATGAAATTTGTTTAATTACTCAAGTAGATAAAATACAATTATGGCATAGGAGGTTGTGTAATGTGAATTTTGATAACATTGTTAAGGTGAGCTCCACTCAAGCAGTAAGAGATCTACCTAAGCTTCTGAAGCCTACTAACATAATATGCAAGGAATTCTAGATGGGTAAAAAATTAGAGTCTCTTTTCAGAGTAAACAACATCATTCTAATGGAGTACTTCAGCTAGTACATACTGATCTATGCAGTCCCTCTAGAGTCAGAAGCTTGAATGGTGAAAGGTACTTTATGTTGTTCATTAATGATTATTCTAGGATGATACAAGTTGCTTTTCTAAGAGAAAAATGTGAAGCATTAGAAAAGTTTAGAAGTTTCAAAGCTATAGCAGAGAATAAGATAGGTCTGAAGATAAAATTCTTGAGATCAGAAAGAAGAGGAGAGTTTACTTCCCAAGAGTTTGATTCTTTCTGTAAAGAAAATGGAATTAAAAGATAGATATCTGCTCCCCGGACCCCTCAATAGAATAGAGTTGTAGAGAGAAAGAATATAATGATAATAGATGTTTCTAGAACAATGATGATTGAAGAAAATGTGCCTCACATCTATTGGAGAGAAGTTGTAAGCATTGTTGTGTACAATTTAAATTGGGTAAATGTCAACAGTAATTTTGGTAAGACTCCTTTTGAATTGTGGTTTGGTTATAAGCCTACTGTTAAGTATTTCAAGATCTTTGGAAGTAAGTGTTATATCAGGAGAGATGAAGACATAGGCAAGTTTGATGCAAGAAGTGATGAATGAATCTTTCTAGGTTACTCTACTAAGAGCAAGGCTTACTGGTGCTATAATAGAAGATTGAGAAAAATGGTTGAAAGTGTAAATGTCAGAGTTGACGAGGACTTTGATAGATCATCCAGATACTCTGGATATCACTTAGATGATGAGCAAGATAATACAAATCAAGGGAACAATGCTCTGACACAAAATCAAGCCCAAACTATTCTAGTAAATCAAGAAAGTCAGGGAGGAGAGACAAGTGGAAGTGTCAAAGAAAGAATAGAAGAATCAAAAGTTGTGAGAGAATCCTAAAGTTCCAAGGTATGTAAGGTTGAATCATTCTGAAAATCAAATTATATGAGATGAGAATAAAGGTGTGTAGACAAGAAAAAAGATTGCAGATGAAATTTGTTTGATTTATGAGACTGAGTCAAAGAAGCTGAAAGATACTTTTGATTATCTTAGAGGGATGCTAGGGGTAATAACCCCTCCTGATAAGAACTAAAGATGCATTTATATGCATCAATCCATGTGTATATTAGCTATATCTTGATCTAGTTTGACATTTTTCGTGGCTACTACTTAGGGGGAGTAGTCAGATGTGCAGATATGTGGTTCATAGCTTGTATGTGGAAAGATAATGCTTATCTTTTCCATTGATGTCAAATGGGGAGAAGAGTAATGTGAAAAATAGAATGAGGAGAAGAGTCTTGTGAAGAGAAGAGTCATAATCTAAGGGGGAGTTAGTGTTGATTGAAAGTTGGGTTGATGGTGTTTTTCACATCATGTATTGTCATCAATGGAAAAGGGGGATTTTTTGGATGTTTTGGTTGTGTTGCTATTATTTGGTTGTGATTGATGTCACCACTATTAGCTTTGATCATATTGGAAGCTGGTTATGTCAAGGATATTGAGAAAATTGTTAAAGAAAGAGTTACAAGTTTCTAGTGGAACAATGAAGGTCATGAAGGTGAATTGTTTAGTATGTTGATTATCAGATGTTGTGGTATAAAGGGTTTAATTTTGAGTGTATCTAGTCTATCCACCAAAATTTTTAGAGGTCCACGTGAAGATTTGATCGTGCTGTGAACATATGTGTTCTAACATTTTTTTTATGGCTTCAGTTAGTGTTCCTGATTGAAGTTGAAGTGATTTCAGTAATCTTAATTGTTGTGGATGTTTCTCTAATGGTTCATGACCCTGGTGGATGTTTCTAGATCATTCTCTATCTTTTTTGCATGTCCACATTGATCAGTGTGTTTGTGGTCAGTGATTTTATTGTTGAGTGTTTGAGTTTTCATGTTCTTGGCTGACATGATGGTGTAACGTGTTCTAGATCCTTGAAGATTAAATTTGAATGTTTGGCGTGCTTGAGGAAATTATTTTAAATCTTAATTATGTTGTGGCCAATGGTGTTTGATCCGCATTGTAAATTTATTTGAAAATTTGGGCCGACTTCATGTATATGTTTTATAGTTTCTTCTTTCTTCTGGCCGACAAAGTTGTTGTTGTAAATCCATGTAGCGGATATATAAGAGAGGTTGTTTGAGTGAAGTGGCAAGGGAAAGAGTGCAAAAGTAAGTGATATTGTGCGCATAATGTTTTATCATTTGAGTGCAAAGAAAAGTGAGTGAAGTGTAAAGGATTTTTTCTGTGCACAACTAGAACTATATTCAAGCTTTTGTAGAAGCTAATTTCTCAGTTCATACCAAGTAGATCTAATCCAAATTTTTGTAAGGCAGTGGGCTTTTTTGTATTTGAGCAGTGAGCTCTAGGCAGTGTGGGTGAATGCATGTGCATTCCCATTATTTCTCATTATACTTTTAACAGGGTATAATATTGTGGACTAATATCCACCATGGTTTTTCCCCTAATAGGGTTTCCACATATAAAAAACTTTTGTGTTATCTCTATTTCTGATGTGCTAATTGATTGTGGATTATTGTTCATTCATCATATCTGAGATTAAGTTAAGTTTATAAGTTTTGCATATTTTGTGACAATTGATTCACCCCCCCTCTTAGTTGTATGTCCTTATTTTTCCAATAAGAACAACATGCTAATCTTTCTAAACCTTTCTCCATTATAGATGGAGAATCTCTTCTTGCATCTATCCAAGTTCATTCACAGATGTTAACTGAAGTAATTCTATAGTGGAATGATAATAAGGGTAAGTGGATCACCCATATTCAAAAATCCAAGCAGTCCTCTAGTGGTGTGTCTGGCGCATTCTAAATAGTTTTCACCCAACACCCCTTGTTCATTGATGTCAAAAGGGGGAGAAACACAGAGAATTTTTTTTTTTTGAAAAATAGAGATAGTGATCTTAGGGGGAGTTTTGAAGTTTATTTCTTTTGAAGTTTTGGATTTTTGGAATTGATTGAATTTTTTTTTTCCATCAATGACAAAGGGGAAGATTGTTCATATTTTTCATTGATGTCATTGATCAGTCCAATATTTCTATCTCCAACTTATCTTTTGTTCTTGTAGTGGTGCTATTGATATGGTTTTTTGGTTTGGAACTATTCGGTATAGTGTGGGATATCTATGCCGACATCTTCAACATTATGTAACGTGCTTGCCTGACTTCATCTTTGATGCAAGATGAATAAAGTAGATATGCAGATCCAACATATGTATGTATGAAGTGGCATAAACAAAGATGAAGAAGATGATGAAGAATATTATGTGATCTATGATAGCGATTTGCTGATAGATATTGCGAACCGATTTAGTGTTTACATAGAAGATATTTGTGCTTCAATGAGAACTATTTTAAAGCCCTGTCCGACAACCTAGAGGACAATGTAACACTGCAGAAGTGCAACTAATTTTTTTTCTTAAAAAGGGTAACAATGATGAGTAAAGTAACCTACTCTAACACATACATCACCTAGGCCACACAATGCATCTACATGTGAATTCCAAAACTTACAAGACTAATCTAACCATAGCATATGAAAATTAACTCATGATAACAACATACATCAAAGCATTAATCCATTGCATAATAAAGCTAACACATAGAAATTTAATGAACATATTTCCACAGATACAACACCATATAACACATTATATACAATTTAGTCTCATAATGAATAGATCATACATAATGTTACAATTACAACACAAGGATCTTCCTCAATTACAAATGAGGAATACAAACACATAGTGTCCCACTGTTACAATGAATACAAGAGAAGTAAAAATCCACATAAACACACGAGCTCTTCAAACTAGAATATCTCGCCATCACGAACATGAAGAGAAAGCCCAACAATGTAAGGTGCATGCCACCCAACCATGTGGTACCCGTAGGCTAAGCTCCTATGTTAGGAGATAGTAAAAGGTAACCAAGACAAACCTACTACCTCTAGACACAGGAAATAAACAAAACTACACTGTACCTGTAAACACATAACAACACTATACCAGTTAACACAAAACATAAAGTTATATTGCTTCCAAAATCACTGAATCAAGAACAACCATTGTACAATACAAACCAGTTGTTTTCATAGGAGGAGTGTCATCAAAAAGGTTGCATTGGTTATCCAAAGGAGATCTTCTTAGGTCCCGACCCCCATCCTGGGTCATCCTGGTAACCTCTCACAAACTTTGGCCCCACATGCACACCAGTGCGAGATCAATTATCTTTCAAGAAGACAAGATAATGATCTTGCCATTCTAGGCCTTCCCGACTCATCTCAAGTCTAACACAAGCCCTTGAGCCAATGAGCGAGGCTAAATTATCAAGTTAATTTATTAAGCTACCCATTCCCCTAATATAGGTTATTTAATTTTCACTGATTAAACTGACTTCCACACAAGTTATCCTAGGACTAGTTTGTTCCCCAGCCCCTATTGGAAGCCACTCCCCTATAGACAACGCAATAAGTTTTCTACAACCCAAGTGTAGACAGTGTACTAAAACTAATAACAACATAACCACCACATCTAAAGAGGTAACACCTCCCTACGGATGTCAAACACTGAATCCCAAAAACGTGCACTACCCAAGGAAATCTCAAGGGTGAATAACAAATACAACTCTTTCACAATTATAATCTTTGGAAGGCTTACATTTCATTTACAACAAATATCCCCCCAATTCACAATTAAATAGAAATACATGTAATTTAAATAAAAAACTCATGCAATTAAAAATCACTACCATTCGAATTTCCTAAATCGAATAGATCAATATCTCATATTTAAAATACATTGTTAAAGCATAATTTTAATTAATAAATCAACAACGAAATAAAACTAAACATTACTATCAGTTTCACATCTACTTATAATAATTAACTCCATTCCCACAATTAAAATAATCAAACATTTAAAGTTAACAAATCGTGCTTGCATACACTTATAACAATAACAATAGTAAAATAAATATATTTAATATGTATGTATATAATTAAATTAATTATATATACATATAAAATATATATATTATTCAATTTATAAAATCAATTATACTTTTTCCAAATTTCATTTAAAAATAATTACTTAACAAATTAACCATTTTAAATAAATATATTTAAAAATATATTTATATATTTATTTAAAAATAAAATACAAAGAAGGTAGATACCCCTTACTAATTCATGTAATTCCCTATAAACATACTTACATATAAAAATACATTCCTATATCAATTTATTTCTAATTAACTATTATTTATTTTACTTATTAATAAATTACCCCAAAAGTAGTTTACCCTAAAAGCAATTTAAAAGCATTATAAGTATGAAAGGAATTGTATACAAATTATTATATTATTTCTTCTTCCTACTAGAAAGGAGATGGTCTAAGGGAATCCTATTCATACTAACATAGTTTAGTTTTTTTTTTTTTAAATTCCTTGTAATGAACATGAGAATATTCTCCCTTTTTTTAAAAAAAAATTCCTTGTAATGAACATGAGAATATACTTCCTTTCCTTTATTTAAGGGATAACTTAAATTAATAATTTCCACGATTACTTCCTTCCCCTTCATAAACTTAAGAGCCTAATTTAATTCACTTTATTTTAAGGTTTGTACTATAAAGTGAAGCTTTCCAAGACTATGACCTTCCTCTTCTACTTTTAAACTTTAACGCCCAGACATGGGCCGAATACCATTCAATTTAAAGTCTAGTGAATGGAAGCTAAATTACATGCTTTAGCTACAGGGAATTCGCATTACTTAAACACACAGTTCCATATTACCTATGGAGGGGTTGGCGGCCATTTTCTACAGTTTAAGCATGAAAATTTCAATATGGCTTAAACTAAGCCAACTAAGAGATCATCTACTGGCATCTAAAGCAAAGTGTCAAATGAAACGCATACTGATATAACAAACTGTATTGAACTATCAAGAGTATGGCAATACGATAAATGATGCTGTTCTGATTCCCATAAACGGCGTCATGGTTCCAATTCATGCAGCCATCACCAAGAATGTTACCAGCCAACAAGGTGGAAGAAATTCTTATAAGAATACCATACGGTGTTCCAGACGACGGCCATTACATGCCAACATTGAATCGCACTAGCAGTATTTATGTTTAAGAAACTTCCTTTCATTCCAAAGATTCATAGCACATCAACCTTGCGGTTCAAATACAATCGAAGTTACATTGCCTTATGAAGGTGTCGACGTCTGAAGGAGTGTACATACATGCTCATAATAGAAGCGACGGTGAGATGGTCGCTTTATAATGGTCAGCGTAGATGAAGTAAAGATCTGGGTTGTCGTTGTCAAAAAACAATTCTTTGACACAGAGCTTTGAAATGATCTATTTACTAGGCATGAACTTGGCTGAAGACTTCGTTACAAACCACAACTTAACTGATTGATGAAAATAGAGTGACGGAGGTAGTCTATTAATAACAGTTCGATGGTAATGAACACTTATGAGTATATATTGCACAAAACCAGCAACTACATGTTAATAACTGCAAAGGACTAACTTTCAAATACCTATGGACAGTTGAATATGCATGCAATCTGGCAGGAGGTTTCCTATAATGTAGGCTAGACGTCTTGAATCACAACTAGCTAACCACAGTGCTCTCAATAACTGTCGATGATAAGGGAGTCCCGCCTGGCTGATCTATGCGTGCAAAGGAGTAAGAAGTAAAGCACAGTATGCGATATAACATGCGTCCCACTCAACATATAAGCTTATATGCATCTAATATGCATTTATCACTACTTCGTAACAAACATTGAATACCAACCAATTTAATTGACAACATTAAAAAAAACAAAGGCCGACTGCCAAAGCAAATACAGCGAACAAGTCTGATAAAACTCAAGGCAGCGAACAATGCATGTCAATTCCAGTGACAGAGATTACAATTCAATCTTACAGATATTCTAAATATTGCTATTGTTTTCTTTTGAAATTTTCTATTGTTTAAAATAATTTTCTATGAAGCTGTAAGCATTCACGACAATTCTTTCAAAAAACAAAAGCTTCTAAAATAAAAGAAATCTCTTCTACAAAAAACCTTTTTAATTTGCATTACAATAATAATTAAATAACTTTTTCAATTTAAATTCACAAAACCATAAAAAATCTGTTGATTCAAAGTTGAGCTTCCTTTTAATCTTCTAAAATAAAAGAAATCCTCTTCTACAAAAAACCTTTTCAATTTGCATTACAATAATAATTAAATAATATTTTCAATTTAAATTCACAAAACCATAAAGAACCTGTTGATTCAAAGTCGAGCTTCCTTTAATCTTCAATTGTCAAAGCTTCCTCTAGAAGAATTACCACTTCACAGAGAACAAAAATAATCCACACCCAAGAATTACCACTTCACATAGAACAAAAATAATCCACACCCAAGAATTACAACAAACTAGATTAGAGAAATAATCCACAACCAAGAATTACAACAAACTAGATTCCTAAAATTATCAGAGAGCTTCAAGATTTACAATTTCCTCAAACCTCAAAACAATTCTCCCATTTTTCCAAATCCTCTCTTTTCCCTGTAAAAACAACTTCATTTTTCTCAATAATTCTCTCCGGAAATCAATTTTAAGACAATTAGAAAACAAAACCTTCTAACTTCTAGTTAGCACAACAAATATCTTTTCCTCTAACAATCAAGATATTTTAAGATCTTTTCCTAATAACATGCATTTGAAATTAAAAAATAATTTATTTAATTCAAAACACATTTAAATAACTTATTTATTTTAATTCACATTTAATCTAATAATTAAAATTACTTTATAATAACTTAAATTAAATTATTTTATTTGTTTATTATAAAGTCTCCATATTAATAATACAAATTAATTAAATACTTAATCACAACATATAATTTAATCCTCACAATTAAACTTTGCACGATAATAAAATACCAAGAACAACATGGATAAAGAATACAAACTGACGACACACTGTACTAGGGTAAGGGTTTACCAAGTTTAACCCGTTACTATCTCCCAATCATTACTGTTGAGTAGTGGACATGCTCAGACCTGTGAAGCTAGGTGAATCCGTTGTCATGTACTTACAAACCTACAAACAAAGCAAATGTCGTACATGTATCCAGATAACAAATCATACACACCGTGAAGAGAGAATCGTAGAAATTATAGGGCGCTTGCAAGCGAGTGATGTAATACCATCCCCTTCACTAATATAGTCACATCAATTAACTAGATAAACTATCAATTAAACTACAAGAAGCATATATAGCAATGTCATCTCAACTAAGCATCTATGCAAACGTAAAGCATGTCAAACATAATCGCCATGCATATAATGTATCATCACACCAATATAGTCTATCATCACTCCATTGTCAGCGATAGAATAACAATAACATAAAATATGGTCTAACAAAATATTAGAGCTGTCAAAGAAAACATAACAAATTGGAGGGGTGTCACATCCTCCCCCCTAAGGACTCGACTTACTCCTAGAAGTCACAAGATTAGGTAAACATACACATTTACGAACCACATCATAGGGAAATAGCTACTCATTAGCATAACAAACACATTCATGAACCAAGAGATACACTAAATCAAATTATCCAACACAATACTAATTTCATAAATCCAACATATCATAAAAATCAATACATAATGTCACGACCATCAAGATCAAATGGAATGTCATCCAACACCATCTAGTATGGTGAATCAACCAACTATAAGAGACATGTTGCGTGGCCTAGAGGATGTATGTGTTAGAGTAGGTTACTTTACTCGTCATTGTTACTCTTTTTAAGAAAAATAAATTAGTTGCATTTTCGCAGTGTTGCATTGTCCTCTAGGTTGCAGGACAAGGTTTCACAACTATACTCATGCATATGTAGATGAAATTATAGCAGTTCAGTTTTGTAATGCATACTCTGTTGTAAGCCATCTTTCAGTTGTTATAGCTGGTTTTTGTATTTTGGGCAGTGAGCCAACCCGGCAGTGAGCCACCTTTGTATTTTTTATCTAGTTATTTAATACTTGAGAGTTAACCCTCTATGTGGTTTTTCCCTTCTTGATTTTCCACATAAAAATCTCGGTGTTATGTGTTGGTGTGTTGCATTGATTCTATTTGGTACCTTTAATTATGCTATGTGGTTAGCTATTCAAAAGTTTAAATCTTGTTAAAGGAATACAAATTCACCCCTCCCCTATCAGTATTTTGGATGTTCAACAAGCCCTCTTGCAAGCTCTCTTTCTTTTTTGCATATCTTAGATTGAGATCTCTAGGGTTTTCCTTGAATGAAAGAGTGTGAATATTTTTATTCTATCTCCCAAGTATAGAAGCACCAAAATTCAACCTTTCATGAAGCATGAAATTTATTATAGCATCCAGCCTCTGTAGGTTTGGACACAACTAATCTAAAAAAAAAACATGTCATAGACATGATAACATACAAAAATGCATAAAAATATACATAGAAACATACATAACAT
The DNA here is from genome assembly GCA_007258455.2 of Sequoia sempervirens. NCBI lineage: Eukaryota > Viridiplantae > Streptophyta > Pinopsida > Cupressales > Cupressaceae > Sequoia > Sequoia sempervirens. The sequence continues at coordinate 656,300,137 of VDFB02281492.1, forward strand.
TTAACATTTGGTAGATAGTGTTGTGATGTGGAGGTTGACAAACACACTATTGATGGGCTAATAATTGTCTATGTTTTTATTTGCTTACATATTTATTTTGATAAGGTTTTGAATCCCTTCAAAACCTATTTGTAAGGGTTTCGAGTCCCCACAAAACCTATTTTTCCTAATTAATCAAAGTATTTGGTAGCTAGTTTTGTGATGTGGAGGTTGAAAAACACACTCTGTTCTAAAGCATACACTTTCTTACAACAACTAGCCTTTGTAGGTTTGTATGTAGCTAATCTCACAACAAAATGACATTTCATAGACATGATAACCTAGAAAAAATCATAAAAACATACATAACATTTGGTAGCCAGTGTTGTGATGTGGAGGTTGGCAAAGACACTATGTTTTGAAGCATGCAATCTCTTATAGCAACCAGCCTCTACAGGTTTAGAAGCAACTAATATTGCAACAAAAATACATTTCATAGACATGATAAGATACAAAAATGCATAAAAAACATAAGGTATGTGCAAGATCATAATGCGCCAAAAAGTGGCAATATGATGGATATATGGTTGACGATTTTTTTTTAACCCAAAATTGATGAAACAAAAAGGGTTTTTGAAGAATATTCTCATCTTTCCACCAATATAAATTATGATTTACTTTGAATTTAATAAATAATTATTATTCATTTTCTATTCAAATTATGACTAAAGTCCTGATTGATAGATTGATTGAAAATAATCTATAGCTTTCGAACGGTTTCACATTTTTTGAATCCAAAACATGCCTCGCATTCTATGCTTCACATACTATAGGATTAAAAAAAGAAAGTTTGAATTTCATGATTTTTTTACCAAGTTAAGGTGGTCAGACATATGAGTTTTTTATATTTTTTTTAAAGTTGTAATAAAAAAATCATAATTAATTATTTATTTGGAAAAAAATTACAAAAAAAATGCATCACATCGGGACATGAGTCTTCTACTTATATCTAAAATCTTATAATTTTTTTTTATCATTTTAGTGTAGTTAGGGTGGTCAGACAGACACCTACTTCTTATTTTTTCCTTAAAATTTAAGTACTACTACATTGAAATTTCAAATTTTCACCAAATAGTTTTTTTTCTTTTTTAAACAAACCTAGTAGTTTATAAACTACATTCATTTTTCTCTAAATTCTATTACATATTTTTAAAATAATATAGATAACTTATTCAAATTTTTATGTCAAGTTGCCTAACTATGATTTTTCTGATTTTTTTGCCACTTAAGGGCCTATTTTTTTCATGATGATCCTGCACATACCCACAAATAGAAACATACATTATATTTAGTAGCTAGTGTTGTGATGTGGAGGTTGAAAAAATATTGTGTTCTTCAGCATGCAATTTCTTATATAACAACCAACCTCTGTAGGTTTAACTATCTACCCTAAAGCTTGGTTTAAGCCATTAATTATAGTTGACAAACAACATCATGTTTTCAAACCTTAAACTCTATCTATGCAAGTACATTCATAATTCAACACATAACACCCCAATTAGTGAGTCGCTAATGAGCTCAATTTGGAAAGTTTTCCAAAATTGTGATAATTCTAGAGAGAATGGTAAAATCACAAAATTTAAAAAACACTCATTAAAAAATCACATAAACAACTCTTCATATCAAATGGAAAGCCCTTTTGCAAGGAAAACCCTTGTGAACCTATCAATCAATACCCCTTTTTGCAACGAATAACCATTCAATTCTTCTCAGTCTCTTAGGCAGAATGATAAAATGACATATATTTTTAGTAGATATACATACCTACTTGGGAGCTTCTCGTGCTTGTCACATGCCTTTTGGTAGGGAGATTTTTTGCTCTACAACTCCCTTCCTAGCTCCCCAAAAACCTTGAAAACATGAATGTTTAAAATGATGATGTTATGGGTAGAAAAATAAACCACATTCAATTTCCATAGTGGGTTTTGAGTTTTTTCAAAACAAACATAAATTTTACAAATCATTAACATTAAAGAACATTAAAATCTTCCAAAACAAAGTGTGAAATATTTTTTACCCATTCAATTCTTCATAATCCCTACATGGAATGGTAAAAAAATACATATTTCTAGCATATATACATACCTCATTGATAGTTGTGTGCATCTCTTAAGCATCTTCAAAGGGAGAATGGCCACTTTGCTTCCCTCTATGCTTTCTTCCCAGCTCTTCACAACCTAAAAAATGTGAAATATGGTTTTTTTTCAAAATAAATAATTTAAAATGTGCCAAAATTTTCATTTAAAATCTTGCCAGCATGCCATGTTCTCTAGAGATAGGACAGGTGAAAGAAACACGCGCCTAAATGTCTATCAACATCCATCCATCAATCTATCTTGAAAGGATGCCATACGGGGGATGGGGTGTTATGTCTTATAATCTATAAGACATAGGTGTGTTTTGTTGGGAGATTAGCTTCTCTCATATTTGAGAGGTAATAAATTAATGCATTGTTATTATTTAATATATTTGTCAATGAATTTTATCTTTGGTTTTCTAATTACTTATTCTACAATTTTTTAATTTTACTTAATACTTAAAATAAACTTTTAATATTTTGATATTTTTAAAATAAATTGTTTTATTAAATTTTATTTATTAATTATTATTGATATAATAAAAAAAGAATATAAACAAGTATGTTATAATCAATTAATTGATTATTATATGACAAGAATACTTATTTTCTTTATAAGACTTTACTTACAGGCTTTTTCAAGCATTTAATCATACTATAAGGATTGTAATATTTTTATTCAAATATATGATCACAAATTTTTACAATACTTTTAGAAATACAAGAAAAATAAAATTGGACATCATATTTAATATTAAGATGTTGGTTTGTTATATTCATCCATAATCATTTTCCAAAATCTAAACAATTACTTAAAATCTTGGAAAAATGTTGATGTAAAAATTGGTACACACTTTCAATCCAAAAATCTTGGCACCATCATTAAGGATAGTGGAAACTTCATGTTATTAATTACCTAGAAGAAAAATTATGTCTATACTAGATCAATTCAATACTTGAAGTGTTAAAATAAAAATCTTTTATACCTTTTCACAAAAAAGACGTTGAATAGAATTACTAGCCAATGAGTAATAAGAACCCATGAATGTACAACACTAAGAAATTGAAATTTGGAGACATCATCTTGTTGAATGAAGTAGAAAAATGTTTCATAATTTCACAAATAGAAAATATAAACATTTTATATATTATTTCCACCTTAATATTTCCTTAGAATTGTAGACATCGAAAATATACAGATTGATATCACACTCTGATCCATTAACATTGTTTCTTCCTAAATCATCCCTCAGTCTAACTGTTTAATCAAATTCCCTTATTTGATTAAATTCATCAATATTCGTCTCTTAATTAAATAAATTATTTTGTCTAATTAAGTCACTTTCCCTTGTTAATTAAATCAATTCATCTGATCTAATTATCCCTATTTAATTAAATAATCAATTTATTTGATTAAATCTCTAAAGTCTATCTGTTAAATTAAATAAATTAAAACCTTATTTGATTTGATCTAACACCATCCCTTTTAATTAAATAAATCAAAATCTTTATTTAATTAGCCTCTTATCATATTCCTCTCTTTTTAATTTAAATTAATCCAAAAATCTAAATCAAATTGTCAAATCAACTAACATTATTTAAATTAATCAAATCATGATTAATGCTAATCCTAATCACTCAAATCCTCTAGATTTTGCAACTTGCACATGAAAATAGACTTATTTGATTTATTAAATTTCTATTTTCCTTCAATAAGGCATCTTTTAAGGAATATTCCCCTAATTTGAATTCAAAATCCAAGTGGGAATAAATCCTTCCAACAAGGCATTTAAGATCTCTTACATGTCCTTTGTCTTGAGCCAAGTGGCATTTAATGCTTTCTTTCTTCCCCCCTTTCAAGTCATTTCAACAAATTTGAATTTGAAATTCATGCATTTATTGGCACATTCCCCAAATCTTGCACATCCTCCACCCATTCATAGCTTGACAAGTGGCATCATGCCATTGGATGAATGTTAGTCTCACATTGCTCTATTTTGGACATTCATCCATCTTGGCATTCTATAAATAAAGAGCTCATATCCTTATTTCATCATCCACATTCTAAGCAAAGTTACCATGCTAAAATACTTAGCAATTCTCATCCATCATTTGAGTTCTTAGTTAGGCTTTTTTGCAGATTTGGCTTGTTGTCTTCATCATTCATCATCAAAAGTGGATCAAAGTTCATCATCAAGTCTACATATCGAATCTTGCATCTTAGGGATTGGGAAATGGCCAAATTTCCACATCAAATTCACACCAATTCCCCCATGGGAGTTTGCATGCTTAATTAGGATTCAATCTTTATTTTGTGATTTATTTTGTGTTTTTCATTATTTTCTTCTTAATTTGAGCTATGTTAATGAATCTCATGGGGAATCCTTGTTTATGCTTGCAAAATCTAACTTAAGGTGTTTATTGTCTTTGTTTTGCAGGTACATAGATTTAGGGTTCACATTTTGGCACTAGAAGGAGGGCTGATCGACAGATTCTAACACGTTTTTTTAAATTTTTGTCATTTTTTATAGTTATGTACATAAATCCCAGTTTTAGCGCCCGTGATCACTCTTATAGCACCCATAATCAATGTTATAGCGCCCGTGATCACTGTTATAGCACATGTGATCACTGTTATAGTGCCCATGATCACTGTTATAGTGCCCATGATCATTCTTTTAGCGGTCATGATCATTCTTTTAGCGCCCATGATCATTGTTATAGTGCCCATGATCACTATTTTAGCGCCCATGAATCAGTTTTAAAATGACCATATCTTGGTCATACGAAGGTTTTTTTTGATGCTTTTTTTTAAAAATAGAGTAGAATTTCATAAGCTATCCAATGGTGTAGTTGTTTCTTAACTATTAATGAGTTAAAATTTTCAAATTTGCATCTAAAGCAAAAACACATGATAACTTGGCTAAGTTTTAAGGTGTTTTGGTAAATGATTCATCTAACCCCTATATCCTTTTGTTTTTTATCTCATCTAACATTTTGATCACTTTTGTAGGTTGGGAATCGAAATTAAATGAAAGAGGAGCATGGGGATGATATTTTGTCTAATCAAAGTGTTTTTTAACACTTAAGTGTTTGTTTAACACTTAAGTGTTTGTTTAACACTTCTTCAAGAATTTATCATCCTTTTCTTTCTTTAGGACAATAGCTTTCATTTGGGTTTAAAAAGGATTTTTTTGTTTATTTCTTGCAAAAGGATTAAAAAGAACCTTAGGATCAACAACTTACTAGATTTCGTTTATGGATTAAACAATTGAACAAATGTCTTTTCACTTGTGATTTGGTGCTCTAAAATGAGCTCACACATTGCTTTGAGGGTTTAAAAAAAATAAGTGTAGCTTTGTTTGTTTGTGAAGGCTTACTTAGACTAAAGCCATTGGAAAAGGACGTATCTGCTTCTCTCGCGCTTTATAGTGATCTTGAGAATCAAAAGGTCTTTTCCATGACTTTGGGTTGAGATAAAGCAATCACCTCCACACTTTGATTTGGGCTTAAAATTGAACAAAATATTGTGCGAGTGTGAGTGGGGGCTTTGTTGTGTATATTCTCTCTCCTTGTTGCCTACAAGGATTGATCAAGTTACAAATATTGTTCTTCATTTGCTTTTGTTTATCTTAGAGGGCCCGCCTTGTGGGAAAAAGTAATCACCCAAGGGAACGGCTCAACCGGTAACACTCTGAACGCGAGAGTATTTCCAACCGGGATATAAACGTGGATATTGGAAGAAACACCAATATCACGTGGTTGACTCTGACAAGATGGATCTGAAAGGGGACTCTTGCCACATTGGGTCAAATTCTATGAATGGAAAGTCTGAACTAGAACCCTTGTTTTGTAGTAGCCTATTTATCCATTGAGCGAGTTTATCAAAGTGGTGCATTGGAACTTAGATTCCAAGAAGTTACTTGCCATGTCTGATCTTGGTTGAAATATAGAGGTTAGGATTTCATCATACCTTTATATTTTTCCTTGGTTGCGTGTAAAATCATCTCTTCTATGAAGGGCATGAGGCAATCCCACTAAGAAAAATGTACCCATTAAGCTAGGATGTTGTATTGCTTGTGAGTCAGTTTGAAAATACATTCCTTGCTCGAAAACAAATAAAAAAAAACACTTAACATCATCAAAATTTCAAACCGTTTTGAAGACAAATATCATTGAATCAATCCATATGTTATTGCTTTCCCTTGGGACATATGTCCTTAGAGGTTTCTAAGCATTGGATTATATCTTAATTTTTCTTCTTGAGTAAACAATAGGAAAACCCTTGCCTTAAGTTCATTAAATTTCCACATAAACTATCTTGTGGGGTTTAAAGAAATTGAGACATTGGACATCTTAGTTTGAAAACTTAATCAAAGAAAGTGTTTTTGGTAAAATAAAGCCATTAAGCAAAGCTAAGAAAAATAAATTTTCATGTGTGATTGGAGACTCACAAATCCCAAAGCAAAAATCATTGGAAATCCGAAAATGAATGTTCAAAATAAATCATTTCTTGGTTACAAAGGTCTTTAGGAAGCATATGCATGCTCTTCAATACCTAGGTCTAGGAAAACAAAATGGTATTTTTAGGTTCATCTAGGGATCAAAAAATATCAAAAATTTTCATCCATCCTCCAAAACAACATCATCTCATAAATCATCTTTTGAAAAACCTTGAAATCATCTTTGAAGTGCTAGGCTTTATGACAAAATTAGGCAAACACCAAAATCATTGAGACCAAGTCCTTGAAACATTTATCAAAACACCTTTGGCTAGGCATGTGTAGATGCATCCTTTTGCATATACTTAGTCAAAGTTATCAAAATCATCTTGTCTAACTTAGTGTATGTGGATGAATCCTTCTTCATATACTTAGTGAAACTATCATTTTATTTGGATAGGTGTGGGTAGATGCATCCTTCTCCTCACACATATCCAAAATCATCATCCTTTGAACAAAACTATCCCTTAGATCATTATCAAACATCTTAGGGTCCTTTTGTTCAAAATCCAAAACAAAATCACAATCAAAGTCAAGGAAAAAATCCCAAATCTAAAATCTAATCAAATTCAAGTCCTAAAGCCTAGTGCCTCATTCAAGATTTATCAAAAGCCAAAAAATTCATATCATTCATATCATCACCTTTGATCCCCAAAAAGCATCCTAAAAACTTTCACTTTGGGACATAAAAAAGAGATCAATCCAAAGAATCAAGAGATTCATCTCCCATATTCTTGATCCTTGTTTTATGGTCCAAACAAGATCTCAATACAAGAAGAGTATGGAAGCCAACAAAGAAACACCCGCTTCAAGTGACCTTAGCCAAACCAATGTAGAAATGAATCCAACAGAATCAAGCAACCCATTGACCCTCTCATCAACACAACATCCCCAAGAAGAATATCAAGGAGAGGACCTCACTTTCGGAATGTCTCACGAGGAAATGGCAAAAATGCTCCAAAATCTAGACAACCATAGAATCATCAACATTATGATGAGACTTAACCCTTCGTTGTACATGCTTGAACTAGCAAAACAAGGGGCCAAGTTGCCATTAGATTTTGATGTAAGTACTATCGTGGACACATCATTTCCCCCAATCTCATCCACCATTCCCATCTCATCTACAACTCCATCTCAAAACGTCACACAAAACATTCCGCAAATCATGACATTGTTTGCTCCAACCCAACCAAATTTCAACAAGGGAAACACATTCCTCAATGCTCTTGAATCACATCCCCTTGTTAATAATCAAAGTTTGGATGCAAAACTACCTTGGAACAAAGCATACCCGAAAACCCATTACACAAGAATGTTCTTCTCACATTCCATCACGATCTGTCATCATCATATTTTCGCTCAACACCACAAACACCTCTTCTCACAAATTGACAAGAAGAGGGAGATACATTTGGACTAGGGGGCTTATTTGACACCACGACGTTTTCACAACTCACGCCCCTTACATTCCCACCTCTTCCGCCATTACCATTATCATCCACATCACTCCTTGGTTTAGGGTTTCCTCCCCTACCAAGTATCAATCAAACCTACATCCCATCATCAATCAAAGCATCACACCAAATGCTCAAAATTTATCATTGATATCACAACAACAAATGATAAATACGCAAGCAATGGTGACATCATTAAACACCCCCATATCATCACAAAGCATAGTCTCACAAGGACCAGTCACATCAATACCATTATCCAACACACAAAATATCAACAAAACATCACCATTCACCACCACCACAAATGCCATTCCAAATCCACCACCACCCCCACCACCACCAACATTCACCACATCAAACCAATTCGACGCAGCATTGCAAGCTGCTTTCCAAAGAGGCTATCAACAAGTGCAAAAACAAAAAGACGTTCAACAAGCTGCTCAAGCTACACAAGCTACCAAAGCTGCACAAGCTGCAATATAAGTGCAAAAAACTCAAGCATTATTACAACAACAACAATAGCAACAACAAGCCGCTCAAGCTACCCAAGTCGTGCAAGCATTGCAAGCACAAAGGGTTGCTCAAGCACAACTATTATTGCAGCAACAAGCCACACAAGCGCAATCCCAAGCACAAGCTCAAGTGCAAGCACAACAAGCACAAGCACAAGCATAACTTCTTGCACAAGTAGCACAATTGCAAGTGTACCAACAAGCACTAAAGCAATACCAAGAGTAGCAAGAGGCAGCAGAATTGGCAGCCCAACAACAAGCGTTGTGGGAACAACAACAAGCAAAACAACAAGCATTGTTAGAACAACAACAAGCGTAGCAGCAAGCACAACAACAAGCGTTGTTGGAATAACAACAAGCACAACAACAATCACAAATCCTAGCACAACAACAATAAGAGCAACAAAAAGCATTATTCATCCAAAAGCAAGTAGAGGCCTACTTCACCTGCCACAACATACCGATACCATTGAACAATGCACCAACCAATCCATATATCCAAACCACGATCGCGATACCCCAAAAAACCTTCATTCCACCCCCTGACCCACAAGATTATGTGATGACACAACTCAAGTTGCTCTCGCAACAAGTGCTTGATCTTCAATAAGGGCGAACAACCAAAATGCAAAGCAAATTTTCTCCCTATCCATTTGATAGGAGCTTAGAAATGAAACCATTCCCTAAGGGATTTGAAATTCCCAAATTTGACAAATATCGAGGGATAGGAAGCCCTGAAGATCACATCAGGGAATTCCAGGTTCATTGCATGGAAGTTGCATATGACGATACGTATCTGATGCAGCTATTTCCTAGAAGCTTGGTAGGTCCCGCTATAGAATGGTTTTCTCGCTTACCTATAGGAATTAGAACATTCCAAAAGATTACAAGTGCATTCATTAAGAACTACATAGGTAACATTGCAATGGATGTTAGTCTCGAAGAACTATATGCTCTAAAACAAGGGAAGAATGAATCTTTCACTTCATTCCTTCAACGATGGCGATCCAAGGCCAATTGGAGCAAGTGGACCATGCCAAAAGAACAACAAGTCTGCACAATCATCACCAACCTTGAAGGTCACTTATCATTTCATCTCAAGATTCAGGGTATCACCACATATGATTAATTGATCACTAAGGCACTTAGCATCGAAAGAGCCCTTGTGACTCAACCCATCGAATCAACATAATATCACAAACTGCAAAACAACCGCTCATCATCAAACTACAATGATAAACCTCGCACGTGGGCGAGAAACAAAAACGTCACTAATGATGGTGTTGTAGACGCCAAGGTGGTCATTAGTGGTCCGTGCCAAAACACACCCACACAACAAATCCAAACACCACATCAAAATATTCATCACACAACGCATCAATCCAACAATAATCCCACCATCAATAACCTCAATGACCAAAGAGGACCACCTCAATGCAAAACATACCTTAAACAAAAATACACTACTTTGGGGGAACCACTTCAGGACATCATGAAAAAGCTAATTGACGAAAAACTCATCCAAGCTCCTACATTTGAGAATTACCAAGAACCTGATATCAAACCTCCTTGGTACAATGAGAATCAACTATGTGAATTCCACAAAATTAAAGGCCACACCACAAATAATTGGATGAGACTCAAGAACATCATACAAGATCTCATCGACAAAAGAATCATAAATGTGGAACCACCTATAGGGAATCAGGACCTTAAAATCTACACGAATCCGATGCCAAATCATGGCAACAAAGGGAATAACAAGGATAAAGGAAAAGGTAGTATAAATCATGTATATGAAACAGTTGTTTCCAACCTCAATGAAAACTACATGGTCATCACCATCAAAGGTGCCCATGCCGAAGATTGTGGAGTCACCACAAGAGGTGGCAAAGTCACCATTGCAGGATCATCCCAACCAAATAGAGTCCCTACATCAAGAGCCGTTCCGTATAGCTACAATGTTGTAGACCAACTCAAAATAACGCCAGCACACATCTCCATCATGGAGTTGTTAAAAATATCATCAGCACATAAAAAATCCTTGAGGAAGCATTAGCCTCATCTACCGTCCCCGCAGACCTCGATGCGGAACAATTCCAAGCTATGGTCAGAAACATCATAACACCTAATCTCCTTACATTTTCTGACCAAGATTTTTCCGCCCAACCATCTCACAATCATGCACTTCACTTAGAGGTCATTGTGAACAAAAGCAAAATCAAGAGGGTCTTGGTGGATGGAGGTGCAGGATTGAACATCTATTCTTTTAGCCTCATCAAGCAGTTGAAAATATCAGAAGATTCCATCGACAAAGGCAAGGGCATCACAATAAGAGCATATGATGACCAAGAAAGAGTGTCTCAAGGCACAATTAAGCTCCTTATCTAAGTAGGGCCAACACTCATGGAAACCACATGTTAGGTCTTGGACCTCGAATTGCCATACAATATCCTCCTGGGACGCCCATGGATTCATGCGATGAAAGCCGTAGCATCAACCTTCCACCAATGTGTGAAATTCACACATAATGGACAAGAGGTTACCGTCCATGGAGATCCTGAGCCATTTTCATACTGCAAGAACCTTGAAGCCAAATATTACAAAATCCCCCAAGTGCCAAAAAATGATGAGGGCCCATCCACATCATACATCGATCTTGCCACTCTCATGTCCACTTTTGCGATAGAGACACCCGCCATTCCCACCATATCCGATATCAAGCTCATCATCTAGGAGGATGGTTGTGGAAGCTAAAAACTCCCTAACAATTCTTTCATGATAGGAGAGTTACCACAATCTCCGAGATCACGGGGACGCCCACAAGAAAATCTAGCTTCCACATCACAAACGTATCCTGAGGATTATCCCAAATTCACAAGATGGGGAGACCTTGGTCATGAGGTCATTGAAGTAAATCCATCTCACATGTTGTATCAAGATGAAAGACTGGCAGCTAATTTACCAATGGACGAAAGAAGTAAGGGCCTACACATGATGCTTGCAATGGGCTATGACCGAAATCAAAGACTGGGACAAAATGACAATGGGATCTTAATACCAATCATGCCTGAGACACAACCTATAACAAATATTGGTCTTGTATGTACCCCTCTGAGAATAACCATACGTGGTTGAAGTCCTCCGGTTAGAGCCGCTAATGTTTCTCCTTAGCCAGTAATAGTACAACTACACTCACCCATAGTCACAGGTAGAGACGCACATAATTTTATAACTGAGCCCTACATTAGTAGTGATGACGAAGATACCTTATCCAACCTACCTAGGTTATTCGAAGATACCACCCTGTGTATGATTAGTACCATATCCTTTGAACCAGATAGTCAAAATCATGAGATTCACTTAGTCTACCCCCAACTAATCGACTATGACCAACGAGGACCACCAGTTCTTGATACATTTGAAAATGATGAAGCACTCTCATAATTCATGGGATTGAGGGATAACATTCCAGATGAAGATCACAAGGCAAGATTCATAATGGAGTTGGACACACACACACCTATTACGGGGAAATGATTGAATCCTTCAGTCACAAAAGTGAGAAACTAAGAATCATATCCAAGTCCTTGAGTGAAAACCACACCGTGGCACTCTCTGACAAGAAAATAGTAAAAAGAAAGGACGTATCCAATGGTGAAAACCTCTCTGAGGTGCCTGAGGATGAAGGATTCAATATTCCCCTAAGAGCTATTCATCAAGAGAAGTCAACAGTCTTGGCTGAAAAATGCAACCCAGTTAACCTAGGAATAGAGGAAACCCCGCATATCACATTCCATGTGGAATCACTATTATCAGAAGAGCAAGAACTCCTAGTAGCATTCCTAAGGGAAAGACAAATAAACTTTGCATGGAGTTATGCTAATATGCCAAGACTTGATCCAAAGATAGTTGTACATCATTTAGCAGTGTATCTAGAGGCAAAGCCCGTCAAACAAAAACTCCAAAAAATGCATCCTCAAATAGCCTTATTGGTCAAAATGGAGCTCAAAAAGTTGTTGGATGCAGGATTTATCTGACCAATCGATTATCCAGAATGGGTATCAAATTTGGTACCTGTTTCAAAACCTAACGGAGCTATCAGAATCTGCACAAATTTTAGAGATTTGAAAAAAGCATGTCCCAAGGATGATTTCCCACTCCCCAACATCGACATGATAGTAGATATGACAGCAGGGCATGAGATGCTATTATTTATGGGTGGATTTTTAGGATACAACCAGATCATGATAGCAAAAGAAGATCAACACAAGATTGATTTCACTTGTCCATGTGGGACCTATTGCTAGAACATGATGCCATTCAGCCTAAAGAATGCAAGAGCAACCTACCAAAGGGCTATGACACTAATATTCCATGACATGATTCACAAAACAATCGAAGACTATGTCGACAACATTCTAGCTAAGTCAAGAAAAAAGACAAGATCATATAGCAAGCCTAGGTGCTATCTTTGACAGACTGAAGGAATACAAAGTCAGACTAAATCCCAAGAAGTGTGTCTTCGGCGTACAATTAGGTAAACTGCTAGGATACATAGTCTCCATGAGGGGTATTGAGGTGGATCCAACGAAAGTAAAAGAAATCATTGAGATGGAAGCACCAAAGACATTAAAACAACTGAGAGGCCTCCAAGGCCGACTTCAATCCATCTGACGGTTCATAGCACAACTAGTAGACAAGTAGAATCCATATTTTCACCTACTCCACAAGGGGGTAGCGTATAAATGGGATACAAAGTGTGAAGACACATTTAACAAAATCAAGGAATACCTACTGACACCACCAGTGTTAATGCCACCCATCCTGAGAAAGCCATTGATCTTATATGTGTCAACAACAACAGCATCCCTTGGAGCTCTTCTTGCTCAACATGATGAAAATGGAACAGAAAGAGCCATATACTATATCAGTAGGAAAATGGTCGGTCACGAGCTAAATTACTCCTTCATTGAGAAAGCTTGCCTCGCAGTAGTGTTTGCATCCCAAAAATTTAGACATTACATGTTGGCACATAAGATAAAGCTCATTGCGAAAATTGATCCCCTCAAGTATCTCCTATCAAAGGAAATGCTAACAGGCAGAATGGAAAAATGGGTAATGATACTATCAAAGTATGACATCGAGTATGTTGAAAGAAAAGCCATCAAGGGTCAAGTTATTGCAGACCAATTAGTAGAAGCACCTATGTATTCTGAGAATCCCCTTGTCTCAGAGTTTCCAGATGAGTCTATCTTTAACCTCAACGTAGTGGACCACTGGAAACTATACTTCGATGGGTCATACACACAACATGGATCAGGAGCTGGTGTTTTCTTCATTACTCCACATGGGGATTGCATACCGAAGTCATACAAATTGGCATTTCCTTGCACCAACAACATAGCGAAATATGAGGCTTTGACTATAGGTCTCAGAATAGCAGTGCAATGGAATATCATAGCTCTCAAGGTCTATGGAGACTCTTAGTTGATCATAAATCAAGTCAATAATGAATATCAGACAAAGGATGACAAGCTAACCCCATACAAGAAATTGGTGGAGACTAAAGGAATCCTTTATCGACATAACATTTGAACAGATTCCAAGAACCAACAACAGAGCCACTGACGCCATGGCTACAATTGGGTCTCTAGTTGACATCCCTCACAACGTGCCAAAATACAAATTTATGATCAAGCAGCTTCTCGTTCCCACATTCGAGGTACCGAGATCAGAATATGTGTGTAAAATCATTGGTCCAGGCGATCCTTGGTATCATGACATCTATACATATCTTTGCATAGGAGTCACACCTGCTAACCCACCATCGAGCCTAAAATGAACCTTTATCAAAAAGGCATCCATATTTGTCATCCTAGGTGATACCTTATACCGTAGAAGCATATAGGGTACCTTACTACGCTGTCTAAATGTTGAGGAAGCATTAACTGCTCTAACCGAAGTTCATAACGGCATTTGTGGCTCACACTCGAGTGGAATAACCATTGCCAAGAAACTGCTGAGGCTGGGGTATTACTGGCCCACGATGGAAAGAGAAGCATATGATCATGCTAAGAGATGTTTACAATGTTAGTAGCATGGGGACCTCATCCATGCTCCAGCTCAAGAGCTTCATCCGATCGTTACACCATGGCCTTTTTCATAGTGGGGACTTGATCTCATTGGGAAAATCTCACCCACCTCATCCAACAGCCATAAATTCATTATCACTGCAACTGAGTACTTCACAAAGTGGGTGGAAGCCATACCCATGACCTATATCACTGGAAAGCAGATCTCAAAATTCATCCTAAACTATCTCATCTATCGTTATGGTGTCCCACAAGCCATTATCTCAGATAATGGGACACCCTTCAAGAACCAGGAGGTTCGTGACTTGTGCAAGAAATTCAAAATCCAGCATCGCTTCTCCACCCCATATTATCCCCAAGGCAATGGCCAAGCAGAAGCCACGAATAAAACTATCCTCAAAATCCTTAAGAAAATAGTCAATGATGCAGGTTGTGACTGGCATCTGCAGCTTAATCCCACCCTCTAGGCTTATCAAACCAGCATCCACACACCCACTGGCGCCACCCCCTTCTCCTTAGTCTATGGATTAGAAGCCATACTCCCCATTGAGATTGAGATCCCATCCCTGAGAATATTACTGCAAAATCTTGTCACGGATGAAGAATATCAGGTTTCAAGATTAAATGAGCTGGAGTTACTAGATGAAAGAAGGATTGATGCTTTGAATCACCTACAAGTCTATCAGAATAGACTCGAATGAAGCTACAAAAAGAGGATCAGAAGCAAGACTTTCCAAGTCAGAGAACTGGTCTTAAAAGAAAATCAGAAGAATGTCCCAAATCCCAGCAGCAAAGGCAAGTTCAAACCCAATTGGTTAGGGCCTTTCATCATCACAGCAAGCTATAAATTAGGGGCATATCAGCTATCAACACCTGAAGGGAAACCTCTACAGGAGCCCATCAATAGCTCCCATCTCAAAAAGTTTTATGCCTAAATCTTTCAAGGTATAGAACCAAAAAATTCAAAAAATCAGAAAATGTCCTGAAAAAATGGTTACTTCGGTGAAAACCAGGTAAACAGGCATCTTGGTAACAACAAAAATATAAAAAAAGCAAAAAATCCAAAAAAATAAAAAAATCAGAAAAATGATCAAAAAAATAGTAAAGAGAAAAAATCGTCCTCTAGTGAAAACCACTTCGGTGGCACTTTGGGCAAGTACCTCAGTGAAAACCTGGAAAATAGGCGCCTTGTGTAAATAAGCACTTTCCATCCACCAGGACCTTTATAGCTAGTTTGTCATTATCCCTCCATTCCGCTTCCATCATCCATCTCATCCATATCTCCATTCATTACTCATCCACTCGCATCTGCACCATAGCTTGGTCCTTTGTTCTTATCATGATCCCTCCTAGTACTACTCGACCCATTCTCAAGGTCAGTTTGTCCTGCCTTTATCGAAGTAGTCTATTGCATCATGCTGGGGGCATGTTCCCATCAGATCGGATTCGTGTATGGTCTTAAAGTTCTCAAAACATTAGAAAATCCAAAAACATCAAAAAATTAGAAAGTCCAAAAACATTCAAAACATATCAAAATCAAAAAATAGGTCAAAAAATTATTCAAAAAGCCAAAAACAAGGTCGTCTTGTTGAACTATGTCATCTTTGAGCTTGAACATAGGCAAGGTTGATCTTTGATCATCCCCCGAGACATTTAGGTCAGTCTTATAGGAGTCCGTCATAATAAACTGACATTTCATCATGTATATCATCATTTGTAAATCGGTCAAGTCGTCAGTCAAACTACGTGGTCTCTGCGTGTATAATGTAGGCAAGGCTAATCTTTTGATCAGCCCTCAAGACTTTAGGTTAGTTTCTTGGTCAAAATCTCAGAAAATCCCAAAAAAACATTAGAAAATTGAAAATCAAAACATTTGAAAATCTCAAAAAATACCAAAAACAACCTCAAGACAATTCAAAACATCAAAAACATCCAAATATTTGAAAAAATCCATCCACCTCATCTCGCTTGCACCCAAAATGAACACCATCCATAATAAACTGATCGTCATCATCCACCTTTGGTAAAATAATCGAAAACAAGTCTAGCAAATTACAAGTAGAATTCCAAACGTCAAGTCATAAGTCTAAGTCAATGCGTAAACAAATTGGTCATCTCTTCGTATCAATAACACATCATCTGAATTTGTCCCATATCAATCATCCTTTATAAATGAAATGACATGTTTCCATCCACTAACATTCCCTAGGATGAATCCTTCCTACAATGGGCATTATCTTTTGGTAATAAGTTTCGGTTATCATCTTAGAAAACAAATCCTCTTTCTGTTAGCGCTATTGAAGAGCATCAGTTTGTTTGTTTACTTGGTCTTTATCTTTTAACTTATCTTACTTGTGCTCATTCCAAGGACGTCTCAATGATATCCCAAAACAGAGGATTTAGAGAAATAGGAATGGGGCAATGATCATTATATTTTGTCTGTTGTGCTTGTTGGACGCTCTTGTAATATAACCTCGGTGAATACTTGCTTTGTTAGGTATGTATGGAAGAGGTCTAGGGAAACTTATTGACTATTACAGGGATAGGTTTACCTTTCTGTGTTTTGGTCTGAGGTGTTTAAAACTTCTAAAGTGCGTCCTAGCAAGGTTTCCGTATGTCAGGTGTGAACAAGAATACTCCTATCTGTTTGTTGAGTCAAATTCCATCACACTAGGTACCACACCATCCTAGTTTACTATACCTTGATGCCTCGTACTACATGTGTTATCAAACATAAGAAAATTTGGCCCTTTGAAAATCCCAACTCCTCAGCAAGTAACCATCATCATCATCATCATCATCATCATCATCATCTCATGTCTTGTTGGAATCTCTTATTTTCTTCTATCTCTTGCTAATCACACTAACATGGTACCATGACATTTAATCATAAATCATCACCATTGCATCCATCTTGCATCCACAAACCATCAACATACTATATAATGCATATAATACCATATAGAAAACATTAATCATACCACATGCATTCATCCCCATCATTGCATAATATAGATTAGTTATTCTAAACATCTCATAAACCATACATTTATCATCTATTTGCATAATCATAAAATCATCATCATATCATATCATGTGCATCAATATCATCCATGCATCATCATATCACCCAAACATCATAATCATCTCATTTATATCATAACTAATGTAATTGTCATGCTACAAATCAGGATCAAGCGTGTGTAATATATCAAAATAGGCATGAGACTACCCATGGTTTATGACTGTCTACATCAAACACATGAGTTGATATGATCTTGAACCTCTTTGTCGAGAGATTGACCATCAAATCGAACCTCTTCGCCCGATCTCTCGAGGGGGCAGTATACCAGCATAATTCTTCTTGTTGGGGCAATAGTGGGGCATCATAAAATCAGATAATTTTGAACTTTGATCTCAACAAGATTATTCTTTGAACCAACACAACAAGTACATCGCTTCAAAGAGGGCAAAATGTAGACATCGAAAATATACAGATTGATATCACACTCTGATCCACTAACATTGTTTCTTCCTAAATCATCCCTCGGTCTAACTGTTTAATCAAATTCTCTTATTTGATTAAATTCATCAATATTCGTCTCTTAATTAAATAAATTATTTTGTCTAATTAAGTCACTTTCCCTTGTTAATTAAATCAATTCATCTGATCTAATTATCCCTATTTAATTAAATAATCAATTTATTTGATTAAATCTCTAAAGTCTATTTGTTAAATTAAATAAATTAAAACCTTATTTGATTTAATCTAACACCATCCCTTTTAATTAAATAAATCAAAATCTTTATTTAATTAGCCTCTTATCATATTCCTCTCTTTTTTATTTAAATTAATCCAAAAATCTAAATCAATTTGTCAAATCAACTAACATTATTTAAATTAATCAAATCATGATTAATGCTAATCCTAATCACTCAAATCCTCTAGATTTTGCAACTTGCACATGAAAATAGACTTATTTGATTTATTAAATTTCTGTTTTCCTTCAATAAGGCATCTTTTAAGGAATATTCCCCTAATTTGAATTCAAAATCCAAGTGGGAATAAGTCCTTCCAACAAGGCATTTAATATCTCTTACATGTCCTTTGTCTTGAGCCAAGTGGCATTTAATGCTTTCTTTCTTCCCCCCTTTCAAGTCATTTCAACAAATTTGAATTTCAAATTCATGCATTTATTGGCACATTCCCCAAATCTTGCACATGCTCCACCCATTCATAGCTTGACAAGTGGCATCATGCCATTGGATGAATGTTAGTCCCACATTGCTCTATTTTGGACATTCATCCATCTTGGCATTCTATATATAACGAGCTCATATCCTTATTTCATCGTCCACATTCCAAGCAAAGTTACCATGCTAAAATACTTAGCAATTCTCATCCATCATCTGAGTTCTTAGTTAGGCTTTTTTGCAGATTTGGCGTGTTGTATTCATCATTCATCATCAAAAGTGGATCAAAGTTCATCATCAAGTCTACATATCGAATCTTGCATCTTAGGGATTGGGAAAGGGCCAAATTTCCACATCAAATTCGCACCAATTCCCCCATGGGATTAAGAGTTTGCATGCTTAATTAGGATTCAATCTTTATTTTGTGATTTATTTTGTGTTCTTCATTATTTTCTTCCTAATTTGAGCTATGTTAATGAATCTCATGGGGAATCCTTGTTTATGCTTGCAAAATCTAACTTAAGGTGTTTATTGTCTTTGTTTTGCAGGTACATAGATTTGGGGTTCACAAGAACTAGATTGCTAGTGGTACATCAAAAGTTTTGTAAACATTATTGTTTTGAAATTTCTAAATAAAATCGATAATTTTAATAAAATTTAAATCAATCCTTTCTTTATATAAATTCTGGATCTTTCTAATATTGGTATTTCCTTCACAAAATAATATGGAACAGATTAGAGAATTATAAGCATTAAATTATATTTAGTGTAGAAAAATGTCATCCTTTACATTTTCACATTTTTTTGGGAACTCTCTACTAAAATTGGGCTTCTTTATGTATTATTTGGTCCTATTTTGCATCCACAAACCTTAATTAATGCATATTTCTAAGGACGATCCTAACATACATCAAGTGACCAATCATAATTTAATGATTTTGGATTGTTTGGCCTAGATTTAGTGATTTGGGACTCATGTACCACCTTGGGCGTATGGGTGCACCAAAGTTTCAGGGCCTAGATCTAATTTAAGATATAATTAAACCTTTCTTGAAAAATGTGACCCAAGCTTACCCTAATGGGACTCATATGTCATAACTGGCATATGAGTCCTGCTTAGCTTAGACCTAATTTAAATTCAAATTCTTGGCGGGATTTCATTCTCCTAGATCTGATGTCAGCTTGTAGTGTTGTAATTTTATGTAATTTTGCATAAACAAGTATAAATCCAAGGTTATTACACTCATTTTCTCTTAGAAAGTTTATAATTCATCTAGCAACCTTTAGAGATTAAGCATTCTTGCATTCAAAAGTTATTATCAATCATTTTCGAGAATTATTCAAGTATCAAACATCATGTCAAATTCATCATGCATCATGTTTGTTTTTGAGCTAATAATTGTGATGTATGGTTTCATGATTCAAACAAGCATTCAAGTCAAGATCCATATTATTCAATCAAGATTCAAGATCCACATTCATGTTAGCCATTACATACAATTTTGTAGCCTTCTGTTCAAGGATTTGGTGAGTTACAACATTACATATTTGTTCATTCATCATTCCTTCATTCTATTTGATTTCATTTCAAGGTTTGATTACCAAATTGGGGCTTGACCAAGGAAAATCCCTATGCACTAACAAAACAATATTTTCCCCTCTCTTTCATGTGTGATTTGTACATTTAGGTTGATGATCCATTGAAGAGCATGTTTGGAGAAAGTTGTCAAGTTGTCAAAGTTCTCATCCACATTGCAAGATCATAGAAAGTCACATATAGGTTGCACTTCAGTGATTTAGAATAAGAGATTTGACAAGAAGGATGTTATAGGAAAGAATTAGAGGATATCAAATTTTTGGAGAAACCCTAATATTGGGACTAAATCGCCACTTGTGGCATATGAGTCCTAGTATGCCTATTTTCAGGCATTTTTTGGAGATCCTGATTCAACAATTCCAAATTTTTGGTTTTGGCCTGAAACCCTAAACTGGGACTAAATCACCCCTACTAGCATATGAGTTCCAATGTGCATCAAAAAATAGTATTTCCAGGATTTCAAACTCTCATTCAAGCCTCTTTAATTTTTAGGTTCTCCTATGTACTTTCTCAATTCATTGTTCTAATTTGAGTTCATTTCTAGGTCATTTGTTTAATTCTTGCATATCATTTACACTCCTTGTATTTCCAAGCCCTAGCTTGGTGATGAACCCCTCTTTAGTATTCAATCATACCGTCCGACACCTTATTACATATCTCTTTCCCTCATTCTATCGTTAAATTGAGATCTATAGGTTTTCCTTGAGTGAAACCTGGAGAAAATTAGTTGTTCTATGTCCTAAAACGTAGGAGGAGTAATTTTTATGTTTCATTTTGGTGAACATATCCTTTAGAACATTTAATTTTCTGATTTGGATTGCATCATAGTCCTAGATCTATCTTAAATTAAATTTTCATTACGTCTTACATTACTTAATTTGCATCTAAGACTTCTAAATCTTGCATTAGTGAAAGTGCATATAGGTTGCATTTTTTCATCTTGCATCATTGAATTTCATTTGAAATCTGTAATTTCACTTAGTCTAGACATCATAAAAAATATAAAACTTAACATTCACTAATAATTTTTTGAAACTTGTGTAAAATCCCTAATCTAGGACTCATACACCCATTTGGGAAATTTAGTCCCAGTACAAGTGTAGTAATGGAAAATGTAGCATTTTCCTTTACTTAGTTTGGGATAATTGACATTAAAACTGAACTAATGGTGTCTTGGAATAATGTTGTAATGTTTTTTACACATTCACATCATTCTACTACCTTTATTTGATAAAAATATGCCTTAGTTGGTCCTTTGCAAAGGTGTTGTGAAGTGTTGTAACACACTTCCACACTTTTCTAGGACTTATTTACTTAATTAAGCCTTATGGACCCCTTTTTGAATAAAATGTACCTAATGTGAACCTTATTTGGTTGTTGTAAAGTGTTGAAATACACTTTCACATTTATCTAGGGTGGTCTTAGTTAATTGTGGTTGACTGGAGTTAATTATCCCTTTTAATTCAAATTTAAGCTTTATTTATGACACCTCCCGAAGATCTATCCCAATGTACCTAGTAATTAATTAATAGAACATTTAAATTGGGAAAATTTAGGTCTTGGAAAATGGTGCTAGGACCCATTCACCCTAGGTGGCAAATGTGTCCTCCCTTCATAGGACCCTTATTTTTTTAGTTGATTAGGAATTGGTTTTTAGTGCTCTTTCCATCCCCCCGGGTTAGGTCCTCGTAAACTAAGCCAGGACCCATTCGCCCAAGGTGGAAAATGGGTGCTCCCTTAATGAGGACCCCATTTTTAAATTTCATCTTGGAGGAATTTAATATGTTTGTTTCTAGATTTGGTGTCAGCCTTAATTGTTTGAATTTCGAGGTTAATCTCCTAATTTAGTATAAATAAAGGGTTTATTCACATTGTTTCACCTAGCAATTTTATGAGACATCCTAGAAACTTCACAAGAGAATTATAGAGCACTTCAAGAGCATTTTCAAAGGAATTTCAAGGAATATTTTCAAGGTTTATTGCAGCAATTCAAGGTTATTCCATCATTTCAAGGGTTCGATGATAGTTAATGTAGCATTGAAGATCTACTTGCAAGCATTGATCACATCATATCCAATGATCAAGATCTACATTATTCATGTTTACTACATGTTAGATTAAATATTTGTGTTACAATACAATATCCAAGGTATCTAGATTGCATCATTTCATGATTCATGCTTCAATTTCATTGTCTTATCATTTGGTTTAATTACCTACAAGGGTTTTGACTTATGAAAACCCCTATTCAATAACAATCAACAAGTTTTTCTTCCCTTGAGTGTGCATTTGTAGATTTACAAGTTGAAGATCAAGTGGAGGAAAGATTTAGAGAAAAATTGTCAAAGTTGTCAAGTTGCAAAGTTGACCTTTAAAGTGTAGGAACGAAGAAGTGAAGCTATAGAATTAAGTACAAGTTTTCGTGAGCTAAAAACCAAGAATTTGAGCATGTAGAAATCAAGGAAAATAATTGAGATCTTAGTTTCAAAAACCCTAACAAGGACCCATTCGCGACTAAAGGCGAATGAGTCCTTTGTGCCCTAAAAATAGGCTTCTTGCAGCAAGGTACACACCTCTTTAAGCTCTAAAAAGTTTCCTCATAGTTGTTATAATAGTTAGGAATCATTTATTATTGTTATTTATACATTTTGGCCTTCATAATTGATTGAAACATCAAATAAAAATTAGATGTATCCATTTGATTGATCTCATTTGTGGCATACCTATTTTTTATATGTTTTAACAAGTTGTTTTTCCTAGTTTCTTGGTATTTTGTGGTGAACTTTATTCATTTTTTAAACACCTAAAAAATACCTAATTGGGACTTATACGCCCCTCTGGGATATTTAATCCCATTTCAAATCTTAAACTATAGTTTCCAGCATTAAAAACTCCATTTTTGTATTTTGTTTGCTATTATTACATTTTTGTTTCAGTTTGTAGAATCTTTGTTTCATTCATTTCATTGCATCTAGCTTGATTTGATTCATTTTGGTGAATTAAATAGTTCCAAAATTAAATTTACACCTTTCATTCTAGGATATTACATTTCATTGCATCATGGATATGTGCTTTGGTAAGCTTTGAATTTTCTTGAAATCATTAGTGGGTGTGTCAAGCTGTGCTTTTGGAAATGACCCTAATGAAATTGAACTCACATGCTCAACCAACTCCTAATGCATGTCCTACTTGTGATTTTGGCATCATTGGAGAAGATGATGATAGCATAAACAACTTTATAAATGATTTCCTTAACAACCTTGAGACTAATGCATCATTTTACCCTTCAATGAAACAACTTGTTACCAATTTTTTGCTACAGCTCAAATGGTGGAGCTGATTAAATATTGTTATATTTTAAAGTGGAAAAAATAGTTATTTTTTCATATGCTTGAGTGTTGTTTACACTATATTCATCATTTATTAAGTGACAGTTATGCAAGTGTTTTAAGAAGCTGAGATTCAGAAGTATGGCTTGAATATTTCATGATCAAATGGAGTACAGATCTGTGTATATAAATGATAAAGCACAACAGAATGCTTTCATTTATTTCATAAAGCCATTTATATTTACAATATTTCATTTGATTGCGAGAATATAAATGATGATACAACTTTGCATTTTAATACTTTTCTTTCATAATGGAAATGAAAGAACAAAATTAAATATCCACACAAGCCATGGTTTTAGCCTTTTCCATTCATAACAAGAAAATAAATATACAACTGGAAGTGAAAAATAGATAACATTAGACATATCCATCATTACTTGAGTTGGTCTTTAGTTGTTTCCTCGTAGCTTGCTCCATTCTGCTTCCACTCCCAAAAGTACCTGCAAAAGATTGAGAAAGGTGTCAATTAAGAGCTCGGGATATGAATAATACTACATGCCATACTAATAGAGATATATTTCAATCCTTGTAATGCATAGAACCAACTAAAGGAAGGAACAAAAGCATGAACTGAAAAGGGAAACATCATCATTACTTATTGTTTTTTATGCTAACATTGTTTGTTTCTTTGTGTAGGTATAGGAAAAGTCATGTAGCTGATTTTCTTCTGAAGATCAAGCATGTGGAGAAAATGAGCTCCTACAAGGGTAGAGCTCAGCATGCTGCCCCGTATACATAACAGATGGGGTTGAGTGAACCAATATAATTATCATGTTCATCTGAACTATACAACTGAAGGAGCAATTAAGTTTATCATGCATTCATAACAGTCAAATCAAGCATGAAGTGAAAATTACAAATGAATAATAAACTTGATGAACTTGTTTCAGCTGAAAATAATCATGTTATTCTGGAAAGGTTTGATATTGCTTCCATAAGTATGGTTTTTTTGCTTTATGTCTATTCACATTGAGTGTTGTTTCATATTATTCTTTTGAGGCAACAGTGTTTTATCTTTAAATAAGTGACAGTGAACATCCATATTAATGCATCATCAATGGAACATTAATAATCAACAGAGGCATCTAGGGGAGCTTTTAAGTATCATTATCCAATGCACCAAGGATCAAACTTATTTCAATTGTAGCTACTTCGAGGAAGGATATTTTATAACAAAAGGAGTGTGTGTAGTTTTGCATATAAATGACAACACTTACAATGTACAAATGCAAACTGGAAGCGAGCAATATGTAACAGATTCCTTCATGAAAACCATCTAGGGTTTTGTTATTCCTTATCATGTGGAAATAGAAAAATTGAAATTTGCAAGGTCAATACCCTCGAGCTAGGGTTTTCATCAAAAGAAAATACAGTAAACTGAAAGTACAATTGGAGCTACATCCATGAGAATTTAAATCTAAGTTTAGTGCACATAAATCAAGAGTATCTGCTATCAATTCAATATGCTCAACATAATCAAGGGTGAATGTTATTAGTTTGCTGCATTTCAGAGACAAAATCTACTATATATCTTGGCATGGGGTTTTTCATCAAAATCTAGATTTCTTTCATTTATCGGAATACCCACATTGGGGTTTTGAGAACTAAATATAGATATTACAATTTTCAAAGATACCCATGGGTTTCATGAATACAGAACTAATACTATGGTGGGTTAATTTCAAAGTTTGAGTGTGTAACAAAATATACAGATTTCTCTCTATTTTTAGCTTACCCACATAGGGTTTTCAACAAAAAAGCAAAAGAAAGGTATTCTCTTCAAAATATCATATACCCACGCGGGATTTTGATAGAATACAAAGTATTTATACAATGCTCTCATGGTCGAGTTTGAAAGATTCAAAACAAACATTCTCTTCAAAATATCATTTACCCATGTAAGGGTTTCAACAAAAAATGCAAAAGAAAGTAGAGAATCATCATGGGTTGAGCCCAAAAAGGTTCCAAATTCCTAGTTTGAGCATGAGTGGTCATGGTATGGAGGGATCCCTTGGCTCATAAATGTTCATCAACTCACAAAAGTAAACCCTTTTGAGTTTACTATCAGATCCTAAACACCAAATAAAATGTGAAGATGGAGGGTTCCTTCATAAATATCATCCAGGAAACATGTCAAAGCTCGCAGGTTGTGTGATTTTAGTACTTTCTCATACAATAATCATAATCTTCTTATAGAATCAAGCTTTTGTAAGCTTTGAATGGAATGCAAAAAGAAGACAAAGGCTTACCATCTTCTACCTGAAGAAGAACAATGGCCACGCCCAAATCCTTCAGAGGAGATTCCAAACTCAAGCTCAAGCTCACTCAATGGCGCCTCACAGTTGTGAGGAAAACAAGAAATAAAATAGAGAGGCCAAAGTATATCAAAATCCATCATATTACAGTCAAGGCCACAACCTTTGAGCCAAAATTTTCAAAAAATGATGCAAAAGAGGCCATGAAATGGCTTAAAGAATAGTTTACCATGCATTTTGAAGAGGAATCCGTCTAGAGGAAGGTCGATAGCCAAGTTGTCAAGCTCCTAGCTCAAACCCTATCTTCATGGTTGCGGTGCTACTTGCAAAGTATTTTCCCCAAAAGTGACCAAATGAAAATGATGTGTTTTTAGGGTTTTCTATAGTTTTGTTCCATGTCCCAACCCTAATTTGACTTAAGGTTTTTGTCCCTTTCTTTTATCTTATGCATTCTTTAGGTTGAACCTTATGGGGATTTCCATATTTTGTTTTTTCCAAGTCTTTAGGATTGTCAATAAAATTTTTATGACTTTGGACTTTAGGGTTTATACAAGTTACACATGATGGACGATTAAAGCCTTGGTCTTTATTTTGTTTATGCCTTAGATTTTATTTTATTGATTTTAGAGAAATCAATAGTATTCATGCCTATATTTTCTTGAAGGAAATCAATCCTATAGGAGGGGATTTTATCAAAATAAGTGACTAAGGTTTTCTATCTTCATTGCCTTGGTAAAACATGTGCTTTGTCTTTATTTTTAAAATTGATTTTAAAGAAATCAATTACATTGTCAGGATGATATATGCATCATATTTTTTATGATTTTTTTTGAGAAAAATCAAGATTTGGAGAGGGAAATAAGTTTGTATTTTTGCAAAAAATTTCTAAAATCTTTTATTGCAAAAAAATAAATCCAGTTGTGAGAGTAATAAATCTGCAAGCCATGTAAAGCAAGATTAAAGCGATATTTTATAAATTGCTTTATTCTTCGCTATTTTTTAGCAGATTTTTTGAGTGATCTTCTTTTGGTCAGATTTGGACTTTTCAATGGAGAGATAAGGCGTTTTATTTGCTTTCAAAGCAGATTTTTCCCATTTTTAGAAGTCTGACAGTATGTGCATGCAAAAAGTGTGTTTTTTCCACTTTTGTGCAAGCTTATTGGGCAGTTTTGATACCTTTTATTGAGCTTTTTTCTTGAGCTTGGATTAGGGTTTTTGGGGAGATATATCTTGAAGAAAACTTATTTTTTTCTTCTCAATTCAGATGGTATTTTCTTGCTCTTACATATTTTTGAGATTGTAAACTTATTTTGTGCTCAAATTTTGAGACCTTCGCTCCTTCATTCAATAAAATAGCAGAGCTTTCTTTATCAATTCTTGTTTATGATTTGCAATAGTAATTTGATGTGTCTTGTGATTCAAATATGTTGAATCCTTTTCTTGTCTTACTGTTGTTAAGTAATTTGTAGGAGCTGCATGCTAATTTGGGTTGTGTCTTGCGTTTAATTTTAAACCTTTGAACAAATCACTTTTGGATTACTTGTGTTGTGAGATTGTGAGAATCAAATCTTAAAGAGGTGGTGAGAGTGAGTTATTATCAGAATCTTCTTGAAGTTGGTCAATAATTTTAGGTGATAGAATTTTAGTTTTAGATTTTAAATCTAGTTTATCCTTCTATCCTTTTTCCAAGAAATTCACTTAGAATAGGATCCATCTTTCGGAGAACCGACTCACTCTAGAGATTCGTTTTCACAATGAGCTACCCACAACTTGAGAATGTTTCCACGTGTCGATAGATTTCTGAATTTTCATATTTATTAGGGTGCAAATCTAATTGAAAACACAACCAACACCTCCCATCATCCCACCACTTGAGATGTTTGCTCATAAAATTGAAACTGAATTTAAGTTACCTACAATAGGTGAACCTAGTTCCTCTAGGAAAGCAAACAGTCAACAATCCTATGTTAACAAAGTAACAAACACATCAATCAACCTAGAAGAGACATGGAAAATGATTCACAATCTTAAGAAAAAAAGGATGTGATACAACAAGCAAAAATGAAATTCATCACCTATTAGAACAAATACCAACTGAAGATACCAAAGGGTTATGATATTAATATCCCCCTCTCGACATGAGTATCCTCCTTCTTAAGGAACAACCCATGCCTCATAATGATGATAAGGATGATAGGATCATCTTAGGTCCTCCTCCTCAACATCTAACTCAAGAAATTGGTGAATCTAGCAAGCAACAAAGGCCTTACAAACTAAGGAAACTAAAATTCCTTTTTCCACCATCTGCCACTAAAAGAAATTTATAAATACTTCTAAACCAAGGACTTATAACATTACCACACATGAGAGAAAAGAAAAAACTATACCCTAAATATGCAATTGTTCCACATTGTTGATACCATAGAGTTCTTGGACATAGTACTAATGACTATCATGCATGAAAAAAAATCTTTAAATTTTTTGATATCATAGAAATAGTTCCTTAAAGAAGGTCCTTCCACTCCTTGCCATGTAATAGTTGAAGGATCTTACTATTCTCACTATTACGTGCTTCACATTCATTTTAAATCATTTCAAAATGCAAGGAGCTCTTTCCCATCACCCACCTTGGCTCATTCTTGTCTCACACTCAATGGGGGCAAGAATTAGATAGCCTTGTCCTGGTACCACACTTGTTTTTGTCCCTTTGGTTGGTTGTTCACCTTATGTATGATTGGGATGCAAATGACCTCCTAATAGGTTGACTTGCATGTGCCTTACTAGTCTTTTGCATTATTTTTCTTTTTCATGTTTTATGTGTGAAATTCATCTCTTTGTATCTACATTATTCTCTGTGTTGTAAATAGTTGTCTTTGTCTTGTGTTTTCCTTTTGGGGATGATGCAAGGTGTCGAGACATTTAGGTCTCTTCCATGTTCACCCAAAAGGTTTTTATTTATTTTCGATCTCTTTGTATCATTCTTCCCATTCCATGTGTATTTGGGGAATGATGACAGTTCTGAGCTCTATAAAAATATTGTAGCAAAGACATATTGACCCCAAATCCATGGATCCCTTATGTGATTTTTGGGATTTCATTTTTGGGGAAACCCGTTTTCATGACATAGCTTTATTTGGAAACATATGACTTGGCATAGGGCTTCCCGAATAAGCTCTCATGTCCTCTTTATTATTATCATTTATCATTTTCTACTTTA
The DNA here is from genome assembly GCA_007258455.2 of Sequoia sempervirens. Lineage (NCBI taxonomy): Eukaryota > Viridiplantae > Streptophyta > Pinopsida > Cupressales > Cupressaceae > Sequoia > Sequoia sempervirens. Next base: position 656,329,477 of record VDFB02281492.1, read on the forward strand.
AATTAATTTCTCACAACATGGTTTTTAGCAATTTATTTAAAGTGGGGGCATATATTGGAATTATTCTTTTGCATTTTTCATCTCATGTTTCATTGTGTAGTCTTCTTACTTCATGTCATGCATATTTTTCTTTGTGGTGGCATTGGGTGTGATGTCCTTCTAGAGTGTGATCTCTCTTAGCATATTATATTCCTCTTAATGGATTGCTACGAAACATTGCATCCCCTAAGTTGTGAATCTTCTATTCTTTGATTGGTCCTCTCTTGGAGACATTAGGCACAATGTTTCCTAAGTTAAGACCTTATATGAACTAAGAAAAAATTCTTTGAATGTACCTTATGCTATTTTTCATTTACAACATCTATTATATGGCCACCTTGCATAACACACTTTTTTTTCTTATGGAGCCATCTTCTTTGTTCATGAGTATCAAGCATATGAAGCTTTTCTTGCCTCATGAGGCTTGAAGTTCACTATTGTGTGGCACCTTATCAAATTTATTAGGATGTATAGCTTTGGTATGGATGTACATATGGGAGCTCAACTTAGGTGTGACTTTCCCATAACCACTTGTGTGTCTGTGTGAGTGCATATCGGTCGTAAGTGTATGTGTCTTGCAAGGGGATCACCTAGTGGATGGCCTGAGGTTCCACTATCCCTTGTGAGCATGTGTTTGGTTTGCATAGTGTACATAGTGTTCCACTTGTAAGCTTTCTTGTAAAAGTAACTTAAATTTGATCCACAACATGTAGGAAAAATGGTCGAAGCTTCATCCACCCCTTTTGTTTTTGTTTTTTTCCTTCTTTATCTTTGGAATTGCATTCTTGTTCCTTGTTCTTGCTCCTTACATTATTTTCATGTATGTTCTTTTGTGCCTATGTTGGTTTTCCATGCAATCTTGATCCTAGGGGCTTGCACAACCCTCTTGATCATTGTCATCCTATCTTACTAGCATTGGTGCACTTGTACCCCTCTTGATGCACTTTTGTCTACTTTAGTGTGAGCTTGAAGTAAGTTCCTCCTCTCACTAAAGTGGGAGCTAAAGGTAGTGTATAAAATTTTTTCCTTTACATTTTCACACTTTTTTGGGCCCTCCCTACTAAAATTGGGCTTCTTTATGCCTTATTTGGTCCTATTTTGTATCCACAAGCTTTAATTAATGCATGTTTCTGATGATGATCCTGACATACATCAAGTGAAAAATTAGAATTCAATTATTTTGGATTGTATGGACCAAATTTAGTGATCTAGGACTCATACACCACCTTGGGTGTATGGGTCCCACCTAAGTTTCGGGGCCTAGATATGAATTTAACATAAAATTACACCTTTCTTGAAAAAGGTGTCCCAAGATTAGCCTAAGGGGACTCATATGCCATAGCTGATGTATGGCTCCTACTTAGCTTAGACCTAATTTAAATTAATATTCTTGGTGGGATTTCATTCTCCTAGATCTAATGTCAGATTGTAGTGTGGTAATTTCAATAAATTTGGCATAAACAAGTAATACAAGGTTATTTCACTCAATTTATCCTAGGGAGTTTACAATTCATCTAGCACTCTTTGGAGATCAAGAATTATTGCATTCAAGAGCATTCGAGAGTGATTATCAACCATTTTAGAGCATTATTCAAGTATCAAACATCATGTCAAAGTCATCATGCATCATGTTTGTTTTTGAGCTAATATTTGTGATGTAGGGTTTCATGATTCAAGCAAGCATTTAAGTCAAGATCCATATCATTCAATAAAGATTCAAGATCCACATTCATGTTAGCCATTTCATATAAGTTTATGGCCTTTTCTTCAAGGTTTTGGTGAGTTGTAACATTGCATATTTTTTCATTCATCGTTCCTTCATTCTATTTTATTTCATTTCAAAGTTTGATTACCAAAATGGGGTTTGACCAAGGAAAACCTCTATCCACTAAAAAAACAACATATTTCCCTCTCTTTTATGCGTGATTTGTAGATTTAGGTTGAGGATCTATTTAAAGTAATGTTTGGAGAAAGTTTTCAAGTTGTCAAAGTTGTCATCCACATTGCAAGATCACAAAAAGTCACCTACAAGATACATTTCAGTGATTAAAAATCAAAGATTTGATAGGAAGTTATAGGAAAACATCAGAGGATATCATATTTTTTGAGAAACCCTGATACTAGGACTAAATTTCTTCTTGTGGCATATGAGTCCTAGTATAACTATTTTTAAGCATTTTATGTAGATCCTGATTCAATAGTACCAGATTTTGGTTTTGACCTGAAACCCTAAACTAGGAATAAATCACCCCTACTGGCATATGAGTCCCAGTATGCATCAAAAAGTAGTATTTCTAGGTTTTTAGACCCTCATTCAAGCCTCTTTAGTTTCCAGGTGCACCTCTATGCTTTCTCAATTTACTATTCTGATTTGAGTTTATTTCTAGGTCATTTGTTTAAGTCTTGCATATCATTTACATTCCTTTTATCTCCAAGCCCTAGGTTGGTGGTGGACCTCTATTTAGTCTTCAATCATACCCTAGGACACATTATTTAAGATCTCTTTCCCTCATTCTATTCTTGGATTGATATATCTACGGTTTCCTTGAGTGAAACTTGTAGAAAAATAGTTTTTCTATGTCCTAAAACATAGGAGGATGACAATTTTGGATGTTTCATTATATATTGTCTTGATTTAACACAAAAAATTTACCTATATATAATAATACATTTGGTGATGCCATTAAAAATCACACGTCTTAAATAAGGTAGACACATCAAGAAACCACCCCAAGAAGAAACAAATTTCTATACACATTTAAATATATTAATAATAATGAAAATATTCTATTATTTAATTTAAAATTACTACTTCAATTTTGAATTTTACAATTATAATAACTACTTCAAAGAATGAAAAACCTCTTAAATTTACCTCCAAAATTTCAAGCAATTGTAGATGTATCCCTTCATAGCATGAAATTATTCATCTATAGAAACAAAAATTCAAGATTATTTCAACCTTATCAAAGTATTTTCTTCTCCATCTCACTCTTACCATGATCAATGATATCACCCCTCCACAAGTTGCTCTACATTGAAAGGAATCCGTGTACATGGAAAAGCTTAAAACACTAATCTATCAAAGGAAAGAATGTGAAAATTTCTATAGTTTCAAACCCTTAAACAATTATAAAAAAGAAGATGCACATAATAGGTAACATAAATAGAATCAAAGATACAAGAAAAACACATAACACGAAATATATATGGGGAAAACCCTTTTGAGAGAAAAACCCCCATACTCCAAAAGCCTAAACATTGTATTATTTGTAAACAATGGTTATATACACTTGCAATGCAAGTTTCTACAGGAGTTTTTCTATGTTACAATTCTGGAGCAAATATGGAAACCTAATGGTATCTCAGCACAACATCATCATACAACTACAAAACATAAATTTGTTCAATATATAGGAGCTTACAATGCATAAATTGGACATTTCTAAATCAACCACCGAAGGTTGAATATGCAACATGGAAAATACCAAAACCACTACACACGTATAACAGTAAGTTTCCAATTGTCACCACATGTAACACTGCAACTGCCAATTGTCAATAAACCTACACATGCAAAACCAACACTTGTCAAATAACAATTGCACCTCAAAAATTCACATTCCATGCAAACTCAACATGGACATATAAAATTCCTTCATGCATAACTCCACTTATAAATGCAACTTTCCAACACATCTCCTCATCATAAATAGAAAATTCAAGTTGTAACTCACAAGAAAATGTAAGAAAATTAGCAACATTAAATATTTAAAAAATCAATGCTATGGAAAAATCAAAGGTTGAGACACCTTCATTTTCCTAGTATTCTCCCACTTTTTAGAAATGTTTGAAGAGTGAATAGAAATAACATGATTTAACTAGTAGAGGCTATGAGGTCCATAGACTTTAAACACTATTTCAGCTTCTCTATGCTCATTGGCTTTTTCAATGCATTTGCAACATTCATTAGTGTGTCAAACTTCTCCAACTTCACCTTTTTATCTTCTACCATATCATGAACAAAATGAAATTAAACATCAATGTGCTTTGTTCAAGAATGGAAAGTATGATTCTTTTCTAAGAAATTGGCACTCTTCAAGAAAGAGGCAATTTCACACTTAATTTGAACCTTTTTAGCACCCTTGCATTAATTACCCTTTAAAATTACCATTTATAGGCCCCTAAGACCCATTATTTTGGATCTTGAGGCTCATTTCACTCAAAAATCATATAAAGTCACATAAATTCATTTCAATCCCCAAAAATCCCAAAAACCCACCTCAAAATTCTAAGGTGGGACTCATTTGCCACCTTGGGCGAATGAGTCCCCTTAGGTGATACCCATTCACCAAGTGTGGCGAATGAGTCCCATTTGGGGCCTTTTTCAAAATTGGATAGGAATTCATCAATTTAATTCATGTTTTTGGTAAATGGTGACCTTTGAGATGTAAATAACGGTCAATTAGGTGATATTTCCTATAAAAGCAAGCTTCTATGTCATTTTTCACAATCCAAGCATATCTCGGAGCACTTTAAGCAAGCATCAAGCATTAAGAGCCTTCAATCAATCTTTCACAAGAGCATTCTAATTCCAAAAGAAAGACAAATTGAAGAATTGGAGTAGCATTATAGTATTTTGCAGGTCTTCAAGATCACTTTCTATTAAGACCTAGCATTGTCAAGGGTTGATCATGGATGCCTATGGTGAATCATGATGGATTCTGGGTTCAGGAGATGCAACTAGCCATCAACCCAGTCCTAAAGACTTGTTTCCTAAGTGATTCCATATTCCATTGTCACTCTATATTCAGCCTAAGGAGGGTACACGAATCATTTTAGTTCACTTGGGGTGATTGGAGATCATCAAAAGTGAGTTATTTATCTTTGCATTTTCATTGTTGCATCATATTCTTGCACATTAGAATAGGATTGCACTATGTCTTAATTTTCCTAGTCTTTAACACACTTAAGGCTAGGGTTTTCATGCACATTTCATCATTTATACCAAGGTTTAATTACCAAACTAGGGGTTTGACTAAATAAAACCCCCCATTATCAAATTGATTTGAATTCTATTTCGCAAGTATTTTTCACAGATTTGGACCTAGAACTCAAATTGGAAAGAAAGGGTAGGTGTTAGAGTTCATACCAGAACCTTCAATTTTCAGAAAAGTGAAATTGGATTGATTCAAAAAGAGTGGCATATGATTCCCACAACAACTATCTGTCATATCTATTTGTATATTTTGATACCCTTTTTCATGAAATGGACTCCCGTGTAGAAAACAAGATCTGGGACTAGTTCACCCAGGTTGGCGAATGAGTCCTAGTAGTAGAAAAAGTCCAGATTTCAAGAATTTTAGAGCTATTTCCAATCTCTTCAACGTTTCTAGTTGCACACCATTTGCATCCTTGATTTTCAATTCTACTTTGTTTATATTTCTAGAGAATTTTTAGGTCATTTGGCATTTGTTTGCACATCACACTATGTTTTCCAGCAACTTGTATTTTCCAAGTTTGCACTTGGTGGTGAACCCTCATTAGTTGTTAGAATTTCCTTAGAACCTTCCCTTTGTTAGATTTCAATCTCCTTTGCATTGAAATCTCAAGGGTTATTCTTGAGGGAAAGGTTGAAAATTTAATTTCTCTCTCCATTTAGGTCCAAAACCCTTGAAGCAAAAGAAAGCACATCACCATTTTTCTTCATTTTATTTTGGTGAACCTACATTTAGAGCATTATAATTATGATTTTGGAGTGCATTTACATCCCAGATTTAACATTGCATTGCATTTTGCATTCTAGGGTTTCAAAATTTGCATTAGTGAAAAGCTCATTTAGCTTGCATTTTTTCACTTAATCTCATTGAAAATCATTGAAAAATTGTATTTGCATCCTAGATCTAGCCCATACAACATAGAAAACATAAAAATCAACCAAATTTTTTCAAAAATTCTAAAAAAATCCCTACTGGGACTCATTCACCACCTTGGGAAAATCAGTCCTAGTGCAAAAATTGCACCGATGTTTACAAAATTACATCTCTAGTTTTTAAACTTATGTTTTCCTTTAATACTTTTTTTTTTAGTTCAGTTGCTTTATATTACATTAAATTCATTAGAAATAACATTATTTATGGGTATGTGTAGGATCATCATGGGAAATATAGGCCCTTAAGTGGAGATGAAAATTTAGAAAATCAGAGTTAGGCAACTTGGCGTAAAAATTTGAATAAGTTATCTATATTATTTCAAAAATATGTAAAAATAGAATTTGTAGAAAATTGAATTTAGTTTTCTAAACTACTAGGTTTATTTGAAAACAAAAATTTATTTGGTGAAAATTTGAAATTTCAAAGCAGTAGTACTTTAATTTTAGGGAAAAAATAAGAAGTAGATGTCTGTCTGACCACCCTAACCATAATAAAATGATAATATTTTTTTATAAGATTTTAGATATAAGTAGAGGACTCATGTCTCATTGTGATGCATATTTTTTTGTATTTTTTTTCCAAGTAAATAATTAATTATGAATTTTTTATTACAACTTTAAAAAAATATAAAAAATCGTATGTCTGACCACCTTAACTTGGTCAAAACTTCATGAAATTCATTTTTTTTAATCCTATAATATGTGAAGCATAGACTATAATGCATGTTTTGGATTCAAAAAATGTGATACCATTTGAAAGCTATAGTTTTGTTTCAATCATCATATCAATCAAGACTTTAGTCGTAATGCAAATAGAAAATGAATAATAATTATTTATTAAATTCAAAGTAAAGCATAATTTATATTGGTGGAAAGTTGAGAATCTCCTTTAAAAACCTTGTTTTTTCATGAATTTTTGGTAAAAAAAATTTGTCATCCACATGGGCCATCGTATCACTCACATATTGCCACTTTTTGGCCCATCATGATCCTGCACATACCCTTACATTCATGGAAATAATGGATGGCATTAGATTTTTACAATTTTCATTTTCATTTTTAGTTCCTAGTTCATTTAGATCAAATTCATTAGAAAATACAAACAAAAAATCAAAAACATCAAAAGAAAAAATTCACAAAATGCTTAACTTTAGAAAAACCATATCATCCAAGCCCTTTAGTAGTGATTACTTAGACATGCTAGATGAAGCCCTTGAGGACCTCTTCTCACTAAGATCATCTACTAAGGCTTGTAATGAAAAACCCAAAATAAGCGAAGTTAACTTAACCCTCAATCCTCTTAGTAGTGATGACTTTGGTATGCTAGATGAAGCCCTTCAGGACTTCATCTCACAAATCCCATCCACTAAGGCTTGTTATGAGAAACCAAAAACACAAGAAGTTAACATGATTCAATCTCAATTCATCCTTTACCTAGCTTCACATAAATCACAACCTAAAAACAAGTTTGAGTTGACCCTTTATCCACCTAAGGCTAATGTATCACAACAATCGAGTCATAATATTGTTACTCATACATACAACACTAGAAATAATTTGCAACCACCACAACAAACCCCCACACCCTTACCTTTACCTAATCTCATTTCTCCTAGTGCCCTTCGTTTAGCTTTGCATAGTGGAAAGGAGTATAATCTTGTTGAACAACTTAAGAATACTCCTGCAAAGATATCCCTATGGGATTTAATTCAAATTTCACCAAGCTATCATAGTATGTTTCAAATGGACTTCCAAAAAATAGTGGTTCCTCCTAGCAAAAATGCAAATGATGTGGCAACTCTCATACAAGGAATGAATATAGTTAATGTAGACATAACATTGCATCAACATGAGGGTATGTGTAGGATCATGATGGGCTAAAAAGTGGCGATATGATGGGTATGTGGCTGATGACATTTTTTTTACCCAAAATTGATGAAACGAAAAGGGTTTTTAAAGGAGATTCTAATATTTTCACCAATATAAATTATGATTTACTTTGAATTTAATAAATAATTATTATTCATTTTCTATTTGAATTATGACTAAAGTCTTGATTGATAGGCTAATTGAAAAACATCTATAGCTTTCAAACGGTATCACATTTTTTGAATCCAAAACATGCATCACATTTTATGCTTCACATACTATAGGATTAAAAAAAAATGAATTTCATGAAGTTTTGGCCAAGTTAAGGTGGTTAGAGACACGATTTTTTTATATTTTTTAAAAGTTGTAATAAAATATTCATAATTAATTATTTACTTGGAAAAAATTACAAAAAATGCATCACATCGGACATGATTCCTCTACTTATATTTAAAATATTATAAAATAATATTATCATTTTATTGTGGTTAGGGTGGTTAGACGCACCTACTTCTTATTTTTTCCCTAAAATTTAAGTACTACTGCATTGAAATTTCAAATTTTCACCAAATATATATATATATATATATATTTAAATAAACCTAGTAGTTTAGAAACTACATTCAATTTTCTACAAATTCTATTGTTACATATTTTTGAAATAATATATATAACTTACTCAATTTTTTACCTCAAGTTTCCTAAGTCTGATTTTTTTGAATTTTTTTCCACTTAAGGGCCTTTTTTTCCGCAATGATCCTGCACATACCCATGAGCTGCCTCCTTTGGCATTGAGACAAAAAAAAGAGGCCTTTATGATAATTTCCCAATATAATCAGATAGGAATCAAAAGGACCATGGTTGATAATGGCTCAACCCTTAATGTGTGCAGTGTGAAACTCTTAGATATGTTACGAGTAGACAAAACAACGATGCAACCCGACTCTTTATCTATCTGAGGATTTGACAATGTAGGAAGGAAATTGCTCGGTGTGATCACTTAATTGTTAGAGTCAGATAGGTCACCTTACAAACTCCTATTCATGGCATGCCTCATGACCTTTTGTACAACCTTCTTTTGGGAAGACCATGGATTCATGAGATGCATGCGATTCCTTTGACTCATCATTGTATTATGAAGTATTTCTATGACAACAAGGTATACCATGTTGAAATGGACCCCGAGGCTGAAATTTGCTTACATGTTGAAAAAGGAACAACAAGTCCTCTAAGCACATCAATCCCTACATCCAACATAGAACCTTAACAAGAAGAAAAGCATGAAACATAAACAGTGTCAAAATTGCTAGACGATGATTAGGGTTCTTTAGAGTTCACACCCTCATTTATGGGAGAATACATAATCACAAGAAAAGAAGATGACAAAAAAACAACCAATAGTCATGTCAACTCAGAATATAGAAGAAAACTAAAAAACAATTAACTCATTTACTCTTGAGGAGGATATAAGTTATTGTGAATTGTGATCATAGACTTGCACAAACACACAATTAGTCCAATATGCAAGTTAGAAACAACATTCCCCATGAAATTCATTTGAGCTATCAAGAACAAGAAATAAATGAAAAACATGAAATAAACAATCAAAAATTGCTCAAAATAGACAAACTCTCAATCCCATGAGGGAATTGGTGCCATTTTGATGTGGAAAATGGCCCTTTCCCAATTCCTTGAAAGCTTGATGAAGATTTGTTGATGATTGAAGCTCCTTTGATGAAATTTTTGCTTCACCTAGCTATGATGGATAGAAAACTATGAACACTTGATGAAATGGATGAATTTAGCTCTAAATGTGAAGATAGTGACTTTGCTATGAAGTTGTGGGTCCTCAATCCAAATGAAAGCCTTCTATTTATAGAAGATAATTTTGGAGGAAGAGGAAAAATGGATGAATGTGGGATCAAACACCAACCAATAGCATAATTCCACTTGTCAATATTTGAGAGGAGGAAGGTGGAGCACATTTTGATGAATGTTCCCATAAATTATATTAGGTGAAATTTCAAATTTGTGAGATGACAAGTTGGAGGGAGAAAATAATGAATTAAATGCCACTTGGCTCAATGCACAAGGACATGTAAGATTATTTAATGCCTTGTTGGAAGGGACAAATCCTTTTGGAGGTACTTTTCAAATTTGGAAGAATACTCCCCTTTTATGCCATGTTAAGGGAAATTAGAATATTTAATAAATCAAAGTAAATGATTGATTGTGCAAGTTGCATAATATATAGGATTGGAGGGATTAAGATTAGATTTAATCAAGATTTTATTAATTTAAGTGAAGATTAGGTGATTCGACAATTTTATTTCAATTTTAGGATTTAAATAAATCAAAATGAGAAGAATAATGATTTTAGGCTTAATTAAATAAAGTTTGATTTATTTAATTAAAGAGGGATGATGCTAACTTTAAATCAAATAAAGATAAATTTATTTAATTCAAATGAGATGAATTTAGAGATTAATTAATTAAAATGGATTATTTGATTAAAAGAGGGACTATAGGGTTAATTCAATAAAACTATTTATTTAATTAATTGGAGATAATGACTTAATTAGATAAATTTGAACTATTTAATTAAGAGATGAAATGTGATGAATTTAATCAAATAAAGGCTATTTGATTAAATGGTTAGCAAAGAGATGATTCAAGATGATCTAGTGTTAGTGGTGAATCAGGATAAGGCGTATAAAATCAATTAGTAGATTTTCCATGTCTACATTTTGCCCCTCTTTGAAGCAATGTACTTGTTGCATTGATTCAAAGAATAAACATGCATTGATCAAAATTCAAAAAAAAATTGATTTTCAAAATGCCCCACTACTGCCCCAGAAGAATTATGCTAGTATATTGCCCCCTCAAGAGATCAGACCAAAAAATTTGGATTTTTGGGTGATCTCACGAAAAAAAAGAGGGCAAGGTGCCCAATAGGTCCAGAAAGGCTCCAAGAGGCCAAAAACATGCCAAAATGTGACACAAAGATGCAAAACAGGCCTCAATTGGGTAAAAATAGGATCAAGGGTCCAAAACCTTAGTTGGACAATTAAACAGGGTAAAAAAACCCTAACTTTTGGGCTAAATACGCCTCGAGGGGCCACTTCCAATTCATTTTCACATTCAGCCTTTAGAGATTTAGCAATTTTGAGCTCTGACCCCCATGTGAAATGGCACAAAGACCACTTCCCTGACATATTTCCAAGCACATGCGAGTGTACCAGAGGCTTCCTGACACTAGACCATTGGTATGTCATCTTGTCCTGACTTTTTATTTCATGTTTTGAGTGCATTAATTAGATTCAAAGGTCAAGAAAAGTCAAGCAGCATTATATGGCACCACTAAAAGCTCCAAATCGGTGCCATGCAGCCTTAAAGTGTGTCATTATTGAGTTTAGCACCGTGGAAGCCCAGTTTAGCAATTAGGGTTTAGGTCTCAAAGTGCACCGCATTTGTGAATAGCACCGCGATGGTGCAATTAGGAATTTAGGGTTTAGGGCCAAACTAATGTGCGGTCAAAGTGTGGTACAGTGACACAATTTAGAAGTTTGAGGTCTCTAGTGGTGCAGCTTGGAACTTCCAAACAATGTTGCAATCGCAAATAGTGACACATTTGTTGTTTTGATCATGAAAAGTCTAAACAAGATCCTTATTTTTTACAAAACTTGACGTTGTGACTTTACTAGTGTAGGAGGACATGAAGATCTTACATTCACGTGAGCACGGGTCCTTGATCCTGATCAGATTGATTCAAGATCCTGGTTTGCATGAGATGCCCTAGGATCACCTTTTTTCAATAGGATTGTGGCACGTCACCTATGCACCTCCTGTTCAGACACACCTGGGTATGATGACAACATTGGTAGAGTGATGGCATAGTGAGATGTCATCATTTCACTTGCCCACAGGTGAGGTGGCAGTGACCCTGGAGGATGTCTGGCGCATTCTTCAATTTTCAAGTCATGGAGAGTGAGTTATCTATGATGTGGATGCCAGGAGAGATGCCTACGACGATGTCATGGGCCTTGATGAGATCATAATTTCTGAGGGACATATCAAGCTAGAGCGATATAGGAGGGCGGTGCCCACCTTTCGATTGATTGTTGTTGCGATCATCTCAGGCCTTTTGGCACTAGATTGGCATGGTCGATATTTTAGTTCAGGATGGGGTCTTTTCTAAGAGTGGATGCTCCGACAAAGAGGGTTCTTTGTGTGGGGACCAGTGATTTTGTCCTCCCTCTACCATGATCTACATGAGTGCACCTATTTCGACAGTAGAACCATCAGGTCCAAAGTTACACTTCTCCACATCTGGGCTTGGGAGCACATCGTAGTGCTCCATCTGAGAGTTGCACCAATTGATATGGAGCCAGATGATCTAGTTTTCTAGTGGTATAGGGGCAGAATTTCCTTCTCTCATATAGGGCAGCATGGCATCCCTCACTGGAGGAGGGTAATTGATGACATGACAAGTTTCACATGGCAGTCATATCTTGGGATGTCGGCCCGGTACGACGATTCCTAGTAGCTATTCTTTGTTAGACAAGACAAGCTAATGTAGGTTTGAGAGCACACCATGATCGAGTGTTACTTGCATGGTCGGGTGCTTCAACATTTTGGAGAGCCTCAAGACAGACTCGATGACTAGTACATGGCCATATTTTCCTGTACTACAAGGGAGACCACATGGGGCCAACCCGTTCCTATAGATGACGTGGTGGAGTCTTTCAGGTAGCTGGTGGCCAAGCCATGGCCATATGATTAGGGTCAAGTGTATGTAGGGACCACACAGTCATATAGGGATTGGTTTCATCCTTCCCTTAGATTGATAGTGTTAGGAGCATCTATAGCACAATGAAGGCCTAGAGGCTAATTGGTAGGGTGAGGCCAAGGAGGAGGCCGAGTAGACGGGGGCAAGGGAGGAGAAGGACCTCCACCATATCAGCCCAATCAACAGCTCGACCAGTATAGAGTACAACAGGATGCCCTGAGAGATGGGGAGCAATACAAGGGCCTACAAGATCAGGATAGATGGTCAGATCAGTCACCTCAGAGGGATCAAAGGCCACCCCCAAGAGACCATGGACCTCCACCTGATTAGCGAGATGCATTGATTCAACAACTATAGGTACAAGTTTAGGGTTTGTAGGGGAAGATTGCCACTTTGATAGATGAGAGAGATCAGTTGAGGGTTGAGTGGGATTAGGTTGTCTAGCAGAGATAGATAGCAAAGCTTCAGGCTGCTCAAGAGATGGGCATCTGACAACAACTTGAATCAATAGCCACATCATCATCGAGGAGTACAATGTCTATGCATTCGTACCATGAGGCAGTATGAGAGGCCAAGTACTACAGGGTACATTATCATCAGGTGATGCCTCAAGCGGCTAGGGTTCCAAATTATTCAAAGTAGACTGGATATAGGCCCCCAGAGGATCACGGGGAGAGGCAGGCTAGCAAGGGGAGCAACTAGTAGGGCTAGCTTCATTTTGATCAGATACATCATTTTTGTGATCCATGGGCTCATTTTTGATAGCCCCATGGACGATTTTATTGTATTGATATATACACATATTTGATCATGATTCATTGTACCACGATAGGTGTATTTATTGATGATATATGATATGAGATTATTCTAATCTGATGTATGATGTGTCCTATTTTATTTATGATGGATGTTATTTAATTTTCTATATGTGATGTTTCTATATGCGATATGCGATGCGATGTATGATTGTATATTATGTGATGCAATGTATGTATGATTATGGAGATGTTTATGAATGCATTATCTTTTTTAATGTCTTTTCTATGCATTTTTTATCATGATTATATGTATGGATACAAATGTTTATGATATGCAAAACACTTTAAAATGCTTAGAATAAAAATTCTATATTATAATAATGATGTTATATGAGATGAACTAAGATGTTGAGAATAGAAAATCTATATTATCCTAAACATCTTAAATGATAATGTGATGCATATGAGATAGATTTATGATATGCCATTTATTATTTTTTAGTATCTTTTTGATGTATGATATGATGATGCATATAATGATGCCTATGTGATCATGCAATGGATGATATAATAATGTTTATATGATTATGCAATAAATACAAATATATATGATTTATGAGATGCTTAGACTAACAGATGTATATTGTGATGATGAAATTCACTGCGTATGATATGATTAGTTATTCCTACATGATATGATATGCACAATGCTAACGATTTGTGGATGTAGGATGGATGCATTAGTGATTTTTTTGATTTAATTGTCATGGTACCATGTTAGCGCGAAGAGAAGACAAAAGAAAAGAGATGAAAATGAGAGGATCCAACAAGTCCATGATTGTAGAGAACCTTATTGGATGATGATGACAAATGGATGATGTTCACTTGCTGAGAATTAGAATTTTAATAGGGACCACTTACCTTATGTTTAATAACATACATATATATGATGAATCAAGGTATAAAGAACCAAGATGGTGTTGCACCTAGTGTGATGGCCTTTGACTTGACAATCAGATAGGAGTACTCCTGTTCACACCTAGCATACAAAACCTCATTCATAGTGTAGTTCAGATCCTCAAACATCTTAGACCAAAACACAAAAAGGAAAGCCTTCCTATGTGGTCAACAAGACATATGAAATACCTTCCCTAAAAACTAAACAAAGCACGCATGACCAAGGTTATATTACAAGAATATCCAACAAGCACAATAGACAAAAGATAATGATCGTTGCCCCATTCCTATCTCTCTAAATATTTTTGTTTAGACATCATTGAGAGGTCCTTGGAATGAGTGCAATAAGATAAATCAATCAAGATAAAGACTAAGTAAACAAACAAGCTAATGTTCTTCAAACCACTAACCAAGACTAAACTATGGTGATACTTGATGTTGTTGTCCATTGTAGGAAGGATGCATCCTAGGACATGATGAGATTGATTAGATGATAGGCTATTGATACGAAAAGTTGACCAACTTGTTTACTTACTAACCTAGACTTGATATTTTGACGTTTGAGTTTTTACTTTTGGCTGCTAGACTTGTTTCTTACTGTTTTACTAAAGGTTGGGGGTGATGATTGATTTATTGTGACCTGATGTTTATTTCAGGTGAAAGAGAGATGAGATGAATGGATGAATTTTCTGTATTTTTGAATGTTTTTGATCTTTTTGAAATGTTTTGAGGCATTTTTTGGTATTTTTGAGATTTTGCAAATGTTTTGATTTCCAATTTTTTTAATTTTTAGGTGTTTTCTGAGATTTTGACCAAAGACCTAATCCTAAAGACATATCCTAGGGGCCTCAAGATCTGATCAATAGATTATCCTTGCCTACATTATATACGCAGAGACCATGTAGTTCAACTGACGATTGGCTCGTTTATGGATGAAGAATATGAAAAAATGGATTGTCAGTTTATTGGGACGAACTTCTAAAGGACTGACCTAAGTGTCTCAGGGGATGATCAAAGATCAATCTTTCCTATGTTCAAAGATCAAAGATGGCATAGTTCGACAAGATGACTTTGTTTTTGACTTTTTGAATAACTTTTTATGAAGCTTTTTTGGAATTTTGATATGCTTTAAATGTTTTTGGGATTTTTTTGGTTTCATGAATGTTTTTTGGATTTTTTATTTTATGACCTCAAGAATGTACATGAATCTGATCCAATGTGGGACATGCCCCTAGTGTGATGTGATGGACTACCCCGATATAGTAGGACAAGTTGACCTTTTGAAATGGGTCGAGTAGTACTAGGAGGGATCGTTACACGAACATAGGACCAAGCTATGATGTGAACATGGATGGGTGATGGAATGGAATGGATGGATGATGAAGGATAAGCTGCGAAGACTAAGGTAGATGGATAGTTCTTATTTACACATGGCCCCTGTTTGCTAGGTTTTCACCAAGGTACTTTCCCAAAGTGACACTGAAGTGGTTTTCACTAGAGGATAATTTTTCTCTTTAATTTTTTTAATGTTTTTTCTCATTTTTTTGCATTTTTGTATTTTTTATTTCATACCCTGAAAGATTAGCCATAAATTTTTTTAAGATGGGAGTCGTTCATGGGTTCCTACAGAGGTTCCCCTTTGGGTGTTGATAACTGATATGCCCTTGACTTGTAGTTGGTTGTAATAATAAAAGGTCCCAACCAATTGGGTTCAAATTTTCCCTTGTTATCTGGATTGGGCACATTTTTATGATTCTCCTTTAGCACAAGTTCTCCGACCTAAAATTTTTAGCTCCTGATCTTCTTGTTGTAGCTTCGCTTGAGGTAGTTCTGATAGACATATAGATGGTTCAAGGCATCCATATGCCACTCGTCCAACAATTATAGCTCATTTAGTCATGATACCCGGTATTCTTCATTTTTAATGTGATTTTGTAGTGATATTCTCAAGGACGGAACCTCAATCTCAATGGGGAGTATGGCTTCTGATCTGTAGACCAGGGAGAATGGGATGGCACCTGTTGGTGTTCAGATACTTGTTTGATAGGCCTATAGGGTAGGATTTAACGCAAGTTTCAGTCACAACCAACTTCATTGACTGTCTTGTTTAGGATTTTTAGGATGGTTTTGTTTGTAGCCTTAGCTTTCCCTTTCCCTTGGGGGTAGTATGGAGTTGAAAAGCGATGTTGGATTTTGAATTTGTAGCATAGGTCTCAGAAATCCTAATTTTTGAATGGCGTCCCATTATTTGAGATTATGGTTTATGGGACACCGTAGCAGCATATTAGGTAGTCCAGGATGAACTTAGATATCTACTTGTCGGTTATGTAGGTCATGGGTATAGCTTACACCCACTTTTTGAAGTACTCAGTGGTAGCAATGATAAACTTATGTCCACTGGATGAGGTGGGGGTAATTTTTCCAATGAGATCAAGCCCCCACTACGAGAAGGGCCATGGTGTGATGATGGGATTGATCTCCTGAGCTAGTACATGGATGAGATCTCCATGTTGTTGACACTACAAGAATTTCCTGACATATTCATAGGTCTCTCTTTCCATTGTGGGCCAATAGTAGCCCATTCTCAACAACTTCTTAGCCAAAGTCATACCACTCAATTGAGAACCACAAATGCCATTATGCACCTCGATTGAAGTGGTCAAAGCCTCCTTAGAATTTGTACACCGTAATAGGGTTCCATCAATGCTCCTACGATAAAGGGTGTTTCCTAGGATCACAAAGTGAGATGAATTTTTGACAAAGGTCTTTTCCAAGTTTGAGGTGATCTTGACTGGAAGGACTTCTATTCTCAAGTACATGTATACATCATGGTACCAGGGATCATCAGGACCAATGATTTCACACATAAATTCAGACTATGATACCTCGAATGTGGGTACAAGAAGCTTCTCTATGAGGAATTCATGCTTTGGGACATTGTGAGGGATATCCAATAGGGATCCAATTGTCACCATGGCATCCACCGCGTTGTTGTTAGCTCTAGGTATCTATTCAAATGTGATATCAATGAAGGATTCTTTGAGAATTTCTACCAACTTCTTATATGGAGTCAGCTTGCCATCCTTCATTTGGTACTAGTCATTTACTTGATTGATTATCAACTATGAATCTCCATATACCTTGAGAGTCATGATATGCCACTACACTACTATTTTGAGTCCTATGGTGAGAGCCTCATATTTTGCAATATTGTTCATGCAGGGAAATGCCAACTTGTATGATCTTGGTATGTAGTCTCCCTATGGTGTGATAAAAAATACTCCGGCCCCTGATCATGTTGTGTCTAGGAACCATCAAAGTACAATTTCTAGTGATCTGTTATGCTTAGGTTGAAGATGGATTCATCACGAAAATCTAATATCAGTGGATTTTTTGAATACATTGGTGCCTCCACCAGCTGATCTATAATCACTTGTCCCTTGATAGCCTTCTATTCCACATACTCAATTTCATATTAAGATATGATCATGACCCACTTATCCATCAACCCTATGAGCATTTCTTTGGAAAGTAAGTACTTGAGTGGGTTGATCTTGGCAATGAGTTTTATCTTATGTGCTAACTAACATGTAGTGTCTGAACTTCTGTGAGGAAAACACCATTGCTAGACAAGCCTTTTCAATAAATGAATAGTTCAACTCATACCCTACCATGGTTTGACTAATGTAGTAGATATCCCTCTTTGTCCCATTTTCATCGTGTTGAGCTAGGAGAGCACCAAGAGCTGCTACTATTGCTGATATGTAGATGATCAATGGCTTGCCTAGAATGGGTGGCATAAGAATTGGTGGTGTGAGTAAATACTCCTTGATCATGTTGAAGGATTGATCGCATTTCTCATCCCATTTGTATGCTACCCCCTTGTGGAGTAGATGAGAGTATGGGATTGCTTTGTTCACTAATTGGGCTATGAACTGGCGGATTGAGTGGAGTCGACCTTGTAGGACTCTTAGCTACTTTAATGTATTGGGTACCTGCATATCAAGGATTTCTTTTAACTTAGTGGGATCTATTTTGATCCCTCTCATGGACACAATGTACCCTAGCAACTTTGTTGATTGTATGTCGAAGATGCACTTCTTTGGATTGAGTCAGACTTTGTATTCCTCAAGTTTGTCGAAGATGGCACTCAATACTGCTGTGGTCCCACCATTTTTTGGATTTTTTCAATATGTCGTTAACATAATATTCCATAGTCTTATGAATCATTCCATGAAATATTAATTTCATGGCCTTTTGATAGGTTGCTCTAGTGTTCTTTAGGCTGAACAACATCATGTTCTAGCAATATGTCCCCCATGGACAAGTGAAAACCATTTTATGTTGGTCCTCTTTGGCTATCATGATTTGGTTATACCCAGAGAATCTATTCATTATTTAAAGCATCTCACGTCCTGTAGTCATATCTATTATCATATCAATGTTTGGAAGCAAGAAGTTGTCCTTGGGACATGCCTTGTTTAGGTCTCTAAAATATGTGTAGATACAGATGCCCCCAGTGCGCTTTAAAATAGGTACTATATTTGATACCCACTTTGGATAGTCAATTGGCTGTATGAACCCTGCATTAAGGAGTTTTTGTTGTTCCATTTTGACCAACAATGCAAATTGGGGATGCATTTTTCTTAGCTTTTGTCTCACAGGATTTGATTCAGGGTAAACTACTAGATGGTGGACCACAATATCTAGATCAAGCCCAGGAATGTTGGTATAGGTCCATGCAAAGTTGACCTTCCTTTCTCTTAAGAAAGAAGGTAAGAGCTCTTGTTCCTCTAACATCAATGATTCTACATAGAATGTGATATGTGGCATGTCCTCTGATCCTAAGTTGACTAGGTTACATTTCTCAGCTAGAACTGTTGAATTATCCTAATGTAGAGCACTGAGAGGAAGATTGAATCCCCCATCCTCGAGAACCTCAGAGAGGTTTTCACCATTGGATGTGCCTTTATTTTTATTATTTTTGGGTCTGAGAGTGCCATAGTGTGGTTTTCGCTCAAAGACCTAGAGATTATTATCAAATTTTCACTTTTGTGACTGAGGGATTCAATCATCTCCCCATACTATGTGTGTGTGTATAGCTCAATGTAGAACCTTGATTTGTAATCACCATATGGTATATTATCCCACAATCCCTTGAATTCTAAGAGCGCGCCATCATTTTTCAACATTTCTAGAATTGGTGGTCCTCGTTGGTCATAATCGATGAGTTTGGGGTACACTAACCTTAGCTCTTTGGTTTGGTTTTCTAACTCAAAGGATAGATTGCTAATCATAAAAAGGTTAGAGTCTTTGAATGAAATAGGTAGACCTATTTTAGGTGATTCATCACACACATTGGTTATGTCTAAGGGCATCCATGTGGACATTGGTGGCTGAAGAGCGGTGGCTGATAAATGAGGGGTTGATATTGATACCTAAGGAGGTTTTTTGACCCTTTTAACCAGGGAAACTTTGCCAAGTATGGTCACCCTCGTAGGGGTACATCCGAGGCCAATATTTTTCAAATGTTTCTCAACAATGAGGGGTTCCATAAGGCCATTATCATTCTACCCAATTTTTTTATTTCTATTGAAGCCCATGGCAAGCATCATCTGCAATCCTTTACTGTTGTCATCCATAGGAAGGTCGACCACAGGCCTATTGTCTTGGTACAATAAACTTGATGGGTCCTCTTCTATCACTTTCTGGCCTAGGTCCTCCCAAGATTTGAATCTAGAGGGGTCTTCCATGAAGGTTTGTGATGAAACATTATTTGGCTGTGGTTGGCCATGTGACCTAGCAGATTGTGGTAACTCTCCTACCACAAAATTCTTTTCAGGATTTTGTAATCCCCACACCCATTGTCCTAGATAATGACCTTTATATCGAAGATGGAGGCAATGTTAGGTGTCTTTGTCCTAGAAGTGGAAGTGAGGCTAGTTGGGTCTATGTATGGAGTTGAAGGGCCTTCATCATTCTTGGGTACATGGGGGATTTTGTAATATTTAGCTTCCAGGTTCTTGTAGTAGTAAAATGGTTCAAGATCACCATGGATGGTGACCTCTTGGCCTTGGTATGGAAATTTGACACACTGGTGGAAAGTGGAAGTGATAGCTTGCATCTTGTGAATCCAGAGACATCCCAGGAGGATATTATAGGGTAATTCCAAGTCGAGAACTTGACATGTTGTTTCCATGATGGCAGGCCCTACTTGAATAGGGGGTTGGATGGTTCCCTAAGACACCCATTTTTTATCATTGTAGGCTCTGATGGTTATACCTTTTCCTCTTTCAGCAACATCTTCAGAGAAGCCCAAAATTTTTATCAGCTTAAGGGTGCAAATATTCAACCCTGCACCTCCATCCACCAAGACCCTTTTAACTTTGTTCTTATGGATGAAAGCCTCGAGATGAAGCACACGATTGTGAGATGGTTGGTTGGAATATCTTGCTCTGAAAAATGTTAGGAGATGATGTGTAGTGAGGTGTGCAACCATAACTTGGAAATGATCTATATTAAGATTAGTGGGGATGGAAGATGAGGCCAAGGCTTCTTCTAGGATCTTTCTATGGGTTGGTGAGATTTTCAGCAACTCCATGATCGAGATCTGAGTTGGTGTTCTCTTTAACTAGTCTAGGACATTGTAGCCATTAGGAATGAATCTTTAATTAGACATGGATGCTCTAGGTGGCTAAGATGATCCTACAATGGTAACTTTTCTGCCTCTTGTGGTGACTCCACAATCAGCTTGGGATCCTTTGATGGTGATGAAAGTGACCCATTCATCTAGGGATGTGACAACATAATCATACACATGGTTTACACTTTTAAAATTTCCCTTGTTATGATTAGGCATCGGATTTGTGTAAATATTTAGGTCTTGATTTCCTATCGGTTGTTCCACATCTATGATTTTTTCATCATTGAGGTCTTGGATCAAGTTTTTCAACCTCATGCAATTAGTAGTTGTATGCCTCTTGATCTTATGGAAATCAAAAAGGTGATTTTCATTGTACCAGGGTGGTTTTACTAGGGGCTCTTGATAGTTTTCATAGGTTGGAATTGTGATGAGTTTTTCTTACACCAATCTTTTCATGATAGATTCAGCTGACTCCCCAAGGGGTGTGTACTTTCGCTTGGAGGAAATTTTTTTTCACTAGGGTGGTCCCCCTTGATTATTCATGTTGTTGACTATTTGGTTGTTCAGCTACTGTGTTATGGTGTTGGCTTGTTGATTGTTCTAATTTTTGGCTTGTGGTCATTGAGGTGCTTGTATGTTTTGTTAGGGAGCACTAATGACAACTTTGGCATCGACTACACCATTGCTAGTAACATTCTTGTTTTTTTCCCATGAGGGAGGTTTGTCATTATAGCTGATGGATGAGTGGTTTTCTTGATAGGTAGGAGTTCCCCCTTGTGCAATAAGGGCTCATTCGATATTGAGCACCTTGGGGATCAATTGTTTGTAGGTAGTGATGCATTGCATCTTGAGATGGAAGGATAAGAGTCCTTCAAGATTTGTGATGATGGTGCACACTTGTTCCTCAGGAATGGCCCATTTTCTTTTGTTGGCTTTTGATTTCCATCATTGCAAGAATGAAGCAAACATCTCCCCCTTGGATTGCTTAAAAGTTGATAGTTCTTCCAAACTCACATCCATTCCTATGTTGAACAAATAGTTATGTATGAATGCGTATATGATTTCTTGAAATTTTATGATTCTAGGGGAGAGATGTGAGAACCATTCTATGGCGGGAGCATCCAAACTCTAAGGGAACAGTCACATTAAGTAGGTATTATCATATGTAACCTCCATACAATGTATTTGGAATTCCCTTATGTGATCCTCAGGGTTTCCTATCCCATGGTATTTGTCAAATTTTGGGATCTCAAATCCTTTTGGGAATGATTTCATGACAATGCTCCTTTCAAAGGGGTAGGGGCACAAGTTCCTTGGTGGGTTTGTGGTTTTCCAAGATTGAAGATCCAACACCTATTGTGAAAGAAATTTGATGTGTGTTGATACATCATCTTGAGGATCAGGGGGTGGGATGAAGGTGTTCTAAAATGGTTTGATTGCTGGAGCAATGGGTTGATTGTTTTATGTGTTGGTGAGGGGTGGTTACAAGATTTTTTGTGCCATGTATGCCTATAATTGTTGTTGTACCAACAATGCTTGTTGTTGGTCTTGTTGTTGTGATAACACCTTTTGTTGAGCTTGTTTTTGTGGCACCAACACTAGTTGTTGGGTGATTAATTAGGCCACTTCTTGTTTCTCTTGATATTGTTGTGTCACTTGCTATTGTGTGAGGTATTGTGCTTGCGCTTGCACTTGTGCTTGTTGAGTAGCTTGGGCATCTTGTGTTGCCTAAGTGTCTTACACTGCTTGTTGAGCTTGTTGTTGTTACAAAAATGCTTGAGCTTGTGCTGCTTGTTAAGCTTTTTTTTGTTGCAACAATGCTTGGGCTTACACTTAGGAAATTTTTTGTGCTTCTTGAGCTTGTTGTGCAACTGACGTAGTTTGTTGATTTTGGTATCATTGTAGTTCCTTTTGGTAGGTTTGTTAAGCTTTTAGTACTATACTATATTTGTTTTTTGTGTTTGGATTTTATGGTCATGGTAGATGATTTAGAATTGTATTGGAGGAGGTGATAAGTGGTTGAGATGTATTTTGAGTGATCATAGTGGTCAGTGTGATTGAAGTGCTAAGTCCTTGAGAGACCATGTTTTGAATTGTTGGGATTTATTTTGTTGCTTGGATTGATACCACCTATTTTTGTGATATCAGTTATATATTCAGAGGATTTGATACACTGACTTTATTGATGGTTTGAGTATTTCCTTGGATTAATTGATTTGTGTTAGGTAAAGGGGGGAGCCCTAAACTAGGAAATGATGTTGATGTTGGTAGTGGAGGTAATGGTGGTGGAGGTGGTAGTGGGATTAATGGAATTGGTGGAATGTTTCCCAAAATAGATGAAGAGAGGCCCCAAAGATTCTCCCTTGTTCAAATAGACCCACTTGTACCAATGGGAGAGAAACTTGTGTGTCAAGAGCATATGCTAGTGTTGCATGGAAAGGAGATGGGTTGTTGGAGTCATGGAAGGTGAGTGGGACATATGGATGCTTGGGATTTTGAGGGATGGTACTTGATGTACCTATGATGTTATTGGCATCCAAATTTTGATTATTGACAAGGGGTTGTTTCTAAAGAGCATGAAGTAACAAACTTGCCTTGTTGACAATGGGTTGTGTTGTGTCAATGGATGATGTGGATTGCGGAATGGGTTGGAAGATGCTCTGAATGAGTGAGGTGGATGATACAAGTGGCATATTCTCAAAGGGTTTCTCCACAATAGTGCTTAGATTGAAATTGGAAGGGAGTTTAGCTCCCCCTTTTGCTAATTCAAGCATGTCTTGAGAATGATTTTGTTTTATCATGGCATTGGAAATTATGTGAGTGTCAGTATTTTGAACCATTTCAATGATCTCATCTTGGGTCATCCCCAAGACATTATTGGCGATGTCTTCCACTTGACCTTCTTCTTGAGGATCTTGTGTTATGAGAGAAAGATTGGGTGGTGGGTTGCTAGGTCCAACAAGATTGATTTCGAGTGCAGTTTGACTTAAGTCACTTGAAGTTGATGTTTCTTTGTTATTATCCATGTTCTTCTTATGTTGCGATCTTGTTTGAACCATAAACTAGGGATCAATTTTCAAGAACATGGGAGATGAATCTCTAATTATTTAGATTGATCTAACTTTAGGCTCAAAAATAAAAACTCTGGCATGATTAAGGATCAAAGTGTGACAATGAGATAAGTGGATGATGGGTAATATGGATGATTGAACTCTTGAGAAATATTGAGGGGATACTAGACTTTGGGAGTTTTGGATTTTTGTTTGATTTGATTTGTTTTGAATTGATTTGGATTTCAATTTTGATTTTGATTTTGACCTTCATGTGGATTTGGATTGTTTTGATTTTGATTTTGGACTTAGATAATGAACAAATAGACCCCAAGATGTTGGATGTTATGTATGGGATAAAAATTTTCACAAGATGATAATTTGACTAAGTGTAGGGAGAAGGATGCATCTACCCACACCTAGCCAAACAAGATGATTTGATTTTGATTCAAGGATTTTGATTCATGGATTTTCCAAAAGCCTAGCATAGAGGATTTTTCAAGATTTCCAAGAGTTGTTGGTGATATTAATTTTATTTTATGTTTTGAAGGATGGATGAAGGTTTATTTTGATCCTATGTGTACCTAGAAATAACCTTGTTTACAAGACCTCAGTTTTGAAGAACATACTTTACTCTCTAAACAAGATGTTCAAATTGCCGAAAAGACCTGAATTTTGTTGATAATAGAATTCATACAAATTAGGATTGTTCCATGATGCATGTATGTAAAATTTGAAGAGTAATAATTTTCTAAATTCATAGAGTGTTACGAGACACTTCTTTAAAGCTTTAGGACTAAGACCTTTAGAATTTGGTTTTTGAATCTTGATTTTTTGGGAAATCATTTGAGAAAGCACATGTGTGAGGTCCAATTGTTTTTATATTTTCTTAGTGACTTAGTTTTACCACAAACACTCTCTTGATTAGCTTTTGAAACTAGATGTCTAATGTCTCAAAGCTCCTCTCATCCCCCAAAGTGCATTATGTGGAAATCAAGGAAAATTAAGGAAAACATTTCCTATTGTTGACTTTAGTAAGAGTGAATTGAGATGTAAAATCTAATGTGTAGAATCCTCTAAGGATAGAATCCCTAGGACAAGCAATAGCACTTGGATTTTGTTCAAAGGTATTTGCTTCTCCTAAAGGGTTTGAGTTTGATTTTCATGTTGAATGTTTTTTTTTCCATGTTTTAGATCAAGCAAAGTGTTTTGATTCAAGTGACACACAATCCTACGGATGAGAGACAATATTTGTTGGGTTCCCACTTAGATAAATCCAACTACGCCTACTCTTAGTAGATGATTAGATGCTTTACCACACAGGCTCCCCCTTACAGTGCACTCTCTCCTTGGGTTAGCCAAGCATTAGTACCCCTGTAACTCCCATGGAATACTTCTCATTTCTACTAAGAGTTGTAAAAATGTGGGACGACTTCATTACAACCATTCTTACACCAACAAATAGATAGGGATTTTGGCCTTTATAAAAAAGATTCTATTAGAGGCATTTCATTCATGGAGGATCATCCATACGACAAGAGACCATTGTTTCCCTTCTTGGCAGAACAATCCACGTGAAACTTGAACTTTCCTCAAGTAACCACACTTATATACCAGGTGGAAGTCACTTGGCTTTAGTGTGTTCTTGGTTGGGTCATTCCTTTGGGTGATTACTTTTTCTGAAAACATAGACTCTCTAAGGATAAACAATAATGATTAAGCACATCCATAGTTCAATCAATCTTCATTTAGAAACAAAGAGAGAACACAAGTGATATACTTAACTCACACTCGCATGATTTGTTCATTTTTAAGAATCCAAATTGAAGTGTGGAGGTAATCACTTATACAATTTAATATCACAAAAATCCTTTTGATTCTCAAGATCACTGTGAGGTGCGAGAGAAGTGCTTACCTCTTTTAGATGATATTAATTTGGATAAGAGATTACAAAAACATAAAGGAATATGTTCATTTTAATCCTTCAAAGCAAGAATTGGATTCTTTTTAAGCACCAAAAGGAAATGTGAGATTTGCATGTTCAATTGTTAAGTGCAAAAAAAAGTCTAGTAAGTTTCCTATGGTTATTTTTAATCCCTTTGTTTTGTTCTTTTTAAGCCTAAAAAAAAATTAGGGACTTCTAAAAAGCATGAAGATGACAAAGTCCTTAGAAAAAGGATTATAATTTCTCCCCAAAGTGTTTAAAAACACTTGATACAATGAAATGATGATGCCATAGTAAAGCCTTCATCTTTGTTTCCTCCTTTCAATTTTGGTCAAGAAAACCTATTAAATTGGTTTAAAACTACAGAAACAAAAAACCAAAAACCAGTTAGTAGTCAAAAGCAACCAAAATGAAGAAAGCACATGTTGAAATTAATTTGAAACTTCCTTTTTCCAAACTCCAGTGGTGCCGTCTATGATGGCGGCACAATTTAGAAAGGTCAGCGGTGTTGTATGGCTCAACTAAGACTGGCAGAGGTGCTCTGTGGAAAAATAGTGAGTGCGATTATGACACTATTTTGCAAGAAATGTAGTTTGGAGTTTAGCTAGCCAATCACTGGGAAAATAGGCCAAGCGTTGTAGTTTAGAAATTCAAATTTCTTGGCTAAAAGACCATAGCAGTGGAGTTTAGATTTTTCAGCATCACTGTATGGTGCCACTAAACTAATAGCAACACTGTATGGCACCATTGGACTGATACAGGCACAATTTCCTATAGACACAAAAAAGTCAAGAAAAAAAATAGAATTTTCACAAAAAATGTGTTAATATCTTTAGATTCACCCTCCTTCTAGTGCCAAAATGTGAATGGTCATCCTAGCCCTGCACAAACACAAAGAACAAACACACAATTAGTCCAATATGCAAGTTAGAAACAACATTTCCCATGAAATTTATTTGAGATATCAAGAACAAGAAATAAATGAAGAACATGAAATAAACTATCAAATCTTGCTCAAAATAAAAAAAACTCTCAATCCCATGGGGGAATTGGTGCCATTTTGATGTGGAAAATGGCCCTTTCCCAGTTCCTTGCAAGCTTGATAAAGATTTGTTGATGATTGAAGCTCCTTTGATGAAATTTTTGCATAACCTAGCTATAATGGATAGAAAACTATGAAAACTTGATGAAATGGATGAATTTAGCTCTAAATGTGAAGATAGTGACTTGGCTTTGAAATTGTGGGTCCTCAATCCAAATGAGAGTCTTCTATTTATAGAAGAGAATGTTGAAGGAAGAGGCAAAATGGATGAATGTGGGATTAAACACCAACCAATGACATAATGCCACTTGTCAATATTTGAGAGGAGGAAGGTGGAGCACATTTTGATGAATGTGCCCATAAATGGTATTAGGAGGAATTTCAAATTTTTGAAATGACAAGTTGGAGGGAGAAAAGAATGAATTAAATGCCACTTGGCTCAATGCACAAGGACATGTAAGATTCTTTAATGCCTTGTTGGAAGGGACAAATCCTTTTGGAGGGACTTTTCAAATTTGAAAGAATATTCCCTTTTGATGCCATGTTGAGGGAAATTAGAAGATTTAATAAATCAAAAGAAATGATTTATTGTGCAAGTTGCATAATCTAGAGGATTGGAGTGATTAAGATTGGATTTAATCAGGGTTTGATTAATTTAAGTGAAGATTAGATGATTTGACAATTTGATTTAGATTTTAGGATTTAAATAAATAAAAATGAGAAGAAGAATGATTTTAGGCTTAATTAAATAAAGTTTGATTTATTTAATTAAAGAGGGATGATGTTAACTTTAAATCAAATAAAGATACATTTATTTAATTTAAATGAGATGGATTTAGAGATTAATTAAATAAAATGGATTATATAATTAAAAGAGTGACTATAGGATTAATTAAATAAAATGTTTTATTTAATTAATAGGAGATAATGACTTAATTAGATAAATTTGATCTATTTAATTAAGAGATAAAATGTGATGAATTTAATCAAATAAAGGATATTAGATTAAATGGTTAGCAAAGAGATGATTCTGGATGAACTGGTGTTAGTGGTGAATCAGGATCAGGTGTATAAAATCAATCGGTACATTTTCCATGTCTACAATTATAAAAAAAACTTTGATGAGATAGGCTATCAAAAACCACTGAACCCAAAAGAAATGGAACAACTTTATGAGAGAGGTTACGAACTTGTGAAACAATTGGGGTATAGTGGTAAAGGATGTGGAATGAAAGAACAAGGCATCCAGGTTCCCATAGAGCCTAACATACAAGAGACAAAGACTGGTTTGGGATATTGTCCCTCTAAAATTACACAAGAAACAAAGAAACAATCATTTAATATCAATACTATCATGTGTAAGCCAAAAATCAACGTCATTATGAAGCATCCAGATTGCCTGACATGGATTCACCACCATCATGGGAATACTTTGAAGATGATGAAGCCTTGAAACAAATTATCATAGTTTATGGTACACCATGTACTCGTCACAATACAAGGGTTACATGTGTTATGATTAGCACCAAACAAAAAGATGGAGAAAACGATAATGGTGAAAAAGACATGAACAATGAAGAGAACAATCTTGAATTTCCAAGATCAAATGCACTTCCTCTAGAGGATACAATTCATATACCAATGAATATAACTAATAAAGAGAAAGTCATTAAGATAGGGAAGTTCCTTGACGATGAAGAAAAATAGGATACTGCAACCTTGCTCCATGATTTTCCCGAACTCTTTGCTTGGAAATATTCACATATGCCAGGAATCGATCCAAAGATAGTGACACACAACATTGTTCTTGTTGAAAATTCCAAGACCATTCAAAAAAAGATACGAAAGATGAATCCTAAAATAGATTTTCTTGTTAAGGGTGAACTTGAAAAACTCCTTGATGTTGGTTTCATAAGACCTATAGATTATCCTCCATGGATCTCAAACATTATTGCAGTTGCAAAACTTGATAATCGTATTAGGATGTATATGGATTTTTGTGATTTGAATAAAGCATCTCTAAGAGATGACTTTCCCCTTCCTAATACGGATATGATAGTGAATTCAAGTATTGTACATGCTTTTTTGTCATTCATGGATGGATTTTTTGGATATAATAAAATTTTCTTCAACCCTAAAGATCAATACAAAACAACATTTACAATTGTTTGGGGAACATTTTGTTGGGTTATGATGCCTCTTGGATTAAAGAATGCAGGTGCAACATATCAACTAGTTATGACACTAATATTTCATGATTACATACATAAAATTATGGAAGATTACATTGATGACATTCTAGCCAAATCATTAACAAGACAAGACAACATGAATGTCCTTCAAAAAATCTTTGAGCGGATGCGAAAATACATGAGATTGAATCCAAAAAAATGTGTCTTCCGTGTAGATAGTGGAAATTTTTTAGGGTTTATCGTATCTCATAGAGGCATTTAGGTGGATACAAAGAAGATTGATGCTATTTTCAATATTCCACCTCCTAAAAAAATTTCTCAATTACGCACGTTACAAGGAAGAATTCAAGCTATACATCACTTTGTCACATCTCTAGTTGATCAAACATTACCATTTACGCATCTCCTTAAAAAGGATGTCCACTTTGATTGGAATGATGATTGTAAATATGCTTTCAAGAGTTTGAAGGAATATCTTGCAACTCCACCTATTTTACAACCTGCTATGCAAAATAAACCATTCATACTTTATACATCCACATCAACCCATGGTATTGTAGCATTATTGGCTCAACAAGACAAAAACGGTAAAGAGCATCCAGTCAATTACATTAGCTGAACCATGATAGATTATGAGAGATGATACACAACAATTGAAAAATAATTTTTGGCTCTTGTATTCACTACCAGTAAGTTGCAACATTATTTACTGAATGCTAAAATACAAGTGATGATAAAATTTGATCCCCTTAAACATCTTTTCAATAAAATAGATTTATCAAGATGGCTAGCTAAATGGGTGATGTTGGCTGAGTTCAACCTAAAGTTTGTTTCACAAAAAGAAAGTAAGGTGCAAGCCTCGACTGACCAATTGGTTGATGCTCCTTCACCTTTGGCATTACCTAGTAATGACTCTTTCCCCGATGATAATGTGTTGAAAATACAAATTAATAAATGGGAGTTATACTTTGATGGATCTAAGTGTAGAACAGGCTCTAGTGCCGGTGTTATACTCATTCCACCTATAGGAAATCCTATTCCCTTGTCATATTGATTAAATTTCCTATGTATAAACAACAATGTTGAGTATGAAGTATTGATCACTGGGCTACGTGATACTTTAATGTTGGGTGTAAAATACATTAAGATATTTGGTGATTCACAATTAGTAATCAAACAAATTAATGGGACATATCAAACAAATCATGACAAGTTATCAAAATATAAATATCTCACAATGAGTTTATAGAAAGTTTTGAATCATTAACCATTGAGAATATCCCATGAAAAGATAATCAACATGCACATGCAATGGCAAGTGTAGCCTCTCTTATATCACCTCAAGATCCTTCGAAACATTTCAAATTTATTGTTCACCCAATCATGAAACAATCCATCGATGCCAAAATTGAAGAAGTATTTTAAACAAGCAAGCAAGACTCAAGTAAATGGTATGATACAATATTCAATTATTTGAAAGATGGTTTTGTTCCCAAGCCCACAAAAAAGAACACCCGACATCGCTTGGAAAAAATAGCAACCAAGTACATCATCCTTGCTGACATATTATATAGAAGATCCTTTAATGGAATTTTGCTTAGATGTCTGAACAAATCCAAAATCCCCATAGCACTTGAAGAGGAACATGCAGGTGCCTATGGAGGTCATTCTGGAGGGAGATCCTTAGTGCAAAAACTCATTTGTATGGGATATTACTACAAACATATGGAAAAGGATTGCTTTGCGTATGTTAAACGATGTCACAAATGATTGGAACATCATAATTTGATTCATGCTCTTGCTTTTGAGCTCCATGTCCAAATTCCTATTTGGCCATTCTTAGTTTGGGGATTGAATCTAATTAGAAATATCTCACCACCTTCATCCACCAGACATACATTTATAATTATAGCAATAGATTGTTTTACAAAATGGGTAGAAGTTATTCCTCTTCGATCCACAATTGTTGATGTAATATGTTGTTTCATAATTGAACACATTATTGCTCACTTTGGACTTCCTTCCATGATAATTTTGGATAATGAAACACCATTCAAGAACAACGATGTGAAGAAATTCCTTGATACATTTAATATCAAACATCTCTTTTCAACCCCTTACTACCTGCAATCTAATGGACAAGTTGAAGCAACTAATAAGAATCTCAAAATATCCTCAAAAAAATAGTAAATAAGCATAACAAGGATTGGAATATGCAACTCACATACCCATTATGGTCCTACCATACTAGCATTAGAAAATCCACTCGAACAACTTCTTATAAAATTGTCTATGATACCAAGGCAATTATGCCCTTAGAGTTAGAAATCCCTACATTATAGATTACTCTTCATGGACTCATTGATGACGACACTTAAAGGAAACAATGATTACATCAGCTTGAGATGCTTGATGAATAGTGTATTAATGCTCTTGAGTACCTCCAAGCTTATGCTAAGAAATTATAAAGAAATTATAGTGATCATGTCATCCCTCGTGTATTTAGTAAAGGTGAATTAGTAGATTGTATGAAATTCAATGGAACATCAATGCTGACCCAATTGAAAAAGGAAAACTCAATCCTAATTGGTTAGGACCCTACATAATTAACGAAAGTTAAGGGTCTAGTGCATACACGTTAACAGAAATGGATGGTACACCTCTCAAAGATCTTATTAATACCATACACCTACGCTGGTATTATGTCTAATCCCCTTGAATAGTATGCATAATAAGTAGTGTTGATTAGAGTTACTGGATTCCATTCCAAGGGATTTCACATTGCTTCATTCTTGACAAACAGTCGCTTGTGTGTCTTGAATACTAAGGTGGTTATTTAATTCATTTTTAAGTAATTACTTTAGCTTTGATGCTATTCAATCTTATCTTGTGTGTTGTGTTAGATTAGATCCTTATATGCATTTAATGTTCTTTAATTAGATCATAGGTGCATTTAATTTAGCATAACATACCTAATCATAATGTTTTATCTAATAGAAACTATAATATTTTTTTGTTAAATCATGGAAGCATTCATTAAATAATCTACAATGGTTATTTAATTAATCACATTGTCATTTAAAATAAGAAAACATAAGAAACTATAAAGTGCTCATATATATACATATCAAAGTTTTGTGTACATGTCATCAAATATATAATACTACTAAGTCCTATGACTACTAGATCCATCGGGACCTATTGATCACATTTGTATGGTGGAAATCTATCAGGAGAAGGTGGTGTGTGATTTGTAATTATGATCCACTAAGTGTACCAAGAGAAAACTCTAAACCCTGTATCTTTCCAAGGGCCTCCCAGTGTGCTCCCACTATCTGATCCCTCTCTACCTGTTGTGTGGGTACCTCTACCTCTAGTCTCTTAAACTCTGATGGGGTCCATGATGACTATGCCTCTTGGGGAAGCATTGACTCGGTGGACGTGCATCTTCAAACTCTCATACACTACCTATAGTCTCATGTGTGGCCTGAATGACTCTGGGTCTTGATCCACAATGGATGGGGGCACATAGTTTGAATTTGTGGCTTCCTCATCAACTAATGGGGGAACTATCTTTGCAGCCACCTATCGATAGAGATTCCAAAAGACTCTCACAGACCTTACAAGATAGAAACAATGAATAATTAGTACACATCATGATACATATGTATATAATGTAAGTGCAAGCATAAAGTATAGCAATAAATAAAATTTCATCACCTATATCCCTCATAGGTTGTGTAAAATCAACCTTGATG
The DNA here is from genome assembly GCA_007258455.2 of Sequoia sempervirens. Taxonomy (NCBI): domain Eukaryota; kingdom Viridiplantae; phylum Streptophyta; class Pinopsida; order Cupressales; family Cupressaceae; genus Sequoia; species Sequoia sempervirens. The sequence goes on from VDFB02281492.1 coordinate 656,362,451, forward strand.
TGTGCAAGGGGCATGAAGGATCTACTAGCCTCCCTATGACTATGGGTACTGGTTCCTACTATAGCAACTACTCATGATATATTCATACAAATGTGAGAGGGCTCTCCTCACTCATGCTCTACTAGATCCTCATCTACTACCTCATCACCCTCACTCATGGACCACTCCTCCTCCTCATCCTCATCATCATCCTCATCTCCTTTGTCTTGGCCATCATAGTTAGTATCTGCATCTTGATCATACTCCTCATCTATTACATCTATGAATATGTCTGTAGCCTTGTAGTGTCTCCTCAGCCCTATCCTCAGCCTCATCTCCCTCTTCTAGGAGTGGTATTGCATCACCTATCAACTCCTCCATAGGAAACATGGGAGTTGACTGTGATACTATCCACCACTCCTCATAGTCATGCATTGCACCAACATCATCCACATCAGATATCAGAGGAATTTCATGATATGAGTACTCAGATTCAATGAAGAAAACATCGTCTATAGTGAATTGTATGGTATCACTAGCTCTCTAAGTGCTCTACACTGATCTCCTAAAAGAGGGTCATGCCCAAGGTTCTATCTACATCTGTCCAAATTGACACATGACCCAATTGTAGTAGAAAGGATGTACTACATAATCATGTTTAGCAATTGAAAATCTATCCAACTGTAACCTCCTCTGTCAAGTGTGATTTGACCACTGAAGCAAAAGTTGATAAGGTCTCTAAAGGATCTCGTCCTCCTTCAATTGGTCAAATCGCACTCTCCAGAAGTGTAAACCACCATACTTCAACAACTTTCATAGATGATCTAGCTGAAGGCTCAAGGATAGCCCAAGGTTGTCGGACATAGGAAGCTGGTAGAAGTGTACAATGTACCATACTATCCACCTCTTGAAAGACAAAACATCCAAGATCATAATACAAGTGCGTTAGGATACAACGCCCCCAGGTGTATATTGTATGGTGCTCCACCATCCATCGTATCAGGTGTATCAATCCTCCCTCTAGGTGTGCTCCTCGACCATCTAGGATGAGTAATAATACAATTGTCAGCATCATGATTCATCTAATCAGTGGAGCTCTTGAATATATCAGCATAGGTAGCTCGATCCATGCCCTCACTCTCTCATCATGTACTGGTCCTCTAAGGCAATACTGCATGTCATATTTCATCTCATGGATTGTTCACTCTACTCAGAAGGAAACATGCTCACCATGGATAGGAACTCTAAGTATACGATGAACGTCCTCCAACGTGATCATCATCTCGCCAATCAAAAGATGGAATGTACATGTATTAGCATATGAGCACTATGCTAACACCACTAGCATAGCATCATGGTACCTCATGGGGAGCATGAGGTACACCCTACATACTCCAAAAATTTGAAGCACATCTATGTCCTCCACTAAAAGAGTGGGGGCTAGATCTCTAAGCTAATTTTTCTACCACCCTGACGCTGATGTGAATGGGTGGGTACCTAATAGGAAAATAAAAAATATGTCCTATAAGCAGTATAATCTCTTCAATTTTTACATTAATAGTCATATAAGTGTACTAAAGTGGTTCTAGTGTGATTTTCTAAAGGCCCTAGACACTTTAGGATCCTTTTGGGACACTTTGCAAACAAAAGCGACACTTCACAAAAAAAGGGGACACTTTGAAAACTTCTTTTCCAAGATCCTAAATTAACCTAAAAATGCATAAAAATCATCAAATTACTACATAAGGATAAAGCAAAGTCAAAATAATCAACTTACCTAATGATGACGCTCATCGTGTTCCACCTAGTCCCACAACACGTCCAATCTTGCAAGTGTGTAATCTCGTTTGCTCAACATCTTTCACTATTCTTCAATCACTTTCAATCTACAAAAGGTAAATGACAAAGTAAGTTAGAATTTACTTCACTTTTTGTTATTCTGTAAGTCAAAACTAGGGTTTTTACTACATTAGGGTTAAAGAGTTCCTTTGAGATCTAAATAACGGTCAATTAGGTGATATTACCTATAAAAGCAAGCTTCTAAGTGATTTTTCACAATCCAAGCATATCTCTAAGCACTTTGAGCAAGCATCAAGATCCTTCAAGGAATATTTCACAAGAGCATTCTAATTCCAAAAGCAAGAAAAGTTGAAGCATTGGAGCTGCCTTAGTGTATTTTACCATTCTTCAAACATTTTTATTTTTTATTCAAGGGGTAAATGCTTTTGACCAGAGCTATGAACCAGATACAACCATTCAACAATAACACCCCAACGAGGTTTGAACCTTGGTGGCAGGAACAATAATGCCGCCTATAAACCATCACACCATACAAATACCAACTTACCAGTCTTCAAACTCACTTTCTATTAAGACCTATCATTTTCAAGGTTTGATCATGGATTCCTATGGTGAATCATGATGGATTCTAGGTTGCGGAGATGCAACTAGCCATCAAGCCAATCCTAAAGACTTATTTCCTAAGTGATTCCATCTTCCATTGTCACTCTATATTTAGCCTAAGGAGGGTACAAGCATCATTAGAGTTCACTTGGGGTTATTAGAGATCATCACAAGTGAGTTATTTATCTTTTCATTTTCATTGTTGCATCATATTCTTGCACATTAGAATAGGATTGTACTATGTCTTAATTTCCCTAGTCTTTAACACACAAAAGGCTAGGGTTTTCATGCACATTTCATCATTTCTACCAAGGTTTAATTACGAAACTAGGAGTTTGACTGAGGAAAACCCCCCATTAGAAAATCCATTTGAATCTTGTTTTGTAGATATTTTTCACAGATTCAGACCCAAAACTCAGATTGGAAACAAAGGGCAAGTGTTAGAGTTTAGATCAGAACCTTTAGTTTTCAGAAAAGTAAAACTAGACTGATTTTCCAAGAGTGGCATATGAGTTCCACTGTACCTTTTTGTCAAATCTGTTTACAAATTCTGATACCCTTTTTTCTTGAAACAAACTCTACTATAGAAAATAGGATCTAGGACTAATTCACCCACGTTGGAAAATGAGTCCCAGTAGCAGAAAAAGTCTAGATTTCCATAATTTTAGAACTATTTCCAATCTCTTCAAGGTTTCCAAGCACACACCATTTGCATCCTTTTTTCTTCTTCTTCTTTGTTTATATTTCTAGAGCATTTTTAGGTCATTTGGCATTTGTTTGCATATCACATTGTTTTTTGCAGCAACTTGTATTTTCCAAGTTTACACTTGGTGGTGAACTCTCATTAGTTATTAGCATTTCCATAGAACCTTCCCTTTGTTATATTTCAATCTCCTTTGCATTGAAAGCTCAACAGTTTTTTCTTGAGTGAAAGGTTGAAAAATTGATGACTCTCTCCTTTTAGGTCCAAAACCCTAGAAGTGAAAGAAAGCACATCACCATTTTTATTCATTTCACTATAACAACAAGTAGTGATTTTTCCTACATCAAGCTCAAAATCTAAACACAAATGCTTAAGCCAAGTGGCTTCCTTACAATCATGAGTAGCTATCATGTACTCTTATTTTTTTGTGGAAAAAGAAACTACAACTTTCCTCTTACTCATCTAGCCAGTGGCACCACCAAACATCATGAATAAATATCCATTGGTGGATCTTCTTTTTTCAATATCTCCTACCCAATGATAATCCACGAACCCAAAAATACAAACTAGATGTCAAATTTCAGAAGGATAACTTTGAAAACACAAGGCATACTCAAAAGTACCACACAATTACCTGAACACTCTCTTAACTACATCCTAATAAACTCATCCAAGATTAGCCATAAGAAAACTTAGGACTCCCACTACTTGGGTAATGTCTAGCCTCGTACAGACCATTGAATGCATCAAACTACTTGAAGCACTAGCATAGGGTACTTTGGTCATGTCCTCCGTATTAGAAGGAGACTTTGGACAATCTTCCATAGAAATATTTTCCCCTTGCAACACATGAATGACTAACTGTCTGCAAGTTGTCATGTTGAATCTCTCCAACACTACATTCACTTACTTACTATGACTTGACCAAAGCTTTTTTTTAACTCTATCTCTTCTAATCTCCATTCCCAAGATATACCTAGCTACACCTAAATACTTCATTTCAAACTGTGATGAAAAATAGGACTTCAGGTCTGAAATCAAACATTTATCTTACCCCAAAAAATAGCATATCATCAACATACAATGCAATGATTCATGAGAAAATGATCGTTAACAAGTTTTTAGTAAACACAATGATAAAATTTAGATCTCGAAAATCCAAAACTCAACAAATAGGTATCAAATTTTAGGTACCACATCCTAGGAGATTTCTTAAGACCATACAAATACTTTTTCAACTTGCATACCAAATTTTATTTACCTTTAACCACGTACTGCTCAGGCTATGAAATATAGATTTCTTCCTCCAAATTACCATGAAGGAAGGTTGTCTTTTTCATCCATCTGCTCCACTTCTAAATCATGTGTTGCTACTAGTTGTAAAAGGAACTGAATAGATGTTAGCTTTGTAATAGGAGAGACTATCTCACCATAATCTATCCCCTTCACTTGTGAATAACCCTTTGTGAACAACCTTGCTTTATTCTTCTCAACATTGCCATCAAGACCAACATTCTTCTTGAACACCCATTTGTAACCAATGGGTTTGCTTCCTTCAAGCAAGGGCACTAATTCCCATGTATTATTTTTTCTTTAATGCAACCATCTCCTCATCCATGGCTTTCATCCAAGAATATGCATTACTCATACCCATAGCCTCTTCCACAATCCTTGGCTCAATAGTGCTAGCAATCAAAGAAAATATAATTTGAATCCAAAAATGAATAATGAAACCTTTTAGGTGAATAACCAAACCTATCAGGTTGTCGCCTATCTCTCGTAAACCTTCTTACTTGTTGAGATTAAGGTTATTCTTCTTCTTCAAAATTTTTAGATATTTTCAAGCTATCCTCATCATCAAGTCCATTTTGAGCTCCAAGTTCAACTTTATTAGGGTCAAGAGGAAGGTGAACCACATCTTCTTTCTTCTATTCTTCTATAGGTTACAGAATATTGGAAGAAGGTTTCATCTCTTTGACGATAACACTTCAACTATAGAGAACCTTTTCGGCCACTAGATTCCAAAGCTTGTACCCTTTCACACTAATACCATATCCAATGAAGATACACTTGATAGTCTTGTTTTCTAATTTTGATCTTTTATCCCCTGTCACATGAGCATATTCCTCACAACCAAACACATGGAGATGTCTTAATGAGGGATTCTTTCTTGACCACACCTCCATAGTTGTCTTCTCAACAAGAGCCGATGTAGGAGGTCTATTAACCAGATAGCATATAGTGGCAATAGCTTCAACTCAAAAAAAAAATTCAAGGATAGATCCACTTAGCATACTCCTAGCCCTCTCCATGAATGTCTTGTTCATCCTCTCTGCAAATCCATTTTTCTAAGGGGTATATGGATTTTTCTTATGCCTTTCAATCCCATGTTCTACATAGAAATTATCAATTTTTTTGGAACAAAACTTAGTAGTGTTATCAGTCCTCAAACACTTAATCTTCCTACCAATCTAATTATCTACAATGATAACTTTAAGAAACCCCCATAAAAAAAAGATATAAAATCCTGGTGAATCTTTTAGTTTTTTAGGAAAAAATATTAATTTCTACTGGTGAATCTTTCCTTTTTTTTGAAAAAATGTTAATTTTATTGGAATTTTTTTGACATCACTAAAATTATGTAGAAATTTTTTGTGAATCTTGAAAAATAATAGGAAAATACATTAATTATGATGGCGAATCTATCCAATATAAAAATAATCCTCATGGAAAAGTAGATGCTTGAGGGTGGAAACTATCGACGAGTTGAAGGGGTAGACTATAATATTTACTTTCCACCATTTTTTTAAAATATAATTGAACCATAGATTTTTAGACCTAATAGGCTCTCTAGCTCTTATAGGGTTTTTCATCTAAAAGGAGAGAGATTAGATCTAAAAATGCTAAGGGTTCACTAAAATTATGGAATGAAGGATGTTTTCTATGCTAGATGAAGTAAAATAAATTCAATTAACTAATCTAAATGAATATAAATGGATGCAACTAATATTTTTCACTATGTTTGAAAATAGATTGTGATATGCAAACAATGAATAAAATGAAGAAACTATGCATAACAGAGATAAAAGGAATAAAACTGAGTGCACCCGGATGAATTCTGATGAAGTTGGAATGTATGGAATGCTGGATGATGTCACTAATTTTTCACAGTGGGACTCATTTCCCAGGGTGGGGAATTAGTCCACCTTTTGATGAAAAAGTGTCGGGAGCAAGTTTCTGACAGTCGGGATCCAGAATTTGACAAAACTCAAATTTTCAGTCCTAAGGTGGGACTCATTTTCCACTAGTAGAAAATTATTCCTCTCCCAATTTTTTGGAAAACCAGGAGACAACTCTGCAACACCAGATCTAGAAATATCTACTTGTCGAGTTGTCGAAGTCAGTTCTACAGGAAACAGACAAAAAATCTTCACCAAGCTTGAAATAATGATAAATTGACTTGAAGCACCTAGCTGACTTGTTCTCCACTTTTGAACACCTATAAAATTTTTAAATCTGCAAACAAAAGGCTGCAAATACACATGCAAAGGGGAAAAATGGTTGAGGGTTAGAAAATAGGGGTTTTCCTTGGTCAAACCCCACTTTGGTAATCAAACCCAATAGAAAGAAATGAAATGTAAAAGAAATGGTAAATAAATAACATGCAAGTGTCATAAACCTACCAAAATCATGGAATATGCAAGTCTCAAGTAATGTCAATGGTTGGTTCAAAGTGTTTGAATATTGCTTGATGATATGTTGCAAAATCCTTAAGTGCTTAGATGTGTGAATGAGATTGCTTGAATGATTGAGGAGATCTAAAATGAGGTGAAAATAACTTATTTATACCAACTTGTGTCTTAGTAACCATTCATACCTCATCACAGGCCAACATCAATGTATTTTTGAATAAAAAACTAAAAGAAATTTGAAATATTTTAAATTTTGGAGCTAAGGGGGACTCATTTGCCACCCATGGAAAATGGGTCCCACCTAGGACTTGAATCTAGGTGTCAGGAATTAAGTTGCATTTAATATTATTTGTTAGGAGTATATCCAAAAGTACACTTAAATAAAGCAGGTGAGTGTATAAAGGGGTCAAATAAGTCACATGAAAGAGATAAATAAGGGGAATATGCCTAGAAAAAGTGTGAATCTTTGTTGCAAGACTTTACAACAATTGAAAATAGGACTTGTTGATGTGTAAAAGGATGATTTTTAGGTAAATTGTAATGAATAGAGTCTAGAATGATGTGGAAATATTATACAACATTTCACAACACCTTCACAAGACTTCAATATTCGAATTTTAGTACCTAAATAAGTGTGTTCAAGCCATGTTACATCATCAAATCAGAACAAAATAGATCAAACACCATGAAACAAAACCTAAAATTCTATGAAAATGACAAGGGGCCATTTTTGTATAGCACATTTAGCCCACTTTAGTGAGAGGAAGAACTTGCTTCAGAATCACACTAAAGTATCCATGAACATCAAGAGGAGGGTTAATATGCACTTATGTTAGCAAGATGGAATAACAACAATCAAGAGGGATGATCAAGCCCCCAGGATGAAGATCCCATGGAAAACTAAGCATAAGAACAAAGGAACAAACAAGTGTTGAGAATTAAATGAAGCTTCGATCATCAATCCAACTATTTGTGAATTAGATCTAGACTAAAAGAGAATGTGTACTCACTCTGGGGTGACAAAGCACATGATGATTCCACCGGGTGAGAATGCCCAACTGTATACTCACTCTGGGACCATGAAACTTTTTTCTATCTGCAAGGTGAGAAAGCCCAAAAAGAGATACCTACGCTAGCTGGTATGCACTCACAAGCACAAAAGTGGCTATGGGGAAAAGTCATGCCACTAGATGGGCTTCCCACTCAACCATGCCAAATTTATACCTCATGATAACTTTAACAAGGTGCCACAAAACAAAAACAAAAAGGATGTCAATTCAAGCATCATGAGACAAGTAAAAATCCAAACGCTTAGAACTCATGAACAAACAAGATGGAACTACAGGCATGCAAGTTGTGTTATGCAAGGTGGCCATGAAATGTAATAATGTAAAATGTAATGTGTAAAAATGTAATGTGAAAGATGTTCAAAGGAGTCTTGTTCAATTTATGTAAGGTCAATCACTTAGGGAACATTATGTCTAATGTCTCCAAGAGAGGACCAATCATAGGATAGTAAATTCACAACTTAGGGGATGTAGTGCATCGCATCAAACCACCAAGAGGAATGAAATATTCTAAGAAAGATCACACTTATGAAGGACATCACACCCAATGTCATCCACAAAGTAACAAACACATCATATAAATGACAAGGCTACACTAGGAACAAAGAATGCAAATGAATTATGGTATTGTATGCCCCCCACTTTAAAGAAATTGCTACACACTTGTCTGTGAGCAATTTCTTTAAAGTAGAAAAGAAAAGAGAATGCAAAAGAAAAACAAGACATGAGAGCCAACTAGGAAATACCTATGCCAAGTCATACATTCCAAAGTTAAGCTGCATCATGTCAAGGAAAAAAAAAAAAAGGAAGAAAGGGAGTTTCCCCACATAAAATAAAGCACACCAAACACATAAGGGATCTATGGATTTGGGGTCAGTATATTCATTGCTACAATTTTTTTATGAAAGAGCACAAAACTGTCATCATTCCTCGAATACATAGAACAAGAATAATGACATATAGAGAGGGAAAAAAAGGAAAACAAAGATTCATTTTGGGTCAACATGGAAAATACATTGCGGTCTCAATGCCTTGCATCGTCCCCAAAAGGAAACACAAGCGTAAAAAAAAAGAAAATGAAAAATATTTTGGGTCAACATGAGGAGACATTTTGGTCTCAATGCCTTGCATCATCCCCAAAAGGAAAAACACAAGAAAAGACAAAGAAAAAGGAAAAGAGACCTTATGGTTCAACATGGAAGAGACTTATGGCATCTCTACACTGTGTCATCTGCAAAGGAAAAAAACAAAACAAAAAGCAAAATGCTAACAAGGTGAAAAGTGATGTACGACATATAGAAGAATACAAGTACAAATAGAAGTGTACAATGAGAGAAATGGCATCAAACACACGATACAGGGGAACACAATACACACATAAAAGATAAAGAAAATAAAGAAATATGTAAAAAGACTAGCAAGGTGCATGCAAATCAACCATCTAATAGGCCATCCGCCACACAATCATGATCATTGTACTATAAGAGTAGTTGACTATCCAATGGAGGAATTGCAAGTTCCAACCTAGGGGAATCACCAAGTTGTGCACTTGGTATAAGAGATTTATCATCTAAGCTCATAGAAGAGGAGAATAAAGAATTCAAATTATTGAGCACCTCTTCATAAATTTTAGCGATCTCTTCATCATCATCCTCATCAAGATTAATGACAATAGGAGGATGAAGAGTGATATCTAAGGAAGGATGTATCAGCAATGCGGTTGTTTGATAAGTTTAGTTTGTTGTGATAGTGGTGATGGACTATCTTGTGGTGGGTCAGGATGATTATCAAAAATTATCTTCGTCAACAATGGAGGTTGATTTTCTTTATTGGTTTCATTTTTCATTTGTCGAGTGAGAAAGCAACAACGACGGCAATGCTCTCTAGCACCCTGATTTTGTTTAATTCTATTTTGAAGTTGTCTATGTGTTATAGTGGATTGATCAACTGTAGGCTCCTTTGTTTCAGAAGGAGACAAATCAATCACTTTCTCCTTAGGTTTATATACTTATTTAATTTGTGATGTGAAGATTGAATTACTTTCAACATCCCTTGGTCTCTTAGACAAAGAGGTTGAAGGATCGGATTGTGATGGAGTGGGTAAGGGTTGATCATTATCAGAGGTAAGGTGAAGCATAGTCTCATCTATAATAGGAGATGTGAAAGTGGTTGGGGATGTACCACGAAGATACAATTCAACAATCCTTTTGTATTTAAATATTTGGTACATGCTATGAAAATAAGTCCTTTCGAGGTGTAATGGGTTCCATGGGTTTGGGCCAAAAGGCTTCTAGGGAAAAGTTTCCTTTAGAGGATAGGGGATTAAATTGGCTATGGTGGACAATAAAGATTTCATTGTCATGTGGAAACTTCAAATACTTATGAATGACTGATGGGACTGCTTTCATTGAGTGAATCCAAGGGTGGCCTAGCCACAAATGAAATTGGTAAGATTGTGGAATAATTGAAAATGTCACATCTAATCTTTTTGGTCCTACTTGTAAGGATAACACAATCGATCCTATCGTAGGGCATGCAAAATGATTGTGTTTTTTTTTCCATGAAGTTTCTTTATCATAATCATCTTGATATAAGTTATGTAATACCAGAAACTCCTATGTGATCACATTCTCGTGACAAGTGGGATCTATTAATATCCCATTAGTGGGCTTATCATAGATGTGTCCAGCTATGTAGACAGGACCATCAAGAAGCTTTGGTAGTATTTCTTTATCAGAAAAAGTGATATCAAGAGATTTAGTGGTTTGGCCCTTACGAGGGATAGTGTCTATCGTGGCTACGAGAGTATCCATAGGACTATCTTCAATAAACATTGGAGATATATCATGTAGCTCATTGTGTGTATCAATAGTCATTACATTAGTATTTGAAGGTTCACTAGCCTTGACAAATGAAGTAGTATGTTTAGGCATAGGGTTGGTGAAAATCTATAAATTCTAGCTAGGGGGTGCAACGGACTTATTGCCTCTATCATTAACACCCTCAATGAACAACTCACCTAAATCAATTAGGTATTGAACTAAATTTTTTAGATGCTTGAAATGTTTAGTGTCATGTCCATTTTGGAAATGGGAGTGACAATAAGCATTAGGCTTGAAGTTGGGTGGTAATGGTTGGTTTGGATCAAGCAGTCTGATGGGTGGCAAAGTGAGCATGTGTTTTTTAATTAATTGGTTCATTGTATGATGGAGGGAATTAGGTAAAGGAGTGAATTGTCTCTTAGGGTCCCCATAATGATAAGGCACGGTTATCTTAATAGTTTCCATTGAGTTTTGAACTGGTTGGGTGGATTGTGGTTGTGAAGGTGGATTAAACTGTAAGAAGCCTCTATTCGGTTTGTGAAAGTTTTGATTTTTGTTATGGTTTTGATTGTTGTTTTCAGGTTTGTCAGCTCAACTAGAAGTGGATGTGGAATCATGAATTGAAACCGAGTTATGATATTCACACAGGGTTGTGCACAAATGCATAAACGAAGGGAATTTCATCATAGTTAACTTATCTTGAAGATTTCTATGTAAGTTTTCAATAAAAATATTTTGTAGATGTGCATCTAGAATCTTAACATCTATTTGAGCATACACAGATTGGTAGCATGAGATAAAATCAATTATTTTTTCATCTTTTTTTTCTACATCGCATGAGATCAACCATTGTCTTTTTGGGTGTCATGTGAACTTGAAAGTTACTTATGAAATCATCTAGCAACTCATTGAAAGAGCAGATGGAATGATTAGGCAAGATGGAAAACTACTCTAAGGAGCTATCTTTCAAGGTCCTAGGAAATTTTTTATCTAATAGTCTCTCATCAAGGACAAAATCACTACATAAAGTTGTGTAAGCATTAACATGGTTGGCAGGATCTCCTTTACCTCCGTATTTATCAAATTGAGGCATTTCTATCCCTTGTGGCATCGGGGTACATAAGATCTCTAAAGATAAGGGGATGCTATGAACATGATATGTTATTGGAGTGGTTTTACCTTGGCTAATGGTGGAAATTTGATGTTGCATGGAAGAGACAGTGTGAAGGAGTTGTGTAAGGATAGGATCAGGGTATATAGGTTGATATGGAAGAGAAAATGGTGATGGAGTGTAGGTCATGTTATGGGAAGTGAAAGGAATGCTAGGAGGTGTAAATGTAGTGGAAGGGTTTTGTGATGCCACAAGTGAAGTAGGAATGCTAGGTGGAATTGCAAAAGAAGAAGCCACATAACTAATTTGTTGCATAGTTGTAGTGACTTACAAAGGGGTGTATGTTAGGATAGATGTAATGGTTGAAGGGGGAGGAGCTTGAGATCCTCCTTGGCTAATAGGGTTAGTTGTGGATTGGGTATTAGGAGGAGCATGTTTATTGAAAATCTCAAAAATATTCTTTAGGACTATCAAACCATCATCATGTTCAAGCAAATGATGAAGATTATCAATGGCAGGTATGGAAATTTTGGATACATTCTCAAGTGACAAGTCTTGTTTTAAACGTGAAAATTCTTCATGAATATTAATGACCTTATCTTGAGATTTGTTTTGGGTGTCAACATTCATTGGATGGAAAGGTGAAGGAATAGTAGCATTGTTAGTTCCTAATACACCATTTTCCATACTAGGAGTAGGAGCTCTTGAGATCCCAAGATCCACAATGAAAGTGCTATCATGGGATGCCATGAGTCTAGAACTTTGTCTCACCAAAGTATTATCAATGGAATACCAAACACTCATAAAAATACCACAAAGGAGGGAGGTGACTCAGATGCAATGTAATATAATATACGTAAATGCTAATAATAGAAATGCTGCTAACTATAACATAATTCTAACTACAAAAAATAGAGATTCAGGAAAAATGCCAGAAAATGCAAGAAATGATGTATGAAAAATGCAGAGGGACTGATTCGCCCTAGGTGGCGAATGAGTCCTAGGATGCAAAATTTTAATGTTTTTCAGCAATTTAAAGATGATTCTAATGTAAAATAGAATGCAACTAAGTATGCAAAATGCAAATTTTTCAATTATATGTAATGCAAAAATGAAGTTTAAGCTAACTTTCACTAATGCAAGATAGAAACATCTAGAATGCAAAAAAAAAACAATTTCCTAATTGAATGTTAATGCAAATGTAATCTAGGATGAAATATGCAAATGAAATCAGAAAATTCAAAGTTTTCAAGACTTGAGTTCACCAAAATGAACCGTAGATTTTTGGACCCAATAGGCTCTCTAGCTCTTATAGGGATTTTCACCTAAAAGGAGAGAGATTAGATCCAAAAATGCTAAGGGTTCACTCAAATTATGGAATGAAGGATGTTTTATATGCTAGATGAAGTATAAAAAATGCAATTAACTAATCTAAATGAATGTAAATGGATGCAAAACTAAGATTTACACTATGTTTGAAAACACACTGTGATATGCAAACAATGAATAAAATGAAGAAACTATTCAGAACAGAGATAAAAGGAATAAAAAAGAGTGCACCTAGATGAATTTTGATGAAGTTGGAATGTATGAAATGTTGGATGATGTCACTGAATTTTCACAGTGGGACTCGTTCGCCCAGGGTGGCAAATTAGTCCACCTTCTGATGAAAAAGTGTTGGGAGCAAGTTTCCGACAGTCGGGATCCAAAATCTGAAAAAACTCAAATTTTCAGTCCTAAGGTGGGACTGATTTTCCAGTAGTGGTGAATTAGTCCCCTCCCAATTTTTTGGAAAATCAGGAGACAACTCTGCAACACCAGATTTGGAAAAATCTACTTGTCGGGCTACCAAAGTTAGTTATGTAGGAAACAAACAGAAAATCTGCAGTAAGATTGAAATAATAATAAATTGACTTGAAGCACCTAGTTGACTTGTTCTCCACTTTTCAACACCTATAAACTTGTTAAATTTGCAAAAAAAAGGTTGCAAATACACATGCAAAGGGGGAAAATGGTTGAGGGTTAACAAGTAGGGGTTTGCCTTGGTCAAACCCCACTTTGGTAATCAAACCCAATAGAAAGAAATGAAATTTAAAGGAAATGATAAATAAATAAAATGCAAGTGTCATAAACTTACCAAAATCCTTGAATATGCAAGTCTAAAGTAATTTCAATGGTTTCTTCAAAGTGCTTGAATATTGCTTGATGATATGTTGCAAAATGCTTGAGTTCCTAGATGTGTGAATGAGATTGCTTGAATGAAAGAGGAGATCTAAAATGAGGTGAAAATCACTTATTTATACCATCGTGTGTCTTAGTAACTGTTCATACCTCATCATAGGCTGACATCAAATGTATTTTTGAATAAAAATTTGAAAGCAATTTGAAATATTTAAAATTTTGGAGCCAAGGGGGACTCATTCGCCACCCATGGTGAATGGGTCCTACCTAGGACTTGAATCTAGGTGTCGGGAATTAATTTGCATTTAATATTGTTTATCAAGAGTATATCCAAAAATAGACTTAAATAAAGCATGTGAGTGTATAAAGGTGTCAAATAAGTCATAAGAAATAGATAAATAAGGGGAATATGCCTAGAAAATTGTGAATCTTTGTTAGAAGACTTTACAACACTTGAAAATAGGCCTTGTTGATGTGTAAAATGATGATTTTTAGGTAAATTATAATGAATAGAGTCTAGAATAATGTGGAAATATTTTACATCAGTTCACAACACCTTCACAATACTTCAATATTTGAATTTTAGTACCTAAATAAGCATGTTCAAGCCATGTTACATCATAAAATCAGAACAAAATAGATCAAACACTATGAAACAAGACCTAAAAGGCCATGAAAATGAAAATGGGCCATTTTTCTAAGGCACAATAATATAATGGCCCTCATTTTATTCTACAAGGTAAAATGTACCCACGATCTGTAATTGTCATTGGGCTCAAAATTATTTTTAGATCATTGATCTAATGACCCTTGTCATACTATGTAGGGTAAAATTTACCCACAATATATAATACTCATAAGACCCAAAATTGTGGGGCCCATGAGCATTACAAATCATGGGTAAATTTTAACTCAAGTAATAGAAAAAGGACAATTAGATTATATTATAAATCAATGGTGGAAACTAAAGATTAGAAATATGGTCCTAAAGAAATTAATAATTATGATATACAATTGGTGAATTAATATAGATTTCTACTATAATTTATAAAATTTAAGCAAATCTGATCTAATCATGTATCAAATATTGTCACGAATTTTTGAGTTAATTTTTTAAATAAAATAATTTATTTGGTGATTTAAATAAGATTATAATAAAATTTTGTAAAAATGTGGTAATTCAAGTCATGTTAAAACTTGAACTATTAGCCAATTTTGGATTCCCAAATTTCAACTATTAGCCAATTGGTGAATATTAGCCACTAAAAAAATCACTAATTTTCTACCAAGGCCTAAACTCCTTAAACTGACTAAAGACTTAAAATTTACTTTTGAGAAAATAACTAGATGTCCTTCTACTGTAATCATCTATGAAAGAAACAAAATATATATATATTGATAATGAAGGAATATTTAAAGTACAAAAAACATCAGAATACAAACAGTCCAAAACCAAAGAATATTTGTGAGAACTATGATAAAATTGAACATGGTTTTACTTTCTATAGACACAATGTTTGCAAAAATTGAACTCAATATTAAAATCATCAAGGCCCTCAGCAAGGCATTTATTTTTCAAGGTTCTTAAACCCTTTTCACCAATGTTACCAAGTCTTTGGTTCCAAAGAATTTTCTTCTCAACAGGTAACTTCATCTCCAAAGCATGAGCATATTTTGGACCCAGAAAGCACAACCATTAGAAGTGGATGTAAATTTTTTCTTTGTTGTTGGTTCCAATGGTGAGGATAGTGACTCATATTTCTTGTCTTTTTATTCTTTTCCATAGAAGAACTATTGCATTGAACCTTGCATACATCTAGTTGAAACAAAGTGCATATATGAACACCCTTAGCAAGAACCATAGCTCCTCTTGTCATCTTGCATCCTCCATTTGAGAAGAAATATTGCACACCCACATAATTCAACTTACTTATAGAAAGAAGGTTTTGTGCCAAACCAAGGATATGCAGTACACCATTGATCCCCTTCACTTGACCATCTGGGAATCTTATCTTGACTCTTCCAAGGCCAACAATATTCAAGTGAGAGTCATCACCCAAGTACACCTTCCCACAATCATAAATTTCATACTTAGAAAACCAATCTTGATGTGAAGTCATGTGGAAAGAAGCATTGAAGTCTATCATCTACACATATTGTGATGCATGTGTTTCCAAGGCAGTGACAAAGGCATATACATCATATTGAGAGGATTTATCAGATTCAAGATTGGAGAAAGCATTCTTTTTATTCTTTTCTCCTCCTTACAATCTTTGCAGAAGTGACCAAATTTGCTGCAATTCAAACATTTCTCCTTGGTCTTGCTAGGAGACTTAGATCTCCATTAAGATTTGAATTTTTAATTTTCTTGCTTCATGTTCCTCTTTTTTCTTCTTTCATTCTTCCTCAAACCACCAAATCCTCCTTAGCTATTTCAAAATATTTTTTTTGCATCTCTTTAGATAGCAATGACACAACCACTTCATCCATCTTAAATTTGGTAGTGGTACTTCTAATAGCCATAACAAGGTGGTCTCATGAATGTAATAGAGAAAATAGGAAAGTCATGCAATGATCCTCCTCAATTTTTACACCAACAAAGTTCAATTGGGAAACTAGCATGTTGAATGTGTTCAGGTGATCTGCAATAGATCCTCCTTCCTCCATCCTCAAAGAATACATCTTCTTTCATAGGAACAACTTATTTACCAAGGATTTATCCTAATAAATATGAGTAAATTTCTTCCAAAGAAGTGAAGTAGTATTCTCTTCATGAACATTTAGGAGTATTGAATAAGCCAAATAAAGTCTTATCAGACCCTTACCCTTCTGATCCATCAGATCCCAATCTTCTTGTTTCATGCATGTTTCCATACTTCTAGAAACATTTATCCACAAATCATGGTCTACAAGCATGTCTTCAATCTTGAGCTTCCACCAATCAAAGTTTCCTCTATTAAAGTTTTTTATCTCAAATCTACCAAATGTGCCCTTTCTTGCAACAAGGTGCTCCTTCTTACAATAGGGTCAACAAAAAAAAATTGCAGCAGGCTCCCACTCAAAAAGATTAGTACAAAAAACCTTTAGCACACAATAGGAAACAAAGGTGATTAGGCTCTGATACCAACTGAAAGGAAGCCATGTACATGGAAAATATTTCAACAATAATCTATCAGAGGAGAGAATGTGTAAATTTCTATAGTTTCAAACCCTTAAACAATTATTACAAAAAAAAATACACATAATAGGGTATGTGCAGGATCATGATGGGCCAAAAAGTGGCAATATGATGGTTATGTGGCTGAAGACTATTTTTTTACCCAAAATTGATGAAACGAAAAGGGTTTTTAAAGGACATTCTCAGATTTCCACAGATATAAATTATGCTTTACTTTGAATTTAATAGGTAATTATTATTCATTTTCTATTCAAATTATGACTAAAGTCTTGATTGATAGGCTGATTTAAAAATATCTATAGCTTTCAAACAATATCACATTTTTTGAATCCAAAACATGTGTCACATTCTATGCTTTGCATAATATAGGATTGAAAAAAAAAAAAATCATGAATTTTTGACCAAGTTAAGGTGGTCAAACATATGAGTTTTATATTTTTAAAAATTTGTAATAAAAAATTCATAATTAATTATTTACTTGGAAACAAATTACAAAAATATGTATCACATTGGGGCATGAGTCCTCTACTTATATCTAAAATATTAAAAAAAATTATTATCATTTTTTGTGGTTAGGTGGTCAGACAAACACCTACTTCTTATTTTTTCCCTGAAATTTAAGTACCACTGCATTGAAATTTCAAATTTTCATCAAATATATTTAGAAAAAAAAAAAAAAACCTAGTAGTTTAGAAACTACAATCAATTTGCTACAGGTTCTATTCATACACATTTTTGAAATAATATAGATAACTTAATTCAAAATTTTACGTCAAGTTTCCTAACTCTGATTTTTCTGAATTCTTTGCCACTTAAGGGCCTATTTTTTCCATGATGATCCTGCCCATATCCAATAGGTAACATAAATATCATCAGAGATACAACAAAAACACATAACACCAAATATACATGGGGAAAACCATTTTTGGAGAAGAAATACCACACTCTAAAAGTTTGAACAATGCATTATTTGTAAGCAATGGTTACAATACACTTGCAATGCAAGCTTCTATAGGATTTTTTTCAATATTATAATTCTAGAGTAAATCTGACAACATAATGGTATCTCAACACATCATCATACAACTCCAAAACATAAGTGCTCAATATATAGGAGCTTACAATGCATAAATTAGGAATTTCTAAAGCAACTTCCAAAGGTTGAAGATGCATTATTGAAAGTTCCAAACCCACTACACACATAAAGATAAGTTTCCAATAGTCACAACATGCAACATGTAACAACTACCAATTGTCACTAAACTTGCACCTATCAAATAATAACTAAACCTCAAAAACTCACATTCCATGCAAACTCAACATAGAAATAGAAAACTCCTTCATGCATAATTCCACATGTAAATACAACTTTCCAACTTGAATCCTCATCAAAAATAGAAACTGCAAGTTTTAACTCACAAGACAACATGAGAAAATTAGCAACATTAAATATTTAAAAAAATCAATGCTATGAAAAATTAAAGATTGAGGCACCTTCATTTTCCTAACATGAGTAAAATTTCCACTACTACCTTATACCAATGATATTACATGATTTTTCTTTCTTTTTATGTAAAATTAGAGGATGTGGTAGAGAAAATTGTGGCCAAGAATAATTTTTAGGTAGGGGCCATCCCCATAAATCTGATTTCTTGAATAAGATGATTCTCCAAATGTGCTAGTTATATGTCATCCTTTTGGTATAGTTCATGAAATATTGTTGCTTGATAAATTTAGTGAACCCAAGGAGTTTAGAGATTCAATATTTACAAGGATTTTTCCTAAAAATGATTCCTTGAAAGGTCTAATGACTCTAACTGTTTCAATTCTCCCAAACTATTTGGAATGGTGCCATTTAAAATATGCATTGAAAGGTTTAGAAGCCTTAAACCCTTCAAATTCCCAAAATAAAAATCATGTCCTCCCTCCAATACATTGTTTGAGATATCTATGGATGTGAGAGTGAAAATAATATATTTCTAATGTTGATCTATGCCTTTTAAAGTCATATCCAATTCATATCGATAAAAAAATTATGGATGGGTCAATACAAATCTATCTTGAATTTCTATTATCATTGCTTTCAACATGATACAATTGTATGTGGAAATGAATCACATAAATTATTGGAAAAAATAAGCAATATTTGTAGGTTCATTAATTGACCTCTCTTTGGAGGAATATTTCCTATAAATTAGTTTCCTTCATCATCAATACTCTTAGCTTTGAAAATTTTCAAACGCTAGTACTTCAGCTCTAAATAAGTTGTTCACAATATCAAGAACTTGTATCTTTGAAAAAATTTCTAATGGGTAAGGGAATGATGCACTTGAGTTATTTTTGTGAAAAACTAATATAATTGACCTAGCATACTAAATTCATGTGGAATTCTTCCATCCAATCCATTATTTCCCAGATTTAGTACTCTTAGGAAAGAGAAATTGAACAAGCTAATTGGGATAACTCCAATTAAGTAGTTTTTTGGAAGATATAAAAGCACAAATCGAGATAAAATACCTAGGTTTGAAGGAATATTCTCACTAAACAAACTATCACTGAGTAGCAACATTCGTATACTAAGAGCACACATTAATGGAAATTTTCCACTCAATAAATTTCTAGACACATCTATCACTATTAATTACATCCATGTTGAATTATTTGAGAATAGGCTTCCTTCAAGATGATTTCTTGAAAAATATAGAAATTGCAAAATAAGATTAATTTGCCATAGCCAAGAAGGAAATTGTCCCATGAGACTGTTGTTAAGTAATTCCAGTGATCCAAGTGAGATTGTGTTGAAATCCAAGGTGGAAAGTCACGGTCACTTATACATGACACTAAATATAGCTGTTGTAGGTGAAAGGATGGAATCCTTGTACTAATATTAGCACACAATTGGATAAATACAATGACTCTACACTTGTAAGATTGTCGAAGAATTTTTTTGAAATCAACCGGTAATGATTTAGTGATAGGTGTATACTTACTAAAGAAGCTAGAAGTGATGAAGAAGAGATGGTTTCATTGAAATAATCTCCTTCACCAATGAATTCATGTAGAGAGAAAAGCTGAGAAAATGAAGGAGGAATGGTCCTAGTTAGTTTGTCACCTTATTTTATTCATCTCCTTTATCATTCCTATAGTCATTTATTATACTTCATCATTCTATTTAGATTATTAAATCTTATTTACTAGGCCATTAGTATGTTCCTTTGAATTTTGTACTATACTTTTCACTTTCTGGCCATATGGGCACTAGTGCCCCAAAGAGACACTAGTGCACCATGCTATCATTCTTGACCCAAACTATCATCCTCAGGGAGAGAGCTTTATGAGGTGCAGTTTGGATTCCAAAAATCGGTTCATCTAGTCCCATTCAAACACTCAGATCAGTAGAGTGATAGAAGCACTTGCGAGTTCTCTTCATTCTCTATCTTCAACCTAAAACACTCGCTTATCTTTATGTAAGATAGGGAGGCCTTCCATTCTTAGCTCTCCATGACCTCGAGCCTTGGTGTGGTTGGTCCCCCTACCTTACATTTTGGTGAACCCGACGTGAACCATTTTGGTTCCGTTTAGCAGTGCTAAAAGTTCCTTTCCTCGTATCCTAGGAGTGTTGTGGGTGTGAGTGTTGTGAGGTTCCTAGCCTTGCAACCCAACCTACAACCCCTAGTGATGTAATTGGAAGGTTTCGTAAATGTTGTAGAATGAAACCTTAATTGGGTCACTATCTAATTGTGAAACCTTTGGGGGCTTTGTGAAAGTCCCATCTAGTATACATGATGGCCTCCTTTTTGCACCCACCCATCCCATCTGTGCAACATATGAGTAGCTCTCTTTGTATAACCTTCACCTAGAAGGACTTGCCGATGGGTTATAATAGAGAATCATCTCCCTTATACAACCCCACACGAATCAGTGGAAACACTGTGAAAGGAGTTCTTATTGACCATTATGTTGATTAACTTCTTGCATAAAGATGGGTATGACACATCTGAGAGTACCATCTGTACATGCAACAAAATTTTTGTACCTCCCCTTGGTTGCATCACCTTGTCCATTTTAGTTGGACCTAAATCAGTGAACTTACTTTTTGACATAATCCTAGGGTTTGAACTCTTCAGGGTGAAACTAGGTATCCCCTAGTAGATTACTATGAATGGAGTTCCCTTGATCATGCATAAGTGTTCGAAATTCATCCATGAGGGTACAGTGCATGTAATCAATGATACCAACTATAAACTATTGGTTGTGCATGGTAGCTATTCATTGGTTAACTTTTGGCCTGCACCCATTGGTCTGCTTCCTCCTAGGATGGACCTCTTGTACCGACCCTATGTAAAGTACAAGAGTGGGTGCTTAATGCCTAAAGTGAGATACCCTCCATATCCCTATGCCATCTCACATAGGGATTGCCTGAAGGCTGACAACAATGCCTTCTTGGCTTGGTAAAGAGAAAAGGAGAAGCATGCTCAACACTCTTCTTATTTTTTCATTGTCTCTCTTGTCACTTCTTCTCGCCCTACTACGACATCACCAAATTCTACTCCTAGGCGATTGATAGAGAATCCTATGGTGCCCGCTTGGAGAAAGCTAAAGCGTCCAACATTTGAACTTATAGTTCTACCCACGGTGCCAAGGCTCATCCAATATGGTAAGGGGAAGGCTCCTCATGGGGAGTCTTCTATGTCTCGGCCTCTGTGGCATCCTACCCCTCCTTCCCCCAAGGCAGTGAATGGGAAGAGGCCCATCGCGGAGGAATTAGAGTCAACTCCCCCTACTGTCGCTTCAATTATTGATCCCTCTCTCCATCCTTCTCTCATCCAGGAGTCTCTCCCTTTGTTGAAAATGGCCATGATGGACACTTCGATGGCTGAGCAAGAGCCTTCTGTTCCATCTCAGCTTTCAGCCTCTAGCTCCTAGAGTCACAAGAATTGCCTTGCATGTGAGCATAAGCATCAATGAAAGGCTATGGCTACTAAGAAGTCCATTTTGTAGAGGAAGGAATGGGAGTTGACCACCCCTATTTTAGGGCCTACTATTGTGTCCTCCTCTCTCATCCCCTCTACTTCAATTCCATTAGCCTTGGTACTACTTTTGGCTTCTGCTATGAGCGTAAATGCTCCTGACCCTAAAAAGGTTTAGGTGTCTATTGCTCCTTCAGTTGAATCACCCCTTTTGATGTCCCTCCTAGACATCCCACCATTCCAAAAGCCCATGGACATGTCGAACACCTCGGTGGTGTTTGTCGCGGTCTTCTCCTCCTTTTTTCCTTCTGCCTCATTTGTGGGGATCTTGCACCCTTTGACAAAATGGAAGATGGAGGATGGACCTGCTAGCAATGGGGTCCAAAAGAGGAGTCCAACTTCTTTGAAAGGTCGTCCTGCATTAACATGTGCCATCCTTGTGATGGAAGAAGTTCTAGCATCCCCAAAGTTTGTCATTGCTCTTGAGTCACTCGGTGAGCCTAGTAGTGAATCTCGAGCACTGCCTCCCTCGCCCATTGAGTTAACACATGGCATTCTCATGAAGTGCATGTTTAATTCTTTGGAAGAGGTCCTGACCTTTTCGGTGATCTTTATAAAGTCATTGACCTTTGCCTCACAAGAATTGAGCGGAGAAGACCTCGCAAGGTTTTCTTCCTTAGCTCCTATTGTGGGAGGGTCAAAGTGTTCCCTCCTTGATATTCCACCCTTGCAAGTTTGTTTTCCTTCCCTGTATAATGATCTAGATTGGGAGGTTGATGACCTCTTGGTTGATGAGTGTTTGGAGGTACCTCTTCTTTATCTATAGTGTAGTTTGTGTGTTTGTTTTTGTGTTCCCTCGTGCTTATTTTATGTGTTCTTGGATGACCCTAGTCACCCTTGTAATTTCCTGGATATAGGAGATTTTTTAATGTCATACAACTTCCTCTATTTGTGGCATCATTCTTCCTCTATTATGTGTATTGATTTTCAACAATTGGGGACAATGCAAACTGTTCGGGCATTTAGGCTTCCCTTCCATGTTGACCCAATTTTTATTTTTATTTTGTCTTATCATACATTATTCACATGGTCTGATATAGTAGGGGGTTGATGATAGTTCATTAATATACTATTATTATACTTACATATATTTATGAGCAACTCTAACCCTAAAATATCATATCACCCCTATGTCCCTTGTTTGTGATGTTACTTTTTTTTGTTTTCTCTTTTATCTTTCTCTCTTCTTTACTTGATTCATGATGTTGTGGTGCTCATATGTTGTCCCTCGCATGTGCAACAACATTAAAATGGTGACATCTCTCTATGTCCCACGGGACACAATATAATTTTTTCATTCTTGCTTTTCTCTCCTTAGGATGCAACATTCCTTATGTTTGGCACACACCATCCTAAGGGGGGGCTGTCATGTCACTTCAATTTTTAGATAATGAATTCAGTGGCCAACAAATATTTTTCTCAAAAATGTTTTTTCAAAATTTGCATTCTCAACAAAGGACCCCTAGTGGAACATGTTTCCTTCATCATGGGTTCACAAAGAAAGAACTTGAAGAACTTCCCTCTGAGGAGGGAGCAACTTTTCCTATGAGAGAAGCCTCGATCTTCCCCCCATGAGGGGCAATTTTCTTCCTATTGAATTCCTTGATGAAGTGAACATCTTTCAAAAGGATTCCTTGATGTTAAATTGATTTGCAAAAAACATTCTTGCACTTTCAAACAATGCATCTCTTGAGTGGACCCATTTTATTTTGAAGGATTCTTGAGGGACCCCTTTAAAAGCTCTTCCTTCAATTTTTTGACTGTCTACGTGACTATTTGCTTGTTTTCCTGCATGGCTACTTTTTGTTTTCTAACATGCTTTATTTGCAGATTAACATGTTACTTTGCAGGTGTTCCTCTGAAGTTGCTTTCTATTTTGACTCTACAAAGTCCCCTTACACTAGGCTTCCTTCAAGAGAGAGTACCTAGGGGGCACCTTCTTTTTAGGTCTGAGGGCCTGTGAAGCACTTGCATCCTATGAGATTTTTCCATTGTTGGTATGTGATCATTCAGTGTACTTTGTTTAACTCTATAGTTTTGAGGATCTACAAAGTCCTTTTATTCAAACCTCCTCAAGAGAGAGTACCTATGGAGTTATTTTCCTACCCTACACTTTGAAGCTCACCAAATTGTGGCCTGCTTCCTCGACAACTCAGGTATACATTCCTAAACTCTTTGATCTACTTTACCAAACATCCATTGGCACTCCTACTCGCTAAAGTGCGGTACGTGGAAATCTCCATGGTGTGCTACCATCCTTGACAAATTCCTGCCTTTAGAGTCCACAAGGATGTTACATTCTCCATTGGGCATGAAGCGTAGTGCATCTATGTTGACCAACTGGCTCGAAAATGGCTATTTCCATCCCATTTTTATCTTCAAATGCATCCATTTCACATCCATTCATGCTTCTATGATCTCTTAATAATTTTACTTCACTCTCTTAGCAATTCACAACATTTTCCTTGAGCAATTCCATCCATCTTGGTGTACTTTTACCACCATTGGAGTTGCGACTTGGTTTTCCAAGGGACTACTTCTTTGCCGTTGTGGTAACGTAGAATTTACCAAGCTTGCATTCTCTTCTACATGCTTGAGGGAACCTTGATTGAGAAGGTGATATTGCTCATTGATTTATGTAGCATAGTGCTTTTGTGATTATTCAGTTTCTTTCCATTGTGCTCTTTATCACATTTTTTATCTGTGCAGGTGGAAACACCAAAGTGGGTGTTTGACTGAGGAAAGCCCCTATACAACCCCAACATTTTTTCCTCTTGGTTGTGTGTAGGTATGTGCACACATGGAGCTTGTAGGTGAACTGGACACTCGGTGAGTTTGACTTTGTCACCTTGTTTTCTTCATCTCCTTTATCATTCCTATAATCATTTATTATACTTCATCATTTTGTTTAGTTCATTAAAACTTATTTACTAGGCCATTAGTAGGTTCCTTTGAATTTGATACTATAATTTTTACTTTTTGGTTGTACAGATGCCAATGCCCTAGAGAGACGCCAACACGTCGCGTAGTCATCCTTGACTCGCATTGTCATCCTTGGGAAGAGATTTGTCTAAGGTGCAGTTTAGATTCCAAAAATCGGCTCATCTCGTCCCATTCAAACACTCAGATCAATACAATGACAAAAGAACTTGAGACTTGTGTTCTTCATTCTCTATACTCAACCTAAAACACTCACTTAGCTTGAGGTGAGATAGGGAAGCCTTCTGCTCTTGGCTCTCCGTGACCTAGAGCCTTCATGTTGTTGGTCCCCCTACCTTACACAATATAAGAGAGATTTCCCAAATAGGGAGGAATGGTAGTACCTGTTACTCCATTATTCTCATTGATTTGAGAAAATAAAGTTAGCGAATGTGCTTAGATATCACACCTTAAGTAAATAAACTTAGCTCCTCAAAGAAAACAAAAAACTTAAATAATATAAATAATTAACAAAAATAGTTTTCATGTAAAAAGTTCTCTTAAGTAAATAAAATAACTCAAGATTGATATCTCTTGATGTATTTTATATATACATATTTAAGATATCCATACTATTAAATATTTCAAAGAACTAAAACACATTAGAATTTACCTCTTATTGATAGTTACATATCCCATCATAGTGTAAAAAATTTCATCTATGAAAATAAAAAATTCAAGATTGTATTAAATTTATTGAAATATTTTCTTCTCCAACTCACCCTAATCATGATCAATGGCATTACCCCTCCATATGAGAATCC
This sequence comes from Sequoia sempervirens, assembly GCA_007258455.2. Classification (NCBI taxonomy): domain Eukaryota; kingdom Viridiplantae; phylum Streptophyta; class Pinopsida; order Cupressales; family Cupressaceae; genus Sequoia; species Sequoia sempervirens. The sequence goes on from VDFB02281492.1 coordinate 656,388,360, forward strand.
CACTACTACCTTAGACCAAGGGTATTCAATGCTTTTCTTTAATTTATTAAGTTAAAGTGTCGAGGATGTGGAGGAGAAAATTATGACCAATAGATTTTTGGGTAGGGGACTTCCCCATAAATATGAATTCTTGGAGTAACAAGATTCTTCAAATATCTCAATTATGTGTCATTGTAGGGGTATATTTCTTGAAAGATTCCTTCTTGATAAATTTAGTGAACCCAAATATATCAAGCTCTATTAAAAGCGACATGTCTCATAAAAATGATTTCTTGAAATGCCTAACAAATCCAACTAACTCAGTTCACCCAAACTCTTTGGAATGATGTCATTCATATTGGTCATAAAAAGATTTTAAACACTTCAACTCTTCAAATTATAAAAAGTAGAAGTATCTTCTCTCCAATACATTATTTGGTAGATCTATGGATATGTGAATGGAAAGAATATATGAGTAGTTCAAGAAATTTTCTTTTTAAATTTATATCCAATCCATCATTATAAAGAGCTAATGAATTAGAGAATGCAAAACCATCTTATCTTTCTAAATTGGCATTGCTTGCAATAGTATAATTGTTTATGAAATTAAACTTGAGATATGATTGGAAGAAAGAAGCAAGATCTAAAAGTTCATTAACTGACCTATCTTTGAAAGAATATTGCTTCAAGACAGCAAAATTTCTGGATTAAATTGTGTCAATTTTTTGAATCAATGTTTCGGATCATACTCCATGAATTTTCTTTCTCTCTTTCTCTCTGGTGCTTGTTTTTCATCCTGATGATGGATCATGGAGTATGATCCAAAAGGTTGATTCAAAAAATTGACACAGTTTAAACCAGAAATTTTGCTCTCTCTTGATTATCATGGACTGTGGAAACTTGATACTTTTAAAAAATATTGCTTCTAAAATTATTCTCCTACATCACAATCACTCTTAGATCAAAAATATTTCTTTGAAGGAATATTGTTTCTAAAATTACTCTCCTACATCACAATTACACCTAGCTCTAAAATGTTTCTTTCTAATGTTGTTTTCAATATCGAAAACTTGTATTTTTGAAAAAGAAAATCTATTAAAGATTGGAATGGTCTATTCAAGTTATAAGTATGAAAAACTACTGAATATTCTTAACAGACAACGGAAATGGAGATGATCTTTGAGTGGGTTATTCTTAACCTACACGCCCGTCTACGGTCAATGTTTAAAAAAAAAATAAAATTATACAATAATTTATGAGGCAAATGATAAGTCGATTAATTCCAAGCAACGCGTCTTGATAACTTGATTTGGGCTGTTGGAAGTCATCACCATCCACTTTTAAAAATGGAGCTTGAAACATTATAGCTTTTAATATATTTTAAAAAAATTATAAAGGTTTATATTTGAGAGGTAATAATTTAATGCATTGCTAGTATTCAATTTATTTGTCGATGAAGTTTAACTCTAGTTTTCTAATTAGTTGTTTTAGAATTTTAATTTTATGTTTAAAATAAGCTTTTAATATATATTTTTAAATAAAAATAAATTGTTTTATTAATTTTTTAATTTATTGATATAATAAAAATAAATTTAAACAACTATTTATACTAGGTATTTATAATTAATTGATTGATTAGTATATGAGAAGTATTTTTATTCACATTATAAGACTTAATCTATAGGCTTTTTCAAGTATTTAATCATATTGTAGGTTTGTAATATTTTTATTCAAATAGGGTTCACGCCGCAGTGCAACGGCAGTTGTAACACCGTGCTGATACGGTGGTTAGGTGTTCGACTCTCACCGAGAAGCATGCGATGGGAAGGAAGGCTGCGGGAGGAAAAGGCAGGCCAAATGATCAATTGGTGGGACCGTCGACGGTGGTTTGTCCGGCAGCAGCAGAAGTGACGTGAGGTTGGCGTGCTGGATGGGTGGCAGTGTCAGCAGAGAGGCAGGAGGCAGGGTACAGGGTGTGTCCGCTGGCAGAGAAAAAGGCGTGGAGAAGGAGACTCGAGGAGGTTAGCAGGGAGGAGTATGGAGAGAAGGGTAATCGGAGTACGGGGTGGAGAAGGGAGAACGGAGGAAGCGAAGGTAGGTGGCAGAGAGGAGATCGGAGGTGGAGTATGGAGAGAAGGGTGATCGGAGTACGGGGTGGTGCGACAGAGGAGGGGAGGAGAAGAAGGGGGGAGAAAGGGAAAGATGAAGACAGAGGAGGAGGGCAAGGAAGAGAGAAGACGGAAGGAGCTGGGGAGAAGAAGAATAGGGAGGAGATGGAGAAAAATAGAAATGGACTGGTATGAACACCGGACAACATGGGATGAGGTCCCCCACGAAGAAGAATAGAGGAGGAGATGGAGAAAAATAGAAATGGACTGGTATGAACACCGGACAACATGGGATGAGGTCCCCCACCAATTGTGGCCTCACTGGTTCAAAGCCTTTAGCGATCAAAAAAAAAAATATATATTTTTATTCAAATATATGTTCAACATCTTTTACAAATACTTGAAAGATCAAGTTGGACATCATATTAATATTGTGATGTGGGTTTGTAATATTCATCCATAATAATTTTCCAAAATCTAAACAATTGTCTGAAAGAAAAATTGTGTGTACACTAGAAATCAATTCAATACTTGACATGTTACAATACAAATCTTCTATACATTTTGAAGGAAATGACATTGAATAGAATGACTAGCCAATGAGTAATGACAATCCATGAATGTACAACACTAAGAAATTGAAAATTTGGAGAAATATCATCTTGTTGAATAAAGTAAACAAATATTTCATGATTTTCACAAATAGAAAATATTAACATTTTACATATTGTTTGCACCTTAATATTTTCTTAGAACTGGATTGCTAGTGGTACATCAAGTGTTTTGCAAACATTTTTACTTTGAAATTTCTAAATAAAATGGTTAATATTAATAAAATTCACATCATTCCTTTCTTGATATAAATTTAAGAGCTTTCTACTATAGGTAGAACCCTTCACAAAACCATATAGAATAGATTAGAGAATTATAATAGTCTTGATTTAGCACAAACAACTGATCTGTATAAGATAATACACTTAGTGGTGCCACCAACAATGACATGTCTTCAATAAGGTAGATACATCAAGAAACCATCCCAAGCATAAACAAATTCCTGTACACAATTAAATATATTAACAACAATCAAAATATTCTATTATCTAATTTAAAATTACTACATTCATTTTAAATTTCACAATTATAATATTTTGAATTATGATAACTACTTCAAAGAGTGAAAAAGCTCTAAAATTTACCTTTAACATTTCAATTAATTGTAGATGTATCCCTTCACACTGTGAGATGCTTCATCCATGAAAACAAAAACTTCAAGATTATATCAACCTTTTTGAAGTATTTTCTTCTCCAGCTCACTCTTACCATGATCAATGATATCACTCCTCCAAAAGCTACTCCACATGACAATCCCACTGCTACCTTAAACCAAGGATATTCAACTCTTTTTTTTTCTTTGTTATGCAAAATTGGATGATGAGGTGGAGCAAACTGTGGCCAAGAACATTTTTGGGGTAGGGGACATCCCCATAAAAGTGGATTTCCTGAATAAGAGGATTCTTCAAATGTGATTATATGTTGTCCTTGTGGTATACTTCCTGAAAGATTGTTGCTTGATAAATTTAGTGAACCCAAGGAGTTTAGAGATTCAAGCTCTATAGGGATTTGTCCTGAAAAATGATTCCTTGAGAGGTCTAATGCCTCCAACTGTGTCAATTCTCCCAAACTATTTGGAATGTTGCCATTCAAATTGTTCATTGAAAGGTTTAGAAGCCTCAACCCCTTCAAATTCCCAAAATTAGAAGCAAGTTCTCCCTCCAGTACATTATTTGAGAGATCTATGGATGTGAGAGTGGAAAGAATATATTCATAGTGTTGATTTGTGCCTTTTAAATTCATATCCAATCCATCTCGATAAAGAGTTTGTGGCTCAACCAATACAAAACCATCTTGACTTTCTATTTCCATTGCTTTCAATGATACAATTGTGTGCGGAATTGAACCTGATATATGATTGGAAGAAAGAAGCAAGATTTGGAGGTTCATTAATTGACCTATCTCTCGAGGAATATTGCCTATAAAATTGTTCTCCTTCATCACCAATACTCTTAGCTTTGAAAAATTTCTAATAAATGTTGGTATTTCACCTCCAAATAAGTTGTTCCCAATATCAAGAATTTGTAGCTTCGAACAATTTGCTAATGAGGAAGGGAATAATCCATTCAAGTTATTACTGTGAACAACTAATGAATATAATTGACCTAGCTTACTAAACTCATGTGGTATGCTTCCCACCAATCTATTATTTCCCAAATTTAGAATTTTAAGGGATGAGCAATTGGACAAGCTTATAGGAATCACTCCAGTTAAGTTGTTGTTTACAAGATTTAAAATCAGGAGTGAAGATAACCTGCCCAGGCTTGGAGGAATATTCCCATTGAAGAAATTGTCATTGAGTAGCAAAAACACTATGCTAAGAGACCACGTTGATGGCAACTGCCCACTCAATGCATTTCTAGACACATCTATCACTCTTAATTGCATCCATATTGAATTATTTGAGAATAGGCTTCCTTCTAGATGATTTCCTGAAACATTTAGAAATTGTAAAACAGGATTGGTTTCCCATAGCCAAGAGGGAAATTGTCCCACGAGACCGCTGTTGACTAATTTCAGTGATTCAAGTGAAAATTGCGTTGAAATCCAAGGTGGAAATTCACCATCACTTGTACATGACACTAAATATAACTGTTGTAAGTGAAAGGTTGGAATCCAGCTTGCGCTTATATTTAGCACACAATCGGATAAATACAACGACTCTAGGTTTGTAAGATTGTGAAAGAAAGTTTCTGAAATCAACTGGTAATGATTTAGTGACAGGTGTAGATTTACTAAAGAAGCTGGAAGTGACGAAGAAGAAATGGTTTCATTGAAATAGTTGTCTTCACCAATGAATTCATGCAGGGAGAAAAGCTGAGAAAATGATGGCGGAATGGTCCCAGTTAGTTGGTTATAGGCAATATTCAAATTGTCGAGTACAGAGAGATTGCCCAAGGAATCTGGAATGTTACCATTCAGTTGATTGCGTTGAAGCGCTAAAGCCCACAACAAAGATAGACTTCCAAGAGAAGTCGGTATGCTTCCACTGAGTTGATTGTCATTAAGGGTAAGCCTCTGAAGAGAAGAAAGATTACCGAGAGAAGCTGGTATCCTTCCACTAAGTTGGTTTATTTCAAGTTTAAGGTAAGTTAAAGAAGCAAGATTTCCAAAGCAGGAAGGTATGCTTCCAACGAAGTTACTCTGAGAAAGATCAAGGCCTGTAAGACTGTTGAGCAAACAAATGAAAGGTGGAATGTTCCTACGAAAGCTATTTCTAGATAAGTCTAACGAGTTAATATTAGTGAGATTTCCCAAACAGGGAGGAATGGTAGTACCTGTTACTCCATTTATCATCAGTGATGTGAGAAAACGAAGTTGGCACACGTCCTCAGATATCACACCTTGAAAGAATTGATCACCAATACTGTTATCATAACCCACGGCAACAGAGACAACGTTGTTGTTGTGAGTGTCGCAGGATATGCCCTGCCACAAGGTGCAACAGTCTGTTTGACTTACCCACGAACGGAGATAGCCTTCGGAGTCATTCAAGGCCGCTTTGAAGCGAAGCAGAGCTTCAGATTCATGGGGAGGACATCTGTTGGGCATTAACCCATGGGAAAGAGAAGGGTGCGGAAAGGGGTAAAAGACAAAACAAACTGAAATGAAACCTATACACAGCTTCTGTAGAGTGATGGCCATTTGGGATGGAGCGGACGACGGAAATGCAGATCATCTTTGGTTGGGCTATTCTTAACCTGCGTGGGTCAACGGTCAATGAGTTTTTTTTTTAATAAATTACATGATTATTTATGGGGCTAACGATTAGTAGATTAATTACGAGCCACGTGACTTGATAATTTGTTTTCAGCCATTGGAAGTCATTACCATCCACTTCATGCAAATAACTAAAAGCAAGAGCTTAAAACATTATAACTCTTAATTGAGTTTAGAATTTTTATGGTAAAGGTTTTAGATTTCAGAGGTAAAAACGTAATGCACTATTATTATTTAATTTATTTTTGGATGAAGTTTAAGTTTAATTTTTTAATTAAAATGGATGAAAGTTTATTTTAGTTTGGTTTTTCTTCAATTTTTTTATAATAATTTAAATAGTAAATGAAATAATTAGACTTGTAAGTTATTTTGAGAATGCAATGATGATCAAGGAGAAACACTCAGATAAAATGGATGGGGTTAAGAGATTCAATAGACCGTTGGGAGTCAAACCTCTTGATCTAAATAAAATTGAATTGTCGAGCACTACTTCAAATTTGGAGAAGGATAATTCTAGTGAGAATAGAGTGCTAGAAGATAACACCCTTAGCATACTCCAACAGAATAAGAAGGAAAAATCCATTTCAAAGAAATGAATGCTCCTTACATAAACTTTGATTCTACTAGTAGTCTATAGGGCACTGATACTAAGGAATGTCCTTAGCCCCTTGTTGCTAAAGAAGATAAACATAATTGATGCTTCTTTTATGGTGAAACCATCAACCAAATTGCTAACTTGAAGAACAAAATGGAGGGCATGGAAGAAAATATGAACAATATGATAGGATATATTGCTATGGTTATAACCAAATTGACTACCACCCTTTTATATTGCAGGACAAGGATCGTAAGAATTGGAAAATCTCCAACTTCACCATGGAGGATGATGATTTATTTAAGTTCTTATCTAGGGGAGTGGGGAAATCTTATTCTCCCTAGTGTTTCCTTTTTTTGCTTCAGTTTCTTTCTTTTTATTGCTCAAGTATTGATAATCTACTATTTTTGGTCAGTTTGGTTCCATTTTGACTTTCCTTAAGACAAATTTTGTATTAGGTATAAGCTTTTCACCTTCAAATATATATTTTTTTAAATTGATAAAACAATAATTTTATTTATAATTACTTAACATAACTTATGTGATGTATTTACATTGTATGTTCCCTTTCTCATTGTATAACAAATAATATGAATAATATTATTAAAAATTAATTTATTTTAAAATTATTATATTATTTTTTTAGAATAAGAGACAATGAAATATTAACTATTTTAATGGAAAGTGCTTGTCTATGTGTATTTATAAGGACTATCTATATAAATTTTCATAAAAATCATGCATTTACATTTGAAATCATATTTTTCTTTCAGTATTGCATGCATTTATGAATTTAGATTCTTGAGTCAATAATAAATTAGAAAAATAATTATCTAAGTCATATTTTGATTAGATAAAAATATATTTTGAACCTTTTTTTAGATTGTCATGCTATTATTGATGGGGTTCCACATGAGATATAATGACAATAAACAACTTGATTGTTATTCTTTGTTTTTCAATTATTAATTTGAAATTAAAGAGTCAAGTATAAACTTGGTATACTTATACTTGTTAAACTTATCATTGTTTCCCTTATGGTCAAACTATTTAGACTAGAAATGATGGAAATGTAAATAAATTATAAACATTAAAGGATATAATAAATTAGCCCAAAATAATCATTGAGGGTAATTTATTTGGGTAACAATTTATTTTAAATCACTTTTATCTTTTCATATTATTTTGTGTGTTTCTATATAAGATGTGAGGATTATAAACAATTTAATTGTTGTGAAATATTTTTACTTTAGTAATTCAATTTCAAGAAGTTAACAATAAAATATTTAGACTACATATTATTGAATGTAAGTAAGAAAAAACATTTCTAAAAACATTTGAACTAATTATACAAAATTTGGTTTAAAGCCAAAAGATTTAGGCATGTGTAGGATGAAAGACCACTCAAATCATCATTGAATTTCTTAAAATTCATTTTGATAAAGAGTGATTTTTGGCTAAAATTTCTATTTTGAATCTTAATTTCTAAGATAACAATTATATTTTGAATGATATATCTCTTTTGAATAAAACTAGCCTACTCTAGTTAGACAATAAGCAAGAGGAGGTGCCTAATTAATAAAGTAAGAGCCTTATCAATAATTTTGTAGAATATATTCAATGAGATTATGAGATAACAATTATAAATAAACAATAAACCCATAGAAATAGGCTTGATTTTTATTTTCCTTTGCTATTGATAGAATAAAAAGAATTTATATGGAAATATTCAAGAAATGTTTATGTAGATCAATTCCAAAATTATCCCATGGTATTTATAAAACTCGCATAGGAAGTCATCACATATAGAAATTTTATCATTGGCCATGTAGTGCACAACCAATTGAAAGTCATCATTGGAAAGGAGATTTTTTTGCACATGACAACCTAGACCATGAAAACATGATGATGAACTACATCTAAGTAGGTCTTAATAATTGAGTCCCATTTTAGCAAAGATTTTGGAGAGGAAACCTTCATAGAATGATAAAAAAAGAATTTACAACTTTAGGAACTTTAGAAATGCATTTTCTAGATTCTTTGATAGTTTTAATTTTTAGAGGAGAAATACTTGTTCAGAGGGCTTAATTTTTTTATTAGAAAATCTATTTTTAACTTTTAACTACTAAATTTTTAATGTGGTTTTAGTTTCCAAAGTAGCATATACATCAACCAATTGATTCAAAATGTGTAAATTGGCCACTTTAAATTGTAAAGTATAATTAATTGGTTACTCCAAGCTAAGTGTAGAGTTGATTCAACTTTGAGGACATGGACACACAATAATTGCAATTCATCCTTGCTATTTTGTAATAAAAGAATTCCTAAGAACTAGATAGTGTGATTGACGACATCCAGTGACCAAGCAGTCTAACATGCATCACATGCACATTCTCCATGGCCCAACTTGAGATTATGGTGAAGTACTAATTTGTTTAGAGGGATAATATTTTCAAATGTTATTTTAAGAAGACCCCATTCTTGCTAGAAATGGATCAAAGACAGGTAAAAACTTGCATAATTTAGAAAGGAATCAAGTGGGGGAGAATAACAATTGGGAAAGGAGAATTACGGTTACATAAACATCACAACATGGTTAAGCCATTTTAGTATGCCAAAGGATTTATTTTCAATGTTGAAAATGACCCACAAGACCCTAAAATATGGGTTCCATTAATGCATAACATAGTGAGAGGTGCACTTGGCATCTACTAATGTTATTGTCCATGTTGAAAATATTCTATGCATGAGTTCCAAAGTCATTATCATTATTCCTAAGCTCCCACTATGCCATTTTTTGGAAGGATAAGCTTAGTGTAACACTAACTATAGGTTGAGTAAATCTGGATAACAAAAGTTGGAAGTTAATCCATTTTGAAAACTTGTAATAGATAATTCTTAGAGATGTAAAAACTTCAAATGGTGGAACTTAAATAATATCCTTCAAGATAATTGATTATTTGAGTTTTTCAAACCAATGTAGATAACTTAGTTATTGGATCCACATTATTTTTGTTTTCTATTAGCTTCAACATCAACTTCAATGTTATGACTATCTACTTTTTATTGAAATCTCACTTGGATTAGAGTTTTCTAACCACTATTAGTGAAGAAATTTTCTTCTATATATAATGGTACTATGATAAGAGAAACTAATGTAGCCATGATACAAGAAACCTAATATTTAATTAGACATGCATTTTTGTATTTTAACATACATTCCAACCTAACATGTATAGTTGTAATTTATTCCATCTATGATTATGCTTGGCAAGAAAAACTATGTTCTGTTGAATTCTAATTGATTGATTTGTGTAAATGTAATGACCAAGGAAACAAGTATTTCCTCAAGATGGGCTAGTTCATGCATCATGTTAATATTGAAATTATAACATATTTAATGGATAAGCATAAATAAAGGTTCATAATTTCAAAATATTTTATTTATATGTCTCATAAATACAACACCTTCTTGAAAGATTTTTTGGTGATCAACAAAATAAAAAAATAATATGCATGCATAAGAACATTTTAAACGATAGAAATATCTTTAATAACATGCAAATGCTCATATAGGATACATGCCTAAATGAGCATGTCATTGATAGCCTACAAGAATGCTCTTACAATTTTTTGTATTTCTTTTGGTTTGATGTTTTAATATTTATGTTCATTGATTTCCTAATCGATGTTTGAACACAATAGACTAATTTTTAGGTCTTGGTTTCTATATTTGGAGCATGTGTTGCTCTTGTATAGAAAATACATGACCCAACTAAGGGCATTGCATTTTTCTACTTCTTTAATGGAATATTTTTTTCCTTTAAGAAATGCAATGAACTATTAATATTTTCCTTAGCATTTCTTCTAGATGTTATAGCTTTAGAATCTAGGCATGTTTTTTAATCCTCTAAAATGTCAATTATATAGTTATATTATATACAGATATATTATCCTTGGATATGCATCCGATATTTTGAATAGTGCAATACTTTTAGTATTTATTTATGAGCTCCTACAATACACATTAACACAATCTTGGTATCAATATTTTTATTTTTTGAAGAATAATTGTTGTTGATATCATATATTCTAGTACACTATTTTCTCTACTACAATGGCTCAAAATGGGAATGCATTGAACTAGTTTGAAAGAAAAGTAAATTGAAGCTACATTTTTGCACTCAGTAATTACAAAAATATTGAGACTAAATTTATAGTGTGCTAGCTAGACATCTATCTCAGCATCAAAGATATTTGATAGCTTCACCATATATAAGGGACCAAACTATACTTATCTCTATGCATAAGGTAGCTCAATACAATATAAAAAAAAAGATGATAAAATATTCAAATAGACATTATATTTTGTTTAAGAAAACTATGTAAAGGAATCAAAACAATGTAGTTAATGCAAATCTATCACTACCTTCAAGTGTATTTAAAGATATGAACTACTCCATAAAAAAATGTATGGAAATGACATCCAACTCTAGGTAAGATATAAATAATATCACATTGAACATGCTATCACCATAATTACTTCTTAATAGAGTTTCTTTGTCAAGTGCATTATTAACTATTACATCCACAATAGAAAATATGTTTTTTACACATTTTATTGCTAACACCTAGGAAGAAGTTATATTATATTTATTTGAAAATATGGGTTGAAGGTGTTTAAGAGTTAGAATTATATCATATAAGAGAATTGAGATTACCAGATTAAATAATTTTTAATTAAACTATAAATACATTATCCTAATTATGAAAGACCAAAAATGCATGTGTATGTTCAACCATCATAACAACCTTTTAATGCAAAGGGTATCAACCAAAAGTTTATTTTACCTTTATCATTAGTCTTTTTGAATTCCTATTTTATATATAAATGTGCCTTTGTCACATATCCCATCACAATCATATAACATTAATTTTTTAAAATTAATTGAAAGTAATGTTTTTTAAATGTGTATAGAATAGATTCTAGAATTTTAAAATATATTTTTAAAAAAATTTAGATTAAATGATTAAAAGTGATGCTAAAAATATTATATATAGGTTTCTAGAATAAAATGAAGACATTAGCAAGATTAATTGAAAATCGAGAACTTAATTCATTTGAAATGTAAAAAAGATTACATGGTGAGAAGGTTTGAAATAGCTTGATATTATTTTGATATTTTTGAAATAAACATTGGGAAATGCATAAACCTAATTGAGTGAACACTCAAAATTTAATTTATTTTCTATATTTTATAGAAATCATGTTTTTGGACATTGAGATGCAAGTCCAACCCTTTAGTTTCGATGCCCAAGGTAAATCAAACACTAAGGGTTGGCATTTTTGAAAGCAAGTTATAATGTGAGCACATCATATTGCACTTACATTTTCCTAGACAAAAGAAAAAGAATAGGCTCACAAAACATGAGTGCATTATTTAACACACTCACATTTTGTGACTATTTTTTCTTTTGTCTTACAAAATGTGAGAATGTTATATGATCTTTGAACCAAAAAGTAGTTTTGGCCACTTTTTGGTTCTCTACCTTTGTGCACATGTGCATATATGTGTAATGTAGAAGGATGTTGGGCCAATACTTGGCCAAAAAATATTCTAGAGTGAAAATAATGAATAGAATGGTCACATACCAAAGATCATATTGTGCTCAAATCATAACATGACCATTATGGTTTGTCAGAGCCACACCTTTGGCTCAATAAAAAACAAGCTTAAATGTGCTTATTTTATAATGTAATCATTCTTAGAAATCATTTACCTCATGTTTCTCCCACACTCTTGGAAAGTGGATTTGGATGCCTAGAATATAACTAGAAATTATTTTCTAATTTAGATTATGATAGAATATTGATATGAATTGTTATTTGTATTCATGTAGGATGTAGAGTTGGAAGTTACCATTTTACTAGAGAAAGACTCAACTATCTAAATGAATACTACTTTACATATGAATTGATACATACTCAATTATCCAAAATACAACAACATTAACCAATTGTAATTTGAATCATACTTAAAGATTTAAAGTAATGAAACTTACTTTATGGATCAATGCATAATCAAATATTCATAAGAAACACCTCCAATTCTATAGATCAAGACATACTTAGTTATGCATAAGAAAACACCTCAAACTATATAATTAATAATTACACATGTTTTAATGTAGAATCAAAATTATGGGAACATGAATAACACCCAATATTTATTATTGATTAGTGTAAGGAAACTAAAATAATCACATATCTTTGGGGAATGACAATTTTTGTAGCTAATTTCAACTATCAAAATAAGAATACACTTTAGGTTGACATATTGCACTTTGATTTGTTGTCTAGATAGTTAGGTGTACCCATATGTATTTATTATATTATATATATATATATATATAAATATGTTTTTTATTAAACAATTATTCAACTAAACATAACATTTTAATTCTCTTCTAGAATGTAAAAATTATAAGTGGACACTATGGACCAACAATATCATGGTTATTATTATATAGTGTTGGGGTCTAACAACTATACATATCCTTAACAACTAGATGTGATGACCTTGAAATCACTTGTGTCTATTGTAGATGTAATAGGTAGCCATGGATTTTATACTCTACTTATATCAAAATTACTTATAGTAAAAAGAGCTATAATATTTTTTACTAGTGAAGAGTTTGACCACTTAGTTTGCACCTATTTATGACACAATAATTTAATAATGTGCCTATAAGGAAAAATATTTTATCTTAGCATAATTTTAATCTTTTGTTTCAATTTATATGGAAAAACATGCTCCTTTATTGTTGTTATGTAAATTTGTGGTTAGGATGGGAATTCCATATAGATAAATTAGTATTAAGGGTTATCAGTTTTGTTTATGGTTTCTTTAAAACATGTTCTACACTCTAATACATGCCTAGTTTGCATAGGATCAAGGTAAAGTAAAAGTATTTTCTAATTCCCATGTGTCAAAAAGAAAATTTTAGATAATTTACTTTAAAAAAAAAATAGGTTAGTATCATTATGAATCTTTCTAGCATATACATGATCATATTAATAAACACCATGGTTGAAAAATCTCTTTCTTAGTATCTAGAAATGGATTGAATAATTTTGTACCAACATTCTTGCTAAAAATGTGTCCAAAAGTTCCAAGTTGACTATATTGAATTACACAATCAAGGGAACATCATTTTTTTGTGTACTAGACACATGAAGAACATGAGACAAAATGAGGTTCCAAAATGACAAAATATTATAGAAGAACATAGATTAATATAACAAATCAATCCACACGGTAACTTGTATTCTATTTCAATTGATGTAGATCTCAACCATGTCTATTAATTTTTAATTTACTAATTATTTGGATTTAACATTTTAATGCTTCATGTATTTCTCCATTGCTAATATTATTCTACTCAATTACACAATGGTTTTATAAACTACTTTATTTACTATCTCAACAATGGATGCAATACAATTGTAAGCTATTATGAATATAATCTACATCTTGTTATGGAGGAGCATGCCCAAATTTTTATTTTTCAAGATGTATGTATGTATGTATGTACGTATATGTATATATGTATACATATATAAACACATACTGTAATGCTCATCATGCAAACCCCAAAGGAGAAAACAAAGCACACACAATTTTTTTTAATAGAAAGTAAACATAATTATGAACCATCAAAACATAATTACATTACACATTAACATCATAACGTCAAGTCCTCTAGGGCACGCGAGGTCACATCACATAAACAACTCATAATGAAATATTACAGATAAAGCTAAATAACTTAGTAAATATTACATCCAATATAAACATTACAATATCCATTTACAAAGGAAACATCCATGTAACCCTAAGTATAAGTATAAATACATCACATGATACAACCATAATAAATCCCATAAATTATGAATGGTTGCAAGTGTGCATATACAATACATCACCATTTAATACATTACATGTTCTCAATAAATGAATACAATGAAACCTCCCATACATGTGGGATAAATACATAGTACAAATAATGTCTGAAATACAAGATGAATATCTGGTACAAGCTCCATCTGAAGAATATTGTGAAGAACGAACGTTGATAGGGAACCCAACAGTGTGGAGCACGTTCCACTCGACCATGTAGGTTTTAGAAAAACCCATCCCCCATGCTCAGAGGTGACAAGGAAGTAACCACGACCATGAATGGAATAATACAACTCCAATAAGAATATAGTACAATAACTCTAAAAAGCAACATCAAAGGATTACACAGGTCATAAACGACAACAACCAAGAGTCAAGCATGATAAACATAAACCCATAAAACTCATCACAAATAAACCAAGGCAATAACCATTACCCACATGCCAAGTAAACGAAAGAGACAATCATAATACACTTCCAGAGCAACCAAGAAAACAAGCATAAGGGAAAGAAGTGGAGAGTGTCATCGCATAGCCTACATGGGCTATCCTGGCCCTTCCTCCAACTTGAGGCACCAGCCCCCATCTATGGTTATCCTGGCCCTTCCTCCTACTTGAGGCGCTGGCCCCATAGGGTGACTCATGCGGATCTGTTAACCTCTCCTGAGGACGAGGTAACGAATTTTCCAACCATGGCCTTCTCAGTCTACCATTAGTCTTCGATAACCCTAATGGATAGATGAGGTATCAAAGATTATCTTATTGTTTTATTACTACCCATCCCCCTAAGTTATATTATTAGGTTTTCACTTGTTAATCTACTCTTACATGGGTTATCCTAAGCCCTTCCTCCTATTTGAGGCATCGGCCCCCACAAAGAGCCACTCTCCCTCGAGACCTTGAAACATAATCAAAATCAAGGGTTGTACCATAAAGAACAAAGCATTAAATCTCAACCAATGATATGCGAGGCATTACCCATCTCGCTAAAACACATAATCAGAGTCTCAACAAAATCCCATACAACCCTTTCAAAATAATGATACCAATATCATGCTACATCAAGAGCACATAAAACAAGGATAAACATCCAACAATAAAACATGCCAGTGGAATTCTAAGGATCAAAACATCCATAAATGAGTTCATAAAATCAACTGGGTTCCCACCTCGAAGTCAAAATAATAATATAATGGTAAACGAAAAATCCAACAAATTCATAGGATTTCTAACTCAAATCAATGTGCTAATTTTTACACAATAAAAAAGTAATTCTTTTTAATCCATTGCTAAAATCTCTATTTCCACAATAAAATTTAAAAATTAAAAAAATCGATAATAATTTAACATAAATAAATAATTTACTTTTATTTTCCATTAACCCTCACAGTTGAAATTCATAATTTCTCCATTATAAAAGGAGCATTATATCTTACATTTATACTCTCTCTCTCTCTCTCTATATATATATATATATATACATAACTGCATAGATATATATACATAAATATATATATATATATATTATAAAAAAAACAACAAAGTAGAAGACTGTGGCAGTATACGGCTATGCACAGCAGCCCATACGGCCTAGCCGACCCCCCCCCCCCTTAACCCCATTTTAAATATTTAATTTCTTCAAAAACAAAAGCACGCTGACAATACCCCATTTCGGCCCTAAAAAGGATAAAATGCGAACTCGGATTCTTAAGTTTAAACAAAATATAAATATATAAAAATATTTTATATATATATATATATATATACATGTGTATATATATATATCTGTATGGATGTATATATATATGTGTGTGTGCATATATATATGCACATATATATATATATATATATATGTGTGTGTGTGTGTGTGTGTGTGTGTGTGTGTGTGTGTGTGTGTGTGTGTGTGTGTGTGTGTCCATATATATATGCACATATATTTATATATATTTTGGCTAACCATTCTATTAAAATAGAACTGGGTAAAAACAAAGAACATGATTTCCAAATAAAGATCCCCAATTTTTTTTTATATATAAATATGTGTAAATATGGGTATCTATTGGTGTCAGAAAGGAACTAATTTTCCCATAATTTTTTTTTAAAGAAATTCATAACATTTTCAGAGAATCAATAATAATTTTTTCCCCAATTATTTGTTACCCAAAAGATCACCTAAAATCCTATAATATTTTGTTTTCCAGAATAATATGATTTCCATTATAAATTTAACAAAAAAAAGAGAAAGAGAATTTATGGAACCTGGAGTCCTGAGCCTGTTGAAACTCTGATCAAGCTTTGCTTGATCCAATAGCCTTTTCGAAGAGTTCCCGTTCCTTCCTTCAGAACTTCTCCTCCAGATTTCCTTGTTCAATTTTCTAATCTAAAATTTAATCCAGAAGAACCTCCCCAAAACAATGAAAAAGTGAAACAATTAAACATAAAACCCTAAAGGATCCAATTTTTCCAGGACTCTTATTTTTGTGTAACTTCTGTCAAAATTTTCCCGTGAATGAAGATCTCACCATTTTGCTATTAAATTAAAGACATCTTGTTCTTTTTCGAAAAATCCATAAATCAAAATTAAAAATAGTTTTCTAATTTCATTCCTAGCTTTACAGCTCCAAAACTCAACATTCATTGGTCCTTTTCATCTTTTCTTTCTTTTCTTGATTTTTTCTATTTTACAACATTTTTTTTGTTTTAATTTTGATTTTGTAAGTTTTACTTGCAATCCACACAATTTAACTCATTTAATTATTTTATCTATTAATTATCCTCAACATGTTATTTTAATTAAATTATCAAAATACCAATTTAAAATAATTTAATTTACACATTTCCATTTATTTATCTTTAATAAATTATATGGATTTTAATATAAAATTTTATATTTTAATACAAACTATTCCAACACTATTATCAACATTTATTAACATTATTTAATTATTTAAATTACATCATAGAAAACACCAACGTAAAATAAATATCAAAAGTACACTCACACATAAACACTATAATAAAATGCAAAATGGCAAAGGTCAAAGACACACAATACCACAAAACATAAGACAGTTTGACAAACATGGGATGGGGTACCTTCCTTGTCATCTTTGTTTCAACATCACGCCCGTTGGGTGAAATTGATGCTCGCCCTATCCTATCGAAGTAGGTGGAATCGAGACTTTGTACCTGCAATTCCTGCATACAAACAAGGTTGTGTACAACAAGTATATATATAATCACAACATCATATCATGAGAAGGAATTGCAGTGTAGCAGGGCACTCGGAAACGAGTGGTGCTACATTGTCCTCTCACCAAAGCTATACTAACAATTACAACATTAGATATAAAGTAACATTGCTAACTAACTATTCACATCATAAACTAATTACTAAACCACTACATCACAATGTATTACTGAAATCAAATTAAACATCACCAAACCAAATGTAATCATAATGTCATATAAAAATATCCATGTCCTCAACTGAAGTAGCAGTCTAAACTATCCAATTCATCAATCCAAACAATAGCAGTAACTATCAAAGTCTCAACTTATCAAGCAAAACCAAAGAAAAATAATAAGTCCAAATAGTAACATGAGGGGTATTACATATATATATATATATATATATATATATATATACACATGTATATATAAGTATATATGTGTATATACATATATACATATATACATATATATGTATATTTATTTTCTCTAGTCCTATTAGTTGCTTGTTTCAAGTTGGATATTTGGACACCATCCTGAACCCCTGGTTACTCGATGGTAGTCCTTCATGTTAATGAGATACTAGGATAGAATTCAACTAGTTGGATTGTTCGGAGGGAAGGAAGTAGCTTTATTTTCGAAAGGAAGGAACTCTTAGAGAAGAATTAACGAGGGAGGATATGGCCAGCATGAAAGCTGGAGCTTTGAATTTGAGCTCAACCGTGCGTGGGTGGAGGAAGGAAGAGAATTAATGATTAGGGGATAGTCATTCATTAGATCCTTCCTATATTGTAAGCCTCCCACCAAGAACTGGATGGAAGGAAGGGGGTGGATGGATGGCCTTTCGTTATTTTAGACAGATTGAGGCCCCAGTTTAGATTGGCAGTGTTTGAAGGCCTAGCTATAGTTTTCTTTCCTTCAGTTTAGGCTGCTTCCTTCACTTTAGGTTAGTCACTTCAACTATAGATAGTTGACCTGCACTTGATTCTCTACATAACTTGTCATTCCCCCTCCTATAGGTTGGGCTCTAATTCGTTGCTTGCTTCTTAGGGGCATCCATTCATTATCTAGAGAAGGTGGTTGCCCCACTCACTTAGTTGAGACTAAGGGTGTTCACTCCCTACTGGGGGTTCAAGAGCATGATTTCGAAAGCAACTAATGTAGTCCTCTTGGAATGGCTCCTACTTTACATCTCACCAGAAAATCAAACAACAGGGGGTGTTCAGTGAAGGAAGGATGTTACTTTTTTATAGGGAAATTCAGAAGTTTCACCCATGGAGCTGTTACCATGGGGTGTGGGCAGGAATCTCCTCCTCCTTTCTTGCCCATCAGGTTCACAACTAGCCTATCTCCAACGAGAAAGGGAGGTTATTGTCTAGATAGATTTCTTCCTGCTAGAACTCCCACCAGTCAAGCATTCTGAAGTTGGATTGGTCAAGGTCCTGCTAACATTCTTCCTTCTAAACTCAGATGGGGTTGGGTAATCTAGCTCTCCATCTTGAACTGGGGGTGTAGGCTAGCGTAGAGTTCTCACTCTTTCAGTTCACTCCCTTCCTGTGGAATTCAACAACTACCTTAATCCAGCAACTAACAAGTAGTAACTATACATATATATATGTATATGTATACATGTATATATGTATATTTTTATATATATATATATATTTATATATATATATATACATATGTACATGTATATACATACATATATACAAATACATATATATATATATATATATAGAGAGAGAGAGAGAAAAATCAGTTGCAAACCATCTAATGTTAGATCATGTTACATATACATATATATAGAAAAATCAATTGCAAATCATCTAATGTTTGATCATTTTCGATAAAAGAGATTTGTGAAATTTTTAGTAACAGTCAACATTTTAGGGCGAGCATATTGAATACTTTGTTATGTTTTCTAGCAAAATAGGTGCACTTTATGTGCTCCCAATATTTGAACCTCTTAATATCCAACTTTTTAAAAATAAATTACTAGTTTAAAAACTAGATCATGAGAACAATAAATCTTATTCTTGTTACATCTTAAAAATTTGAGCATGAAATAACTTAATTTCTCATCCAAGATTTTTTTTTTTAAGTGACCTCTTTTTGATTCTCCATTTCCATACACATGCATATACTATAAAAAATATTAAAAAAATAACTTCCTTGCCTTATAGAACCAAATATCTAGAGGATTAGATTGCTTTTATTAGTTGGCATGTTAGTAATCATAGGTTGATAATGACTTCTTCCTCTTTGTCTTGGTCAACATACATCTTCAAGCCTAGGAATGTGACATATCTAGTTTTCAATGTCAACATGATAAAGGACCATGAAATCCATAATATAAAAAAAATAAAAATTATCTAAATGTACGTGAAGTAGGTTCCACATGATTATGAGACAATGGATTATAACCCTCATGTAAGAGTGAAATGATATAATAAATTATCTATAATCAAATATATAATACAAATTCAACCATAATCCGCACAAGTGAGGACGGCAAACATTTCTTTGAGAGAGGACAGGACAATAAGACATAGCAAGGTGGTGACACTTATTCTTTCATACACCCTCACCATGGTAAGATTTTGACGACTTAAAAACTTATTAAATAATAACTCTTTGCAGAAACAAATCATAAGCTGAAGAGGAAACGAAAGAATGGCACTTGGCATCTATTCCCTTATTCCTAAGAAATAAATGCAAAATAAGCTTGGAAATTTAAATATGCCCTATTTATATGATGTCACTCGATACTCACTAGGTGCTAAATTTTGACTTCAAAACCTTAAAATTCTTTGGTCTAGAAAAACTAGAAAAAATAAATAAATAAAAAATAAAACCTCATTTTTATAATGAAGAATATTCTTTGTTGTGGTTTCATCTTGATGTTTAGATCTTTATGTTCTTTCTTGATGTTTTTGAAAGGGTGGAATTCTTTCAAAATTTCTCTTTTGAATTTTTAGTTATACTCAATAATGTTTTTCTATAATCTTAAAAAAATATTCATAATAAAGTGAGTATAGAATAAATAAAGTAAAATATAAAATTTTTAATGGTAAAATTAGTTGTTAAAAATTAGAACATTTGTGAAAATATTCATAATAAATGAGTTGGAAATTTAATGTAAACTATGTAAATATTTATGATAAATCTACTTTAGATGAAATGACAACTAACCTAAAATGTAACTATGATGCAATGGAGATGATAAAATGTAACTATGAAGCAATTAATTAATCTAAGATGAGAATGCAAAGTAACACATGATACGAAAACTAAGTATAAGACTCCATGAAAGCTCCAAGCTCCTACGAAAAGCCTGCATGGTAACAATACTCAAAGTGTGGATTAAAAATGGGATTATAACACTTCCAATTTGTATTTCAACATAGCATTATAACATTACTCAAAAGGTGGATGATAAATGCTAAGGCAAGAGGGCGTATTTATAGAGTTTCTCAAGCATTTTGTGAGGTGGCACCAATTGGAACCATGCCAAATGTATGGGATTCCCAAGTGTGTGAAACAAACACCCATGTGCTCCAAATTTGTCGGAAGTGTGGGGGAATAAAGCCATGCACTTTTTCTCATTGGTGGAAGTTTGTGAGGATAATTCTAATTAATAATTAGGCTTATTTATTTTCATGTGACCTTTATGAGGTGGCACACAAAAAGTTGTAGAAATGTGCTCTAATTCTTAATCAGGATTAAGTAAGGTTAATTAAATAAACACGTTTAGGGTATTTTGTTTATTTAATTATTTAGAAGAATGTGAATTAGAAGAATTAAAAGGAAAGTGAATGTAATATAAATAAAGTAAGACCTTATTTATATGTAGTTGAAGCATTAATCAAATAGGTTGTAGTTAATTAATTGAATATGATGACCGTTTTCAGGTGTATACATTTTCCCCCTCTTTGAAGTGATGTGTTTACACATTACTTCAAACAAGATTTTGATGTCGATGCTCAGATGATGCAAGATTTTGATGCCTCATATGATGCAAGATTTTGATGCCCCAAGCTTTTAATTTTAGGTATTGATGGATATTATGCCCCCTCGAGAGATAAATCGGTGAATATAAGGATGTCAAAATGAAGTGTTGAATGATGTGATAAGTGTTGTGATGATGCAATGGTGATCCAATGTCGATTCAGTGAAGGTTTGATGTCGAAGATGATTTATCCCTCGAAATTGAGTTGCAAGCTATTGATTAATTACCCCTCCTTTTTGGTAAAAATGGGAAATAAATCGCACCATAATTCCCTCTTTTTTACCCCTAAAAGGTGAAAATGGTAAAATGGGATTCATTTTTACATTTTGAGTTTGGAGAAGTGGAAGATTGGAGAGCATAGAGGAAGATGGTGATCCCATACCACAAGCATCATTTTGAGCGTCTTCGCCAACCTGATCAACCTGTTGCCTTTGGACCTACAGTATGCTTTACGAGAAACCTCTTTGTTAGTCATTTTCTTGCCATTTAGAAGCATTTTGAATGTCATAGATAGATGTTGTAGCTTATGGGATGTCATTTATGCACTTTCAGGTGATGTTTTTGTCATTTTTGAGTTTTTTTAGCATGTTTAAGAGTTTTGGAGCCTTTGGGGTCCCAAATGGCGCCTCTTGTAAGCTTGAAATTCAAGTTTTCATGTGTTTTAAGAGTTTTGGCGCCTTTGGGGTCCCAAATGGCACCTCTTGCAAGGTTGAAATTGATGTTTTTGAGTCTTTTGAGAGTTTTGGAACCTTTGGGGTCCCAAGTGGTGCCTCTTGCAAGGTTGAAAATGCATGTTTTTGGGTGGTTTTAGAGTTTTGGTGCCTGTGGTTTCCCAAGTGGCTCCTCTTGCAAGCTTGGAATTCAATTTTTTGGCCTCCAACACTATTTTGGTTCCTTTGGTGTCCCAAGTGCCACCTTTTGCAAGCTTGAAAATGGAGGTTTTTGGAGTTAAACTCTATTTTGGCACCTTTAGGGTCCCAAGTGGTGCCTCTTGCAAGCTTCGAAAACATGTTTTTGACATGCAAACTATATTTTGGTGCCTCTTGTTGCCTTGGAAAGTTTTCATTCTTGTTGATTTGAGGTGGTTTAACTTGTCATTTGACCCGTTTTGCAGGGTGTGATTGTAGAAAGCCCTCGAGGTGATGTTCGCAAGATGTCCTTGAAGCCTGCAAGTCCTCAGTTTGTCATGTTTTGGATTGATTTCAATTAGATTGTGGTATGTGCATTGTCTGATTGATGTTTTGTGTGATGATTTGATCTCATAATAGGTGAGAATAAAAAGATAGAACCAGTGTTGTATCGTCCTCATGATAGGTGAGGAAGGATAATAGGATTGATAGCATATCATCCTCATGATAGGTGAGGAATGATGATAGGAATGATAGCATATCATCCTCATGATAGGCGAGGAATGATGGTAGGATTGATAGCAAATTATCCTCATGATAGGTGAGGAACGATGGTTTGATTGATAGCATATCATCCTCATGATAAACGAGGAACGATGGGTTGATTGATAGCATATCATCCTCATGATAGGCGAGGAATGATGGGTTGATTGATAGAAAATTGTCCTCATGATAGCAAAGGAATGATGGGTTGATTAATAGCAGATCATCCTCATGATAGGCGAGGAATGATGGGTTGATTGAATGAGATGTTGATTGTTCTGATTGATTTGATTTGAATGACTGCACATTAGCTTGATTGTCTGATAATCTTGATTGAACATGATATTGATTGATTGATTTTTGTTCATGATTAGGGAGATGGAGATGTACTCCAATCTTGAGAGCGATTCCCAAAGACCTAGAACATGGTCCACCAGTTGTCGTTAGCTGACTTAGAGATTATCTCCCATTGTGGGTTGACTTCCTTATTAGAAATTCCATAATATAGAATCAATAGAGGTTTATTGACAGCTTTGGCTAAGAGATGGCATAGTGATCATAACACGTTTCATTTACCGACTGGAGAGATGACCATGATTCCCAAGGATGTCTATCGTATTCTACGAATCCTAATGATGGGAGAGATAGTAGTGTATGATAAGATAGAGCAGGGTGGGACAATTGCATTGTAGAGATTATGTTGAGATGATCATGTTATGGGCCGATGGATCCCTTGGATAGAGACGATTATAAGATATGCTCCTTTACTGTGAGTGCTTTCTGGATTCATTAGTGGATTCCTTTGTATTGATCGTAGGTCAAAGGTATTTTCAGCAAGTTGGGGTCATATGCTATCGTGGATGACACTTGATGGTACTAGGTATTCCTGGGGCTCATGTATGTTAGCCCACTTATATCAAGATTTGCACGAGGTTGTCTATTATGAGGTGACAAGTTTGTCATGTGGCATTAGATTACTGCAAACCTAGGCATGGGAGCATATAGCTGTCACTCGGCCCATGTGAGAGAGACATCAACCACCAGGGAGACCCTATGTTTTCAGTTATAGTGGTCCACATGTCCAGCATTAGTTGGGAAAGGTTGCCTATTGGAGGCATGTGTTGGATGATTTGGAGACTGTCACATGGCGACCATACTTGGATTGTGAATAGTGACCAGAGGATCAGCTAGAGATGTCCTTTATGTTGTTATCCCACTATCTGATTGGGCTGACACATGTTGTACTTGAGTGCTACTTGTATCTACAAGTATTTCAATAGTTTGGATGGGTTTAGGGGACATCGGGTTTAGGGGATGCCCCTAGGAGTTACCCATTATGCATGGTGATGACATGATGTTTTAGAGTGGGGCCCCTATGTATCATATGAGGCAGCTTGTACAAAGTATTATACCTTGACCCCTGGTTTATGGGATTATGTTTCATATATTACAGATGCTGGGATGATAGAGGATTATTCAGAGTTCTTCCACACATATCCTTTTCCTAGATTTACTCATCCAGAGAAGCCAATATCGCCAGTTGATGGAGAGGGAGGAGATGACGAGGGTGGTGATGATGTTGGGGAGGGTGCTTGCAGAGGTGATGATGGTGGTGCAGAGGGTGGTTGTAGAGGTGATGGTGGGGAGAGTGATGGTGGTGCAGTGGGTGGTGGGGAGAGTGATGGTGGTGCAGATGACAGTCATCCATTAGATTTTGTAGTTCTGAGGCATAGGAGGAGCGTCATCGTAGCTTAGGAAGTGTTTTCTAGGATTCGAATTGGGATACACTCACATCAACAGTCAACACAGATAGCAGCTTTGTAGGAAGAGGTTCAGTCATTTCAGAGTGAGATAGCACAGGTTCAAGCACAAATTGTGTCCCTTCATGATGAGTTAGGATAGTGTTAGAAATAGATTGATATTTTGAGGACTGATAGAGGGACAAATAGGCAACAAATATAGTAGTTGCAGGAATATATGATCATACTTACATAAGAGAGGGATTTCTTTATATATCAGATAGAGTAGGCCGAGGCCATTGCCAAGAGAATACAATAGATGACACCATCTGCAGGTACATCAGATTTCTTTAGAGAGATATGACACATTTCTCAGGAGTTGTAGTTTTATAGGGGTAAATATCATGAGTTGGTTCCTCATGAGAGATGAGAGTTTCGTACAGTCTCGTTCTAGCAGATCTCATTCTCAGACTGTGAGCATGGGTGTCACACAACCATTTCTTGGAGATAGGAGAGATCCAGGTGCAAGTCCATCAGGTAGAGGAGGTACTAGTTCTATGAGAGTAGCAACATCTGGTGGGAGCTCCACATAGCATTTCATGATGTTCCTTGGACATTATGTATACACCTTTTGTGAGATTGAGGATGTGGTTCCCATGATACAGTGCCCTTTTGGATTTTTGATGTATCTCATCCTACTTTTTGGATATCCTTGTACACAAGGACATTATGACATTTTTTATAATATATGATAGGCAACGGTGATTATAATGCATTTGATTTCCCTATTTATGATATGCAATATTGTGAATTTATTTAATTTCTATGCAATGATAATGATTATGAAATGTGATGTGATTTATGATGTTTAATGCAATGTGATTTGATTTATTATGATTACACAATATGATGTGATGATTATGATTATGCAATGTAATGTGATGATTATGATGTGTAATGCAATGTGATGATTATGATGTGTAATACAAATGATTGAATGTGCATGACTTAAAATGTTCAAGGCCTTAAGCTATAATAAGTGAGTTTCTCCAACTTCCAAAAGTTGTGGGAGGACTACATTAGATTGATCTTTTAAGCTTCATAACTCTAACATATTTCCCAACTTTCTTGGAAATCTGAAGAGACTCACTTATTCACGCATAGTGGATGACATAATTTTGATGTTGGAAATGATATGCAATGTATGTCCTTTTTTTTTTTTTTTCTTTTGTATTTTCTGATGCAAATATTATGATGGAATGTATGAATGTAAATGAGATGATAATGTTTTCTAAGATATGAAAATGATGATGCAACTAATGTGCAACTAAATGAGAATGCTCTATTTTTTGGTTAATGTCTAGTGTACTCAATCCATTAATAATAGAGATGAAACCATTGTGAAATTGCTTCAACATTGAAAAACCCCATAAATACACATGCAATACTAAAATGAATGCAATCTAACTTAACTATGCAAATCTCGTTTTCAAAAGCTGTCATTTATATTAACCAATTTGTTATTATTTTTATCATCATTGGGCCTTTAAAATGTTGAAAGTGAGTACAAGTATCGATGGCATATTTTAGACTAAGATGACCTGAGTACTACTTCCATGATGTTTTAAAATTGCAAGTTAACAGAAGCATCTAAGTATAATTAAACCAAGATGACCTAAGCATCACTTGCCTAAACAAACAAGAGTTAATATTTTGCCTATGCAAATTCAAAATGTCATCAGTGATACTTTGTATTACATGTCTCGCGACAATTTGCATAGTAATAATGATAAACTCAAAGACAATAGACAAATAAAAATCATAATCCTTCCTTGCTCCTCTAGTTCAATACATCATCGAGGACTGGAGAGATATGATATCAAAAATCAAAGTAGAACAATGTGAAATTTCGTGTTTAATGTGATAAACCCTTGATTCAAAAAGATCATCATCCATTTGAGTTTTGTGTTTGTAACTTTTGTCCAATGACTGTTTTCCTATTGGTTCAAGCTCAAATTTTATTTTCCCCTAGTGAGTGCAAGATTCTTCCCCCAGTCCAGGGTGAGACACAACCATGACGACCAAGACCTATCCTAGGGGCCTCGGGGGCTAATTAATAGATTAGCCTTGCCTATGTTATACACGTAGAGACCACATAGTTCGACTGATGACATGACAAAGATTTACAAGACAAAAATATGAACATAATGGACACCTAAAAGACTGACCTAAATGTCTCGGGGGATAATCAAAGATCACCCTTGCCTATGTCCAAAGCTTAGAGACGATGTAGTTCGAATGAAGACTATGTTTCTGAATTTTTAACTTGTTTTGAATGTTTTTGGATTTTTGATATGTTTTGATTTTTTATTTTATTTTTGACATGTTTTGAATGTTTTTGGATTTTTGATATGTTTTGAATGTTTTTGGATTTTCAACATGTTTTGAATATTTTTGGGATTTTGATATGTTTTGAATGTTTTTGGATTTTTGACATGTTTTGAATGTTTTTGGGATATTGATATGTTTTGAATGTTTTTGGATTTTTGACATGTTTTAAATGTTTTTGGGATTTTGATATGTTTTGAATTTTTTGGATTTTTTATTTTCTGACCTTGAGAATGTACAAGAATCCAATCCAATGTAGGACATTCCCCCAGTGTGATATGATAAGACAAACTGATTTTTAAAATGGGCTGAGTAATGCTAGGGGATACCATGATACAAACATTGGATCAAGCTATGATGCTAACATGGAAGTGTGACAAATGCAGAGATGGAAGCATGATGGATGAATGCTATAGAGCAAGTCACGTAGCCCAAGATAGATGGAGAGTGCTTATTTTATGCAAGGTGCCTATTTTCTAGGTTTTCACCAAGGTACTTTCCCAAATCGCCACTGAAGTGGTTTTCACTAGAGGATGATCTTTTTTTCTTTACTTTTTTTCAATCCTTTTTTCTGATTTTTCTGGATTTTGCATTTTTTGATTTTTTGGTATTTTTCTAGGACCTTTAACCAATGCACTGGATGAGCTAGGTGTAAAAAATTTGGAGATGCAAGCTGTTGAGGGGTTCTTCAAACAGATCCCCTTCTGGTGTGTATAATTGATATGCCCCTGATCCAAAGACTGATACTATAACAAAGGGACCTAGCTAGTTAGGTTCAAATTCACCCTTCTTATCTCGATCTTGTTGATTATGGGGATTTTCTTTTAAAACTAATTCACCCACCTGAAATGCTCTAGGTATTACTCTATGATTGTAGCTTCTAGATATCCTTTGTTGATAAGCTTTTAGGTGATCAATTGCATGCTATCGGTGTTCATCCAAAAAATCCAATTCTTGTAGACTAGATACTCTGTAATCCTCATCTAAAATCATCCCTTTAAGTGACATACGCATGGATGGTATCTCAACCTCAATAGGTAGAATAGCTTCTAACCCATAGAGACAAGAGAATAGGGTGTTGCTCCTATCAGGGTGCGGATATAGGTTCTGTAAGCCCACAATACTGGGTTTAGTTGAACATGCCAATCATGTCCAACTTCATTGATGGTTTTCTTCAAAATATTCAAGATAGTCTTGTTTGAGGCCTCTACTTGGTTGTTCCCTTGGGGATGGTAACGTGTAGAAAACCGATGTTGGATATGGAATATTTCACAAAGCTCTTGAACATCTTGATTCTTAAAGGGCTGACCATTCTCCGTAATGATAGATTAAGGAACACCATATCGACATATGAGATAATTCAGGATGAATGATGAGATTTGTTTCTTGGTGATGGTGATTAGAGGAACAACTTTAATCCACTTGGTGAAATATTTTGTGGCTGTGATTATAAACTTATGTCCATTGGAGGAAGAGGGGTGAATCTTACCTACAAGGTCCAATCCCCACTGGAAAAAAGGCCATGTAGTTGTGAATGGATCCAACTCTTGTGTAGGTGCATGTATCAAGTTTCCATGAATTTGAAATTTGGAACACCTTTTGACATATTGAAATGACTCTTTCTCCATGTTTGGACAGTAATAGCCCAATCGTAATAATTTCTTAGCTAAGGTTAAGCCACTTGAATGTGTGCCACAGATACCTTCGTGAACCTCTTGTAAAGCAATTTTTCACTTCATTACATTATAGACACCAAAGAAGAGTACCATCCAAACCTCGTCTATAAATTATATCAACTATTAGGGTGTGGCGAGCCACTTGTCAAATGAAGTTTCATTTTTGGTTTCGAGATAAGTTAATTGGAAGGGTATTGTCTTGCAAGTAGGTATGGATATCTCCATAGAGATAATTTTGAGGGTTGACAATATGGCATATCACTTGGGATTATGAATCTTCATAGGATGGGTTGGATACTTGTTCTACCATGAATTCATAACGTCTTCATTGTTCAGGTATTTGCGAGAGAGAAGCAATGGTGGCCATTGCATTTGCAACTTTGTTTTCTATTCTGGGAACCTGTGCAAACTTGATCTCAACAAAATAATTTTTGAAATCATCCACCATCCTCTTGTAAGGAAACAAATTTTCATCCTTTGTTTGATAATCATCATTGACTTGGTTGATGACCAATTGGGACTTACCATAGACTAGCAATTATGTGATTTTCCATTCAACAACTATCTTTATTCCAATAATCAGTGCTTCATATTTAGTTCTGTTGTTGGTGCAGGGGAACATTAATCTATAGGATTTTGGAATTGTGTATCCTTGTGGAGAAACAAAGAAGATTCCTATACATGATCTATGTTGTGTATAGGAACCATCAAAGTATAGAAGTCATTCTTGTGTAGATATGGTTAGGATATCATTATCAGGGAATTCAATGTTCATTGGATTATTATCTAACAATGGTGCTTCACCTAGTTGATCTGCTATGGCTTGACCTTTAATTGCTTTCCTATCCACATACTGGATGTTGAACTCACTCAATATCATGACCCACTTAGCTAACCTCCCTATTAAAGCAGCTTTGTTGAGTAAGTACTTTAATGGCTCAATTTTTGCAATGAGTTTGATGGTATGAGTCAGCATGTACAGTGCCTTAATTATTGTGTAGAAAATACAACCGCTAAGCGAGCTTTCTCAATAAAGGTGTTATTTATCTCATAACGAGTTAGGGTCCTAC
The DNA here is from genome assembly GCA_007258455.2 of Sequoia sempervirens. Classification (NCBI taxonomy): domain Eukaryota; kingdom Viridiplantae; phylum Streptophyta; class Pinopsida; order Cupressales; family Cupressaceae; genus Sequoia; species Sequoia sempervirens. Next base: position 656,418,340 of record VDFB02281492.1, read on the forward strand.
TGATATAATAGATGGCTCTTTCTTTTCATGTAGAATCTACTTGTGCTAATAAGGCTCCCAAATATATCTCAGTGGTTGTAATGTATTGTAGTAGTGGTTTTCCCTTGATGGTGGTATCAACATAGGTAGTGTCATCAGGTACTATTTTAGGTGATTGAAGGTAGCTTCGCATTTGTCATCCCACTTGAAAGAGACATTCTTGTGTAATAAATGATTGAAAGGATGAGTTTATTAGTTAGTTGAGCACTAAATCTCCTAATGGATTGGAACCTTCCTTGTAATGATCTGAGTTGGCTAATGTTTTTAGGAGGAGGCATTTCCATCATGGCTTTGACCTTTGCAGGATCCACCTCAATGCCTTTAGCTAAGACAATGCATCCCAAAATTTTAGCTGATGTTACACCGAACACACATTTCTTGGGATTTAACCTCACCTTGAATTTCTCCAATCTTGTGAAGATTTTGTCTAGAATCTCTAAGTCTCCTTCTCTAGTGTAGGATTTTACCAAAATATCATCTACATAGTCTTCCATAAAATTATGCATCATGTCATGGAAGATGGTATTCATAGCTCTCTGACATGTAGCTCCAACATTTTTCAACCCAAAAGGCATCACATTCCAGCAAAAAGTGCCCCAAGGAGATGTGAAGGCCGTTTTATCTTTATTTGGTTGTATCCTGAAAGGCCATCCATAAGTGATAACATTTCATGCCCAACAGTCAAGTCTACAATCAGATCAATATTTGGTAGAGGAGAATCATCTTTTGGACACGATTTGTTAAGATCTCTGACGTCAGTGCATATCTTGATGCTCTTACCTGGTTTGGATATCGGAACAATGTTTGATATCCATTTAGCATAGTCAATAGATCTTATGAATCATGCATCTAATAGCTTTTCAACTCAACTTTCACCAAAAGGGTGATATGGGGATGCATCTTTCTTATTTTTTTCTTTACTGGTTTTGTACCAAGTGGTAAGGATAGATGATGCATGATGAGTTCTGGATCTATGCTTGGCATATCAACATATGACCAAGAAAAATTTATTTTCCTCTCCTTAAATAATTTGATGAAAAAAGGTTTCTCCTCTTCTATCATGGATTCTGCTAAACATAGGGTCTTCACTATTTTGGTTGTACCAACATTGATGGATTGTGTAGGTTCTATTAGCACTGAAGATATCTCTTGATAGTGTTCTGGGAGTGTGTAAAACCTTCCATCTCTTGGTGCCTTAGAGAGGTTTTCACCTTGAGATACACTCTTTGTTTTTAATTTTTCCTGATTTAATAGTTCCACCAGATGGTTTTCACTATCAGACCCATTTCCTATATTTTTCATTTTGTAGCTGAAAGGTTTAACACTCCCTTCATCTGGAGCTTCATTATGAGATTCAATGGTAGAATAGGTGTCAAGATTAGGGTATGTGCAGGATCATGATGGGCCAAAAAGTGGCAATATGATGGGTATGTGGCTGATGACTATTTTTTTACCCAAAATTGATGAAACAAAAAGGTTTTTTAAAGGAGATTCTCAGCTTTCCACCGATATAAATTATCCTTCACTTTGAATTTAATAAGTAGTTATTATTCATTTTCTATTCAAATTATGACTAAAGTCCTGATTGATAGGTTGATTGAAAAACATCTATAGCTTTCAAATAATATCACATTTTTTGAATCCAAAACATGTGTCACATTCTATGCTTCACATACTATAGGATTAAAAAAGAAAAATGAATTTCATGAAGTTTAGACCAAGTTAAGGTGGTCAGACATACGAGTTTTTATATTTTAAAAAAAATTGTAATAAAAAATTAATAATTAATTATTTACTTGGAAAAAATTACAAAAAGTATGCATCACATCGGGGCATGAGTCCTCTAGTTATATCTAAAATATTGTAAAAATATATTATCATTTTATTATGGTTAGGGTGGTCAGACAAACACCTACTTCCTATTTTTTCCCTAAAATTTAAGTACCACTGCATTGAAATTTCAAGTTTTTACCAAATAGATCTTTTTTTTTTAAACAAACCTAGTAGTTTAGAAACTAAATTCAATTTTCTATATATTCTATTCTTACATATTTTTGAAATAATGTAGATAACTTATTCAAATTTTTACATCAAGTTAACTAACTTTGATTTTTCTAATTCTTTTGCCACTTAAGGGCCTGTTTTGTCCATGATGATCCTGCACATACCCATTATCGGAACATATGAAGTTCACAAGGCAATCATCATTTGAAACTTAGGAGGGTATGTCAAGTGGCTCATTTTGATCCCAATCAATTAGTTCAAGATACATTAAGGACAAGGAATCATTAGATTGGTCAAGGTCATAAGGTGTAAGCATCAGGATAGCCATGTTGTCAAATTGTCCAATGAGATCTAAGATGTTACTCTCTTCCAATGTGTCTATCTTGCTCAAAGAATGATCGTTTTTACTTGAGTCAATGAAATATTGCAATCCATATTCAAGTGGTCTAGAACCAAAACTTTTTCCTTTCATACATATTGGGGTATACTTTTGGATTACATCAATCTCTTTGTCATGGCAAGATTCTTTAGAGAGGGAGTCCCATTCATATTCATTGGAATTTGTTTCATGATCCTCACTAGCTTGTAGTTGTAATATTCTTTCAATAACTCTTTGAGTAGCTTCCTCTTTTAAGTCTTCCCTATAGCCCAATCCTTTTTTGTCTTTGGGATTCATTGTGACGAGTTGTATTGGTTCACTGATGCCTTCTTTTCTTTAACCCAAAGGACCATTTCCCTCATATCCCATTTTTGTCAGGATTGTCTAACCTTCTCCATACTTATTTATGCATATATTGGACACTGATACCTATGAAGGTCCTTCATCTTTGTATAACCAATTTAGGACATCCCTGTCTTTTGATTCCTTCACTTGAGTGCTTGCTTTTATAGACTTCCCATCAAAGAGCATGATGGGTTGTAAAGATTGTTTTCTTGAGGTGGATGGTTGTCCATGTGACTTAGGAGAAGATGAAAGTTGTGATAAGTATGAAGATTTCTCAAATTAGTATTCCCCCATGGCCTTGTCTTTTATTTGGATCTTTTCTAACTATTTTGATAAGGCATCAAGCTGATTTCCATCATTGCATGAAATAGAGTCAACGACCCCTTTGCCTTTTTATTGAGCCTTTTCCTCATACTCTCTTGATGAAGAACCCACTGGAATTTCTTTGTTTTATGGATCAGAGTTGATATGTGGTACAAAGGTATCTTGACTTGTTTTGAGTGCATCACAATATTGGGGATTGTTAGAATTGACAGCATGGTGATCTACTGTCCATTGAAAGGAAATTTCAGGCACTAATGATAGGTTGATGGTACCGCTTGCATTTCATGAATCCACGGTCATCCCAAGAGTATGTTATATGTCAATTCCTTGTCTAACACCTAAAACACTATGTCTTTGACGATTGGTCCCAGGGTATGTGGAAGATCATGATGGCCCAAAAAGTGGCAATATGATGGGTATGTGGTTGGTGACTATTTTTTTACCCAAAATTGATGAAACAACAATAGTTTTCAAAGGAAATTCTTAGCTTTCCATCGATATAAATTATGTTTTACTTTGAATTTAATAAGTAATTATTATTCATTTTTTATTCAAATTATGACTAAAGTCCTGATTGATAGGCTGATTGAAAAACATTTATAGCTTTCAAAAAATATCACATTTTTTAAATCCAAAACATGTGTCACATTATATGCTTCGCATACTATAGGATTAAAAAAAGAAAAATTAAATTTCATGAAGTTTTGACCAAGTTAAGGTGGTTATACATATGAGTTTTTATATTTTTTAAAAAGTTGTAATAAAAATTCACAATTAATTATTTACTTGGAAAAAAATTACAAAAAATAATGCATCACATTGGGGCATGAGTCCTCTACTTATATATAAAATATTATAAGAAAATATTATCATTTTATTGTGGTTAGGGTGGTCAAATAAACACCTTATTTTTTCCTTGAAATTCAAGTACCATTGCATTGAAATTTCAAATTTTCACCAAATAGATTTTTTCTTTTAAAAACCTAGTAGTTTAAAAACTACATTCAATTTGCTATAGATTCTATTTTTACATATTTTTGAAATAATATAGATAACTTATTCAAATTTTTAGGTCAAGTTTCATAACTCTGATTTTTCTGAATTTTTTGCCACTTAAGGGCCTGTTTTTTCCATGATGATCCTACACATACCCCCCACTTGAATGGGTAAGGTGATCAATCCTTGGAAGGATCTTTCTTCATCATCATATTCTGTTATGGTGATTTTCCTTCTAGGATCAATAGCATTTTCATAATATCCTAATGCATGGACAAGCTTGAGAGTGCAGATATTTAGGCCTACTCCTCCATCTATAAGGACACATTTGACATGATGTTTATGGATTAGGACTTTGATGTGGAGAGAAACGTTATGTGGATGGGTGGTGGATGCATCGTCATGTTTACAAAATGATAAGAAATGAGGTGCAGTCAAATGTCCCACAATAGCTTGAAATGTACAGACCTCTAGATTGTTTGGTACCGAGGTGGCAACTAAAGATTGTTCCAAGATTTCTTTGTGCATTGATGAAACCTTGAGAAGTTCTAATATGGATATTTGAGTGGGTATCTTATGTAACTGATCAATGATGTTATATTGAGTTATAGGAAAAATAATCATTTTGGACGTGGAAAGGGTAGCTTCTTTCAATGTTACCTTGGATTGTCCTCTTATAATCACATTGATAGGTGTATTGTCTTGATCATTTTTCATTTTGATGATGTTAATTCGATTGTCATTCGTGTTAGTGCTCAGATTTCTAGGTACAAGGTCATAGATTGATGTGAGTTGGTGTCATCATTGTGCTGAATTTCAATAGTGGCATCCTTCCCTTGGCTTCCAATTTCAATGTCTTGGATGGAATTCCCAATCATCTCACTATAATGAATGGTAGAATCGTAAACATAGTTTATATTCTTACCTTTGTTATTTGATGTAGAGGAATCTCCCTTTTCATAATTGGGTAAAGTGTTCTTGAACACTCCCTGATCACTATTTGTTTGGGGTCCTTCAATGTGTACCTTTTTATTATCAATGGGATCTTGGATTGTGTGTTTTAATTGCCAACAATATTTTGTCATATGACCCTTGTTTTGATGATAATAACAGTAATGGGAATCATTCCACCAAAAGGGTTTGACTTGTGGATCCCAGTTTCATGCTTCTAGCACTATGATAAGCTTAGCCTCAGTAAGTTCCTTTAAGGCAGAATCTAAGGATTGTCCCAATGGTGTGAATTTTCGTCAATTGGAAGGTTTTGGAAATGATGTTTCTTTAGTCCCTGGATTAGACTGATTGTTGTTTTGGCTAACATTTGGAGTGTTGGGAGGATTGTTGGTCTGATTAGTCTTGGTGGAAACTGTTGCTAGGTTGGATACGGGTTTGGTATTTTGATTTTCAGCTATGACCTCATTGTTACCCACATTCTTGTTTGATTGCCAAAATTTAGGTTTGTCCCCATTGTTGTAGTTGTTAGAGGAAGTGGATGAGTTTTTTTCATTGTATACCTTAATGACCCCTCTTTTTACTAAGGCTTCTTTGATTTTAATTCCATTTTCAATCATTTTTTCGAAGGTAGGGGGACATTGTAATTCCAACCTATAACTCATCTCATTGTTCAGGTTATCAATGAAAATATCTATCTTTTCCTTTTCGAGCACGAAACAAGAATACCTTGTGAAAAATCTCCTCCATTTTTGCAAGAAAATGAGGAAGGACTCACCCTTTTTCGGTTTCAAGTTGTAAAGGTCTTTCATGGTGATATCATGCTGGATATTGTAAGAGTATTGAGTGAGAAATCATTGACCAACTCTTCAAATGTGTTGATGGGGGGTAATCTTTGAAAAACATTCAAGACATGTCCATCCTAGTCTTCGTGGAAATAGTTTCATCAAATAATTTTCCTCGTGCACAAATTCTAGATTCATAGTTCATAATTCCCTTACGTGATCTAATGGATCAGTTGTACCATTGTATTTATCATACTTTGGAAATTCACTATGTTTAGGGAAACGAATCATGTTGATGGATTGATTAAAGGGAAAAGGAAAAATGTCCTCAATCAAGCATCGTTTCAAAGTTCCCCTTTGCATATCTAGAACTTGTTGTTGAAGGTTCTTCATTTGGTGAGTTAAAGTAACCATTTGTTTTGTTTCCTTTTTAGGATTTTGGAGAGGTGCTTTTAAGATGTCAATGTCAAAATTAAGGGGAACTTTGACTCCTTGATTGGCTAACATTAATAGGTATTTTTCCCCATCTCTTTCAAAAATATTTTTTAAAAATTTATGGAAGATGAGGTCTTGCTCTACTTGTCAGATGTCCTCATCATTTATTTCTTCCCTTTGAGTGTTGTTGAGTCCAGGAATAGGGATTTCTTTTGCGTCAGCCATGTTGCTAGGATCTCACTATTTTGAGGTTCAATGTTGGGAGTTTCGATATCAAAAGCTTCACTACTCAGACTTCTTATGTTTTCCATTTCAAAGTTGGTTGTTCCAAGTCCCTTGTCCTTGAGTCTCCTCTTTTGTGATCTTTTTTGGACAAGCATACAAGTGTTATGATTTAGACTAAGATTTGATCTAAGTTTGAAATAGTGCAAAGGATTACAACTAAGTCAAATAGAATGACAAATTCTATTAATTAGACCAAGTTTGATTTGATTGCATGAAATAGTTTTGTGATTAGAGAATGAAAAATCTCAAAGATGAAACTAGGTTGTACATGAAAATATATGATGGATATTGATGATTTAGGCACCTTGAAATGTTTAGATCTAGGTTTAGTTTGAAAACTTCCACTTGTATAGGTCTATTTCGACAATGTTTAGACTTCTAAGGTATCTAAAGAACAATATTGGACTCAAATTTTTGACTCAAGAAATGTAATTAAGGTACTCAAAACATTGGAAAAGTCTTGGATTTTGACAATAGTACATCTTGTATAACTCTAGATTTGTTTTGCAAGCTCTCTCGTAAAAAATGAAGGTTAACCTCTCTCTAAAGTTGTAGAGCAGAGACAAACATTTTTTATGTTGTTTTGGACTAAGAGGTTTGATCTTTGGTTTTCTAATCTTGAACTTTCATGAAATCGTCATGTAGACCACATATTTTGACTCTGTTTTGCCTAAGGAATGGTTGAACACAGCTAGAAGGACTAATTTTCTGAAGATGGATGGACCTAAGTTACCGACTTGTCTACCTCAATGAATGTAGTTCTGAATTAAGGATTTTACTTTCAAAATGTAGAATTTTTTATGGTGTTTTGTTTGAGTTTAGTTTTGAAGACAAGTCAAGAAAAATATACACTCCTAAGGCTGTGTAAGACTGTATTATTTTAGATTCTATGTGGGTTTTACCCCAACCACACTATCTTTAGCGGGTGAATTCAGAAGCTTGGCTACACAGGCTCCCCCTTATAGTGCACTATCTTCTTAGGCCAACCAAGCTTCCAATCCCCATGAAACTCCCATGGAAAATTGATCACCTCTACTAAAAACTACGATAATGTGGATGCCTTAGCAATGACCATTGTTGCACCAAAGAATAGATAAAGGATTTTGGAAAATCTACAACAACGGTTTTAATGCGAGAATTTCGTTCATGGAGGATAATCCATACAACAAGAGTCCCTTTCGATCCATCTCGTCAGAATTATCCTTGTGATACTTGAACTTTCCTCAAGCATCCACATTCATATCTTGGTTGAAAGTCATTTGGCTTTAGCATGTTACCGGTTGGGTCGTTCCCTTGGGTGATTACTTTTTCCCACAAGGCGGGCCCTCTAAGATAAATAAAAGCAAGCAAGTATACCCACAGTTCGATCAATCTTTATTTCACATGAATAAAGAGAGAACTCATGCCATATACTCCACTTACACTCGCACATATACAATAGTGGGTCTAGCTTTTTGGATCACCTAGTGAAGGGGAGAGCATATGCCTACCATCCATCACATACAAAAGACATGGTGTTCATTAATCTATTAATTAAGCTATGTTCCTAACTTAACCAAAATGAAACATGATGTTCATTATCCCTTTACTTCAGCTACATTCCTATCTTAACCAAAGGAAACAAGTAAATAACATCCAACCCCTACAATATGTTAGTAGTTTAGGTTTTGAGTCTTTGATAGTGAATATGGGAAAACCTACAAATGGACAGCACAAAATGTGAGTTTCTGATTTTGGTGACAAACTACAAGAGGTGCCAAAATAGAGGCAAGAGGTGTCAAAAATCCAAAAAAAATGCAAAATGGTCTCAAGGTTAAAATGGTCTCTGAACTGCTGGTGAGAGGTTCCAAAAATCCCACAAGAGGTGCCAAAACAGGTGCAAGAGGCGCCAAAACTCTAAAAGTGGCCCAAAATGGTCCCATAACAAGTGAAAAAAGTCTTAGAGCAACTTGCAAGAGGAACCAAAACCCTAACAAGAGGTGCCAAAATAGGTGCAAGAGGTGTCAAAACTCTAAAAGTGGCCTAGAATGGTCCCGGAACAGGTGAAAACAATTTTGGGACAACTTGCAAGAGGTGCCAAAACAGGTACAAGAGGTGCCAAAACTCTCAGAACAAGCCAGAATGGTCTTAGAACAACTGAAAATGGTCTCTACGCTACTTGCAAGAGGTACCAAAACAGATACCATAGGTGCAAAAACTCTAAAAACAACCCAGAAATGCCTTGAAATAGCTCAGAATTGCCTCCAAACTGGTGCAAAGCATTCCCAGGTCATAAACCTTGAACCTACAGTCATGAAACCATAAAAAAATTAGCAATAAGTGAGGCAAAGGCCCCACGGTGGGTGCCATTCTATGCATGTGTCGAATGTGGAGATGAATTCTAATGTCAACACAAACCTTAATTAGATGGTTTACATTCAAAGTTTGAAGCAAGTAAAACTACTCTATTCATAATGCAATCAAACCTTTCAAATACGTATCATTTCTCTCTATTTCTATGGATTTATTAAACCATGCTAAGGAAAGAGGGTGTATTTATAGGGTTTCTCAAGAATTTTGTGAGGTGGCACCCATCAACAGTCTAGATTCGAAGGAGAAATGATAGATGGTGGAGATGAAAGGAATCATGATGTTGTCCCCTTGACCAAGGACAACATGCCATGTGTGTGGAGAGAATCCCTTGACCAATTTTCCAGGAAGGATGAGAAATGTATGGGATTCCCAAGTCTGTGAAACAAAGACCCAGGTGCTCCAAATTTGTTGGAAGTGTGGGGGAATAAAGCCATGTGCTTTTTCTCATTGGTGGAAGTGTGTGAGGATAATTCTAATTAATAATTAGGCTTATTTATTTTCATGTGATCTTTATGATGTGGCACAAAATTTTTTGTAGAAATGTGCTCTAATTATTAATCAGGATTAAGGAAGGTTAATTAAATAAACACGTTTAGAGTATTTTGTTTATTTAATTATTTAGAAGAATGTGAATTAGAATAATTAAAAGAAAAGTGGACAATATAAATAAAGTAAGACTTTATTCATATGTAGTTGAAGTATTAATCAAATAGGTTGTATTTAATTAATTGAATATGATGACCATTTTCAAGTGTATACAAGAAAAAATTATGAAAGGGTATGTGCAGGATCATCATGGAAAAAACAGGCCCTTAAGTGGAAAAAAATTCAGAAAAATAAGTGTTACAAAACTTGACGTAAAATTTTGAATAAGTTATCTATATTATTTCAAAAATATGTAACAATAGAATCTGTAGAAAATTGAATGTAGTTTCTAAACTACTAGGTTTATTTAAAAATAAATAAAATCTATTTGGTGAAAATTTGAAATTTCAATACAGTAGTACTTAAGTTTCAGGGAAAAAATAAGAAGTAGGTGTTTGTCTGACCACCCTATCCATAATAAAATGATAATATTTTTTTATAAGATTTTATATATAAGTAGAGGAATCATGTTTAGATGTGATGCATATTTTTTTGTAATTTTTTTCTAAGTAAATAATTAATTATTATTTTTTTATTACAACTTTTAAAAAATATAAAAACTCGTATGTCTGACCACCTTAACCTAGTAAAAAATTCATGAAATTTAATTTTTCTTTTTTTAATCTTATAGTATGTGAAGCATAGAATGTGACGCATGTTTCGGATTCAAAAAATGTGATATCGTTTGAGAGTTATAGATATTTTTCAATCATCCTATCGATCTAGAATTTAGTTGTAATTCTAATAGAAAATAAATAATAATTATTTACTAAATTCAAATTAAAGCATAATTTATATTGGTGGAAAGCTGAGAATCTCCTCTAAAAACCCTTTTCATTTCATCAATTTTGGATTAAAAAAAATTCCTCAACCACATACCCTACAAATACCCATAATATTGCCATTTTTTGGCCAATCATGATCCTACACATACCTGAAAACATTGATTCCACTAAACATGTTTTGAGCTACGAAAAAGTCACGAAAAATTATGAAAATTCAGATATCAATATTAGTAATAAAGTCAAATGTGAAAAATAAATTGTAAATATTGTTAGGTGGTAAATGCTTAGGTGAAAGGTTGATCCAAAAGTAGGGGTTAAAGAAAGTGAAAGCATTAAGGAATACACATAGGATTCTATGTAAGCACCAAGAGGAGAGTTAGCCCAAATTAAAAAACCTCTTTTATGAACATGATGAATGGAAAAACCTTTCAAAATTTTCCAAACTCTATGAAATAAATAAGAGATATCTTTTGAAAAGTTATGGATGGAAATAGATTTCATACATCTAGAGTATCATATCACATCCATATAATCTACCACCAAAATACCATATTTTAAATAAGAAGACCCAAATGGGGGCAATCCAATTAAGAGAACTAAGAGAAAATCCAATCAACAAAGTATCCTCCTAAAAATTGACCAAAGAACAATTCCCCATCTTCCATTTGAGAGAATTTATTAACACTACACTAAAATTGAATAGAAATTTCCATAGTGATGATTCATAAGGGAAAAAAATAGTTAATATCGAGAGTGGGAAAACATTCTCCAAGTATTTATATCTAATGATATTAGTACAACATTTAGATTCCATAAGAAGGAACAAAACCACCTTTGCAATAAGATGAATTAAAAAATTAAGTCTCCTTAATCTAACAATAAAAAATATGTTTGGAATGCACATTTGATTGCATCAAATTGGAGAAGTTATGGATTTGTATAATTTCAGCCTGCATCTGCACTTAGTGAAATGTCCATCTCTATACAAATCCCCCTTAAGTCTCCACCATTCCTCTTACTGACCCAAATTATAGCAAGGTATCCTAATGCAGAACATCTAGTATATCTAAATTCCTGATAGATCCCTGATAAGTAGTTTTTGGCCTTTTTTTGTCCACCGACAACAAGCTTTCCATCGTTGTGACTTGCATAATTCCTAGATTCATCTAGATCTGTGAAACTTTTATGTGTATTTGGATACTTCCTGATGCCATCCTTTTCCCTACAAATCCACATGAGTCTCATTCTCTTGCATTTTATCATTTTTCTCAAATCCCCACAAAGGCTATTGTTGCATAAATTTCCTTGCATTTGGACTTCATCTAGTTTCCTTCTATTCTTCGCATCCAAAAAACCAATGGATCCACATATGCCAATGGTCCTTGATTTCTATAGAACCTAATGCTGTATAACTTTCACTACCAAGTGAATATTGTCTACTTATTCTTCAAAATCCCACAATTTCATTTTATCCCTCAACTTTCTACAATTTCCTCTTATACCTAGTTTCTTCACAATGGTTGGCTAAGTAGAGTTCTCTAGTATATATTCCCTTGATATCAAGGAATGTCCTAATAATCTTTCTCCACAATTTCTTGATGGACATGAGTTATCCACTTGAATTTCTTGGTGGAAGCCCCTCAAATTTTTTTAACTTCCTTATGGAGGATAAAAATGTGTTAGACATAGTTTTGATGACCTACAAATGTATTCCTAAATCCCATAAGGATTGGACACATGTTCCATCACTTGAGGAAGTTGAGTGGCCACAACCTTCTACAAATTTATCATTAAATTAGATATCTTTTTTGGTATTATATACAACACTCTTCTTGGATGAATTCTATTGAATGGACATGGATTTCTAGAGTTAGACCTTAGAAAGCAGAGAATTTGAGTTCTTTAATAATTTAAGTTTCAAAAGGATCTTTTAGCTAAGGCATGAAAATTGTAAGGCCTTGAATTCAAGGCATGTATGAAGAACGCATGAATGGAATTTAGAAAAATCATACTATAATAGTTCATTTGTATATAAATAAAGTAGTTTATTTTTTTGTTTGAAGTATCATCTTGTTGCCTAATTCAACTAAAGCCTTCAAATCCTAACCTACACTATTGGGTATCAAATCAAGGTTGAGTCCTTTTGATTATGGGCATGGTGAGTAAGAATCCCTAAGGATATTATTTTGAGGAAAGAGAAGAAAATAACCTACAAATAAAAAGGGTATTGAAGAAATAACACACAATGGTAGAAGTAGAAGATTCATCCCATGAGATGGGGATGAAACACTTCTAGAAATGCTAAGAGGAATCACAACTAGAATAGATGTAATGGAAATGAAATAGCATGGAGGAGAACTTGTAGAAGATGTGAGTGATAATGTAAAAGAAGTCAATGAATAAGAAGCAAAGGAAGGAGGATATAAGCTAAAAAGTAGGTTCCTAAGTGAAATGACTAGAATTGACAACAAACCCTATGTGGACCTACCAACTTATAGTGTAACCTAAATCCAAAAGATTTGATAGATTAGATTTCATAAATGATAAATATTTTTAGTTATAATCCATTGAATACCCTGGGAGAGTGAAACTTGTAGCTCCAAGGATGAAGAGACATGCATATCTATGGTGGGATCATTTACAATTTGAAAGAAAAAGGATGTGAAAAGAGAGTTATTACAAATTAGTAAAGGATGGTAACCAAATTTAAGGAAATATTCTTACCAATAGACCATAAACTCTCTATGTTTGAGAAGTTGGAAAACCTCAAGTAGAGAAAGAAGAGTTTACAAGACTAAATAGAAGAGTTTTATAGAATAAACATGAGATTTGATCACATTGAAGATGATGCTGAGAAAATCTCCAAGCATGTAAATGGCTTAGATTATTATATCCAAAATGAGATTACTATGGTAAGAATTACCAGTATGGAGTAATCCTATCTATTTTTATTGAAGGAAAAGGAAAATATTTCTAGAAGATAAAATAATATAGATGGAGAGTTAAATCATCAAGAGGAAGATGATAATCAAATCCTAGACATGGTTATTAGGATAAACAAGGAGAAGCAAGTACATCTTCTACCAATATCCAAGGGAGTCTAGATGAAGGATTGATTAATCCAAAGATAGAGGAGACTTTGGAAGCGGAAGAGGAAATTCAATGGAGCATGATTTAAGTGTGGAGAATATTGATATCAAGCATTTAAATGTATTCAAAAATAACAAATAAATAGTAGGGATAAAAAAGGTTTCACATAGCCCAAGCTAAGGAGGAGAGTGTATAGCAAGTATAGCCTCACAAAATCTTGTAGAAGAACCTAAAGATGGAGAATATTTGATGCTGAGGATAGCTATTAATCTAGAGAAGGTACAAGGAGAACTATAATAGAGGATAAATCTACTTAGAACTAATTATAGGTCTAGAGGTAAATACTCCAATATCATTGTGAATAGTGGTAGTACTAAAAAATTAGTAGTAAACGATATGGTGGAGGAATTGAAGTTGAATTTAAGCTTGAGACACCCAACCCCCTACAAGTCTCCTAGTTGCAGAGGGGACATCCATTATTGGTAAGTGAACAATTCCTTATTGATTTTTACATAGGAAACTATAGAAATGAGATAACATGTGAGATAATTCCAATAGATGCATGTCATATTCTATTAATTAGAACTTGGAAATATAGTATGCAAGCCATTCATGATGGAAAGAATAATTGTATTAAAATCAAGAAGGGTGGAAATGAATATGTGTTAAACCATTTGAAGGATAAATATGATTAACTTGAGAAGACCAATAAGGTTTGTCTCGTGATGAGAAATAAATTCTGGAATGACCTCAGAAAGGAGAAGTTATATTTTTCCTTTCTACCTAACTTTATAAAGGTTAAGATGGGTATGTGCAGGATCATGATGGGCCAAAAGGTGGCAATATGATGGGTATGTGGCTGACGAATTTTTTTAACCCAAAATTAATGAAACAAAAAGGGTTTTTAATGGAGATTCTCAGCTTTCCACCAATATAAATTATTCTTTACTTTGAATTTAATAAATAATTATTATTCATTTTCTATTCAAATTATGACTAAAGTCCTTATTGATAGACTAATTGAAAAACATCTATAGCTTTCAAATGGTATCACTCATTTTGAATCTAAAACATGCGTCACATTCTATGCTTCGCATAATATAGGATTAAAAAAAGAAAAATTGAATTTCATGAAGTTTTGACCAAGTTAAGGTGGTCAGACATATGGGTTTTTTATATTTTTTAAAAGTTGTAATAAAAAATTCATAATTAATTATTTACTTGGAAAAAAATTACAAAAAAAATGCATCACATCGGGACATGAGTAATCTACTTATATCTAAAATCTTATAAAAAATAATTATCATTTTATTGTGGTTAAGGTGGTCAGACAGACACCTACTTCTTATTTTTCCCGAAATTTAAATACTACTACATTGAAATTTCTAATTTTCACCAAATAGATTTTTTTCCTTAAACAAACCTAGTAGTTTAGAAACTACATTCAATTTGCTACATATTCTATTCTTACATATTTTTGAAATAATATAGATAAATTATTCAAATTTTTACGTCAAGTTGCCTAACTCTAATTTTTCTAATTTTTTTGCCACTTAAGGGCCTATTTTTTGCATGATGATCCTGCACATGCACAGACAATAGAAAAAGGGGAATAATTTCCCATCATAGTCCATGAAATTTTAAGTTTATTTATATATTTAAATTCTAGTGAAGGACTTACTTGATGGATTACCACCACTGAGAAGTATCGATTACTACATGGACTTGATACTAGGTGCAAGCCTAAAAATGAGGCACCATATAGAATGACACCAATAGAAAATGAAGAGTCGAACCGATGTGTTAGTGTAATTAATATTTAATTACACTTGCATAATGTTACTTAGCTAATATTTTAATTCCCAGGTTAATTATTCTCATCCTTATCTTATTGATCTATCTTGTTGATCAAGATAAGATTAGGGTTATGCATACTTGTTTTTATAAAGAAAATCATCTCATGTAATTATGAATTCCTGAATAATAATATTTTGCACATATTTTTGTAATAACTATGCTTTTTCTATTTTTCTCTTCTGTGGAAGGTTTTTTGGTTTACATGTTTGATCTTGGTTTCTAACATGGTATCAGAGCCTTGATTTGTAGCCCCTTCTTAGATTTTTTGGAGAAATACATTGCAGAGCATGTTCAAGGTTCCTCGAGGGTTTCATTCCTTGAGTATATTTATTAAGCATTTTGGATTAGATCAGGCTTCACCATTGGATTCAAAGTGTTGCAAAAAGTCAGGATTGGCTTTTATTTTGCAGATTTTGGTCACTATTTTCCAAATCTATGAGGGTTCCAAGCTCATATTTTTTGCACGCTTTGGGGGTAGCTGATTTTTCAGAGCATTTTGGGCACAAATGGAGGTCACCATAGCGTTTGCAACGGCCAAAAGCCCTAAGATTTCCTTTTTTTTGTTGATTTCGGTGAAGTTGATATGGAAGGAAAAAAATTGCTTGGGGAGGCCTATGGCCTCCCCAACACACTTCCCGAGGCTCGAATTTTTTTTTAAATGTGTTTTTTCTAACTTTGTGCCAACGCCTCTAGTGTAAAAGGCTTCCACTTCCTGACGACCACCAATCCGTTGCCACCGCCAAAGCTCCCTACCATTCCATCGCCTCCCACACAATCCTCGCGAGCCCTTCACTACTCCGCTCTGGTCCTATGGTGGACCAGGAGCTCGACCTCTAGCCCCCGCAGGCTCCGCTTGCCTGGCCGCGGTCCTATGGGGGACCGAGCACTATGCGCCCAGCCCCTGACTACCCATAGTCCCTAGCCGCTAGTCCTATGCATGACTGAGAGCTAGGCTGAAGCCCCCTAGCTACCAGCCCCTAGTCATGCATAGAACCAGGGGATTTTTTTTTTAAGCCCCTTGGGTTGCCTATAGGGCTTATTGGGCCTTTTCGAGCAATTTTCACTAAATAGGGTGTATTTTTTGTGTATGATGTTCATTTTTCACAAACAAGATACTATTGGAAAGATGATTCTGACACTGATCCAATGGTGAAGATGTTTTTACCATATTTTTCTCCAAATTTATTTTGCAAGTATTTGAACTCAGGTGAAGTTTGTTTTAGCTTTAGAGGGCATATCTTTTGACTCAGTGATCCTTTTTTCAGCATTCTTGTGGCGTTGGAAAGTTGGTTTAGTCCTCTACATAGATCTGAGGTCTTTTTTATTTGTTGTTTATGCATGTTTATCATTTTCTCCTTTTACAAGCATTGGGTTATTGTAATAAATGAACTGAGATAAAGTTCCATCAGGGGGTTTCTTCCATAATAATCTAATTAGGGTGTGCATGCACTTTGATCTCCATCATGTTTTGATGATAGATCGCATGGGTTATATCCGATTTCCTAGTTTTTTTTGGAAACATCTTATCATAGATTGACAAATATCAGATTCACATCAGTTCACACTTTAGATTGGGAGTTTATGGTTATTGATCCGCATTGGTTAAGATCCTTCTCAGTTTGAGGGCCATGTTTTTATGGTTAATGTTCTAGAGTCTTTATGGTACTTGTTCCCATGGAAGATTTTTAGTCTCAGTTTGGCATTGGCATCGAGATACACGATTTCCAGATTTTGTCATCATTTCATCTACTATTGCTTCATAGATTCCAGGGTTGTTCTAGTTTGTGATTTTTCTAGTGTTTCGTAGCATCGGGTCTACTGCCACATTATTATGATTCCAATTTAGTTTATTGTAGACAAAAGCATCTTTCTTTGCTTGTCATATTGCAGTTCCAGTGCTTCTTTGCAGCAGTCATCTCATTGTAGGGGGGTTTTGTCCCACTGGGTTTTCCTTCTCTACCTCATTATTGCATTTGTACATGGGTACCTGATCAGGCCTTGTTTTTGGGACCCATTCATTCTTTCTTGCATTCATCTTAGTTTTTAGGTGCATATTTTTTTAGTCTCCCTAAGTTGCACTTATGGGGGGGTGTTAGTGTAATTAATATTTAATTACACTTGCATAACTTTACTTAGGTAATATTTTAATTCCTAGGTTAATTATTCTCATCCTTATCTTGTTGAGCTATCTTTTTTCTCAAGATAAGATTAGGGTTATGCATACTTGCTTTTATAAAGCAAATCATCTCATGTAATGATGAATTCCTGAATAATAATATTTTGTACATCTTTTTGCAATAGCTCTA
This sequence comes from Sequoia sempervirens, assembly GCA_007258455.2. Lineage (NCBI taxonomy): Eukaryota > Viridiplantae > Streptophyta > Pinopsida > Cupressales > Cupressaceae > Sequoia > Sequoia sempervirens. Next base: position 656,435,915 of record VDFB02281492.1, read on the forward strand.
CTTTTTTTATTTTTCTCTTATGTGGAAGGTTTTTTGGTTTGCATGTCTAATTTTGGTTTCTAACATGATAAGTGCAAGAGTTGTTGGATAAGGGAATTCTTAGATAGAGTCTTTATTCATTTTTTGTACCTATTATAATATACCTAAGGGCTAAGAAGGATGGAGAGTGGAGATGTGCTCTAATTCTAGATCTATCAACAAGTTAAACATTATGTACAAATTTCCAATACCTCAAATGGTTTACTTGATGGAATATTTGAGTGGAGTACATTACTCATCAAGATTGATCTAAAAAGTGGATATGGGTATGTGCAGGATCATGATGGGTATATGTAGGGTATGTGGCTAACGAATTCTTTTTAACCCAAAATTAATGAAATGAAAAGGGATTTTAAAGGAGATTCTCAACTTTCCACCAATATAAATTATGATTTACTTTTAATTTAATAAATAATTATTATTGTTTTTCTATTTGAATTACAACTAAAGTTCTGATTGATACATTGAATGAAAAACATCTATAGCTTGCAAACAGTATCACATTTTTTGAATCCGAAGCATGCATCACATTCTATGCTTTGTGTACTAGAGGATTAAAAAAAAAAAATCATGAAGTTTTGACCAAGTTAAGGTGGTTAGACATACGAGTTTTTTATATTGTTTAAAATTTGTAATAAAAAAATCATAATTAATTATTTACTTATAAAAAAATTACAAAAAAATATGCATCACATCGGGACATGAGTCCTCTACTTATATCTAAAATCTTATAAAAATATGTTATCATTTTATTGTGGTTGGGGTGGTCAGACAGACACCTACTTATTTTTTCCCTAAAATTTAACTACTACTACATTGAATTTTCAAATTTTCACCAAATACATTTTGTAAAAAAATAAATAAACCTATTAGTTTAGAAACTACATTAAATTTTCTACAAATTATATTCTTACATATTTTTGAAATAATATAGATAATTTATTCAAACTTTTACATCAAGTTGCCTAACTGTGATTTTTCTGAATTTTTTGCCACTTAAGGGCCTGCTTTTTCCATGATGATCCTACACATACCCATATAAATAAAGCATAATTAGAGAGGGTGATGAATGGAATTCAACATTGAAGACCAAGGAGCAATTATACAAGTGGCTAGTGATGCCATTTGGGTTAAAAAATACACCTGTCATATTTATGAGGTTGATGAATAAGGTAATGAAACCTTTCCTTGAAATTTAATTTATTGAGCTCACAATAATGTGTCTCTCTTTTTGGCCAAACTAGGACATTGAAATAAAAACATTTCACCAAATTTTCACTTTATAAAACTTATAGCAACTAAAACATTAATAATTTGGAGATGATGTGAAATAATTAATTGTGAGGATTTTTGTGTAGATTCTAAGTATTTTTTTCAAAAATTTAGAGATAAATTGTGAATTTTTTGTGTAAATTTTAATAAATTTCTTTTTATATTAATATATATATTTTTTAAAAGTAGAATTTATGTCATAATGAGTAATTTTTTTATAGAAAGGTGAATCATGGATTTTTTGCACTCTAATGGGTCTCTAGCACTTTCAAGGTGTTTCACTTAAAAGAAGAGAGACTTGGGCCAAGAATCATGAGGGTTCATTCAAATTAAGTAATGTGTGATGTGATGTGTGCTAAATGAATTAAACTAAGTGCAATAGATGAAATGAAACTAAACTAAATGAGTGCAAAGATAACTTTTATGAAGTGTTGGAAAATGAAGTGTGTTATGCAAAATTGAAAAAAATCAACAAAATATGTGAAACAGAAAAGGATGAGTGATATCAAAGTGCAATTGGGAGTGATTTAAAGCTACTGGAATGTTTGGAATGTAGATTTGTGATTATAGAAATTTCATTGATGGACTCATTCGCCAAGGAGGGAAAATCAGTCCACTGTCAAGTGAAAACTATCAAGAAGTGGTTTTTGTCTGCCGGGATCCTGGATCTAACAAACTTTGAAATTTGGTGTCAAGGTGGACTCATTCACCAAGGATGGTGAAGCAGTCTAATCCTGATTATGTGGATGCATAGTCAGCAACTCTACAACATTAGATTTTGAGATCTGGAATGTTGGCTTGCGAAGGTCAGATTTTGTAGAATATGGATAGAAAGTGCTTAGAAGAAGAAAAAAGAAGAGAAAAGATGATGTGATGTCTTGAAGAGCTCAATTTACTTGATTCCACTTTTTAATTCCTTTAAAACTTGTCAAATTTGCAAAATATTACAAGCAAAAAGGGGGGAAATGTTGGTGGGTTAGCAAATAGGGGTTTACCTCAGTCAAACCCCACTTTGGTACTCAAACCCAATGAAAATATATGAAATGCAAGTGAAAAGATAAGTGAATAACATAAAATTACTAAAAATTACCTTAAAACCCTTGTTGATGTAGATCTAAATCAATATCAATGGCTACTCCAAGATGCTTTAATGGATCCTTAATAATCTATTGCAAAATTGCTTGATGAAAATTCTATTCTTGAATATAAAAAATGCTTCAAAATTAAATGGAGATGAAAAATATATATGCTTGGATGCTCTTAGATGTTAAAATGAGGTTAAATTAACTTATTTATACCATTCTTGTGTTGTAGTACTGAGTATACATCATCACAGGCTAACATCAAGTGTAATAATTGAATAAATCCCTAAATAAATTTAAAATTACTTTTATTTTTGTGTCAAGGTGGACTCATTCACCACCCATTGCGAATGGGTCCCACCTTGAGGGTGATTTCAAGTGTTAGGAATTAAAATCTATTTAATGAGGTGTGTTGGGGTATCATTCAAATATACACTGAAATTAACCTTATGAGTGCATAAATAGGTCCAAATACACATAAGAAAGTGTATTAAATAATGGTAAAATGCCTAGAAAAGCGTAAATCTTGATAACAAGACTTAACAACACTTTAAAATAGGACTTTTTGATGTGTCAAATGATGATTTTTAGGTGAATTATATTAAATAGAGTCTAGAATAATGTAGAAATTTCTTACAACACTTCACAACACATTCACAATACTTCAATATTTAATAATTAGCATTTAAAATAAGCATGTTCAAGCCATGTTACAATAAAAATTGAGAAAAAACATATGAAACATGATGAAACAAGACCTAAAAGGCCGTGAAATTGACAAGGGGCCATTTTTCTACAACACATTTAGCCCCCACTTTAGTGAGAGGAAGAACTTGCTTCGAACTTACACTAAAGTAGCCATGAACATCGAAAGGAAAAAGGGTTCAAATGTGTTTATGTTAGCAAGATGGAATGACAACACATAAGAGGGATGATCAAGCCCCCAGGATGAAGATCCCATGGCAAACCAAACATAAGAACAAAGGAACACACAAGTGTTGAGACATAAAATGAAGCTTCGAGCATCAATCCAACATGTTTGTGAATCAATCTAGGAAAAAAGAGAAGATGTGTACTCACTCTGGGCTCGTAGACTTGTGGATCATACACAAGGTGAGAAGGGACAAAAACATAAAAATTAAAAAGAGTAACATACTCTAGTTGGCATGCACTCAAAAACACAAACGTGACTACGGTGAAAAGTATGTATGCTTATAACTCATGAACAAGATAAAATGGCACAATAGGCATGCAAGTTGTATTATGTAGGGTTTCCAAATGAAAAGTGAAATGAATATAAATGTAAAAATTTAACGTAAAAGTTTTTTCAAAGGAGTCTTGTTCTATTTATGTAAGGTCAATAACTTGGGGAACATTGTGTCTAATGTCTCCAAGAGAGGACCAATCAAAGGATAGTAGATGCACAACTTAGGGGATGTAGTGTGTCGCATCAAACCACCAAGAGGAATATAGTATGCTAAGAGAGATTGCACTTATGAAGGACATTATTCCCAATGTCATCCACAAATTAATGAACACATCATATAAACAAAAAGGCTACGAAAGGAATGCAAAGTGAAATGTGGTGTTGTATGCCCCCCACTTTAAAGTAATTGCTACACCTTGTTTGTGTGCAATTTCTTTAAAGTAGAAGAAAGAAAATGCAAAACAAGACATGAGAACCAACTAGGAAAGCTCTATGCCAATTCATATGTTTCATAGTGAGGCTTTGTCATGTCAAGGAAAAATGAAAAGAAAATAAAATGAAAGGGAGTTTCCCCACATAAAAGAAGACACACAAAAACACATAAGGGATCTATGTATTTGGGGTCAGTATGTTTTGTGCTACAATGTTGTTAATGAAAGAGCATAGAACTGTCATCATCCCCCAAAGACATAAAATGAGAAGAATGACACAAAAAAAGAGAAAGAAAAAGGAAAATAAATATTCATTTTGGGTCAACATGGAAGAGACATTGAGGTCTCAATGCCTTGCATGATCCCCAAAAGGAACACAAGCGAAAAGAAAAAAAGAAAAGTCAAAAAGGATTTTGGGTCAACATGAAGGAGACATTTCAATCTCAATGCCTTGCGTCATCCCCAAAAGGAAAACAAAAGAAAAGACAAGGAAAAATAAAAGAAAGGAAACCTTGTGGGCCAACATGGAAGAGACTAAGGGTGTCTCTATCCTTTATGTCATCCCCAAAGGACAAACACAAAACAAAAAGAAAATGAGAAGGACCATGTGGGTCAGCATGGAAGAGACTTAGGGTGTTTGTACACTTTGCGTCATCCCCACAGGACAAACACAAAACAAAAATAAAAGAGATAATTTATGACATATGGAAGAATAAAGATACAAATAGAAGTGTATGAAAATAAATAAATAATATCAAACACACAATATGGGGGAACACGATATGCACATGAAAAATAATGTAAAAGAGAAAAAAAAAGGCTAACAAGGAAAAGGAAAATTAACCATCCAATAGGTCATCCACCTCCCAATCATGATCATAAAATTGTAAGCACAGTTGACTATCTAATGGAGGAATTGCAAGTGCCATACTAGGAGAGTCACCAAGTTGCACACTTGGTATAAGGGATTTGTCATATAGGGTCATAGAAGAGGAAAATAAAGTGTTCAAATTAGTATGCACCTCTTCATCAATTTTAGCTACCTCTTCGTCATCTTCCTCATCAAGATTAATGACTACGAGAGGACGAAGAGTGATCTCCAAAGAGGGGTGAATCAATAAAGGTTTGTGCGGAATAGGTTTAGGTTGTGGTGATGAAGGAGATGTATTTTCTTGTGGTAAGTTAGGGGGAGTATTGGGAATGACTTCAGACAAAGGAGGAGGTTGATTTTCTTTGTTTGTTTCATTTTTCAATTGTCTAGTGAGAAAATGACATTGTCGATGCTCTCTAGTATCTTGATTGCATCTAATTTTGTTGTTAATTTGTTGTGGTGTCAAGATGGATTGATCAACTTGAGGCTCTTTCATTTCAAAAAGAGGTGGATCAATCTCTTTCTCTTTAACTTTATAATCTTCTTTAAGGCGGGGTTGTGAAGTTGGGCTATTCTCAACCTCTCTAGTTTGCTTAGACAAAGGGGTTGAAGAATCGAGATGTGAGGGAGTAGGTAAAGGCTAATTAGTGATTGAGGGAGTGTCATGCATGGTTTCCTCTATAACAAGAGGTTTAGAAGTGGGTGGGGAAACACCACTAAGAGAAAATTCAACAATCCTTTTAGCTTTAAACTTTTGGTATGCAATGAAGAAGAAATATTTTTGTGGTGTGATAGGCTCGATGGGTGTGGTCCAAAAGGCTTCTAGAGAAAATTTACCTTTGGATGAGAGAGGATTGAATTGGCTATGATGGATAGTAAAAAAATCATTGTCATGTGGAAACTTTAAACACTTATGAATGACTGAGGTGACTGCTTTCATTGCACAAAGCCAAGGATGACCTAGCCACAAATGAAATTGCTTGGATTGGGAAATAATACAAAATCTCACATCAAGGGTTTTATGTCCTATTTGTAAAGGTATCTTGATCGATTTGATCATAGGGATAGAAAAACTATTATGAGTTTTTATCCATGTAGTTGGGTTATCATATGTATCTTGATATAAATTATGTAATAACAAAAACTCCTCTATGATCACATTTTCACCACAAGTAGGATCTATCAATATCCCATTTGTGGGCTTATCATAGATTCATCCAACAATGTAGAGAGGACCATCAGGAAGTTTTGGTAATATATCCTTTTTAGAAAAGGTAATATCAAGAGATTTGTTAGGATTTCCATTATGAGAGATAATGTCTATCATAGCCACAAGATCATCCATAGGACTACGTTCAAAATACATGGGAGATATATCATGTTGCTCAATATGTGTATTAATAGTCATTACATCAGGTTTAGAAGGTTCACTAGCCTTGAAGAATGAAGTAGTGTGTTTCAGCATAAGATTGGTGAAGATTTGTAAGTTTTGATTAGGTGGTGTGACAGATTTGTTACTTCTATCTATGATAGTCAAGTGTCCTAAATTAATGAGGTCTTGAACAAGATGTTTAAGATGCTTGCACTATTTAGTGTCATGCCCATTTTGATGGTGGAAGTGACAATAAGCATTAGGCTTGAAAGATGTGGTAAGGGTTGATTTGGATCGAGCGGATCAACGGGTGGCAAAGTAAGAATACATTTTTCAAGTAATTGGTTCATGGTATTATGGAGGGAATTGGGTAAGGGAGTGAATTGTCTATTAGGGTCCCCATATTGATAAGGCATAGTAGACTTAACAACAGCCATAACATTTTGAATGGGTTGGTTAGGTTGAGGTTGTGAAGGAAGATTGAATTGTAAAAATTTTCTATTTGGTTGTTGAAAGTTTTGATTGTTGTTATTGTTGTGTTGGTTATGATTATTACTTTCAGGATTTTCTATTTGGCTAGAAGTGGATTGGGAATCACGACTCAAAACTAAATTATGATATTCACACAAATTCATGCATAAATGCATGAATGAAGGGAATTTCATCATTCTTAATTTTTCCTAAAGGTTTCTATGCAAATTATCAATGAACATCTTCTGCAGATGTGCATCAGGAATATTAACATCAATTTGAGAATACACAGATTGATATCATGAAATGAAGTTAGTTCATCTATGTTTTGTCTACATCACATGAGATCAACCATAGTTTTCTTAGGTTGCATGTGAACTTGAAATTTTATTATAAAGGCATCCACTAACTCATTAAATGAGTAGATGGATTGATTAGGAAAATTTGCAAACCATTCTAAAGCACTATCTTTTAAAGTCCTAGGAAAGAGCTTGGCTAGAAGTCTCTCATCAAGGACAAAGTCACTACATAAAGGTGTGAAAGCATTAACATGATTAATAGGATCTCCTTTACCTCCATATTTCTCAAATCGAGACATTTCTATCCCTTGTGGTAGCCGGGTACACAGAATCTCTAATGATAATGGACTACTATGAACATGGTATGTGATAGGAAAATATTGACCTTGGCTAATAGTGAAAATTTGATGTTGCATGGATGATACTATGTTAAGGAGTTGGGTAATAATGGGATCATGATATGTAGGTTGTGATGGAAGGGAAAAGGGTACTGGAGTATAAGGCATAGTAGGTGAAGTGAAAGGAATGGTGGAATGTGAAGGAATGGTAGGAGGTGAAGTGAATGGAATAGTAGAACGTGAAGTGAAGGGAAGGGTAGGAGGTGTAAAGGTGGTTGAAGGAATTTGAGATTCCATAAGGGAGGAAGGAATTCTAGATGGAACTATGAAAGAAGGGGTCACATGACTAACCTATTGTAAAGTAGTAGTGACTTGTGATGGGGTGGAGGTTGGAATAGATGTAATAGTTGAAGGGGGAGGAACTTAAGATCCTCCTTGATTCACATTAGGGATTACAGAGTGATTGTTAGGTGGAGCATGTTTATTGCAAATCTCAGAAATCTTTTTGAGGACAATCAAACCATCATCATGTTCAAGTAACTAATGAAGGTTTTCAATGGCGGGAATGGTAGTTTGGGAAACATTCTCAAGGGTCAAATCATGTTGTAAATTTGGAAAGTCTCATGAATGTTAATCATATCTCAAGAATTGTTTTGAGTTTCATCTTGGATTGGGTGAAAGGGTGAAGTAGTATTTTCAGTGCCTAATCCTCCATTATCCATACTAGGAGTAGGAGCTTGGGTGATCCCAAGGTCCATAATAAAAGTGTTATTGTGGGAGGCCATGAGTCTAGAACTTCTTCTCACTAAAGTATTGTCAATGGAATACCAAGCACTCATACAAGTACTATGAAAGGGAAAGGTGAATATAGTGCCAAAAAACTAGATACATAAATGCTAAATAACTAAACTACTATAACTAGAAAAAAATGAAAAATACAAAAAATAGAATGCAAGAAATAAGACAAAAAATAGAGAAATGAGATGTTGAAAAACCATAAAAAAGGGTTGATTTTCCCTAGGTGGCGAATGAGTCCAAATAAGATTTTTTTTTGTGATTTTCAGAAGTTTTAAATGAATCTAATGCAAAAAAAGAGTGCAATTATTAGTGCTAAATGCATAATGTTTTGATTTTTCAGTTTAAATGACATGTAATAATGAATACTAAATGATCTTTCACTAATGCAAACAAAAGGATTTCTAAAATGCAAGAAAAAATAAATACCCTAATTGAATTGTAATGTAAAGTGAGCTTGAACATGCAATGCTAATGAAAAAAAAAAGTGTAAAGTGCTCAAAATTCAGGTTCACCAAAATGAACTGTGGATTTTTGGCACTCTAATGGGTCTCTAGCACTTTCAAGGCATTTCACTTAAAGGGAGAGAGATTAGGGCCAAGAATCACAAGGGTTCATTAAAATTAAGTAATGTATGATGTGATGTGTGATAAATGAATTAAACTAAGTGAAATAGATGAAATGAAACTAAACTAAATGAGTGCAAAGCTAACTTTTATGAACTGCTGGAAAACATAGTGTGTTATGTAAACATGAACAAAATGAACAAAATATGCAGAAAAAAAAGGATGAGTGATATCAAAGTGCACCTAGGAGCCATTTGAAGCTATTGGAATGTTTGGAATGCATATTTGTGATTACAAAAATTTCACTGATGGACTCATTCGCCAAGGAGGGTGAATCAATCCACTATCAAGTGAAAACTGTTGGGAAGTAGTTTTTGTCTACAAGGATCCTAGATCTAACAAACTCTGAAATTTGATGTCAAGGTGGACTCATTCGCCAAGGGTAGTGAATCAGTCCAATCTTTATTATGTGGATGTATATTCAACAACTCTGCAACACCAAATTTATGAGATCTAGAATGTCAGGTTGCCAAGGTCAGATTCTGCAGAATATGGATAGAAAGTCCTTATAAGAAGAGAAAAGAAGAGAAAAGATGATGTGATGTCTTGAAGATCTCAATTTAGTTTATTCCACTTTTCAACACCTTTAAAACCTATCAAATCTGCAAAATATCACAAGCAAAAAGGGGAAAAATATTGGTGGGTTAGCAAATAGGGGTTTGCCTCAGTCAAACACCACTTTGGTACTCAAACCCAATGAAAATATATGAAATCGGAGGGAAAAGATAAGTGAATAACATAAAAGTATTAAAAATTACCTTAAAACCCTTGTTGATGTAGATCTGAATCAATATCAATGGCTACTCCAAGATGCTTTAATGGCTGCTTAATAATCTATTGCAAAATTGCTTGATGAAAATGCTATGCTTGAATGTAAAAAATGCTTGAAAATTAAGTGGAGATGAAAAATAGATATGCTTGGATACTCTTAAATGTTAAAATGAGGTTAAATTAACTTATTTATTCCATTCTTCTATCGTAGTATCGAGTATACATCATCACAGGCCGACATCAAGTGTAATAATTGAATAAATCCCTAAATAAATTTAAAATTATTTTATTTTTTGTGTCAAGGTGGACTCATTCACCACCCACGGAAAATGGGTCCCACCTTGAGGGCGATTTCAAGTGTTGGGAATTAAATACTATTTAATGAGGTGTGTTAGGATATCATTCAAATATACACTTAAATTAACCTTATGAGTGCATAAATAGGTCCAAATACACATAAGAAAGTGTAAATAAGGGGGAAACTCCTAGAAAAGCGTAAATCTTGATAACAAGACTTAAGAACGCTTTAAAATAGGACTTGTTGATGTTTCAAATGATGATTTTTAGGTGAATTATATTAAATAGAGTCTAGAATAATGTAGAAATGTTTTACAACATTTCACAACACATTCGCAAGACTTCAATATTTAATAATTAGCATTTAAAATAAGCATGTTCAAGCCATATTGCAATAAAAATTAAGACAAAACATATGAAACATGATGAAACAAGACCTTAAAGTCCATGAAAATGACAAGGAGCCATTTTTCTACAACACAAAAGGATTAAATTATAATATTTAAAATATAGATTTCTAACATCAATATCTAATGCATAGATATTTTTTCATTTAATTTTTTGTTGTGCATAGGTATTGATTTCCTTGTTTCATATTATCCAAATTCTTTTTTTTTTGTAAACAAGAACATCAATATCTAGTACACAAATATTTTTTATATCTTCTTTCTCTATTTTTCTAATTTTCATTTCTGTGAAACAAATACCTTGATGTTTGGTGAAAAACCTACATTCACAAGAAATACAGTATAAAAATAATAATAAAATAAAAAATATTTATAGTATAATTTTTGGAAAGCTTATAATAAGGGTGACAAACCTACAAAATATAATTTCAAAATTAATTTATTTGATCTTGATGGAACCCCTAAAAAAATTTCTTGGTTCCACCCTAAAAATTGTGTAAAGTCTGGTTTGGACCCTCGTTTCTGGTTTTAGGTCATATCCTCATCACTATGTGAGGGTTTTATATTCATTAAACCTCCCAAAATTAGCCTATAAATTCAAAACACCATTGACTATTCTATTCTTGCATTGATTGGGTATTCCCGGTCTCTGATCTTTCAAGTTACCTCTAATGCCATCAAAGTCATGTATTTACCAGCCCCTTGTGTTTAGGTTCTTCGGTCAGTTTGGTCCTTTTTAGTGACAAAATTTCCTATAGTCGAGGGTTGATTTTAATGATTCAAACCTTTAGCCTTCGTCCTTATGGGTTATTATCCTATTTTCCTAGAGTTCGCCCCCTTTTTATTATTAACTCTTGTGGCATATGCAAAATTGGAACTTCATGATGACTGTTTGATCGTGTGGAATTGATCATGACCGTTCCTTGTGCACCCATGCTGGTTTATTTCTTCTCATTTTATTCACATGGGAAGACATGCTTCGACCATGTGCCTAGTATGATGGTGGATCTAGTCTCCTTGGTGATGATAGTTGGTGCCTTTCAAAGAAGATCAACGACTGTAGGATTGAAGATGTGACCACATCTATACCACTCCCTGCGCATTCTTATTGATTTATTTCATGTTATTTTAAAGACACAGGCTAGCAGGTGATGGCCATGTGGTATTGTTAGATGGTGGGACTAGTGTCTCCAAAGGGTAGTGGATGTATTCCAAAGGAAGATCAACGGTGGATGTCACAACACGTGTCCTCATCAAAACTATTCCCCACATGCATGTCCATCTACAACAGCGAGGAAAGATAGTCACATGGGCTAGTGGGTGGAGTGACATCTATCATTATTGTGGGACCCACTAAGCTTTGAGGATGGGGTTTGCTTCATAAGGAATGAAATCAATAGTTGATGGTAGGTGACGTGGCCAAATCTTGACCACTTCCTGCCATCCCGTGAAGGCCCCACCCTTATCTTGTATTTTGCAATGGGCATGTCGACCTTCTAAAAGGATCCAATGGAATTTGATATAGTTAGAATACTTTTAAATTTGGTTGAGAAGGTACTATTTCTAAATGTTGTCATTTTCAGGTCTATTCTTTGAGGCACATGCTTTAGATTTCAGCTGTTAGTTTTGATAGTTAATGATACAAGTGGAAAAGGCGAAAACAAAGCAGGGTAATGTACAAATTGATATTTTGAGATCAGATCAAGATCATTCCCCAATTTTTTGCTACAATGAAATACAAGTGATTTAACTCGCATGGGTAAGTGGGTAATTATAGCACAAATAGTTTTAATTGATGATATGTATAGAGAGGATGTATATCTACTCATGGATTTTCTAATTAAGAAGAGGCATTAAAAGAACAATTAAAACTTACTTATAAGTGGTTGCATTAGTAATATATCCATTGATTTATCCTTTAAAACATGATCAATAGTTGAGATTAAAAGGATCAAAGTAGAATGTTATTAGCTCATGCACACAAGCTTTCTTTGAAGAATTAATGGTTGGCACACTTGCATGGCTCATTCTAATGAGGACTGAAGGCCATATTTCTCATTCATAATTTTCATTTAGACACTGACAATTGAGTTTGAGTCCAAAAGAAGAATTGGTGAATATTTCTTAGTTCTCATCACTAAGAGGATGAATAAGTCTAGAGAGTCTATTAGGCCAGTCCGAAGGTCTAGGAGATTGAGTTTTCTTGATTCTGAGGAGAATACACTTGAGGATTAAACTGAGATGCATAGAGCTTCTGATACACCAAAGAGTAGAAGGGGATGCAGTAAATTCAAGAAGTATGGTGTTAGGAGTAACTACTACCTAAGGGGCTGAACTATTTCAGAAGAACTAGTAAAGTTCAAAGGGAAAAAGCTGGTGGAATATGAGAAGGTGGCAAAGAAAAACTACAAGTATCATAAGGCTTATCTAAGAGAATGTAATTCTCCTAGTGAGGTTTCCAATAGCCCTTCAAACAATGAAGGTGACACTTATCTAGAATGTGACTGTTATCCACTTTCCCTAGTGCCTTATGATGATTATTACAAGGAGGTGGTGATGGTTCCTACAGTTCCACCACAAGCAAAACATGGGTGATTATCTTCTAAGGATGATGACTCAGAGTGATGACTCTGCCCCATTTTTATTTTTTGATGACAACATTGCCCTTTCTTCAATCCTATTCAAAATTCATGTGATTTATTGTTTCTAGTGCTGATGTGGAAACTTTCTATGCTGGTGTGTTGGAGAAGTACCAAACTTTCTAACTTTGGCGGCATGTACATTTCTTTCCAGGGATATGCAAGTTTTTACTAGGGCTACAAAAGGAAAATCTTATTTGGTCAACAAGGATGAGGATTTGATGTTGTTGTAGTAACAAACTCTTCCTTTTGAGGAGCTAGCATGTCTTCATGCAAGGGATGTGGAACTTGGTCTTTTACTCTTCCATTTTCCACAATGAGTACATGTAACTGAGGATGTCTCAAATTCTAGTGCAAATGATCTTGAAATGAACTGAAATGTAAATGTAATTGAACTTGATGCTTGTTGCTCCCTTGTTCTATAAAATAGATTTTAGGACTCATTATAGAGGGTCATATTTTTAAGTCTCAACAAGGTTTTAGGTGAAAGCTAAGTTTAGGGAAGGCACTTTGTAAAGAATATAGATAAATAGATTAGTAGATTGTCTTGGGTACGAGTCTTGTATGTAATAGTCTTAAATTTGTTCTATAGAAGCTAGTAATATTCAAAAAAATCTTAGTTCAAAAAAAAATACTCTCCTATGTATATTTCTCAAAATTTATGAATGAAAATGCTAATGGTGTTATCATTTATATTCAATTGTTCCATTTGAATGTATGATTTTTTTTAGCTTTAACTCAAAGAGTTGATTCAAATGCTTGAAGAGGGTTATAGATTTTGTAAGGAATTGCTTAGGATTTGTAAGGAGTGAGTGTTTTTAGGCATTGTGAGTTTTCATAAATGCAAAGAAATATGAAAATAGTCCACCTATCTCTAAATTAAGTAGCTTACATGTATTAATGGTTCTTACAAATTTAACTCCATTGCTCCAATTGATGAAACTTTGGTTAGTTTGTTAGAAAATCTTGCATAAAAATGAGTGATTAGCACACCTGGCCATAGACTTAGAATAAGAACAATATTCATTTAAAATACTTTTCAATAATAGTATGGGTTTGGAATATCCCTGGTTCTTAGTAAATAGATAGTCATTAATTTAAAGATATGCCAAATCTTCAAATGAGATGGGTTTTATTTGCAATAAATAGGCATTGATCAATCTATGTATAAATGTGTTACTAATTGGATACACTTCATGAAAACACAATTCAAATAACCCTCCTAGGTTTCATAGAGCCTAAAGTGAGTGAGTAAAGACCAAAAAATCCTATACTCATTATGTTGGCTACTAACCTTGCAGTTTCTTCACTATAAGAGTTGGATACTCTTTAGAGAATTGCTAGGTTTTGTTGGAAAAATCACCAACAAATTCCTCAAAAGGTAAAGAAAAAGTGTTTCTTTGTCAACATTTTGATAGGTGAGATGGAGACTCTATTATGGGTATGATTTAAAACTGGAAGGGTTCTATACAAGGGGGTTTGATCTAAGAGGGTATTATCTAACCCTCTTCAATTAAAACCATTTAGATGAAACCTCTCAAGGCTTAAATCATTAATTTTTTTATAAAATAGGTTATTTTAGGCAAAAATCAGGATGTCCCAAGTTTGGGACCCATTATTATGGGATGAAAAATTTATCTAGATGATATCCTAGCTTTTAGTGAAAAAAGGAAGATAACCTAATACACATTAAGGTAGATTTATAGAGGTTAAAGGAAGAAAAATTCTTGGTCAACTTGAAGACTTGTGTAGTTTTCTAAAGAGGCAACTAGTGTATCTAGGTTTTGTAGTGTCGAAGGAAGGGTTGAGGATGGACCTATAGAAGGTTAAGGAAATAGTGTATTGTACTTCAACCAAGATCATGTTTGAAGCAATAATTTTCCATGGTATAGTGGGATTCTTTAGGAAGTTCATTAGAAATTTCAGTGGGTTATGTGCACCATTTACAAAAACTATGGAAAGTGTAAAGAAAGAGTTTCATTGGACAGCAATACAAGAAAAAATATCTTAGTTCTCAAAGAAATAGGTGATAAAACAATAAATATTGGCATTTACAATTTTTGGCAAGGTATTTCAAGTGGACTATAATGCTAGTTGTACAATTGGGGAAGTGTTAATTCAAGAAGGGAGACCCATTGCCTACTTTAGTGAGAAGCTAAATGAAGCAAAGACTGAAATATCCAATTTATGATCAAGATTTCTATACCATCATACAAGACTTGAGGAAATGGTGGAATTATTTTCTATCAAAGGAATTTGTGTTAAATACAAACCACCATACATTGCAATACATCAATATTCAATGAAGATTAAAAAATAGGCATATGAAATGGGTAAATTTACTACAAAGTTACTCTTTTCTCTTGAAAAATACGAATGGTAAGTCTAACAAGGTAGTAGTTGCGCTTAGAAAATGATGTTTATTGATGCATGTAAACATGGGTCAACATTGTTGGATTTGATGTAATCAAGAATTTGTATCTAGATGATCCATATTTTAAGGAAGCTTAGAAATATAGTAAGAGTATGAAGGAAATTGATGGGATGACATGACCAAAATATTTCACACAAGATGGTTTGTTGTTGAGAAGACAAAAATTATGCATTCCCAAGGGTTCAATTAGAGAGAACCTCATAAGAGAAAAACATAGTAGATTCTTGAGTGGACATTTTGGGGTAGGCAAGACATTTGAACAATACAGTGCAAGTTACTTTTTGCCTTTAATGAGTGCAGATATGAAAGAATGGTATAAGATTATAGAGTTTTTCTACATGCTAAAGGAACAAGACAAAATATAGCCTGACTATATCATCCATTAGCTATATCGAAGAGAGAATGGGAGCACATAACCATGGATTTTGTTTTGGGATTACTTCAAATTTAGAGAGGTAATGTTTCTATTTTTTGTAGCATCAATGGATAGGTTTTCTAAAATGCTTCACTTTATACCATTTCAAAAGACTAGTGATGCATCCCATATTGCTATATATTGTTCTTAAAGGAGGTTGTTAGGCTACATGGGTTGCTTAATAGTATTGTGTTATATAGGAACACTATATTTGTTGGTCATTTTTGGCATACATAGTGGAAGAAGATGGGAATTGTGTTAGGATTCAACTTAGCCTACCATCCCTAGACTAATGGGAAAACAAAGGTTGTTAACATATTTTTTGGAAACTTATTGAGATGCTCTGTGGGAGATATTAAACCAAAAGAATCATACCTTATCCTATCACATGCATAATTTTTGTATAAATAATCAATAAAAAAATTGTGTAAGTAGAATTCCATTTAAAGTAGTTTATTGGTATAACCCTAGGAGTGTTGAAGAGTTGAGGGGTATTGTAAACTTGAATAAAAAAGGTGTTTTAGTAGAGTATTTTTCTAAATACATCCATGAATTGCATAAAGAGGTGAAGGATAAGTTGGAGAGAAGGTCCCTCAGATACAAAAAAAATATTGATGTACATAGGAGGGTACAAGATTTCTAGGTGGGTGATTTAGTTTTGGAACACTTGAGAAAAGAAAGGTTTCTGCAAGGAAATATAATAAGTTAAAATTGAAGAAAATAGACTTGTGCAAAGTGTTGAGAAAATTATCACCAAATGTCTAAGAAATTGAGTTTCTAGAAGGGATAGACATATTCCCTATCTATAATGTTGTTGATATGTACAAATTTCATGAAGGAGGGACAAGTTTGCACTTGGAGGTACACACTCTATTTTGCATGATACACAAGAGTGGATAGATCAATTAGCTAAGAAAAAAATGCAATAAATAGATAGAGTGGTGGACTCTTGATTGGATAAGAAGACCAGAGGAAGGGAATAAATGGAATATATAGTCCATTGGAGGAACAAGGCTATTGATGAAGCTTAATTGTTAAATATTGCAGAGCTGGCTAAGTATGGAATGATAGTTCTAGAATTTCCCAAAAGTTCATGAGTTTCCAACACATGAAAATTTCCTTTTACTTGGAATGTATGATGTAGGAGAATCTATTATCATGGGCAGTCCTATATCGACCAAAAAGAGATTCTTTGTTTTCGTTTCTATTGTTTCCTTGTTGTTTTAGCCTACAAGACTTGAAGATCCAAATTTTGAAGAATCATCATATATTCATAGAAAAGTTGAGACACCATCTTGAAGAGGATCCAAATGGGTAATCACATCACAAATTTGGATACAAATTGGACAAACTACATGGAGTTATGAGATTTCAGCCTACATCTAACTTTGTGGAACTTTTAGCCCTATATAGATCCCCCTTAAGTCCCCAAAATTCCTCTTATTTCCTAAATTCCTATAATGTCTCCTAAAGTAGAAATTTTGGCCTATTTAGATTCCTACCAGATCCCTACTAAGTACTTTTATACTTCACTTTTTTACCAATTGCAAGCTTTCCTTCCTTGTAACTTGTAGAATTCCTTGATCCATCTAGATCTGTTAAACTTTCATTTGTATTTAGATACTCCCCAATGCCACCCCTTTTCTCATAAATCCACATGAGCCTAACTCTCACATTTTTTAATGTTGCTTAAATCCTTGCAAGAGTCAACGACCCCAATTTCCCTACAAACTATTATCTCATACTCTCAATATATAGAGAAATGAGACATGAATACCACAAATAGTTTCCCAAAATATGTACCACCTAATAATTGGTAAAATATAAAATCTCCCACATCCAAAATAAAGAAGTGATATAGAGAATAGATAATGCAACTCACAATGAGAAATGATAAAAAAAATAACCTCCATACTAATAATAGACAATATATTTGACTTGTAACTACTTGTACCCAAACCATTTTTTTTGCTTCATTAAGGCATTTTGCTAAAGTGGTCTAAACCTTGTTATAATGATGTTAGAAGTTTTTTTTTGGGAAATTCAAGTATGGAATTTGAGCCAGTTTGATGTCATGAAGATACTGGTGAAGTTTGGAAAAATTGAAAATTGGGATGAAAATCATCAAAAAATTTCTAACTCTGGAGCAAAAGAGTGCTTCCTAGTTAGGGGTGCCCTAGCTTTTGGAGATCCAGATTCCTTTTTTCAGGATTATCACTTCTAAGAAGATTTCTCTAGAATATTGTCAGCTTCATGATGAGCTATCTAGCCAACCATAAGGATGTGTCTAGCACCTGATACACGAGATTCAATGAGGAATGAGGGGAATAAAAAAATGACTTAACACTAGAAGGAAAAGTGTGCCTCTAAGCCAAGGGCACCCATCGTTTTTAGGGATCAGATGATTTTTTTTTATCAAACGACACCTATGATGTTTGTTTCATGCTTGGTCAGGCTTCACAACATACCCACCCATGAGTCAATTTCAGTTGTTGAATTGTTGGAATCACAAGCCAAACATGAATTTAAATCTTGGTCAAAATGTCAAGGAGAAAAAAAAAATCACCCTTGGAGGCTAGGGGCACCCAAGGTTTTGGAGCCTTGAATATCTTTTTTTTAGTGATCTCAGGTATCCATCCTGTCCGTGTTACATCCAACTTTCTGTTGCATATATTTGTTAGGCCAAAAGGTGAGTCAACAACCTACAACTAGAGTTTGAGTGTTATTTTAGCTAGTTGGAAAAATGACTTTCTCTGGAAACAAAAGTGCCCTTAGAGGCCAGGCGTGGCCTTCAATTTCAACCACTAGATGATGTTTTTAGATAAAGTGGTCTCTTGGAGTTATTTTGCGAAACAAATCCACCTTCCCAGTGAACCAATTATTCAGTCCTGAAGTTTTTCCGAACACGAGATAGGAGGTAAAGTGATGAAAATGATGAAAATTTGACTAAGTCTAGGGTCCAAAGCATAATTTTTGCCTGGGGCGCCTAGATTTTTTAGGCCTCAAATCAAAGTTTTATGGATTGCAATCTCAAGGATTGTTCTTGTCAGATTTGATGTTGCTTAACAATGTAACTGTCAACAAGTTGATTTGGCATGTCAGTCAATTAGATTTAGTGATTAAATAGAGGCTTCAACGAAGTTTCAAAATCCAAATTTTCATTAAAATGGCTAAGTCTAGAAAAAATGCCTAAAGTCAAAGGTTGAATTTTCAAACTCCAAATGACTTGTGCACTCTTAAAAGGTGAATTTAAATATTTTTAAATATTTAAATAATTTGTCTTTGAATAAATTGCAAAAAGGGGCAATTTTTATTTTGCATGTTGAATTAACTGAGTTGCATGCTCAGTTAATTGCTTTGCATGTTGAGTTCAACTAAAATTATCAAAGGTGGCACCCTATTCTGGGAAAATTTAACATTCAATTAGAAAATTCGAAGACCCGGTCAGATTAAAGTCAACTATTTTGAGGTCCAAAGAGAAGTGCACATGATTGCATGAAGGTGAGACGATTTTAGACTTGTTTTTCTTTATTTAAGTTATATTTTTTCCATATTTCTCATACCGAGTTTAGAGAAAAGGAAAATTTCTTGAGAAATAGAAGATATGAGTGTGCTTTGAGTTCAATTTTTCAGCATTGGGTCCAGATTGTTTAGAAGATCAATTTTCCAAAGTTAGATTTTTCTATGCATGTAGGTGTAAACAAATCTCAATGAAGCATGGGCGATTTTCTTTAGAAGCAGAATTAAAACTTCTATCTTCTATCTAATTTCTTCTATTCTCATCTTATTAATTCTTTGCATGTCAAAGAAAATGGAAAAATATTCAAAATCTAATCATCTGGGTTCGCATTTTTAGCATAAGTAGCAAAACCCATGTCTTAGATTTTTTAAAGAAAATCGGCTCGCAACTTTTATTCTAAAGGTCTATTCTTTTTTCGAGAGATTTTTTGGCATGTGGGTAGGGAACTCATCTTTTTCAAAATCAAGTCATCTAGGTTGCTTTAGAATTTTGTTGTCTACAAAACCCATGTTCTAGATTTTATTGGGAAAAATTGCCCTGGGAAGCTCTAAAACCCCTTAGTTCTTGACTGAAAAGCTATTGCATGCGTTGTTAAAATTTAATTTTTCAAATTTTTGACATTTTGGGTTTGCTTAGAATTCAATTATGCACAAAACCCATGTTTTAGAAAAAAATTGAAATTTTTTCCCGCACTTGCTATTTTTAGCCTTAGCCAAAGTTTTTTTTAGCTTTCTCTGAAAGTTGTCTAAACATACCCAACTTCACAGTCAAAAATCTTGTTTTTTAGAATGCAATAGAATCTTATAAATTATAAGAGTAAATTAGTGTTAATGCATGACTTTTTGAAAACCTCAGATTCAGACTTGGGTCATGTCTATCTAGTGATAAATTTGAGAAGGTTGGAAGGTACCAACAACACAGTCATCAGAAATCTTGAGTGTTTTGGGTTTTTGGCAGCAATGTCAATTCCTATCATGATCTTTGATCTCGAGTTTGTTCTTTCATGCATTAAACACTATGATTCATCCACAAGACATTAATTTAGATTATGGGAGAATTATTTGTAGTCTCAAGCTGAGGGACATGGAAAAGTGCTTTGCTATTCCTCCTCGCTTAGATAATTTCACCGTAGTCATCGAGGCCTGTGAGAAAATATGGTATGAAGATCAAGATAGATCACAAAGGAAGGTTGGTCAGAAATGGTTGAAGGTTCAGAAGACCAACATGCCAAAGAAGGTTGGTCATGGTAAATTGAAGGATGAAGTTGTAGTCTTCATAACTTTACTCAATCGGGCTACAAGTCAGGAGGAAGCTAATATTTTTTGACCATGGGTGTTCTATGTCATTTCTTGGATCCTAGATAATATGTAACAATTTGAATGGGCTATGTTGATTAGCAAGTGCATTCACCAACAAATCATTGGATTCCTAAAAATCCATGAGTTATACATAGTCTCTTTCTTGGTCTACTTAATTGCATCTTAAAGTAATTTTAGATATTTGAAGACCAATGGAACTCTTGGCGTTCAACAGGTTCATGACTATTATACTCAATTGGAGTTCTCAAAGGATGAATAAGATTTTGAGGCAGTGAACGATCACTTTCTCATGAGGAAAGTAAGGGATCTCAACAATGAAATGCACATCAAGATTTCACCAGAGACTAAATCAACGATGGAGAGTTGAGAAGATTGGTTCATTCAATTCCCCACTTTCACTTATATCTGAGTGTATGGTTACACTGGAGAGCCTTTGATGCTACCAAGGTACCCATCAGAAAGAGTTCTTTTCATGGAATTTCTCAGAAAAGATCGGCACATTTAATCTTTTCTTCGTAATCATCACAAGACAATAGTCTCCTTTCCTTTCGGATTGGGTATTTTCACATGCAAGTCTACCGCGAATTGCAACTTTATGATGAATGAGCTTGAGATATTTAATTTCAAGTACTACATTGAGAGGCATTCTTATGATCCCTTGGGTCATTATGTAGCTCAGTTGGAGCGAGGGATTGCACATAAGCCAACACTTGAGGATTTTTGGGCTAATTGTGAAGATGAATTTGAAGTATGCCAATGTCACTATTGTAGACTCACTATTACTCATCTTACTGATTTCCTATTAGAGGATGTTGAGGGTCTGTTAGATAATGATGGAGAGGTGTTTCTTAGCTTGTACATCAAAGATCAAGTTGCTCGCTCACCACTTCACTAGATAGATTGGTACACCAGAGAGAATACTTCCATAGAGGACTTGTCAAAGTTAGTTATCAAGACCAACATGTACTTCTTAGAGAGAAAAATAAGGTGCAATTCAGTTCTAGTCATGGAGCCGCTAATAGGGTTTTGTTCATTACCTTGTACTTCATGGTCAAGGCCTTAGGTTAAGGTCATCTTGAAGCCACCTACAGGTTTTAGAGTCAGTGTAAACACAAAGGGGAGAAATATTAGCAAGTGGAAGCATAAGAAAGTTGAAAGGGAACCTAAAGGTTTCAGTAGAGAGAGTCACTCAGGCTGAACCACATCTTTCACCTCCTAGTTTTCCATTGTCACCATAGTTGCCACCTATTGATATAGACTCAGAGACAGAACCACCAGTTCGAGAGTCATCAGAGGTAAGTGATCCACCACAGGTTCATACACCAACTGCAGTCTCTCCTCAAGTTGACAATATTATTTATTCTTGTTGGATAGAAAAATATTTGCGAAGACAGAGGCAAGAGCCATCATATCAACTTGATTTATCTGAATTTGGAATTCCTTATCAGGGAAGGTCTAACAAGAAAGTTAAGAAGTAGGTGTACATCGAGAAAACTCCTAAAGCTGAGATCATCGTAGAAGTTTCTATGCCTTCAGAGGGTAAGAGCTTAGAGGAGGTTGATGTTGGTGATTTCACCTTCATCAAGCCTAATCTTGGGAGGAGCACTCAACAAATAGAGGTGAGACTTCTCAAGATTGTCACAAATAATCTTGAGGATTGTGTCATGAAGGATGGAGAAGATAAAGTGCTTCTTAAGGCTTAAACTGGGAAACTTCAACAATATATCTCTAATCATGTTCATATAAACTCGAGTAGAGCACCTATTCTTCCACCTGTAGAACAACAAAAGTTGGATTAGCTAGCTAGTCATGGTAAACTTTTGGACAACTGGATTGAAGGCTTCATTGTTATAGGTCATCAACTTCTTGCAGAGTTATATTAGCTAGAAGTGATGCACATAGACTTCACCAAGGAATACAAAATATCAAGATAGCGGTGGCAAAAGGCATGGTGAAAGATAAAATTATCATAACTCAGTTAGCAATTGCATATGACGCTATGGAGGTAGAGGAAGAGAAAGAGAAGATTTTTTCTTCGAGAGAACAAGAACTCTTTAGGTTGGAAACATGCGAAAGAATCTCTACCAGGATGGATGAGTGTAAGGAACATGTTACTAAAGCTCTCAAACTCATCAATGAGTTTATCACTCAAATCCTTTGTTGTTATCTTTGTGAGGATGGTACTCACAGTGATCTAGTTGTAGTACAAGCAGAGTTTGAGAAGCTAGTTTGTGATAGTCTTGAAGGAGATCTTTTGGCATCCAAGTTGGATCACATCTAAGTGATGATAGCTAGTTTCAAAAAGGCTGCTAAAGATATCAGAGAATGTTAGTGGGTGATCAAGGATGGTGACACAGAGTCCCAGAGGTAGGTTATCATTGTGGAAAGTGTCAAAGTGCTAGAGGATGATATAGTCAATCACTTCCTAGATGACATGATGGACTCTGATGACTTGGAGTGATCAATCGATTAGGACCTGTAGTTATTTTTGAGGATAGAACCAAGAGCAACAGTTAGAACTCTACAGTATTTAGTTCTCTTTGTTGATTTTATGCATGTCTATCTTATCGTCGAAGATATCTCAGAGGAGTTGGAACTTTCAGTTAGGATTTTTTTAACTGATGATAGTTATCAATTGTTTTTTATTTCAATAAGAACATGCATGTTGCATACTATCCATTTAGATTAGGTTGTTTTGGTTAATTGATGGTAGCTTTCCAGTTAACTATATAGTTTCCTTTATTTAGGGTTTAGCAATAAAATCTTGCATGCTCGCAAGAATTTAGTTGACTCAAGGTGATTTTAGGGTTCCATACACCTTTGATATCTATAAATAAGATATTTTTTCTCATTTGTAATTAACTTTTGTACGTGGTAGTAATATATGTTACGCCACCTTGCCTGAAATATTGCTATTTTGTATCTATTCATGAGATTTTACTATGATAATAAATTTTTGTACCACCTTTCTTGAATTTTATTATTATGGTATTTGTTCATCTTAGTTAAATATAGTGGCTACTTTGATCATTGATTATATGTTTGTTTCATCAATGCAATTTTTTGTCCTAATTGGATATTCTATGTTTTGTTTCTAATAAGCCTATTTAGATGAGAAAATTGGGGATCCACCTTGCCCTCATGTTGAAAATCTATACCTAAAGCTTATCGTTTGATGTGTGTGTCAATAAACCTATTCAGCTAAGCAAATTGTTGTGCCACCTTTCCCTCATGTTGTGAAGTCGTACTCAGTTTATCATATATTTTTTTGTTTCTCATAAACTTCTTCCCAGTTAACAAAATAGTTGTGCCCCTTGCCTTCACATTGTGAATCTATATCTAAATTTTATCATATACCACATTCTCACTCTGTTTCCTCATGCTCTGTGTTCTTGAGGAGATTGTATAGTTTAAAGTAGTTAGCTTAGTTGTAGTTAAGATCTCCAAAACTACAAAAAATACTTAGTTGCAAAGTTTGTGGTTTTCTTAACCTTGTTCCTTTTTCAGCTGAGTCAAAAAGATAGTAGTTAGATTACTTTACTTTTTCACACATTTTTAGCACAACAATGGAGCTTCCCTTCTTAATTTGAAGAGCATTCATTACGCAGTGTGCATAGCTATCCATACCAACTCACACTCTAGAGGTGCTAATTGTTACGCCAATAGTTTTTTGGCACCCACCGTGGGGCACGAGGCAAGAAAAATTCAAGAAAAGCTTACACTTTATTTCATGGGAATGACACTTTGGTATCCTATTGCATGATCCAAAAAAAGCAATGGATGGTAACAACAATATTGTTAGAAATGTTGATAGAAATCAGTGACATCCACCCCCATTATCTTGGGGTAATAACATTGGAACTTTAGCTTTTTAGGTAAATCATGAGTTACCTAAAGGGTCAAGGAAGTGCTTTCCTCAGTTTCATGATGATGGAACTCAACACCCAGAGGATCATTTCTCTCCATTCATATTGGCTTGCACCATCTTTCACGTGTCACATGAAGACATCGTGGTGCATCTCTTTGTCAAGAATCTTGTGGGAAATGTTGCCAACTAGTTCAATCACCTAGCTCTAGGAAATATCACAAGCTAGGAAACTATGAGTGAGAAGTTTTTGGCAATATTTAAGCCTGCTGAAGATAGTCACTTGTTGTTCGTCCAACTTACAAATTCAAAGATGGAGCACAATGAGCACATGAGAGATGTTGTAGCAAGATTTAATCATCTTGTGACAAGAATTTCTTCTACATTTTATCCATCACCTGAGATTATGTTAATTTTTTCATAAATGATTTTCCATAAGAGATAACATTATTCCTAAAGATGACAAGAGAGATAGACTTGAAGAGTGCACAAGAATATGCCATTGAGTTGGAGGATAATATATCACTTTTGACTTGATGAAAGCAGATTCTATCAAACCTCTAGTTCAACAGCTATACCAACTAAAGAGAGACAATATTCAGCCACGGTTGCCAACATCTCCATCAAGACCAATGACTGAAGTTGCACACCATGCAATATTTTGTCCTTTCCATGACACTGATGCACATACCAGATCCACATGTCCAGAGAACCTGAGAATGATCCAAATCATGGGATACACTAAAGCTGATCCTAGTTCTATTTTTTTACAAACACAAGTTCAAAGGTTGTGTTTACCACAAATGGACAACTTAGATGGTGACTCTGCTACAGGTTACTTTGATGAAGAACCCATCAATCAAGAAAAAGAAGAAGAATATTGCCAGTACACTCCTTCTGTGTTCACAAATGCTCAAAATTTCAAGGCACATAAAGAAGAAGAAGAAAGGTAGAAATCAAATGAAGAATGAAAAGAAGTATTTCCCACTTACAATCCCAGATCTTCACATGAGATTACTATGCCAGTTGCTAAAGAGACATCTTTAGCAAATTTTGACATCGTAGCTTCCATGATGAAGACCAGGGTACAAGTTTCTCAACTAGAATATCTTTAGGACCATCCAGAAGAACTAGATCAAACTCTCAAGGTTGTAAAGAAGTAGGCTTTTCTCAAAAAAATTGTTCAAGGAGAAGCAATGTCCAAAATGAGTCCTAGTAATTGTGTGACTCTGTCAGAGATAGAAATTGAAGACCAGAACATTGCTCAAGTTCTAAAAATAAAATGTTATGGACAATACAGTTCGATGGAGGTTGTTTAAAAATAAATTTTCAAAAGTAGGGGAATTTATCATCACCCCTAAAGGATATTTGTACCCATCTATGCAATTGGAATTCACTGAAGTTGAAAAAGAGGTGCTTTTGCAAGGCCTCAAAGATGCCTAAGACATGGGAATCAAAATCCAATGTGTTAAAGGTGATGTAGAGCTGATCAAAAATTTAGTTAAAGGATATTTTCAGGTCTTAAACGATCACCTATGACATTACAAAAATAGGGTTTGGAAATCGATCAACCGGTTTGAATAATTCAACATCCCAGGGATGGAAAATACGAGAACTAATGGCTCAAGGGTATCATTTTTCTCATTTGCATCATACTCTAACTTTTTTCAAAGTACCTTTGCTTGAATATGTGAATTCCTGAGAATCTTCATCCCAGAAGGATTGCCTCCTGTAATTCTCATTAGAAGAGAAGTGAAGCCTTTCAAGCAGAAACAACATGGATGGAAGGATCTTCCCACTACCATACAACATGAAATATCTCAAACACTTCAACCCTTTGAGGGAAGAGTGATCTTTTGTAAATAATTATTTATTCTTTATCATTATGTCATAATGTGTTTCCCCATTCTGTGATGTCATGTCGTGTTATAGGTGATTTCTTAGGTAGTTTTGTTTTAGGTGATTAGGATGTTAAGTTTAGGTGATTAGGGAAATTCTTGAATCCATATGCCCAGCTGACAAGTCACATTGGTCTACAAAAAAAATAGAGAATCTCGGTTCTCCTATGCTATAATTATCTAACATGGTCACCAGATAGAGCCTAATGTTGTACCCAAACTATTTTTTTTGCTTCATTAAGGAATTTTGCTAAAGTAATCTAAACCTTGTTATAATGATGTTAGAAGTTTGTTTTTGGGAAATTTAAGTATGGACTTTGAGTCAGTTTGATGTCATGAAGATACTGGTGAAGTTTGGAAAAATTGAAAATCGAGATGAAAATCCTAAAAAAAATTCTAACTCTAGAGAAAAAGAGTGCTTCCTAGTTAGGGGAACCCTAGCTTTTGGAGATCTAGATTCCATTTTTGAGGTTTATCACTTCTAAGAAGATTTCTCTGGAATACTATCAGCTTCGTGATGAGCTATCTATCCAGTTAGAAGGATGTGTCTAGCATCTAATATAGGAGATTCAACGAGGAATGAGGGGAATGAAAAAATGACTAACAATGGAAGGAAAAGCTCACCTCTAAGCTAGGGGAAACCACCTTTTTGAGGGATCAGATGAAGGTTTTTGATCAAACAACACCTATTATGTTTGTTTCACACTTGGTTAGGCTTCACAATGCACCCTTCAGTGGGTCAATTTGAGTTGTTGAATTGTCAGAATCACAAGCCAAACACGAGGTTAAATCTTCATCAAAATGTCAAGGAGAAAAGAAAAATCTCCCTTGGAGGCCAAGGGTTCCCAAGGTTTTGGAGCCTTGAATATCTTTTTTCTAGTGATCTTAGGTATCCATCCTATTTGTGTTACATCTAGCATTCCATTGCATATCTCTATTAACCCAGAAGATGAGTAAGCAGCCTACAACTAGAGTTTGAGTATGATTTTAGCCAGTTGGAAAAATGGCTATCTCTAGAAACAAAAGCACCCTTGGAGGCTAGGGGCGCTTTTCAATTTCAACAACCAGATGATGTTTTTAGATAAAGTGTTCTCTTTGAGTTGTTTTGAAAAAGAGAGCCACCTTGGTAGTGAACCAATTATTCTATCCTAAAGTTTTTATGAACATGAGATAGGAGGAGGTCAAGATCACCTTTTAAGTGATGAAAATGATGAAAATTTGACTAAGTCTGGGGTCAAAAGTGCATTTTTTTCCAAGGGTACCTGGATTTTTCAAGCCTCAGATCTCAGTTTTATGGATTGCAATCTCAAGGATTGTTCTTGTCATATTTGATCCTACTCAACAATGCAACTATCAACCAATTGATTTGGTGTGTCAGTCAATTGGATTCAATGATTGAATAGTGGCTCCAACAAAGTTTCAAAATCCGAATTTTCATTAAAATGGCTAAGTTTGGAAAAAAACCTAAAGTAAAAGGTTGACTTTTCAAACTCAAGATGACTTGTGCATGCTCTTAAAAGGTGGATTTAAATATTTTTAAATATTTAAATAATTCAACTTTGTATAAATTGCAAAAAGGGGAAATTTTTATTTTTCATGTTGAGTTAACTAAATTGCATGCTCAGTTAACTGCTTTACATGTTTATTTCAACTAAAATTATCAAAGGTGGTGCCCTATTCTGGGCAAATTTAACATTTAGTTAGCAAATTCAAAGTCCTAGTCAAATTAAAGTTGACTATTTTGAGGTACAAAGAGAAGTGTGCATGATTGCATGAAGGTGGGACAATTTTAGACTTGATTTTCTTTATTTAAGCCATGTTTTCACCATATTTCTCATACCAAGTTTAGAGAAAAGGCGATTTTCTTGACCAACAAAAGGTTTGAGTGTACTTCAAGTTCAATTTTTCAGCATTAGGTCCAGATTGTTCAGAAGATCGATTTTCCAGAGTTAGATTTTTTAGTGCATGTAGGTGTCAACAAATCTTAGTCAAGCATAGGAGATTTTCTTCAAAAGTAGAATTAAAACTCTATCTTCTATCTAATTTATTCTATTCTTGTCTTAGGTATTCTTTGCATGTCAAATAAAATGAAAAATATTCAAAATCTGATCATCTAGGGTTGCATATTTCAACATCAATAACAAAACCCATGTCTTAGATTTTTTGAGAAAATTTCCCAACTTTTATTCTAAATATCTGTACTTTTTTTGAGAGATTTCTTTGCATGTGGGCCAAGAACTCAGCCTTTTCAAAATTGAGTCATCTGGGTTGCCTTAGAATTCTTTTGTCTACAAAACCCATGTTCCAGATTTTCTCGGGAAAAGTTGCCTCGGGAAGCTCTAAATCCCCTTCAGTACTCGACTGAAAAACTATTGCATGCCTTGTTAAACTTCACTTTTTTGAATTTTTGACATTTTGAGTTTTCTTAGAATTCAATTCTACGCAAAACCCATGTTTCAAAAAATTTCTGAAATTTTTTCTCGTAGCTGGCTATTTTTAGCCTCCAGATTTTTTTGAAAGTTGTTCGAACATACCCAACTTCACAATAAAATTTCTAGTTTTTAAAAATGTAGTACAATATGTGTGATCAATTTTAGAGTGATAAATATGAATTAAAAATAAATCAAACGTGCTAATGAAACTTTTAATTAAAGCATAAAATAAAGGAATAAAATTGCAAACTCTGTTTATGCTTCAAAGGCATTCCATTGTCCTCTATCTCTAGTGTTTTTGTTGATTCTAGTTGGCTCTCAGATTGTGTGCTAGGCTCAACAAATGGTCTTCCTAGAGAACGAGATTAAAGATGAATGCATGCAATGCTATGCTAAGACATGATTATGCTAATACTAAACATGATTGATGAAATGAATGATTACGAAATTGCTAAAAACTAAACATGATAAAAACAATACTAGAATGCTAGAATGCTATAATGCTAAAATGCAAGTAATCTTTAATTCACATGTATTGTGTGTTGTAATGAATGCTTGGATTCGCAGGGGTATTTATAGAGTTTTTGAAAGATTCTGATTGGCTAATGTGATCAATTGCTGTGAAAATTCATGGCAGATCGAACGGTTGAAGATGGATAAGCCTAAAGGAAAATAGAAGAAAGCAGAAAGAAAGATTTTTTTTCTTTTTCATGAAAGAGATAAGATGAGATGATAAAGATGAATTGTAAAAACCATCTTTTTGTGAGATTTTGAAAACATTTAAAAAGATAAATAATGAATTACGAATTCAATTATTTATTTATGGGTGAGATGGAAGATTTCATAATTAAATAAAATATTTAATTATGATTTGAATAGATATGAAAAGATATTTAATTAAAATTTTGTGGAAATGAAATTAATTAAGTAAGATATTTAATTAATTAGAAGAAAGATTTGAAATAGGAGAAAATAAATTAAATTCAATTAAATCAAAGATTTAATTAAACTTAAATGTGATAATTAATTTAAATAAAAAATGACATTTATTTAATTAATTAAGTGGACTTAAGAAATTGGTAATTAAATAAAATGAATTTTATTTAATTAAAGTGGAAGAATAAAGTGGATGAACAATATAATTAAATTAATTAAATTTAATCATATGTAGAGGAATTAAGAAAAATTAATTAAATAATAAATATTTAATTAAATGCTAGGATTAATTAGACATGACCAATTGTATGCATATACTTTTTTCCCCTCTTTGAAGTGATGTGTAAAATGTATTGCTTCAAAGAAAATATTCATGCTTTTTGAAATTTGTTGTGTTTGATTTTTCCCCTCATTGAAAAATTTAACTGATATGCTCCTAATCTGACTTTGATATGTTTCTGATATTGATGATGCCCCCTCGGGAGGTAAATCACTGATGATGAGAAAATGTTGATTGTAAAAGTTGGATGATGAAAGGGACATAGTGATTTAGCACTCGATAAATGATGAAAAGAAAATGCCCCAGTTAAGAAAAATACCACCAAAAACCCACTTGGTTTGACCCTTAAAAGGTAAAAGGGTAAAAAAAGTCATTTGCACTTTTTGAATTTTGAGGAACCTTTTGCTCTGATAGCGACGTGGCGCGATGGAGATCCCATATCACAGACATAGATTCGAGCGGTCATGGTGATATCAGTGATCAGCCATGTATGGACCACCAGTGAGTTGATTTAACCCTTTGTATTTTGAAATTTATCATTTTTTAGTTAATTTTGAATGATTTTAGCACAGTTTTAGGGTTTAACAAGTCATTTTAGTGCTTTTAGGAAATAGTTTAGTGCATTCAAAAAAATTTATAACACTTATAGGAGATAAATTAGTGCTTATAGGATATCCACAGTTCAGAGCATTCGATAAATGAAGTAGCGCTTATAGGAGGCTAGGGTTGAATTGGGTACATTAGCACATTTAGGTAGCAGATTAGCACTAGCATGGTTTTAGCGCATCTAGGGCGTGAAATAGCACATTTGAGAAATGAAGTACCGCTTTCAAGGAAATAGCACTTTTAGGAAATGATGTAGTGCATTCAGGGCACAAAACCGCACATATGGAGTTTTAGCACATCGAGGGAAAATTGTAGTGCTTTTAGAGTTTTAGTGCTTTTAGGCCATAGAGTAGCACATTTAGGAAATTTAGATAGAATGTTGATTTGATGAAAATGATGATGAATTATTTCTCTCTTGGTCAATAGATAGGAGAATTTTCATGTCATTAGGTTGAGAAATTGATAACTTTGCTTCCAAAAAATAGAAAAAAGAGAGTAGATAGTTGATAACTTAGTTTCCAAAAATTGAAAACAAATAGTAAATGATTAATAGAAATTTCAATAAATTTGTTTTCTGCGATAGAAAAAAAATAGTAGATTGATTGATAAGACTTCTGATAAATTTGCTTTCTGTGATATAAAACAAATAGTAGATTGATGTGATAGGAGAATATATTTGCATTCATGATTGAAGTACAAATAGGATGATGATTTTTGATTGTTTAGAAATTTGTTTTCCTGAAAAAGAAAAAAAAATAGTAATTGATGGTAGAGTAGATTGATTTGATATGCAGATAGATAGATTTTGTATTGATGGCCTGATATGATTTCCTTTTGATATGGGTCTGATATGTTTCATTTGATTGATATGGGTCTTTTGATATGAATCTAATTGAGGTAGATAAATTGTTTTGATATGAGTCTGATATGAGTTTGATTGATTGCTATTGTGATGACCAAAAAATATAGGAAGTTTTTAAAAACCTCTAGATTAGAGAGTGCTTTCCCATGGGTTGGGATAGGATTCGAGATTTGACACCTGCAAAGGTGCAGTTGATAGTGAGTTGTGGGTTGGGATCTTTGTTGTCGATGCCTCCTATTCGGGTCAACAGGGGACTGTTGACCACATTAACAGAGAGATGGCATTTTGAGCATAACACATTTCATTTTCCAATTGGTGAGTTGACAGTGACTCCAAAGGATGTGTACAAGATTTTGGGGATCCCGGTGGTAGGTGCCCCTATGTTCTATGATCACAAGGAGTTGGGTGGCATAGATGCATTGAGAAGGGTGTATGGTGACGCATAGATAGCAGGGTACTAGGTGCCATGGGAAGACTTCAGAGGTTATCCTTCCTTACCTGTAGTGTTTGGTGTTTTCATTGGATACTTCCTTTGTTCGGATCACCGGTCAAAGTGGCTATTAGTTGGATGGGGGAGGATTATCGAGTAGATGTTGGGTTAGCCATAGAGATATGCCTGAGGGAGTTGCATGATAGCCCACTTATATCATGGCTTACACCAGGTTGTTTATAGAAGATCATCAAGTTTGTCTTGCAGGGTTACTCTACTCTAGATCTGGGCCTGGGAGCATATTGTTGTGAGTAGACCACTATGTCTGAGAGCTAGGCCGCTAGGTAGGCCATATGCATATGCTTATTCATTTTCACTTGTCCCTCCCAAGCTAGGCAAGGTGGAGTATTGGAGATGGATGTTGGATGACATGGATATGGTGATATGGAGGCCCTATATTGATTGTGATGTTTGGGATAGATATCCTTTGGAGATGTTGTTTGTAGGCATACCATGGTTCCTGATAGGCCACACACGATTTATCATAGAGAGATTTTTGGCCCTACCAGTACAGAGGCAATTTGGTTTTATACAGGGTATGCCATAGGGTGTTGTGCACTATGGACAGTGCAAGGATGAGACTGGATGGGGTCCTTGCATTGATTACCAGGTCATATATAGAGTATATGGCATTGCAACCTGAGGTATGGGATCTGAGACCTGATATTGTGGATGTCAGCATGTCAAAGGAGTATTTTGTTTACTATCACACACATCCATTTCCGCAATTTACATATCCAAACGAGCCAACACCCATTTTGGTGGCACCTCAGCTAGGAGTTGGGAGATAGGAGGATGTGGCAGGTAGATGTCAGAGAAGAGGAGGATAGTGGTGAGGAGGAGAGTGGAGAGGAGGATAGTTTAGATGATGATGGGGATGATGGTGGAGATGGTAAATGAGAGGAGCATAGGTCAGTGAGATGGAGGACTAATATTGTGAGCAGTTTTCAGGATATACATAGATCAAGGAGTGATACTGGCCGATAGACGGTGATCAGAGTCACCTCTTTAGCATAGCAGGTGCAGATAGACACATTACAAGCCTAGGTTCAGACACTGCATGGACAACATGCATAGTTGCAGAGCCAGTTGGCTTAGGCACAAGGTTTGGTAGCACAACTATAGACACAGCTGGCACAGACAAAGGCAGAGGAATAGGAATAAGTATAGGTACCTCCTCCTGCCCCAGACCCACTGGTGGCTTAGTTGATAGCAAAGAGGGATGCCTTTAGACAGAGGGTAGCAGAGGTAGAGGGTGTTGCTTAGAGGCTCATGGGCATTGTAAAAGTCAACATTAGGGAACTATTGCCTTGATTTTCTCGATTTCCACATAATGGACCTTGTGGGATGAAAAGAATTGAAATGTAGACATTTAGTTTGAAAAGCTAAAATCAAGCAAGTGTTTGTGGTAAAAATCATTCATTAAGCAAGATAAGAAAAAATTGAACCCCACACATGTGTTTCTTCAAATTATTTCCCGCAAGATCAAAATACGAAAAACCAAAGTCTACCAAGTGTCTTAGTCAAAAATCTCTCAAGAAACATCTTTCAACACTTTAAAAATTTAGAGAGAGATTGGTCTATAACTTTTAAAAATGTTCCTCAAAAGATAATCCAAATTTGTACTCATTCTATTATTGTCAAAATCCAAGTCTTTTTCAACGTTTTGAGTCACATAGGAATAACATGTTTTTCAATACTGAGGTCTTGTAAGAAAAAGACTCTCTAGGTCCACTTCGGATCAAAATCAACACTTTCATCCATCCTCAAACATCAACCAAAACCCATCTCACAAAAAACTCTTAGAAATCTTTGAAAAATCATTCATGCTAGACTTTTGAAAAATCCTTCAAATCAAAATCAAAACCATCTTGTTTGGCTAATTGTGTGTAGATGAATCCTTCTACATACACTTAGTTAAATTACCACCTTGTGAACAAGTTTATTCCAACATAACTTCTAGCATCTTGGAGTTTATAAGTTCATTATCAAATCCAAATAAATTCCAAATCAAATCAAAAATAAAAAAATCCAAAAGTCTTAAAGTCTAGTATCCCTCTAAGGTTCCTTAAGAATTCAATCATTCACATCATCCATCTTTCATTTATCTCATCAACACCCTTTGATCCTTAACATCCTAGATTTTCTTTGTACATAAAGTTTAGACCAACCTAAGGATTTAGAGGTTGACCTCTCATATTCTTGAAAGTTGATCCTTATTTTATGTTCCAAACTAGATCTCAACACAAGAAAAACATGGAATCCAACAAAGAAACATCCACTTCAAGTGACTTGAGCCAAACTGCTCCTAAAATCAATCCCATTGGACCTAATAATCCCCCACTACCAAAATATCTTCAAGAGGGAGGTTGTCAAGTGGAGGATATCACCCACAATGTCCTAGGAATGACTCAAGACAAAAATCATAGAAGTGATCCAAAATCTTGAAAATCATAAAATTTTCAATGCAATGATGAGACTTAATCCTTCACAATACATGCTAGAATTAGAAAAGGAAGGGGATAAACTCTCTCTTGATTATGATGTAAACACTACTGTGGAAAAGCCTCTAGAGAATATGCTGCTTGTGCCATTCACACCACCTTTTCAAAATCTCATCCAACCCATCCCACAACCCACATCATCTCATGCTCCAAGTCAACCCATAATCACCAAGGGCAGTTCATTGCTCCATGCTCTTCAAACACATCCTCTTGTGAATAACCAAGACTTGGACGCAAACACCATCTTGGTTTTACCAAATACCATCCCTCAAGATCCCAAGCATCCATATGTTCCACTCATTTTCCATGACACCAATAATCCATCTACTTTCACTACATCACTAACACACTCTCTTAATACACAAGTCTCTCTCCCCATGGTATCACAAGGAAAAGTGAGTCTACTTGGGGCCTCATCATCACTTTCTCAAGGAAACATGCCATTGATCCTCCTACCATTACCACCCATAACATCAACACCCACATCAATCCTTGGTTTAGGGAAACCCCCTTTACCTAACATACCGATCCCAAATCAAAACAATTCTCCAATCACAAATCAAGTCAACATACCAAATCCTCCAAACATGCCACCGATATTGCAACAATAGGTGACATCAATCCAAGAAACACAATCAATCACTACACCTCAAAATCTGGTCTCCCAAGGACCTAGCATATCAATCACACCATCTATAACACAGCCCCAAATCATCACTCAAACAACATCCCAACAACCACCTCAAAAAATTTTCATCACAATTTCTCACACCATTTTGAATCCTCCACCACCACCTCCAAACCCAAACATGGTGAATCAATATAACATCACCCTGCAAGCAGCCCAAAAAGCCTATCAAAAGGCACTTCAACAATTCAAAAATCAATAGGATACACAAGTTGCACAACAAGTTGCACAATAAGCATGGGCACAATAAGCTACACAACAAGCACAACAGGTCACCCAAGCACAAGCCTAAGCTTTATTGCAACAACAATAAGCCGCCCAAGTTGTGGAAGCAACACAAGTTGCACAAGCCGCACAGGCTACCCAAGCTGCTCAACAAGCTCAAACTTAGGTGCAAGCTCAATATCAAGCACAAAAAGCTCAAGCAAAAGCACAATACCAAGCACAAAAACAAGCATCTCAGTAGAAAGACAATTAGAAAGATTTGCATCAATACCAAGCACAACAAGAAGCAACTCAATTATTAGCCCAACAACAAGCATTGCTGAAACAACAACAACTACAAGCATACCAACAAGTGTTGTTCGCACAACAAAATTTTCAACCACCTCCCATGAACACACAAAACACCCCACCCATCACTCAAACAATCAAACCACCCCAAAACACATCCATCCCACCACTCGATCCATAAAATGATGTGTCTATACAAACCAAATTATTCTCACAAGAAGTGCTAGACCTTCAATCAGGAAAGAAAACAAAAACACAAGGAATTTGTGACCTTATCCTTTGACAGAAGCATTGTGATGGTGCCATTCCCACAAGGATTCAAAATCCCTTAATTTGAAAAATATTGTGGGATGGGTAATCTTGAAGATCACATTAGACAATTCCATGTACATTGTATGGAAGTCACATACACTGATTCTTATCTAATGCGACTTCTCCCAGAAGTTTAGTTAGCCTAGTAATGGAATGGTTTTTTCATCTTGCCCCCAAAATCAAAAAGTTCCAAGAAATTGTGGACTTATTCATACAAAACTATTTGTTCAACAAAGGCATGGATGTGAGTCTAGAAGAGCTATCCACCTTAAAACAAGCCAAGGGAGAAGCATTTGCATCCTTCTTATAACAATGGTGATCCAAGGCCTATAGGAGAAAATGGGCTATGCCAGAAGAACAACAAATATCCATTGTCATCGCCAATCTTGAAAAGATATTTTCCTTCCATCTAAAAATTTAATGCATCCCTACATATGACCAATTGATCCCCAAGGCGCTCAACATCAAAAGAGCCCTTATTGCACAAGGGGGTACACCCACAAATCATGATAACCATCCATCAACCAATTACAACAAAAAACCTCACACATGTGAAAATAACAAGAATGTCACTAACGATGGTGTTGTTGATGCCAAAGTTATTATCAAAGCCCCAAGGAAAAACACACAATCATATTAACAACCGAAAATCAATAACCAAAACAATACAAAATCCAACACAACATCACAACAACACAACAATGAAGCAGTCAATAATCTGAATAATCAAGGGGGACCACCTCCAAGGAATGGATATCCTACTAAGAAAAAATACACACCACTTGGGGAAACAATTGAGTCTGTCCTGCAACAGTTGGTACAGGTAAAAATTATCAAGATCCCTATTTATGACAATTATCAAGAGCCTCAAGTTAAACCACCATGGTATAATGAGAAACATCTTTGTGATTTTCATAAAATTAAGGGACATATGATAGCCAGTTGTATGAGACTTAAAAATCTGATTCAGGACCTCATCGATGACAAAACCATAATCGTTGAACAACCAACGAGAAATCAGGACCTTAAGATATACATGAATCTGATGCCAAATCACAATAAGGGAAACAACAACATTAAAACAAAGTATAATAATGTGAACCATGTTTACAACCATGTTGCGTCCTTAGATGAGTGGGTCATCATTATCAATATCAAAGGATCCAAAGCCGACTATGGAATCACCACATGAGGTTGAAGAATTACCATTCTAGGACCATCACGACCACCCAAAGCACCCATATTTGATCCAAAATCCATTCCCAATGGTTATAATGTCTTGGATCAACTTAAAAGAACCCCTGCCCAAATCTCCATCATGGAGTTGTTGAAAATCTCACATGCACATAGGAAAATCCTAAAAGAAGCATTAGCCACATCCTTCATCCCAATAGATCTTGATGTAGACCAGTTCCAAGCTATGGTTGGACATATTACCACACCACATCTCTGACATTATTTGAACATGATCTCCCAACTCAACCATCCCATAACTGTGTACTCCATCTCGAAGTCTTGGTCCATAAGAATAAAGTCAAAAGAGTCTTGGTGGATGGGGCTGTAGGTCTAAATATTTTTACCCTCAAGCTAATAAAAAATATAGGATTCTCTAAAGTTTTCATTGAAAAGGGTAAAGGTAACACAATTAGGGCATATGATGATCAAGAAAGAGTGTCTCAAGGCACTATTCAACTCCCTATTCAAGCAGGGCCAACAATCATGGAAACTACCTGCCAAGTCCTTGACCTTGAACTACCTTACAATATCCTCCTCAGGTGCCCATTGATCCATGGGATGCAATCTATGGCATTCACCTTCTATAAATGTGTCATGTTTCCTTATCAAAATAAAAAGGTCATAGTCCATGGTGATCCTGAGCCATTTTATTATTGCAAAAATCTAGAAGCCAGGTACTACAAGATCCCTCAAGTCCCAAAGAATGATGAAGGTCCCACCTCTTTGTACATGGACCCATCTACCTTATCCTCCACTTCTGAGAAAAAGACATCCTGCATTTTGGACATCTTTAATATCAAAGTCATTATCCAAGACAATGGGTGTGGGGACTACAGAATGAAAAAGAGTTCCTTTGTAATAGGAGTTACCTCAATCTCTTAGATCTCAAAATTTCAAAGAAGACACCTCTAGATTCAAGTGTTGGGGGAACCTAAGTTGGGAAGTGGTAGACGAAAAAGACATATCAAGTCTATTGTACCAAGATGAAAGGCCCGTGCCTGATCTTCCCATGGATGATGACAACAAAGGACTAGAAATGATGCTTGGCATAGGCTACAACAAGAACAAGAAAATCAGGAAAAATAATGACCTATTAGAACCTATTGTTGTTGTGAAGCACTTAAGGAATCTTGGCCTTGGATGTACCCCTGTCAAAAAAGTCAAAGCTCCTCCTAAGTTATCAGTATCCATAGGTTTACCCTTAGACAACTATACCTTTGATATAAGTGATGTGTGTGAAGAAGATCCCCTCACTAATTTACCTATCCTATTTGAGGACTCTTCCTTTTTTATGATTTCCACTATGTATTTTGAGTCGAACAACCAGACCAATGAGCTAAAGTTATTCTATCCCCAACTCATCGACTATGACCAACAAGGACCACCAATTTTAGACACATTAAAAAATGATGAGGCTCTCTCAAAATCCATGGGATTACATGATACTATACCATATGGAGATCATAAAGCATGATTCAACATTGAGCTAGACACACATGCCTACTATGGGGAAATGATTGAATCCCTCAGTCACAAAAGTGAAAATTTAAGAATAATATCTAGGTCTTTAAGTGAAAAACACACTATGACTCTTTCTAACCTAAAAATAGTAAAAAAAAAGGATGCATCCAATGGTGAAAACATCTTTGAGGTGCCAACAGATGAGGGATTCAATCTTCCCCTTAGTGTTATTCATTGAGAGAAATCAATATTCTTAGTAGAGAAGTGCAATCTAGTCAACCTAGGAACATAAGAAACACCACACATAACCTTCTATGTAGAATCACTTTTGACACAAGAACATGAACTCCTAGCTATGTTCCTGAGGGAAAGAAAGGTAAAATTTGCAAGGATCTACACTGACATGCTTGGTCTTGATCTAGAAATTGTAGTTCACCATCTAGCTTTCTATCTAGAAGCAAAGTCAGGAAGACAAAAACTGAGAAAGATGCATCCACAAATAGCATTATTGGTCAAACTTGAATTATAGAACCTTCTTGATGTTGGCTTCATACGACCAATTTATTATCCAAATTGGGTTTCAAATCTTGTACTTGTCTCTAAGCCAACTGGGGGAATCTATATCTGCACAAACTTCCAAGACCTAAACAAAGCATGTCCTAAGGATTATTTCCTTCTCTCAAACATAGAAATGATTATGGATATGATGATAGGACATGAAATTCTATCACTAATGGATGGATTCTCAGGGTACCGTCAAATCATGATAGCTAAGGATGACCAACACAAGACAACTTTCACTTGTCCATGGGGGACTTACTGCTAGAACATGATGTCATTTGGTTTGAAGAATGCTGAATCAGCCCACCAAAGAGATATTATGTTAATTTTCCATGATATGATTCACAAAACTATGGAAGACTATGTAGATGACATATTAGCTAAATCAAGGAAGCGTCGAGATCACGTAGCAGCACCAAGTTCCATCTTTGATAGGCTAGAAGAGTATAAGGTTAGACTCAATCCCAAGAAGTGTTTCTTTAGTGTACAATTAGGGAAACTGCTGGGGTATATCATGTCTATGAGTGGAATTGAGATAGATCCTACCAAAACCAAAACAATTCTCAAAATGGAAGCACCAACAACATTAAAGAAGTTAAGAGGCTTACAAGGAATACTCCAATCCATCCGTAAATTCATAGCACAATGAGAAGATAAGGCCATCCCATATTCTCATCTACTCCATAAGGGGGTAGCATACAAGTGGGATGAGAAATACGACCTGACTTTCAATAAAATCAAGGAGTACTTGCTTACACCACCGGTCCTTATGCCACTGATTCTAAACAAACCATTAATAATCTACATATCAACAACAACAATAGCTCTTGGTGCTCTCTTAGCTCAACATGATGAAAATGGGAAAGAGAGAGTAATTACTATATCAGTAGAACCATGGTGGGACATGAGCTGAATTACACATTCATTGAGAAGGCTTGCCTAGTAATAGTGTTCACTGCATATAAATTCAGGCATTATATGTTGGCCCATCAGATTAAACTCATTTTCAAAATAGACCCTCTCAAGTATCTTCTTTTAAAGGAAACACTCATAGGATGAATGGATAAATGGGTTATGATCCTAACATAATATGGCATTGAGTGTGTAGAACAAAAATCCATCAGACAAGTAATTGTAGATCAGCTGTCTGAAACACCTATATTTTTAGAAAACCCCTTGGTATTAGAATTTCCTGATGAGTCAATATTTAATCTTAGTGTAGTAGATCATTGGAAAGTATATTTTGATGGGTCCTACACATAGCATGGGTCAAGAGTTGGATTCCTTTTCATGACACCACAAGGAGACTACATACCAAAGTCATAGAAGTTGTTTCCTTAGCACAAACAACATTACAGAGTACGAGGATCTTGTTATAGGACTCAAAATAGCAGTACACAATGGAAGATCATGGCACTTAAGGTCTATGGGGGCTTAAAACTAATCATCAACCAGGTCAATGATGAATACCAAACAAAGGATGACAAATTGACTCCATACAAGAAACTGGTGGAAAGCCTCAAAGAATTCTTCATTCACATCATGTATGGAAAAATACCAAGGAAAAATAACAGAGCAACGTATGTTATGGAAACAATAGGATCACTACTAGATATCCCACGCAATGTCCCTAAGCATGAATTCTTGGTGGAGCAGCTTCTCATACCAGCTTTCGAGGTACCGAACTCTGAATTTGTATGAAAAATTGCTGGTCTTGGTAACCCATGGTATCATGACATATATACCCACTTGAGAATAGGAGTCCTCCCTGCCAATATCACCCTGAACCTTAAAAGAACATTTTTCAAGAAGTCATCTCATTTTGTTATCTTAGGTGACACCCTGTATCGTAGGAGTATTGAAGGAACCCTTTTATGATGCCTAAATGTTGAGGAAGCTTTGACTGCTTTAACCAAGGTACATAATGGAATTTTTGGTTCACATTTGAGTGGTATGACCTTGGCCAAGAAAGTACTAAGGACTAGGTACTACTGGCCTAAAATGGAGAGGGAAGCTCATGACTATGTCTGAAGATGCTTGCAATTCCAAGAGCATGGGGACCTCATCCATGCACCAACTCAGGAGCTCCACCCAATCATAACACCTTTTCCCTTTTCATAGTGGGGGCTTGATATCATTGGTAAAATCACCCCCACCTCATCTAGTGGACATAAGTTCATTATCACCACCATCAAGTACTTCACAAAGTGGGTAGAGGCCATCCCCATGACTTATATCACAGGAAATCAGATTTCCAAGTTCATCCTAAACTACCTAATTTTTTGCTATGGAGTCCCTTGATCCATTATCTCAGATAACAAGACACCTTTCAAAAACCAGGATGTTCGATACCTATGCCAAAAGTTCAATATCCAACATCACCTTTCTACTCCATATTACTACCAAGGAAATGACCAGGATGAGGCTACAAATAAAACCATCTTTAAAATCACAAAGAAGACAATCAATGAAGTTGGTCGTGATTGGAACCTACAATTCAATCCTACCTTATGGGCCTACGAAACGAGTATCCACACACCTATAGGTGCAACTCGTTTCTCCCTGGTCTACAGATCATAAGCCATCCTTCCTATTGAGAATGATCTCCCATCCTTGAGAATATCATTATAGAATCTCATCACTAATGAATAATATTAGGTGTCATGGTTGAACGAGTTGGAACTACTGGATGAGTGGCACATGGATGCCTCAAACCACCTACAATTCTATCAAAACCATCTCAATAAGAAGATTAGGAGTCAAATCTTTCAAGTTGGAGAGCTCGTGTTAAAGGAGAATCAAAAGAATATACCAAATCCAGATAGCAAGGGAAATTTTGAACCCAATTGGTTCAGACCCTTCATCATCACAAAAGTTATAAATCAGGAGCATATCAGCTATCTACACCTGAAGGTGAGCCTTTCTAGGAGCCTATCAATAGCTCCCATCCCAAAAAAAATTATGCCTAAAATTTCCAAGGTATAAATCTAGAAAAATATAAAAAAATTAAAAAAACTATAAAAATTAAAAAAAGGATTGAAAACAGTAAAGAAAAAAATTGTCCTCTAGTGAAAACCACTTTGGTGGTGCTTTGGGCAAGTACCTTGGTGAAAACCTGGCAAACAAGAACCTTGTGTAAATAAGTACTTTCCATCCACCATGATCTCTATAGCTTGTTCTGCATCATTCATCCATTGCATTCTATTAATCCTTCCATCAACCATCCATGTCTACATCATAGTTTGATCATGTGTTTGTATCGTGATCCCTCATAGTACTACTTGGCACATTCCTAAGGTCAGTTTGTCCTACCTATATCAAAGTATTCTATCACATCACACTAGGGGCATGTTCCTATACCTACATTGGATCGAATATGTGTATATTCTTGAAATATTCCTTAAAATAAAAAAATTCAAAAACATTCAAAAAATCAAAAACCCAACAACATTCATAAAGTCAGAAAAATCCAAAACATGCTAAAAAATCCAAAAAATAGGTCAAAAACACAAAAAGTTAAAAAAAAGAGTCATCTTGTCGAACTACAGGTCTCTGAGCTCTAAAAGTAGGCAAGGCCATCATTGATTTTCCCCCAAGACACATTAGGTCAGTCCTTCAGGAGTCTATCATAATAAACTAATATTCCAACATGTTCATATTCTCATCAATAAACAAGTCTATGTCAGTCAAACTATGGGTCTCTGAGCTATGAACGTAGGCAAGGCCATCATCGATGTGCCCTTGAGACACATTAAGTCAGTCCTTTAGGAGTATGTCAAAATAAATTGACAATCCAACATGTTCATATTCTCATCAATAAACAAGTCTGTGTCAGTCGAACTACGGGTCTCTCAGCTTTGAATGTAGGCAAGGCCATCATTGATGTGCCCCAGAGACACATTAGGTAAGTCCTTTAGGAGTCTATCATAATAAATTGACAATCCATTTTTTCATTTCTCATCAATAAACGAGTCTATGTCAATTCAAACTACATCGTCTCTAAGCTTAAATGTAGGCAAGGCTAATCTTTGATTAGGCCATGAGACAAAAGAACAAAAACATTTAAATAACCTAAAAAATCCAAAAAACAACCTCATAACATTTCAAAAACATCAAACACATCCAAATATTTGAAAAGATCCATCTATCTCATTTCGCTTGTACCACAATTAACTTCCATCCATAATAAACTAATCATCACCTTCATCCTTTGGAAAAATGATAGGGTCTGGGTTGGTTGGAACTCTCACCATTCCAAGCTCTGAGTCCTTTCCTTGAGAACTCCTAAGGGATCTTTTTCACCCTGACCTATAAGTGCTATTGCTAATAATAGATCTCCTGGTCTTACTATCCAACCCTGCTATCTTCTTCAGTGCCTTAACCAAGTAGCTCTTGGTGCTTTTCCTCTCTTATTCTTCCTATCCTTTAATCCTTCTAAAGACTAATTTACCTCCATTTTCTCCCTAACTTGTTTGCAAGGGTGTGGTATATCTCCATGGCTCCAAAACTGTCTTGGGAAGATTCTTGTTCAACCTTCCTTCACTACTTTTCTATCGTTGTCACAAAACCTTGGTCTAGGGTTTGGGTAGGGCTACAAGCTTTGAGCCCCTTTTAGGCCTCCTTGCACAAACAAATAGGTTAGAACTCCTACCTTTCAAGAGATTGCACTAGACTCCCTTCTGACACCCTAGCCCAAATTCCAAGCTCTGACAGATTTTTTGGATTTGGGGTGTTTTCTGTTCGTACAGAGGTATAATCCAGTCTTTGTAAGAAACTAGGGTTTCTTTAGACCTTTTCTTGGTCTGTTTTACTTCTTCCTACCTCCATTTGGTCCAACAGGGTTCCACCTCTCCTGCCAACCTTCTTGAGACCTCCTGCAATCACTAGATACCCTGCAATGTTAATTCTTTGTCACCCCTACCACGTTAGGGTCTATTTTCAACCACCTTTTCCAAATCGGGCATCACAAGCTCGCCTAGGAAAAGATCATAATCATGCTTCTAGAACTATTAAAGACTCCTATATTTACATTATGTACAAGGATGGAGTCTAGCTTTGTTTCCACTACACCCATACTCCTTGGTACGGACAAAAAACAAGCTAAAACTCCATTTTCCTAAGTTTACCAGTAAAAACAACAGAGTAGGGAAAAACACAATATTTACAAAATAGAAAGTGATGAAAATACAACCTATTGAACCAGATAAAATGATTCAAAAAGCTTCAATACATGCTATTCAATCCAACAAAAGCTTTCCTCAATTCATTTCTTGCAGCTATCACACGCAAAAACAGAAAAATAGAACTTTCACAACAAAAATCACTATTTCTCTTATTGTTCTCCTGAAACTGCCAACATTCAAAGCATCTAACCCTCTTGAAAAGTTGAGAGTTTTATTTTACAATGCCAAGGAACCATTAGGTTTACTTCCCTAAGCCTAAGAATGGCCAAAAGCACGTTGTTGGAAAAGACAGTGTGTTTTCCAACTTTTGCTATAACTTAGCAAACAACCACACAAAAGGATTCCAATTTATTCAAATTCTAGCTAAAAAGTAAAAAGGTCCTCAACCACAATCTAGAAGGTATTTAAGACCTTACAAAACATAACAACAAGGATAGTATCAC
This sequence comes from Sequoia sempervirens, assembly GCA_007258455.2. Taxonomy (NCBI): domain Eukaryota; kingdom Viridiplantae; phylum Streptophyta; class Pinopsida; order Cupressales; family Cupressaceae; genus Sequoia; species Sequoia sempervirens. Next base: position 656,480,790 of record VDFB02281492.1, read on the forward strand.
AAAGACTTAAAAGTAAGCTTGCACCTTGCCAGGTGCTCTAACTGTGCCAAGTGTTCCTGCACCATTCTCCCCCTCTCTGCACAAAGATCAAGGAACTTGAGGTGATATCAGTGATAGGTCAATTCCTAGCTTCTTAAAGTCAGCTTCCTCAACCCAGGTAGCCTCAGAGTCATGTTTGTTCCTCCACTTGACAAGGTGTTCCATGTAGACCTTGTGTCTTGTTGCCTTCTTCACCCTAGACTCCAAGATCTTCTCTACCTAAGGCTTCTCTTGATTAGGAAGGGGTATATTACTAATATCATTAAAGATTTCCTGACTGTTTTGAACTTCATCACTAACTGTCCCCTTATACCTGATCAATTCAGCAACATTGAATACTGGAGATATGCCCAAATCTAGTGGTAATTCTACCTTGTATGCATTCTTTCCATACTTGGATAACACCTTGCATGGTCCCACTCTTCTTATCTGCATTTTGGTTGACATGCCCTTCTGCAAACTTGATTTGTTAAGATGGACCATAACATAGTCACCTACTTGAAATTGCACATCTCTCCTTGACACATCAACTTTATCTTTCAATTTTTGTGTTGTTGTTGTGATTGTCTTCTTAACCTACTCATGGATCTCCTTCATGGTCTGACTAAAGTATTTTTCATGTCCACTCCTATTCTCCATTGATTCCAAATCTTTGAGCTCACCTATGCCTCTTGGGTGCATCCCATACACCACTTCAAATGGACTTTTCCCTGTAGTTCTATTTACACTGTCATTATAAGCATACTCAGCTTGAGAAATTACCATATCCCAGGTCTGTCCATATTCTCTAGTCAAGCACCTCAATAGGTTACCTAGTACTCCGTTAACCACCTTTGTTTGACCATCGGTCTGAGGATGGTATGCTGATCCAAAAGACAGATTTGTTCCCAATCAGCTCCATAGTGTTTTCCAAAAATGACTCATGAACTTCACATCCCTGTCAGAAACAATACTTAATGGAAATCCATGGATTCTTACAACTTCCCTAAAGAAGATATGGGCTATGTAACTTGCATTATGTGTAGTCTTGCAAGGGATAAAGTGACTCATCTTGCTAAATCTATCCACAACTACATAAATGTTATCAAACCCTGTCTTAGTCTTGGGGAGTCCTACCACAAAATCCATACTAACACACTCCCATGCTCTATTGGGAATGGGTAAAGGTTGATACAAACCTACATTGATGGCTCCCCCTTTGGCTTTCATGCAAACTACACACTGCTCCACCTATTTCCTAACATCTCTTGCCAACTTAGGCCAGTAATAGAACCTTTGTACTAGCTCTAAAGTTTTATTTATTCCAAAATTTCCACTAAGACTGCCATTATGTTTCTCTCGAATCAGATTTTCCCTCATTGATCTTCTTGGGACACATAACAAATTACCCTTAAATAACAGTCCATTTTGCAAAGTATACTCAGCATACTGACTATGAAAATGATTTGCAAAATTAGAGCATACCTTGTAGGCTTCTGAAAAGTCTTCATCATCACCATAGAGGTCTTTAAAAATCTCTAACCCAATGCTCTTCAACTGTATTTCCTACACTATCAACATTCTCCTACTTAATGCATCTACCACCTTATTCATTTGTCCCTTCTTGTGCTTGATTGTAAAAGTGAAAGCTTGGATGTACTCCATCCATTTCAAATGTCTATTGCTTAACTTCTCTTGGGTGTTGATAAAACTAAGTGCCTAATTGTCTATAAAGACCATAGACTCCTTGGGTAGAAGGTAATGTCTCCACTTTCTAAGGGACTACACTAAAGCATATAACTCCAGATTATAAGTTGAGTGCTTTTGCTTGGATTCATTAATATTTTCACTAAAAAAGGCTACAGGCCTACCTTCTTGACTAAGGACTCCTACTACTGTTACTCCACTTGCATCACACTCAACTGTGAATAACTTATCAAAACTAGGCAACAACAAAATGGGTTGAGTTGCGACTTCTTGTTTCAGATTTTCAAACCCTTTATCAGCTTCTTGAGTCCACTTAAACTTTGTTTTTAAACCACCTTTAATAGTATCTAGGACTGGTGCACATATACCACTAAAATTCCTTATGATCTTCCTATAAAACTAAGCTAAACCATGAAAGCTCCTTACCTCTGTTGTTGTGGTTGGTGTAGGCCAGTTTAGTATGGCTTCCACCTTGCTTGGATCCATCTTCAACATTCCTTGGGATACCACAAAGCCTAGATACACAAATTCTTGTTTGAAGAACTCACACTTCTCAAGGTTGATTGCCAAATGTTCCTCTTGCAGCCTTTTAAGAACCATCTCCACATGTTTCAAATATTCCTATGATGTCTTACTGAAAATCAGTATGTCATCCAAGTAGACTACCACAAAAATCCCTGTGAAATCCTTAAGCACCTCATTCATTAATCTCATGAATGTGCTAGGGGCATTTGAGAGGCCAAATGGCATCACTTTCCACTTATGCAAGCCATCATTTGTCTTAAAAGCTATCTTCCATTCATCACCCTCCTTGATTCTGATTTGATGGTACCCACTCTTAAGATCCAATTTGGTGAAGAATTTTGCACCTCCAAGACAATCCATCAAGTCTTCAATTCTAGGAATAGGAAACCTATACCTAATTGTGATTCTATTAATTGCTCTAGAATCAGTGCATAATCTCCACTTACCACCTTTTTTTGTTGCCAAAACCACTGGGACTGCACATGGGCTGATGCTCTTTTGAATTAGACCTTGATTCAACAATTCTTCCACTTGCCTAGCCACTTCTTGGTTCTACTCACGGGTAAGCTTGTATGCTACTTGGTTAGGCAATGAGGCTCCAGGTATGAAGTCAATTTGATGACTTATTGCTCTCTTTGGTGGTAGAGTTGTTGGTGTTCCATCACTCACTATGCTCTTGTATTTATCAAGTAACTTTTGGACTACTTCTGGTAAGACTATCCTTTCAGCCTTTTCTTCCTCTTTGGACTACATAACAACCACATAACCTTCACCTCCTTGATGTAGATTGCTGATAAACTCCTTACCACTTCTCAACATGATGTTTGGCACCTTGGACTGCCCCTCATCATCCTCAGTCAATGACTACAGCTTGAAGGTTCTTCCATCCTTCTTGAATTCAATGGTGTTCTCCTTCCCATGATAGCTAGCACCCCTGCCATATTGCCATGGCCTTCCAAGTAGAAGATGGCATGCATCCATGGGTAGTACATCACAAACCAACTTGTCTTTATAGCCTCCAATGGAGAATTCCACTGTGACCTGCACATTCACCAAAACACTCTGCCCTTTATTCAGCCATGTGACCTTGTAGGGGTTGGTATGAGGTACCTTCTACAATTTAAACTTAGTTACTACCTCCTCAGAGATGGTATTATTTGTATAACTAGAATCTACAATGACCTTGCATACCTTTCCCAATATCTTGCACCTTTCTCTAAACAAAGCTCTCCTTTGCTTGGGTTCTTCTTTGACCGGTTGTCTGATCAGCACTCTATTAAACATTAGACTCTCTCCAATTTCAGATTCTATATGACTGATCTCAGGTGATTTGACACTCATGGTGTCCTTTTGTGTATAGGCCACTCTCTTTTCATTGCTTGATGAAGAAGCTTTCTCCGGGCATCTATAAGCAGGGTGACCTAGCTGGTTGCAATGGTAACACTTCATGGTGGCAAAGTAAGAGTTACTTCTGCCTGCTCCTCTTCCTCTATTTGAACCTCTTGGAGGTCCTCTTCCTCTGTTAAATCCTCCTCTTGAAGATGTTTCACCTCCATGTTCAATGAGCTTAGATTCACCTTGGTTTCTTTGGTCACTACCTCTTCCTTGGTAACCTCCACACTGTCCTCTTTGATCTCTGCCTTTTCCTCTACCTTTAGTGGACTAATCATGCTTTCTTTTGTTCCTCTCTTCAATATTTATAGCCAGCTGATAACATTGGTGGACTGTTTTAGGACTTAGTAAAGCCATTTCCTCTTGGATATTCCACTTCAAACCATTGAGATACCTAGCCACTTTGAGGCTCTCATCCTCTATCACATTTGATCTCAAGAAAATCTTCTGAAACTCTTTAGTATAGGTGTTGAAATCTTGATCCTTCTGCCTTAGACTCTACCTCTTCTTGTGAAGTTGGATTTCATAATCATCTGGCATATATGCTTCCTTTACCTTAGCAATCATTCCTTTCTAGGTTGATATGGGCTGCTTGCCTTCTTTCTCCCTTTCAGTCTGAACAAATTTCCACCATGTCAAAGTTGATCCTCTCAATCTTGACTTAGCAACCTTCACCTCTGAGCTTCAGTGATTCCATCACACTCAAAGTGATTCTCCATGCCTTCTATCTAGTCCATGACTAGGTCAGGTTCCATCTTTCCACTGAAAAGCGGTATACCTTCAAGTGATTTTCCACTCAAAGCTTTTAATGCCTTCAAGAAAGGATCCTCCTTCAAAACAGGGTCAGGTTTAGGGGTCTTATCTTCCTCTGCAACCTCTTCTTCTTTTGGAATTCTTCCCTCAAACTGTGCACTCCTCACTAATACCTCAAGTTGAGCTATTCTTTCCCTCAACTGCTTATTGTCTTCTTCTTGTTGTTCAACCATCTTAGCCAGTTCTGTATTGGTCACCATGGTAGAAGAATCACTTGACTCAATGTCTGACATGCAACATTTCTTTCCTAAATCTTTCACTTCCTCTGATACCAATCTAATAGGGTCAGGGTTGGTTGGAACTCTCACCATTCCAAGCTTTGAGTCCTTGCCTTGAGAACTCCTAAGAGATCATTTTCACCTTGACCTATAAGCCCTATTGCTGATAATAGGTGTCCTGGTCTTACTGTCCAACCCTGCTATCTTCTTCAGTGCCTTAACCAAGCAGTTCTTGGTGCTTTTTCTCTCTTATTCTTCCTAGCCTTTAATCCTTTTAAAGACTAATTTACCTCCATTTTCTCCCTAACTTGTTTGCAGGGGTGTGGTATATCTCCATGGCTCCAAAACTGTCTTGGGAAGATTCTTGTTCAACCTTCCTTCACTACTTTTCTATCGATGTCACAAAACCTTGGTCTAGGGTTTGGGCAAGGCTACAAGCTTTGAGCCCCTTTTAGGCCTCCTTGCACAAACAAACAGGTTAGATTTAATTCCTTTTAAGAGATTGCACCAGACTCCCTTCTAACACCCTGGCCCAAATTCCAAGCTCTGACAGATTTTTGGGATTTGGGGTCTTTTTTGTTCGTACAGAGGTACAATCCAGTCTTTTTAAGAAACTAGGGTTTCTTTAGACCTTTTCTTGGTCTATTTTACTTCTTCCTACCTCCATTTGGTTTGACAAGGGTTCCAATTCTCCTTCCAACCTTCTTGATACCTCCTGCAATCACTACTTACCCTAAAATGTTAATTCTTTGTCACCCCTGCCATGTTAGGGCTTGTTTTCAACCACCTTTTCCAAACCGGGCATAACAAGCTCACCTAGGAAAAGATCATATTAATGCTTCCAGAACTATTAAAGACTCCTATATTTACATTATGTACAAGGATGGAGTCTATCTTTGTTTCCACTGTGCCCATACTCCTTGGTACAGATAGAAAACAAGCTAAAACTCCATTTTCCTGAGTTTACGAGTCAAAACAACAGAGTAGGGAAAAACATAGTATTTACAAAACAATAGAAAGCGATGGAAATACAACCTATTGAACTAGATAAAATGATTCAAAAAGATTCACTACATGCTATTCAATCCAACAAAAGCTTTCCTTAATTCATTTCTTGCAGCTATCACACGCAAAAACAGAAAAATAGAACTTTCACAACAAAAATCACTGTTTCTCTTATTGTTCTCCTGAAACTGCTAACATTCAAAGCATCTAACCCTCTTGAAAAGTTGAGAGTTTTGTTTTACAATTCCAAGGAACCATTAGGTTTACTTCCCTGAGCCTAAGAATGGCCAGAAGCACGTTGTTGGAAAACATAGTGTGTTTTCCAAATTTTTCTATAACTTAGGAAACAACCACACAAAAGGATTCCAATTTATTCAACTTCTATCTAAAACTTAAAAAGGTCCTCAACCACAATATAGAAGGTATTTAATACTTTACAAAACATAACAACAAGGATAGTATCACAAAAACTTAAAAGTAAGCTTGCACCTTGCTAGGTGCTCCAACTGTGCCAAGTGCTCCTGCACCAAAAAACAAATAGAAACAACCACAAAAATCAACAAAATAAAATTTAAAATGTAAAATCAAAATAAAAACAACAAACTTTTAAATGCAAAATCAAACTCTTGATCATTTGCAAACATGTCAATCAACCTTATATCAACAACCTTTCGAACAACCTATCAACTTGCCACCATCCACTAACATGTCCTCAGATGTATCCTTCCTACAAAGGGCATTATCTATTGGAAAAAAACTTTGGATACTTATCCTAAACAAAACAACTTGCCACCATCCACTATCATGTCCTAGGATGCATCCTTCCTACAATGGGAATTATCTTTGGCAATCACTTTGTAAACTTATCCTAAGAAAAACAAATCCCTTTGGCTTGAGGTATGAAGAACATTGACTTGTTTGTTTTGTTTATCTTTCCTTTTGATTTATCTTATTGCACTCATTCCAATAACCTCTCAATGTTGTCTAATAAAAAATGATTTAAAGAGAAAGGAATGGGGCATTGATCACTATCTTTCATTTGTTGTTCTTGTTGGATATTCTTGTAATATAACCTTGGTCATGCTAGCTTTGTTCAGTTTGTAGGGAGGATGTTTTGGATGTCTTGTTGACTATTGCATTGGAAGGTTATGCCTCTTTGTGTTTTGGTCTGAGATGTTTGAAATTTTTGAAATACATCCTATTAAGGTTTTTGTATGTTAGGTGTGAACAAGGATACTCCTATTTGTTTGTCGGGTCAAAGTCCATCTCACTAGATACAACACCATCCTAGTTTTTTGTACCTTGATGCGTTGTATCTAGGTGTGTTATCAAACATAAGGAAATTTATGCTCTTTACGTCTTAGTCCCTGGATAAGAAACACATCATCATCATTCATCATCATATCTAATAAAGTCTCGATGAATCATAGACTTGTTGGACTTCTATATCTTCTTGGAATCAAGGGTTGATCCCTATCATTCTTCTATCCAGTTTCATGCTAACATGCTATCATGACATGCATCCATCCTACATTCATAAAAATCCAACATACTCATCCTACATAATAATACATATCATCACAATAGGAAACATCATCCATCTCACATGCATTACATTATCGTTTAAGTTTTTAGGATAATATAAATTTGTTATTCTAAGTATCTTAATCCGTCTCATTTGCATCATCATTATAACCATTCATACATCCATAGAGCATTTTTGTTGCGAGATCGAGCCTACAAATTGAAATTTTTGCTTGATCTCGGCAGTGTTATTCTTTGAACCAATGCAACAGGTACTTTTCTTCAAAGAGGGGAAAAATGTAGACACTCAAAATATCCTAATCGATATCGTGCACTTGATCCTGATTAACTAACACTGACTCTTCCTTAATCATTTCTATGCTAACCAATTAATTGAATAATCTTTATTTAATTAATTAAATTCATTAAAATTCCTCCTAAAAATCAAATAATACACTTTATTGGATTATTTCATCAAATCCTAATGTTCTTCCTTTAATTAAATAAATCAATTTTATTTAATTAAAATACTAATGCCCCAACATCCTCTCATTTTATTTAAATAAACTTAAAACATTTAAATCAAATGTCATAAATCAACTAATTTCACCTAAGTTAATTAATCCTAGATTAATTAACTCCTAACACTAATCCCCCATTCCTCTAGCTTTTAACTCCAGCCTAGGGTAAGTCAACCTTGGTCAACTAACCAAGTTGCACATATAAATCAATTTATTTGATTTACTAAAATGCCCTATTTTCATTCAAAAATGGCATATTCTTTGAATATTCCACCCACTTGACTTTTCCCTCCCAAAGGAATTTTTTCCTCTTTTATGAGCCACCTTGGCATTAAAGGCTCTTACATGTCCTCTTTTTTGAGCCACCTTTGCATTGAAGGATCTTACACCTCCTCTTACACAATCCAACTCTTGGCATTCATTCTTCTTACACATACCATCTACCTAGATGTGCTCACACATATGTGTGAGCACATCTCCTCTAAGATTCATTAGCATGTTGACAAGTGGCACAATGCCATTGGTTCAATTTTTAATCCGACATCCTCCCCATTGTTCACTCTTCAACCCTTATTCCTTATAAATAGAGGTCTTCTCTATTGATTGAGGATCCAGAATCATCGATAATTTCATGCAAGGTTATTAGTCACAATATCATCCAAGTTAGCATAGAATTTCTCCATCATAGCTAGGTTCTTGCCATTGTGTTCATCACACATCCATCATCAAGATTATCACTGGATTGGGAAAGGGCTTCTTTCCACATCAAAGAAGCACTAATCCCCCTATGGGATGTTGGTTTGAGCATTCAGAATAGTATTTCATTAGCAGTTTATTTGATATTTACTTTTGTTTTCATGTTCTTATGTTTAAATTAATTTCATAGGGAATGCTTAATTTCTACTTGTTTATTGAATAATGATCACTTGTTTGTTCATGTTTGAGTAGGTCTAGGAAGAGCATTCGCAATATGTAAAAATACAAGGCTATTTCACTTAGTTTCACCTAAGACTTTCAAGAAATCCTAGCAATTTTGATTCAAGCATTCTAATATTTCACAAGAGCATTGATAGAGCATTTCCAAGGAATTCAAGAGCAGATTTATAGAAGATTATTGTAGCAATCAAGATTCCATTGTCATGTCAAATATGTATTGCATCATGCATGCTGTTTGAGCTAATATGGAGATGTAGTGTTCAAGCTCAATTCAAGCATATCAAAGGAACTTTTCCACATGAAGTTTCATGATCAAGATCTACATTCATTGAAGCCAGTTCATTCTAGATTGTAGATCTACAATCCAAGGTTTAAAATAAGGATTGGTGAGTTGTTACATAGTGTTGTTCATTCATCATTCCTCTCATGTTTCATTTCATCTAAAGGATTGATTACCAAAACAAGGTTTAATCAAGGAAAACCCCTATTCCCTAATAGACAACATTTTCCCTCTTTGATGTGTGATTGTAGATTTTAGGTTGAAGATCATTTGGAGAGAAAAATTGAACAAAGTTGAAAAATTGTTAAAGTTGAAAGAAAAGTTGTCAAATCATGGAAACTGATCTATAGGATTTATTCCAACTTTCCAACTGTGAACAACTATAATTTGGGAGTGTAGACCTGGAAAAAGAGAATCCATAAAGAATTTTCTAGGAGCCTTAGTCGAAACCCATTCTCCATAGGGTGAATGATCCATTAATGAGGTATGAAAAATAAATTTTGGTGATAGGTACACATCATTCTCACCTTTACAAATCTTCCTTTGACTGTTGTTTGGGTTAGATTTGATTTATGTTCTTCATTTGCACTTTGTAATACAAATTTTGAATGAAATTAGGAAAATAGATGCATCATAATTTTCATCTTCATAAACTAACACCACCATTTTTTTCTATGTTCACAATTTTTGGAAGGATAAGATGGCAAAGATATAGGAATATGATCAAGCCCCTAAGATCTAAGATCTCATGGAAAAACCAAAAAAATCACAAGAAGACATATGCCTATGTTAAACATATATATGTATGCAACAATGACACGATACCAAATCATAAAATGTCAAAGACTTAAAGAAAGATAAGAAAAAGGAAAAATGGGTGGATCAAGCCTCAACTATTTTCTAACTTGATGTGTATCAATTCTTAGCCAAAAAAATGTTTAAAATTGGAACTTTCTATCCACTATGCAAACAACAATGCACACTCACACGAGCTAGTGAAATCCATTGTCCACTAGGTGAGCCCCCAAGAGTAGAAAATGAGAGAATATTATTAGGATCCCATAACCATACCAAAGCTATACCTCCAATAACTTTAATAAGGCACCACAAAATGCGAACTCCAAGCTTCATAAGGCTTAGCCAACTATGTTATGCTAAACACTTATGAAGAAACAAGGTTCCACATGCAAGCAAGTTTTGTTATGCTTGGTGGCCATGAAAAGGATTATAACTACAAGCTTCACAAGGGTTAGAAAGCTACATTATGCTAAACACTTATGAATAAAAAAAGGCTCCACAAGCAAGCAAGGTGTGTTATGCTTGGTGGCCATGAAAAGGGTCGTAACTTCGAGATTCATAACATTAGCAAGTTGTGTTATGCTAAACATTTATGATCAAAAATTCAAATAGGATAAGACATGTTCAAAGGGGTTTTTATTAGTTCATGTAAGGTATCCTCTTAGGGAACATTGTTCCTAATGTATCCAACAGAGGACAAATCTAGGATAAAAGATTCACAACTTAGGGAATGCAATGCGTAGTGCATCACCAATAAGAGTAAAGTTGTATGCCAAGAAAGGTCACACTCTTGGAGGACATCAAACCCAATGACACGGGAAAGAAGAAGAAACATCACAAGAAGTAAGAATACCACACTTTGAAACAAAAGATATAGTTGAAATTTTCAAAATGATAATGCTAATGTATGCCCCCACTTTAAAGAAATTGCTAAACACCATCCTACAAGAAAATACTTTAAGGTAGCAAATGATCAATGTTAATAATAAAGAATACATGAGAGCTTATTTGGAATGCCCTATGTCAAGCATATATTTCCAAATGAAGCTACATTGTGAAAAAGGGGTTACCCCCAAATGAAATCCCAAACACAAGGGATCCACAAATTTGGGGTGACTGTATGTATTTTCTGCAATGTTATTATAGAGCTTGGAAATGTCATCATTCCCCAAAATAACTCATGGAATGGGAAGCATGAAACATAGAAGAAAATAAATAAATAAAAAAAATTAGGTCAACATGGAAGATACCTAAATGTCTCCATGCCTTGCGTCATCCCTAAAAGGAAAGCACAAGACAAAAGAAAAGATAAAGGTTTATGACATATACAAGAATATAGATACAAATAGAGGAATGAACATGAAGAAACATGAAACAAAATGATACAGGGGATCACATTACACACATGCAACCACACAAAGAACATGAAAAGAAAAAAAAGATAAGATTAGTAAGGAACATGTGAGTCAGCCTTTAGTAGGTCATCTACATCCAGGAAGACAACTATCTGGAGGAACAACTTCAAGTGTCAAACTAGGACAATCACCAAGTTGAGCATGTGGTGAACCCCTCTTTGTAGGAGGATCATCATAGTTGTTATCATTTAAGCTCATGGAAGAGGAAAATAGTAAATTCAACTCATTATGCACGTCTCATAAATCTTTTAAATTCCAGTGTCATCATCAAAGTTAATCACAATAGAAGGTCTAATGTTAATATCCATGGAAGGTGCTTGTTCTTTATGTGGTCAAGGTTTAGGATTTTCTTATTGTGGCAAAGGTGTAGAATCATCATGCATTAGTTGAGGTAAGTTCGGATTTTTATTTTCTATGTTGTTCTTTTCTTTTGCTTGTAACAAACAAGCAATAGCACAACATCTACACCTACAATCTTTAGCATTTCAATTTATTTATTTTCTATTTTCAAGTTGTGATTGTGTAGGAGTGGGTTTATCAACCATATATTTCTTTTCTTCCCTTAAGGAACAAAAGGAACCATGGGAGGTTGTTCAACCACTTTCTCTTTAGCTTTGTATACTTGTTTGGATATCTAGAAGTCTCTTTTATGAAATAGGTGAAGGATTTGATATATTTTGATATTGGCTACTTGGAAGGGATTTTGGTTCAATCATGGTTTCATCAAGGATAGGAGGCTCAATCGTGCATTGAGGAATATTAGTAAGGGATAATTTTGTTATGTGTTTTTCTATAAATTTTTGATAGGATTTTAAAAATAAGTCCTCACAATTCCTAATAGGTTCCATAGGTTTAGGAAAAAAGAAATCCAATGAGAGATTCCCATGGGAAGACACAAGATTAAATCCACTATATAACACAATAAAGATCTCATTGCCAAATGGAAACCTTAAATATTTATACACAACTGATGGGATGACATCATGAAGCGAAGCCATGGGTAGCCTAACTTCACATGAAATTTGTCTGATGATAGGATGATGGAGAATGAGACATTTAATTGTTTTCTTCCAACTTTTAGAAGAAGAGTTATCAAACCTATCATATGACAAGTAAAACCATTATGCGTTTTGATCCATGCTTTCAATTTTTCATAACTGTCTTGATAGATTTCATGCACAAATAAGAATTATTCAATGATCACATTATCTACAAAAATGGAATAAATTAATATCCCATTATTAGGTTTTTCATTGATTCTTCCAGCTATGTAAAGAGGACCATCGAGTGTATGTTTTATTATGTCATGTTGTGGGAAAACAATGTTAAAGGGTATTTTGGTTAGGCTCTTATGAGGTTGAACTTCAATGAAGTTGAACAAAGGGTTTATAGGGTACTTTTTCATGTGGTGATTAATGATGTAAGCAAGGCTACACAAAATTTATATTCCTTGTTCATGATTAAGCATCTTTCACATGTTATCTATGACGGGAACAATAGTACTAGTAATATGTTCAGAACTTAGGAAGTTTTGCAATTTCTCTAAATATTCATCCATTCATTTTAGGTTCTCTTGAGGGAAATTTGCAACCATTGTGTCAAAAATAGTCACATTTGTTGTGGGAGATGAAGTGTCTATGGTATGATTCATTATGGGTTGATTAATGTCAAAACTATGAGTGAAAGAGTTAGAAAACCCAAGATCCACAACGAATGATGTATTGTGGGAAGACATAAGTCTCAAACTATGTCTCATGATAATATTGGCATTAGGAAACCAAGTTGTGAAGCTCTTACAAGTTTCATAAACCCAAAGTACACCCAAAATATAATAGCTAAAATACAATCAAACACCTTAGAATGTAAAGGGCAAGGCAGGTATGTAAAAGAATTTTTTAGAAAAACAAGACAATTTTCTAATTATGCTATGTAAAAACCTGAAAATAATGTCTTTTAGTTGCAAATTTGAACTCAAATAATGCATTGTATTTGACAAATTAACCTTAATATGAATATTTTCAAATAACATAAATTCTAGAAACTAAAGTAGCAAACTTAATGTAGGAACAAATCCTAATGAACTCAGTAATTCACCCATTTCTTTGCAAATTTGTGGTGGATTTCTTTGATAATATCCTTATCTATAGTAAATTATGAGAAGAAAATGTTGTAAGTATGAGTAGCTAGTATTTTTATTGATGTCAATAGGCTTATGTTTATGTTGTCATTAATTTCAACTAGTAATGGTTGAGAAGTTATGATTATGCTTTGATTAGTTTCATTACGTTGCCATTAGTAAGTACTACTAGTGTCAACCTCTAGAGTTTTCTTGATAATATTTTGTTTGTGGATGTTGTTGGTTTAGTAATGATGAGGAAGTGCTAAATATTATGAGTAAGTGTCTCTGGTGCTTGATTTCCAAGTACTATTGAGAAAATTTGAATAAAAGAGGAAAATATTGTGTTGTAGAGGTGTTTTGGTATATAATGTGGTGTTTTGTTTTTGGTCTACATTTCTTTTGTGTTGAAGATCTATTTTTGTAGTTTGGATGTGTTGGTCAGATGTGTTCACAGGTACTATATCCAAAAATTAATTGGTCTAAAACATTGTGCATAAGAAGTTATGTTTACCAATGTGTGAATTATGTTGCAGTAGTGTCTAGGAGAAATGGTTTTGATATGCATTTCTTTGTAGTATGATTTCTAGTCTCGTGGTTCTAAAAGTGTGTTTATGAGGTTCATATCTACCTTTAGTCAATTTTTTTCATGGTCTAGTGCTCCCTAAGTGGATTTCTTGTGTTACATTATATGGAAGGTTATTTGGGTGAACATGATGAGTTTGTTGTTTAGGTGAAAGCTATTGCGAAGGAATTTGATGGATTTCAAGGTATCTATGGAATAGTATCAATTGTATTCAATTGTTGTGGTGTTGTCATATTTCATTCCTTTCCATTGTGGGAATGCTTAGTGTCGACCTAATTTGAACTTGCATAGTTGAAGTGCATAGCCAACCTAGGAGAAAGTTTTTGAGATTGATGATTGTATAAATAAGTGTTGAGTTGATGAAGAATTGTGTGTGAAGTGTGTGATGTGAATTCCATAGTTGTGAAGTGTGAATTTGTGAAGTACATTGTGAGCTTAATGAGTTAGACCAGTGGAAACAGTGAGTAGAAGGTGTCTACAATATTCAGAGAAATTGTGAATGTGTTGGTGATGTTGTGGTGGATCTTTTCTATTGCATTGAGATGGATTTCTCACTATAACATTCTTCTTTTTTTTTTTTTTGTAATCAAGTAGTGAGTGCTTTCTTTTGGGAAGTGATCCCTCTATTAGTGAGCCTATTGTATTCGATGTTGAAATTACTTTATATTGTGATCTAATCCCAACTGTGGCTTTTCCCTTCCTAGATTTTCCATGTATATCTAGTGTTCTATTGTGCATGATGTTGATGTGTTTTAGTTTCTATTATTTTCTTTCATTCTAAATCATTCTAACAAATTAAGGGTTTTTTAAGTTTATGTGGATCTAAATGTTTATGAGGATTTTGATGTTTTAATGTACAACTGATTCAACCCCCCCTCTCTCATTTTTCTTGTGTGCATTCAAAATTTGGTATTAGAGCAAGGTTCCTTGGAAGAAAGCTTAACCACTTTAGGTAGATCTGGGACATTGCACAAGAGGGATGCTTCTTTTTTTCATGGATCACAATATGGTTTATGGAAGACAAGGATGGAAGGTTTCCTGGTATCACTTGGATTTGGAGTTTGGAAGTTTGCTAAGACTAGATATACTATACGTACTAGTGATCCAAAAATGGATGATGAGATCAAGGCCTATGAGAACAATGGTAAATCAAGATATGCTCTTTTATGTGGTTTTTCTAACATTGAACTTGTGAAAGTTATGAGTTTGAAATATGATAAAGAGATTTAGACAAAGTTGGAAGGAATTTATGAAGGAGATGATAAGGTCAAGCAAGCTAAGATGCAAAATCTAAAAATCACATTTGAGAACTTGTGGATGTCTAAAAATGAAAACATTACAAGATACATGTAAAAGGTGGAGGAAGTTGTCAATTCCATCTATGGCCTTGGTGGAGATATTGAAGAAGAAGTGGTAAAGAAGGATGGAAAATTAGACACGACCGAGGAATCAGATCAAGAGGATTTTGATGATGTAGAAGCAAACTTTATGAGGAAAATGAAAAAGGTTATTGGTAAATATAGAGGTAAGCTTCCTTTCAAATGTTTTAGTTGTGATGAGATAGATCATTATGCTTCAATATGTGAAAACAGAGCTTTAAATGACAAGAATAAGGAAAACAAAGGTAAAGAAATTAAGAAAAGTTATTTTGTTAGAGAAGATTCTAGTATATATGATGATGAATTTGACTATGGGGATGATGAAGATAGTGAATGCTTGTCCACAAAAATTATTGATGAAACAAATTATGCTAACTTTGAGAGATGTGTGAAGGAAAGTGCTTCAAAAATAGGTCACAATGCTATGGTGACTACTCTTCATACTAGAAAGGAGAAGAACTACTAGATTATTGACAACAGGTGCTCAAATCATATGACTGGCGACAAAAGTAAGTTTGTTAAAATTGAGAAATATGAATGAGGTCTAGTTAAGTTTGGTGATGATACATCTAGTAAGATATGTGGAAATTTTTTTATCAATTTTGATGACAAGCATAATATAGATGATGTTCTTTATAGAGGGAAACATTTAGTGGCGAATCTTTACAAATTGGTGAATAATTGAAATTGGGACCTCCAGAAATGGAAAATAGTACAAGCTAAAAAAGAGGGTGAATCACTAGGTTTTTACAAAAAATAATTTCATCTTGATTAATTCACCTATGCATTATTTTTTTAAACTAATAAATTGACTTGATTTGCCATGTAAACGATGCGTCATTGGAACTAATTCACCAGTAATTTATACTATAATTGCAAATATTAATTATATTCGCCAGTAATATTATATTCCTACCATTAATTTTGGGGAAATATCGCCACTAATAATAAATTACCATTTAATTTTAGGGATATTTTAGCCTTGAATAGGTTTTTTATTTATTGCAATAAAATCATTGATTAGCTTTTTAATCAGATGGTTGCAGGTTGATTTCGTGAGCTATATGCACGTGCATTTTAAAAGGCTTGTTGAGTACTGGAATTTGTTTCAGGCCACATGATTAAATATAATCATGTGGCCTAAAACAAATTCCAGTACTCAACAAGCCTTTTAAAATGCACGTGCATATAGCTCACGAAATCAACCAACAACCATTTGATTAAAAATCTAATCAATGGTAACAATTTCACTTTTCATTTAGTCCTATTTTTAAAGTGAAATTTCAAAAAATAATGAATCATTGTGTGATCCAATGCATTTTCGATACTGAATTTATGCTTGGTGCCAAGGGGCTCTGCCCCTTAACCCCACTTATATAGCGATAGGAGTACATTGGGGCGGCTGCCTTGGACCCCAGAAGGGGGTGCTTCCCCCTCAACCCTGACAAGGGGGCTTTCCCCCCTTGGCCCCCACAAGGGGCATTGCCCCTTGACCCCACCGGTGGCTGCCGCCCCAAGGCCCCTACTTCAATATTACAAAAAACAAAAATAAAAATGGGGGAACTACACCAACCAACTATGAAAATTTTTAAAGGATAGATTCACCATTGTAATTAATATTTTTAGTGATTATTCACTAGGATTCACCACTATGATTATTAATTTTACCAATTATTCATTATGATTCGCTAGGAAAATTATAGCACTTAGCCAAGATTTTTGAGGTTTTTACACCTTCGTTGAGAGGGGGGGGGGTGGTTCTTAAAGTTATCCCTATCTTTATGTTAAGGGTTTGAGATATAACCTCTTGAAATTTGGAAAAATGTGTAGCAAAGGATATAATATTATGTTTCAAAATGATGGATGTGAGATCAGAAAAATCTCACATCTATTGACTGCTATTATTATTATTTTTACCAATTATTCATTATGATTCACTAGGGAAATTATAGCACTTAGCCAAGATTTGCTAGGATTTTACACCTTCGTCAAGGGGAGGGGTTCTTAAAGTTTTCCCTGTCTTTATGTTAAGGGTTTGAGATATAACCTCTTGAAATTTAGACAAATGTGTAGAAAAGGATATAATATTATGTTTCAAAATGATGGATGTGAGATCAGAAAAAGCTCTGAAACTATGGTTGCTACTAGAAGGAAAAATGGAATTTTTTATCAACTTAAAGGTGTTGATGGCCACTACTTTATGACTCAGATTAATGAAAGTTGGCTATTCATGACATAGAAGGACGTGTCATATTAATTTTGATATCATAGTGAGGATTAGTTCAATTCAAGCTATGAGAGATCTTCTAAGGATAACAAAGCCAATTAATGTTGTCTACAAGGAATGTCAAATTAGGAAGCAAGCAAGAAGAAATTTCAAAGTAAAATGTCAATCTACTACTAGACTATTGGAGTTAGTGCATATAGACCTTTTTGGTCCTACCAGAGTAAGAAGTATTCAAGGTGATAGGAAATTCATGCTATTAATTAATGATTATTATAGAATGACATGGGTTACTTTTCTCAAAGAAAAATAAGAATCCCTAGATAAGTTTAATGCATTCAAAGTTATGGTTGAGATTGAAATGGATATGAAAATCAAGTGTTTGAGGTCTAACAAAGGTGGAGAGTTCACCTCCAATGAGTTTAACATATTTTGTGAGAATCGTGGGATATGGAGGAATTTATCTACCCCTAAGACTCCTCAATAGAATGGAGTGGTTGAAAGAAAGAATAGGACTACTCGGGAAGCTACAAGAACAATGATGAAAGAAGGAACCTACCAGAAGTCTACTGGAGAGAAGCAATTCACATTGTTGTCTACATTCTTAATGGAGTTCAAGCAATAAAAAATAGTGCAAAGACTCCCTATGAGTTGTGGTATGGAAGGATTCCTACTTTAAAATACTTCAGAGTTTTTAGAAGCAAGTGTGATATCAGAAGAGATGAAGAGAACTTAGAAAAGTTTGATACAAGATTTGATGAAGGTATCTTCCTTGGATATTCTACAAGAAGAAAATCCTACCAGTGCTACAACAAGAGATTGAAGAAGACTGTTGAGAGTGCAAGTGTCAAAGTGGATGAAGACTTACAAAATGATTTTGTGATGATAGATGAATCAAATGTGTCTTCTTGAAGAGAAAATGACATAGGTGAAGATGAGGAAAAATAAGTTCAAATTGAAGAGGAAGAAGCTCCATAAAGGATCCCCAAGATTCCTAAGTATGTGCAAAAGAGTCATTCTAAAGAACAAATAATTAGTGACAAAAGAAAAGGTGTGTTGATAAGGAGAGAAGCTGCTATGGCTAAAGAAAAGGTAAACCTATTCTTGCTCTCTAAAGTTGAACCCAAAATAGTGTTTGTAGCATGTAAGGATGACTATTAGATCAATGCTATGGAAGAAGAACTAATGCAGATTGAGAAAATTAGACTTGGGAACTTGTCCCAAGACTAGCAAACAAGAACGTGAGTGGAACTAAGTGGGTATTTCGAAAGAAATTGAATGAGAATGGAGAAGTGCTAAGAAACAAGGAAAGCCTTGTGTGTAAGGGCTACTCACAAGTAGAAGGAATATATTTTGAGGAGAATTTTTCTCTGGTGGAAAGAATGGAAGATATTAGGATTTTTTTGGCTTTTTCAACACACAAATATCTCAAAGTATATCAGATGGATGTGAAGTCTTATTTCTTGAATGGTGAATTAGAAGAAGTATACATTGAACAACTGAAAGGATTTCAATTATAAAAAAAAATGGATATGGTCTATAGATTGAAAAATGAATTATATGGGTTAAAGAAAGCTCTTAGAGCTTGGTATGAAAGGTTGGATAGGTACTTAATACAACAAGCATTCAATAAAGGTACTGCAGATAGTAATTTGTATTTCAAAGTTGAAAAAGATCAAATCTTGATTGTGGTTGTGTATATTAATGATATAATCTATTGATGAAATGAAGTTATGTGCATGAAATTTTTAGAAGAGATGTAGAAATAATTTGATATTTATATGTTTGGGGGGATGAATTTCTTCCTTGGGCTGCAAATTAATTAGAAAGAGAAAGGTATATTCATTTCACAATTAAAGTATGTCAAGGAAATGTTGAAGAAGTTTAGAATGGAAGATTCTAAACTGGTATGTACTCCTATTGTTATTGGTTGCAAGCTAAGTAAGAATGATGAATCTCCTTATGTTGATTAGAGAAAATATATATCAATGATTGGAGGATTCCTCTATCTAACTGCTATTAGACAGGATATCATGCATGCAGTTTGTCTTGTGGATAGATTTCAATAAGATCCTAAATAGTCACATGTGGTAGTGAAGAGGATATTTAAATACTTGAAGAGCACTCATGAGCATGACTTGTGGTATCCAAAGGATACTAATTTTTCTCTGAGTGCTTATATAGATGCAGATTGGGATAGATTTGTTGATGTTAGGAAAAGTACAAGTGGTGGTGTACTCTTTCTTAGATGCAATTTTTTTTCTTGGTTGAGAAAGAAGCAATATTTCGTATCTTTACCTACTACAGAGGAAAAATATATTACAACACCATCTTGTTGCACACAAGTGTTGTGGATGAAGAAAAGTATAAAGGACATCATAGTTTTATATGATGAAACCATTTCCATCTTTTATGATAATAAAAGTGTTATTAGCATTTAAAAGATTTTTGTGATGGACAAAACATATCTCAACCCGGTATCTCTTTTTGAGAGAGAAGGTTGCAAAAAATAAAGTGAAGCTTGAGTATGTTCCTAAAAAGGATCATTTTTTTGATATTATCACTAAGGCTCTTCCTAAGGATACCTTTTTGTATCTCTGAGATAAGCTAGGGGTTATTTCCCCTCCTTCTTTGAACTAGATGCATAAGGATATGCATCAATATAGTGGATTTCAAGATTCATTCCTTGTTTTGGGCTAATGTTGGAGGCTACCTCTCAAGGGGAGTAGGTAGTGATTTGTTGGTTGGTGTAGTTAGGGGGAGTTAGTGTTTGTATAGGTTGGTGTTGTCCTTTGTTACTATTTGGTATAGTTTTTTGTGTGCTCCTAAGGGGGAGTATGCAGAGGATTAAAGATTGAAAGTATATATGTTAGATGTCAAAGGGGTGAAAATGTGTTTCCCTTGACCATTAATGACAAAGGGGGAGAAGAAGCAATGTGAAAAAGTATCAGTTAAGAAAAAGGGAGAACAAGTTGAGAAAGAGAAAGAATTGATATGGAGAAATGTGTTTTTTTATCAAAGTTGTTATGTTTGTGGTTGATGGTTTTATGGTTCTTTACATCATGTGTTTCCATCAATGACAAAGTGGGAGATTGTTGCAAGTATGAGTATTTGGTGTTGTCATTGATTTCAATCAGGATTATGTTTGTCTTTTCATTAATTTCAATTGGTAATGGTTGAGAAGTTCTTATGATGCTTTGACTAGTTTCGTTATGTTGTCATTAATAAGTACTACTAGTGTCAACCTCTAGTGTTTCTTTGATAAGCTTCTATTTGTGGATGTTTTCAATTTAGAAATGATGAAGAAATGTTGAATATGATGAGTATGTGTCTATAGTATTTGGTTTCCAAGTGTTTTTGAGAAAATTTGAATAAAAGAGGAAAACATTGTGTTACTGAGGTATTCTAGTATACAATGTGGTGCTCTGGTTTTGGTCTGCATTTCTTTTTTGTTGAAGATCTACTTGTGTAGTTAAAATATATTGGTTAAATGTTTTCATAGGTGTTATATCCATAATTTAATGGTTTTTATTGTTGTGTAGAAGAATTTTTGTTCACCAGTGTGTGAACTATGTTGCAATAGTGTCCAGGGGAAATGGCTTTTCTACACATTTCTATGCAGTTTGATTTCTAGTCTTGCAATTCTAGAAGTGTGTTGATGAGGTTCATATCTAGCTTTAGTAAAATTTGTTTGTGGTTTGGTGCTCCACAAGTGTATTTCTTGAGTCACATTGTATGGAAAGTTATATGGGTGAACATGATGAGTTTTTTCTTTAGGTGAAAGTCGTTGTGAAGGAATTTGTTGTATTTCAAGGTGTTTATGGAATATACTAGATTGTATTCAAGTGTTGTGGTGTGGTCCACTTTCATTCCTTTCCATCATAGGAATGCTTAGTGTTGACCTAATTTGAACTTTCATGGTTGAGGGGCATAGCTGACCTTGGAGAAAGTTTTCAAGGTTGAAGATGTTATAAATTGAGCTGATGAAGAATTATGTTTGAAGTGTGTGATGTGAATTGCAAAGTTGTGAAGTGAAATTTTTTGAAGTGTAGTGTGAGATTAATGAGTTATACCACTGGAAGCAATGAGAAGAAGGTGTCTTCAATATTCATAGAGACTGTGAATGTGTTGGTGATTCTATGGTGGATCTTTTTTGTTGCATGAGATGAATTTCTCACTATAACATTATTCTTTCTTTTTTCTATAATCTGTTAGTGAGCCTTTAGTACTAATCCCTTCTTTCTTTTGGATAGTGATCCTATTTTATTCAATGTTGTAATTACTTTATATTTTGAGCTAATCCTCACCATAGTTTTTCCCTTCCTAGGTTTTACATGTATATCTGATGTTTTATTGTGCATGATGTAGATGCGTTTTAGTTTTGTTATTTTCTTTCATGCTAATTCATTCTAAAATATTAAGTGTTGATTAAGTTGATGTGTATCTAAATGTTTATGAGGGTTTTGATGTTTTAATATACAACTGATTCACCCCTCCTCTCATTTTTCTTGTGTGCATTCAAAAGAATATTTGCAACATGTTGAGAAGATATTACAATTCCTAGAAGATAAATGAAATATAATACTTGGGAAATGTGGTGTCACTTGAAGGTGTTAAGGTAGATCCTAATAATATTGTTGTAATAAAAGAATGGTTGAACCTAAAAATATGAAAGGGTTGAGTGGATTTTTAGGTCTAATAAAATACTATAGAAAGTTTATTCATAATTATGCTTGTATTGTATGACCATTAATAATTTTATTAAAGAAGGATTCCTTTTCATTTTCAAAGCTAACCACTTAGGCCTTCCAACAACTAAAAGAATCTCTCACTTCAACCCTAGTACTAGCTACCCTAGAATTCTCTAAAATATTTGTGGTAGAATGTGATGGTTCTCAACATGGAATTGGGGTAGTACTAATGCAATAATGGTATCCATTAGCATTTGAGAATTGAAAACTCAAAGGAAAAAATTGTTAAGGGCCACATATAAGAAGCAAAATGTTTTCCATTATTCAAGAAATCAAAAAAATAGCATCAATATTTAATATGAAGACATTTCAAAGTCAAAACTGATCATGATATTTTGAAATATAATTTAGAACAATGACTATCCTCATTAGAATAGTAAAAATGGGTTACCAAGATGCTTGGATATGATTTTAAAATTATTTATAAAAAGGGTAAAGAAAATATTGTAGCTGATGCACTTTCTTGACAAGAAGTAGAGCAAGTAAATGTTTGTGCCATTTTATTTAATACAACCAAAATGGTTAGAAGATTCAAAAAAGGAGTGACATAATGATCCTAAAATACATAATATCATTCTAAAACTACAACATGACCCATCTTATTTCGATAAGCATGTTCGAAAAGAAGATGAACATTATGGTACAAAGATAGATTATTTTTATGGAAAAATTCTAATTTAAAAGAGCCATATTATCTCAAATGAATAACTCACCAATAGGAGGATATTCGGGGTTTCTAAAGGCCTATCATCATATAAAGAAATATTTATATTAGGAAAGTCTAAAAGGAGATGTCAAGAAATTTGTAGTTGAATGTTTACTATGCCAAAGAAATAAAGGTGAAACAATGAAGACTCCAACCTCTTACAACCTTTAGGAATTATGACATAATGTTGGGAGGAAATATCAATGGACTTAATTATAGGTTTACCAAAATCTAATAATCATGATGTAATTTTGGTTGTGGTGGATATACTAACCAAGTATGCAATTTATTTATGGATTATCTCATGCATTTCAAGAAAGTACCATGGCCAAAATATTCATGTAAAATGTACAGAAACTTCAAAGAATTCCTATAATCATAGTGAGTGATTGTGGCCCTATCTTCACTATCATTTTTTGGATAAACTTATTTACCACATGGTGTAAAAAACTAGCATATAGTTCCTCTTATCATCCAGAATTAGATGGCCAAAGAGAAGTTGTGAATTTTTTTTTATAAGGATATATTTATGTTGTTTTACCTTTGATAAATAAACACAATGGCCAAATTGGCTACCATTAGCAAAGTGGTGGTATAGCACATCATTTCACATATCCACTAAAATGACTCCATTTGAGGCTCTTTATGACTACCCTTTACCATCTGCTACTTCTTATTAACAATCTCATTAGATAAAGCTCATATAGTAGAGGACCATACTTAACACCAACAAGAAATACTAGATCCTTAAGGATAATTTAGCTATGGCTCAAAATAAAATGAAACAAAAAGCTAGTCAACATCATAGTGAGAGGAGTTTTGAAGAGGGATATTTGGTATTTATTTGATTACAACCTTACAAAAAAATTCTCTAAAGAAAATAATAACATGAAGCTTGCACTTAAATTTTATGGTCCTTATAAGGTGAACTCCATCTAATAGGAAGTGTAGCTTATAAGTTAGAACTTCCACCATCTTCCAAAATTCATCCTATCTTCCATATTTCTTGTTTAAATAAAGTAATAGGTAACAATATTCCACTCTATTTAGAAAATACCTAAGTTGGATGAAGAAGGAAACTTTATATTAGAAT
Source organism: Sequoia sempervirens (assembly GCA_007258455.2). NCBI lineage: Eukaryota > Viridiplantae > Streptophyta > Pinopsida > Cupressales > Cupressaceae > Sequoia > Sequoia sempervirens. The sequence goes on from VDFB02281492.1 coordinate 656,504,797, forward strand.
TAGATAAAATTATTGAGAAAATAGAAATAGTTACAAAATAGAGCTATCTCTTAGTTCCTAATAAAGTTGAAGAATATGCCAATTGAAGATGCCACATGAGAAAATGAACAATTTATACTGAAGCATCCATAATTACTAAGCATTAAGGATAATTATTTTTTGAAGAGGAGGGGCATGTTAGATCCCTAATATTCTATCTAATATTATGACCCTAATATCATATATCCTAAGAATATAATATATTCCTATGCATAATGAGTTAAGAACTTGTGGCATGATAAACCATAACATTAGTTTTAGTTAATACCTTAAATAATATTTATTAAGATGAAGGGATATGTCACTACATGGTTAAGCCTATAAATAAAGGGGAGATGTTCCTCCCAAATCAACATTTATTCAATTCATCTCACATTTTTTAATTATTGGAGGTAACCCCCTTGAAGTGGTTTGCTATAATTCCAATTCTTTTAAAAATATTTCCAAGAAACATCATAATATATTGTTTGGTAATAGTGACCATTTTATATGCAACACAAATACAATTTGTTGGTTAAAAGTCCTCACTTTTGGTAGGAAAATAATTATAATATTTTTCTTGTAGCATGACTTCAAAATATCATATCTTGCTAATGGTGAGGAATCGCCTTTTAAAATGTGGCACTTGTAAGTGTTGTGATGGATTTTTTGTTGAGCTTCATACGATTTTTCCATTTTTTTGAGTCCCATTAGTTGGTGTTGTATACATCCAAAATTGGCTTGGAAAATATTAATTAAATATCAATTATTTGATTAATGAAATATTTATTCTTCTACTATATAAATAAATTGTAACTTGATTTACATAGTTCCTATTTTCTTAATTCTTCTATTCTAATTCACCCTCTTCATGATTTAATTAAAATAAACAAATCTAAATAATTTGTTTTATTTTAATTGATTCCCTTTCATTCAAATTTGAATTTCCACATATTCTCTAACCACCTTCCACCTCATCCTCCAACTCACCATGTGTCATCATAAATAATTATTCTTATTTTCTAAATTGGATATTTTCTCTCAACAAATTTAACAACCTTCAAGACACATGGCTCTCTCCTTCAATTGATTCCCTTATACACTTGGAAAGATGGTTTTATTAAAGGGAACAATTACCTTATTTTCTCCATCCTTCTCATTCTTCACCGTTGATTTCTCTAGATCAAATCCCAACCATCAATTGCTACCAACTCACCCCAGTCCTTGGTGAAGTCTATAAATATCAGCCTCATTTACAACTTTTTCATAAGTGAGCATTGCATAATTATACTTTGTTGAAATCATTATAGTTTTTTGAGTTTAGTTTGAATTTTCAATTTAGCATTTAGCATAGTTTATCATCATGGCTCTATTTGTATATATTTCTTTGTTCAACACATAACATTTAGCATCATTTCATTTTCATTAGCTTAGTTCAACATTGCACCATTTCATTCTTAGCTCATAGAAAACATTGTAGTCTTCATCATATCACTTTTTTTATCCAATATCTAGTATTGCATCATCTCATTCACTTCAAAAAACAAAAAAGAAAATATCATGTAGATGTGGGCTTAGATTCTGCATTATAGATCAATAGTCTACTTATTTCTTAGATTTCATCCTAGTAATTAGTGCACAAATAAGATTCGAGAGCACAATTACTAGGAGATTTAAGAATAGAGGAAGATGTGAAGTTTTTAAGGAATTTTGTTAATGAATTGTGTTTAATTAAGTTAGATTTTCTTATTGTAATTCTTTTCATCTAAGTGTGTTGTTAATTTAGATAGAATACACTGCAGATTTTAACACACATAAATTGGTACCCACCGTGGGGCCTAGCCCCTGTTATTTTGATTTTACACTCCTTTCTAGAAAAGTTTATTTTTACAGGTTGAGACGTGAAATTCTCTAGTGCAATCACAAATTTTTATGGTGCACCTGAAAGAAACTCTAGCGCATCCATCGATTGTTCAAGTGCATTAACCTATTTCTACAACACATTCATGGAATTTTGTGGTGCATCAATGGATTTATGTTGTGCATATGTTGTTTTCTATAGCCCATTCACTTATTTCTTTGGCACATTTGTTGTTTTCTGTAGCGCATTCACTCTTTTGGAACATTAGCTTACCGTAATGGCACATGTATTTTTTTTTCCAGAATTATTTCAGGATTGAAAACTAATAAAATTATTGTTCTATTTTGCAAGCTTCTAAAACACTGTCAAAGGCTTGCTGAGACCCTTAGATGATGTCAAAGAATTATTTAGTACAAACTATTGATGAATTTGATGTAGGGGTTGAAATGTTTTATTTCCTTTTTTTTTTAAATGTAGGAATCTAGATTAAGTAGAAAAGGAATGAACCCCATGTCTTACGTGTTTGGAATGGTAGGTCAATATGCTCTCCCCTTGACTGGGTGATTAGAAACCTAGACCCATTCATGTTTTTCTGCGAGTGTGAGTAAAGTGTATAGCATGTGTTCTCTCTTTATTCATGCAAAATAAAGATTCATCGAACTATGGATACACTTGTTCACTTTTGTTTATCCTAGAGGGCCTACCTTGGGTAAAAAGTACTCACCCAAGGAAATGACCCAACCGGTAATAGGCCAAAGCCAGGCAACTTCCAACCGGGATATAAATGTGGATGTTGGAATAAAAGCCAATATCATGCAGGTGGCTCTGACAAGATGGATCGAAAGGGACTCTTTCCGCATGGGGTCACTCCCTACGAATGGAATGCCCAAACTAGAACCCTAGTTGTAGATTGACTAAACTCCTTTTATCCATTCTTTGGTGCAGCGGTGGTCATTTCCAAGGCATCCACATTCTCACAGTTTATAGTAGAGATGATTAGTCTACCATGGGAGTTTTATGCAGGTTGGAAGCTTGGTTGGCCTGAGAAGTTAGTGTGCTATAAGGGGGAGCTTGTGCAACCAAGCTTCTGAATTCATTTGCTAAGAATAAGTGTGGCTGGAGTAAAATCCACATGGAATCCAAAAGAATGCAGTCCTACATAGCCTTATGAATGTGCACTGAATGATTGTGTTTGTCAAACTTGTTTTAAAAAAAACACCTCCAACAAAACAAACAAAAACTTTACATACTAGAAATTGTGATACTATGATTTAGAAAACACCATTGGAAAAAACCCATTCTCTGACTGAAAACTGGAAAAATCATGTAAACTGGCAGTGTCCTGTTATTGTCCCCTATTTTAGCGCATTCACCACTTTTTCCCATGCATCTTCCCTCTTTTATAATGCATTCACCAATTTTACCAATTCATTTACCCTCTCTTACAGTGCATTCACCACTTTTTCCAGTGCATCTGCTCTCTATTACAACGCATTCACTATATTTTCCAGTGCATACACCAATTTTGCCAGTGCATACCAAGCTTTCTATAAAGCATTTACCCAGTCCTATGGTGCATATACCCAAAACTTTGGCACACTTTCCCTCTATTATGATGCATACACCATATCTTTAAATGCATTCCACCATTTCCTTGGCACATCTGAGCCATTCTATAACGCATCAACATTTTAGCCCATACACTGACTGTTTTGGTGCATTCACCAAAATTAAAAACTAGAGAGCTAAATTTGATCCTAATCTGACATTTTGAAACCTGAAATCAAAAACCATTTGCAATCTAGGATCATTCCTTAAAAAAAATAGAGTCTAAACATTTCTTTTTCCAAATGAAGTCACGAAAGATTAAGATTTGAAAGCCCAAAGTTGCACCCATTGGCCCAAAACTTCATCAACAACGTCTTTCCATGCTTTACGATTTCAGGGACATAATTCTCTTCAATTTTTATAGAAAGGCCTCAAGAAACAGCCCTAACTTGTATTCATTTTATTATTCCCAAAATATGAGACTTTTCCAAAGGTTTTAACATCTAGTCTAGGAAGGAGACTTGTTCCCCATTTTAGAATTGAGACCAAAAATTTTAGAATTCAAGATTATCCCCTAAAGTCCTTGGAGTCTAAACTTATTGAACTTTGACCTCTACAAGTGAAGTCTTTTACCTAAATTTTGATCAAATATCCAAAAGTGCCTAATCATCATCAAAATCCAAATTTGATCATCAAGTTGAGTTTCCCAATCAGGTTTTATCATTCTTTATCTTGAAACAATATAATTTACATCAAATTTTATTACCTTTTTCCCATCAATAGGATTCATTATTCTATTCAACGTAGGTATTTTCTTTGGCACTATCTTAAACAATGATCAAAATTTGATAAACCTTCATCACTTGCATGCCCATTTTAACAAGGTCCCAAAAACAAAAGCTTAAAGACAAGGAACTCGAACCTCAAAGTACCATGGGTGACAAAGAATAAAATCCTTTTCACAACATTCCTCAAAACGAAGTAGGAGTAATAACAGAGGAGGAAATAGAAGAAGCACACCAAGATCCCAAATTTCACAAATTCCTAGAAAGAATCTTTGAGAAATATGGAGAGAAATACCTTCTAATGTTAGCAAACCAAGGAGTCAAACTACCAAGTGACTTCGATGTCACTAAAATGAAAAGGGCCCCAAAGAAAACTGAGACTGAAATACCAAAGAGAATTGAGACTGAAATACCAAATGTTGATCAAATTACTGCACTAATACATCAAATGAAGAACCTTCAACAACAATTGCAAGACATCTAAGGAGGGACTAATCAAATATACCTATTGCAAGATATTTTTCCCTACCCATTTGATAGAAGGTTAAACATGATACCATTTCCTCCAAATTATGACTTACCAAAATACGACAAGTACAATGGAAAAATAGACCCTATAGAACATGTGAGAGAATTTTGAACCATGAGCCTTGATTTTTCACATGAGGATACATACGTAATGAGACTTTTTCCTCATAGCTTGGGAGGCTATTGTATGGAATGGTTTTCAAAACTAGAACCAGGCATAAAATCCTTTGAAGAACTTGTCAACAAATTTATATCACTCAATATTCATATAACATTGTGCATGAGATAAGCATGAAAGATCTTTGTAACACCAAACAAAAACAAGGAGAGTATTTCTTAATATTCTTACAAAGGTGGAGAAGGTAATTTTCTTGATATGCTTGTCCCATATATGACTATGAAAAGATGGAGATTTTCCTTGATAGCCTTAACACTGAATTGAGTTATAGATTACAATTGCAATGTCCCCCTAGCTTGTAAAAGATGGTAGAAAATGGTGTCAAAATCAAAGAAGCCTTAGTTAAGAGGGGGGTTTTGAAAATTTACAATGAATGATCCAACAATGCTAGTTCTTCCAATCCTTGTAATAATGAGAAATCCAAATTCTGGACAAATAAAAAAAATGCCCATGATAGTGCCGCAAAGACATATAATGCTAAACCAATCTTTAATTTGTCAGGAACCACAACCAAAACTGATCAAAACATTAACCAAGGTACTAATCAAAGCAATCCCAATCAAAATAACACTCCATCCAAACCTCCACCATATCAAACACAATCAAACCACATAAAATTTACACATTTGGGTCAATCATATGAGTCAGCATTGAAGGAACTCCTTGAAGCTAATCTCATAAAACTCCCTGGCACTCGAGGTTTTAAACCAAAAGTAAATTAATCATGGTAGAATGATGCTTATTATTGTGAATTTCATCGTTGCAAAGGCCATCTCATGAGTAGTTGCATGCAATTAAAGCACAAGATATAGGACTTAATAGATAATAAGATCATATGAATAGAGGGAATCCAAACAAATGCTTACCATGGAGCGTTTAAAAATCCATTGCCTAATTATGAGAAGGGAGAATCCTCTACATCAAACAACAAGGGAAAGAGTGTTAACTATGTCCATGATACTACCATCTTTCATATTTCAATAGCAGAAGATCAAATGAATACAATAGTACCAAAAAATCTGGAAGTTTGTAAATTTGAAGCTATGGTAGGACATTTGACCGTGTCACATTGCTTATGCTTTTCAGAAAAAAAATGACACATCTATCTATCTCTCATCCCCACAATTCTACTCTCCATATTGAAGTCTTGATTCACAAACATCATGTCAAACATGTCCTAATAGATGGAGCAATCGGTTTGAATATATGTACTTTAAAAATTGTTCATTCCTTGGGATTTTCAAATAATGCAATTGATTCAAAGAAGAAAATTACAATAAAAGCATATGATGATGAGGAAAGACCTTCACAGGGACTAATTATTTTACCTTTTTAGGTGGGACCAATCCAGAAAGATGTGATTTTCCAAGTCTTGGATAAAGATCTAACCTACAACATACTATTGGGTTGCCCATGGATCCATGAAATGCAAGCAACTCCATCTACATACCATTAATGTCTAAAATTCCCTTGTGATAGCCAAGAAATCACCATCTCAGTTGATTCAAATAGTCCTCAGTACTGCAACACCTTAAAATCTATCCAAGATATCTTTGTACCTCATAACAGAGAGGCTCCCATCTCTTTCCATTTCAAGGACCAAAGTTAATCAGGTTCTTTATTCCTACCGTTGATCATTCTCTCAAAACATGAAGGACAACCTAGTTCTATGACTAAACAACTTGAGAAGAAAGAAGAAGTGGGTCCTACCAAATCCTCAGATCTTGAAGCCCAACTAAATGCTCTGTAAAAACAATTTTGGAAGAATTTCTAGATCACAGATAAAGGTCTGGGTGAATATTCCATGGAACGATCCCTAAGCCTTTCACAGTTCGCTTCCCCAAATTCATATGGAAAACCCTTAACATCAACACCAAAAAACATCCCAACTTGTCACCTACTTTGAGGGTCAGTTCATAAGGGAAAGCACTAGGGTGGATGAAGCAAAAGAAAGGGATGTTCTAAATTGGCTCTATAAAGATGAAGATGAATCTCAAGCAACAATTGTACAAACAACACCCCATGGAAAAGGCTTCACTATCTTGCAAAAGATGGGATATGAGGGAACAAGCCCCATAGGAAAAAGAAAGGAAGGAATTGTAGAACCAATTCAACCACTCTTCATCAATTCCAATGACAATATTGGGTTAGGTGATAAAGAGGATACAAAAGAAAAGATGACTTAGAGAGTAGTTGAAATAATCTTACAACTAGAAGCCAGTGAAGACCATGAAACTGATTCCAATGAGTATGAGTGGGATTCTCTATCAGAAGAGTCTTGTCATGATAAGGATGTTTATGTAGTACACAAATATGTACCCCTACTTGAGGAGGGATAGAGTTTAGGTTCTAGACCGCTTGAATTAGGATCACAACACATTGATGACTCTAGCGAAGATGATTTAACTCAGAGCAAGACAAAAAATTCAGAGGAAAGTTACCTTATAGACCTTGATTTTGCTATTGGAAAAATAGAAGATACTAACATCAGGACTCTTACCATCATTGACCTTGACTGATCTGGTGAATTTTTTCCCTTAATACACCCTAAACTCATAGACTGGGATCAAACTAAGCCATTTTACGTCCCAATGTTTCCTAATGATGAAGCCATTGTTAATTTCCTATGTGCCACCGACCACAAAATAGATTCCACCATTGAAAATCATAATGAATTTTCCAAACAAGGGAGTATCAAATTATCTAGCTTCAAAATAAATGATATAGGAAATAGATCTGATGGTGAAAATCATTCAGTGACAGTATCAGACCCAGAAAAATTAAAAACAAAGAGCGCATCCAATGGTGAAAACCTCTTCGAGGTGCCAAAGGATGGAAGGTTTGATAATCTCCCAAAATACTTTCAAGAAAGATCAAAGGTATTGATAGAACAACCTCAGTCTATTAATATTGGTAGCAGAGAGGCAGTAAAGACTATACATTTGGTAGCATCTTTAACAGACCAAGAAAAGCAAGATTTTCTCAAAATTTTCATAGAAAAACAAGTCAATTTCACTTGGTCATATGGAGACATGCTAGGGATTGATCCATAACTCATCATGCATCATCTCTCATTACCACCAGGGGTGAAACAAGTCAAGCAGAAACTAAGAAAAATGCACCCCCATATTTCCTTATTAGTAAAAGAAGAATTGAAAAAGTTATTATACACCGGATTCATTAGACCTATTGACTATGCAGAGTGAATTTCCAATATATTACCAGTCTCAAAGCTCGATAGCAGTATTTGTCTCTGTATGGATTTTTGAGATCTCAATAGAGCCTGTCCTAAAGATGATTTTCCCCTTCCCAACATAAACATCATAGTGGACTTGACAACATGGCATGGCATGTTATCACTTATGGATGGTTTTCTGGTTATAATCAAATTAAGATAGCACCAGAGGACAAAGAAAAGGCAACCTTTGCATGTCCCTAGGGAACATTCTATTGTCCAATGTCATGCCATTTGGCTTGAAGAATGCAGGAGCTACTTATCAGTGTGCCATGACAACAATTTTTCATGATATGATGCACACCTTCATGGAAGACTATGTGGATGATCTATTGGCTAAATCCTACACCAGGGAAGGACACCTAGAGATCTTGGACAAAATCTTCATAAGACTGGAAAAAATTAATGTACGACTGAATCCAAAGAAATGTGTGTTTGGAGTAACTTCATCTAAGCTCTTGGGATACATAGTTTCAGAAAAAGGCATTGAGGTGGATCTGGAAAAAGTCAAAGCAATAATGGAAATGGCTCCACCCAAAAACATCAGTTAGCTACGATCTCTGCAAGGAATATTCGAGTCCATCCAAAGATTTATTTCACAATTGGTAGAAAAAAACCATCCTTTCAATCATCTGCTACACAAAAATGTCCCTTTCTGATGGGATGAAAAATGTGAAGAAGCCTTCAACTAATTGAAACAATATCTAATGATTCCAAAATGGATATATCATTAGGAGCATTGTTGGCACAAGAGGATTTAGTAGGAAAAGAGAGAAATTTACTACATCAGTAGGACACTAAATGGTTATGAGATAAATTACACATCCATTGAAAAGGCTTGTTTGGCAGTAGTGTTCACTACTCAATAGCTACAACACTACATGTTAAATCACACCATCAATTTGATAGGAAAGATAGATTCACTCAAATATCTCCTCAGCAAATCTAACCTAACGGGAAGGATTTCCAAGTGGGTTATGATACTTAGTGAATTTGACATCCAATATGTGGATAGGAAAGCAATAAAAGGACAGAAAATTGCTGATCAGTTAGTTGAAGCACCTCTTCTAGACAATCATCCTTTACATATTGAATTCCCAGATGTTGATGTTCTTGCTTTGACCATAAAATATTGGACACTATTTTTTGATGGATCACACACCCAACATGGATCAGGGGCTAGAATCCTATTTGTTACTCCACAAGGACATACCATTCCAAAGTCATACAGATTGATGTTCCCTTATACCAATAACATAGCAGAGTATGAAGCTCTAATCATTAGCATTAAAACAACTATAGAATGGAAAATTTTGGAATTGCAAGTGTATGGAGATTCCCAGTTGATCATTAACCAAGTAAATGATTAATATCAAACAAAGGATGACAAGGTGATGACCTATAAAAGAATGATCGATGATTTTAAGAAATACTTCAGGGACATCAAGTTTGAATAGATTTCAAGAATGGATAATAAAGCTGTTGATGCCATGGCCACTATAGCTTCCTTGTTGCAAATTCTAGAGAAGTGAAACTGGTACGAGTTCTTGGTGGAAAAACTATTTTCCCCTACTTATGATGATATAGAGTCCCAAGTTATATGTCGCTTAGTTGATACCAATACTTCAATCTATGGAGAAATTTAGACCTACTTGAAAGATAACACCATTCCACTCGACTTTTCTAGAAACCAAAAAATAAATTCATTCACCGAGCCACCCGAAATACTCTTATTGTAGATGTACTATACTGACGAGGTCTTGACATAACTCTTCTTCGATGTCTAGAACGCGATGAATCTAAAACAACTTTATGAGAAGTTCATGAGGGTGTTTGCGGAACTCATTCAAGCAGTTTAACCTTAACTAAGAATCTCCTTTTTTTAGGATATTACTCACTAAACATTAGTTTGACAAGAAATGCCAAAAAATGTCAGATCCATGGCAACCTCACTCACGCCCTAGCACAAGAACTTTAGCCTTTTGCATCAACTTGGCCCTTTTGTCAGTGGGGGCTACATCTTGTTGGAAAAATTCATCCACCTTCATCAAATGGACACAAATTTATCATTACAGCTACAAAATACTTCATGAAGTGGATTGAAGTAGTTCTTCTAATCACCATCACAGGGAAGCAAATTTCATCATTCATTCTCAATTACATCATTTTTCGGTATGGAATTCCCTAATCCCTTATCACTAACAACCAAGATGTATAGGAATTGTGTGAGAAGTTCAATATCTAGCATCGCTTTTTTACACCCTATTACCCTCAAGGAAATGGTCAAGCAGAGGCTTCCAACAAGACCATCCTGAAGATCTTGAAGAAAATAGTCAATGACTCAGGACGTGATTGGCACATTCAATTAAACCCTGCTCTATGGGCATACCACACTAGTATTCACACACCAACAGGAGCAATGCCCTATGCTCTGGTCTATGGATCTGAGGCCATTATACCCATTGAAGCTGAATTACCATCACTTAGGGTTTCATTGAAGGGTATCATCTCTGATGAGGACTATCGGGTATCTTGGTTAAAAGAACTGGAACTACTAGACTAACAACGCCAACATGCAATGAATCAATTGAAAGCTTACCAACAATGGATGTCCAAAAGTTACAATCATAAAGTGAAGCCCAAAAAATTCCAATTTGGTGACCTGGTACTGAAAGAGAACCCACGTAACCAACATGACAGAGATAAGAAAGGGAAGTTTGAGCCAAACTAGTTGCGCCCTTTTTTCATTATTTTGGTCATGGATCGGGAGCATACTAGCTATCCACACCTAAAGGATACTTATTTGAAGAGCCCATGAATAGTCTCCATCTTAAGAGATGTTATGCCTGATCTGCATTTTATCTTGTAAAATGTCCTTAAAAAAGTCAAAAAAATAGCAAAAAATGTCCTGAAAAAATGGTCACCCTGGTGAAAACTTGGTAAACAAGCATCTTGGTGACAACAAAAAAAATACAAAAAAGAAAAAATACAAAAAAAAATAATACAAAACAAAGAAAAATACAAAAAAAATCATACAATCTAAAAAAGTGCAATAAAAGCAAGTAGTGAAAACCTGGCAATAGGTACTATTTATGAAAAACTATCTTCTTGCTCTATTGGAACATGTGTCGATCATGATGGTTCTTGCTCTCACTATCCATATTTCTCAGTTGGACCTCATGTACATATTCTCCTGCACCGGTTGTGTCTTACTTTGGCTTGTTGATCATTGTAAGTATCCATAATAAACTTGGTCTATTTCCATTGGGGGAAAAATCTTGAACTCACTAGGGGAAATCCATCCTTGAGCTTAAAACGAAACAAACAAACTACAACATGACAACGTAGTTAAAGCACAAGAGTCAAATGACTTATAACTGTGAACATTAATTGGACTCACAAAAACTAATCATCTGAATCAACAATAATCTGATATATTGAAAACATGTTCCCATTGGTGACAATCCTTTGAAACATAGTCTATCACTTTAACAAAAAAATGATTAAACAATTTACATTATGATTGTTGTTGTCATTTCTCAGGAGCAACTCAAGGATGTCAAGAACTAGAGGAGCTGTGATTGAGAATGACATTTTTCTTTGTCTGTTGTTTGTGAGTTGATCATAAATACTATGTGAATCATTGTGGGAAGTGCTCTACAAGGTATCACTGATGACATTCTATATTTGCATAGGAAAATGGTTAACTCTTGTTTGTTTAAGCAAGAAATGCTCGAGTCATCTCGATCTAATTATACCTAGATGCTTGTGTTCATTTGCACTATCAAACATCATGAAAGTAGTACTCAAGTCATCATGGTCTAAAATATTCCATCGATGTTTGTGCTCACTTTCAACATTTTAGAAAGCTCAATGATGATACCAAGTATAATTATTTATTTACTAGGATGATACCCTTGCATTATTAGGCTTTCATTATTAGAATGCATTCATATTGGGTATTGAGGTTGCATTTATGGATTTCCCAAGGTTAGCACAATATCATGAACAATGTTGTTTCTATCATTAAAAGATGGAGTACATTTGACATTACCAAAAGATTCATTTCATGCTATGGTGGCATAGACCTTCATTCATTACATTCATGCATTCAATATTCACTTTCATAGGGTCATATATTTGCATTAGGAAAATCCAAAAACAATAAAACATCAGTCATATCATTTCCATTCATCCATTACATTATAACAATAAAACATCAATTGTATCATTTCCATTCATTTGCATAATAAAACATCAATGTATCAATTTCCATATCATAATAGAATACTATTCATAAGGAAATTATATCCATATCCATCATTCATTATCATTATCATCCTTCTATTGCATACATCCTAATATTCACATTCTAGAAAATACAAAAAGAAATGCACTCCATCTCACATAGCATAAAAAATCATCCATAGGGCATATAGGACCATTAAAAATTGCATTATCATATCATCATTATCATTTGAATATCATACATCACTCATTCGTTCATTACAACACTTATTTTCATTAAAAAAATACAAAAACATAAAACACTTGGCACATAACACTCATCATGTAGGACATACGAACATCATCCATAGAGCATCATATCATATCAATTGCATAATCACCATCATGTAACATATCACATGACATAAAATAATAGGAAAATGAATGCATACATCAACGCATAAGAATATAAATCATCATCATCATCACTCAATGTATATCTCAAAATAATGTCAAATGTACAAGGAAATTAGGATATGAAGAAATACATCCTCAAAAAAAAATTGTAGTAACTCATCAATGACAATGTATACATGTCCAAATCATAAAAATAAAATCATACACCAGGATATGCGGTGCTCCCACTAGATGGTGCTCGTACCCTGGAACCAATCCCTCCTCTTGTCCCAAACGGACTAGGCCCCTAATCTTTGTGGGTTCTAGGTAATGGTTTTGTCACCCCCGCACTCATTTCCGTCGAACATGAACTACCAAATCGAGTTGAGACATAGCTCTCCTGACACTCTGAAGGAACTACCTCATGATAGCAATCTCAGAAAATCTCTAGCTCCTTGGCAAGTCGACTCACCTCTCTGAAATAATTAGAGGCACCAGTGACCTCCACTACCTGCTGTAATATTTGGGTCACTGCCTCGCCCTGCTCTACCCATCACCTCAGGGCATCCCTCTCCATGGTCAAAGTTGTCACCTGCCCCTGCACCTAACCTTGTACCTGACCCTAACCCTGTATTTGTGCTAACTATCATCTAGTAGCATCACTCTTGGTTGTTAGTGCTTGAATCTAGGCTTGGGCATGTGTCAGCTGTTGGGCATGTTCCTATAACTGACTCTACATTTGTGTCGCATGTCCCTGCATAGTCTGAACCTAAGTTTGCAATATTGTGATCTGTGACTACTATTGCTGGGATGGCAGGTGTATGTTCACATGCTGTTGTGTTGCTGCTACCAAGGATTGCCTCCTGTGAGGCACGCTGATGTCCAATACAGGATGAGCTCCTCCCCCACCACTATCATTCCCTCCCACATCATCGCCACCTTCATCTCCTCCCTCATCTCCCCCATGACCACCATCCCCTCCCTCACCCTCTCCTCCACCTCTACCCCTCCCCCGTCGAGGTGGTATCTCCTTGTCATCATCTAGGATAGGTGTTGGCTCATCTAGGCTCGATAATCATGGAAATCGATGCTAACCAAAATACACACTATACTCCTCTGACATGTAGCCCTCAACAATCTCAAGATGATAATACCAAATCACTGCCTGCAACCCATGGTACTCCTCACATGCGGCTTGATATGAAAAAGTGGGTCCCCACTTGAGCACATTCGGCTATCTTTGAAAATACATAACTACACCCTATGGCATCCCCTGCACTCACCCATACTGTTTCAACACCCTCTTGAGAAAAAATCTCTTAATAATAAAGGGCTTACGCCCAATGAGATATTTGGTAGTACATACATAAGGCATCTCCAATCGATCCTTTGGCCACAACTCACAGTCTACATAAGGTCTCCATGTGATGGAATCCAAGTCATCCAACACTCATCTCGAATACTCTAATTTTCCCAGCTTATGCTAGAAAAATAGACCTGCATAGCCATACACATAGGGCATCCCAAATGGCTTGAAACTGTCTACCTTGGGATGTGTCATGGCTATATGCTCCCAAGCCCATGTCTGTAACAAGGGAATACCTGCTAACAAACTGGCCCCTCTCAAATATACCACCTGGTGTAGATCATGATATAGCTATGCAAGCATACAAGAACCCCATGCGAAGTGAGTCTCAAACTGAATCATCTACTCAACTATCCTCCCCCAACCAATAGACAATCCCTTCTCCCTCTTTTTAAGACATAAGAAGCTACCGAAAAATCCCGCAAGCACGAAAGGAAAACGGGCACAACTCTCAAACATATCTAACCATGGAATCTCATAACCAACAATATGGTCATCCTAAAAAATGCGGCGTAAATAATTTGTAGGGTGAAGCCACAATAGTGGTTTACAATTGAAGTGAGGAAGGAAAACTCATAGAAAATGAATGCATGGCAAAAATATTGATTTTAGGGGTTCGTACAAACATATTGGTTTGACCGAACTCATTAGGGGTTCGCTAGAACTTGGGTTCAGGTGAACCCTTTTAATGCTTTCCCGCCAAAAATGAAAACAAAAGCCCTTATAAAAGGGGGGTTCGAATGAACCAGGGTTCGAATGAACCCCAGTTCAAGCGAACCCCTGGAGGTTCTCTCGAACACCTGGAGGTTCTCTCGAACCCCTGGGGGTTCATTCAAACCCCCCTCATTCCTCATGCCTCCTCTGAGACACCAAAAACCCTAGATTTTTGCACTTCAGAGCTCCGATTGATGATGAAAATGGATCAATCTTCACAAACCCAATTGGAATCAGGTAGTCCTCAAAACAAGCTATCCAATGAATATAATCTTAATATGTTTTGGTTTTATTATGTATTTGTTTTTTTAGTTTTATTAAACATAGGTTTTTCATCTAAAATGAAGGTCTATGTTCTCACATGTGGAAAAATAGAAGATTATCAAAAAAAAATTGAAAAATATGAGTGCACTAGATATTGAAGTCCTTGATCCAATAAAAAAAATGAATTTCGATATATACAAAAAGTTATGCATTATAATGGTTGCATTATGTCAATTGTAATTGGTTTGATCTTCAAACTTGATTAAAAGAAAAAATATTCAATAAAAACCATATAACCAAGTGGAAGCACTAGATATCGGAGTTACGAATCTAAATTCGAAAGAATTATAATTTTATCCTTCATGGAAAAAAAGTTATGCATTATATGGTCTACGTCACTTTTTAAAAATGTTGTTTTTTGAAAAAAACCAGTTTTTGTGGGAGATGGAAAAAGAAGTGTAAATGATTCCAAAAATTTTGAAATAAATATTTTTAGAATCTACAAAAAAAATGTGATGAGACTCTACTTTGCATTATCTTCAAATTTTTCACGGTTTAGCCACTATAGCTACCCGAATGTGAAGATTTAGTTAAAAATAATAATTTCAGTGTCCAGTTTGGCCAAAAATTGTAAACCACTATTGTGGGATCACCCTATACCAACCTACTCAACATGGTCATAGGTAACAATTTTACCCATCACAAGAATCCTCAGAATCTTGTGGACATCCTCGGGGTTCACAGTCATCCCTTCGGTGGCCAAGTGAAAAGTATTATGCTTGCTATGCCACCTCTCAGCCAATGCGGTCAACAATACCTGATTAATCCTAATCCAGGGCATATCAATCAAAGAGGACAATCCACATCACTCAATAATATCTCTATCGGCTTGAGATAACTATGGAATAAAATCCCAAGTCCACAAAAATTGCTCTCAGGACTGAGGATTATCTAAATCTGTCTCCTATCATTACAACATATGGAAATCAGCTAATCAATCAAACAAATCAAATCAGCAATTAAACATCAATCAAATCAAACATCCTATCAGTTCTAGTGAGATTTTCATCAAATCTTGTGAACATTCATTTTGATCCTTGCCTATCATGAGGTCAAAACAACATCATCATTATTGCATCTCGCCTATCATGATATCAATAAATCATCTAACCTATCATGAACAAAAAATCATTGGCTAACGTGACTAAGCATCATCGAAACCCAAGAGAAAAACAAAAAAATCTTCAGCTTTGTCATGGATGCACCATAACAATGCTTCAATGCGCTAAAAGGTGGATGCACCATTAAATCTGGTTAGTGCACCATAACAGTGCTTCAATGCACCAAAAGATTGTATGTGCTAGAGAAACCATGTTATGCACCATAACAGACATTGAGTGCACCATTTCATCCAATGTGCGGAAGAAATCCACATATGTGCTAGAGGACCACTCCTATGCATCATAAAATCCTACATGCCATTTCTTTACACGGATGCGCTAGAAAAATAATCCAATGCGTCATTTCATATTGATGACCTACCTAATGACCCTGTGCACTGTTTCAAGTGGCCTATGCACTAAAACTCTATGTGCCATTTTAGACTGTGGATGCACCATTAAACCTAGTCAATGTGCTAAAACTATTTACGTATGTGTTAGAAAATCTAACCTATTTTTGAAAGACAATTCGTATGCACCGAAATAGGGAGAAATAAAATTTTGAAATTGAAAAAAGTGGGAAAATAATTCAAAAAAACACGAGGAAATTTTTTGAAAAGCATAACGGAGGTCCATATCTCGCTGGCCAATTGTTTCGTCACACCTGTTCGAACTAATGAGTCTCATAAGGGATTACCATCTTTGCTCAAATGCACTAGCTAGCTCTTTCACTCTTCAATTTTCAAAATTAAAAATTACACAGATGACTTCAATTTCACTCTATACCTCTTAGTAAAGGTAATTAGGCGTGTAATTTTGATGGGATTTAAAAAAAAATTCACTGAGCTTAATTAATTGGGGTAACATATTTCTTTTAAATTGTGAGATAAATCGCTGGAATATCATCAAATCAGAATTTTATCATCAACATCATCAAAAATCATTGACAATTTTCAAAAATCATCAAAAATATTTTTATCATAAAAAATCCTCGATTTATCTCCCAAGGGGGCATACATCTAATATCTTTTCAAAATCACCATCCGGGGCATTATCAAAATTTTGGCAGCACTGATAAATTTTTCTTTGAAGCAATGTGTAAACACATAACTTCAAAGAGGGGAAAAATGTATACATCCAAAATTGGTCTGAAAAATATTAATTAAATATCGATTATTTAATTAATGAAATCTTAATTCTCTACTATATAAATAAATTGTAAATTTATTTACATGGTTCCTATTTTCTTAATTCCTCTATTCTAATTCACCCTCTTCATGATTTAATTAAAATAAACAAATCTAGATAATTTGTTTTATTTTAATTGATTCCCTTTCATTCAAATTTGGATTTTTAAATTTGAATTTCCACATATTCTTCTAACCACCTTCCACCTCATCCTCCAACTCACCATGTGTCATCATAAATAATTATTCTTATTTTCTAAATTGGATATTTGCTCTCAATAAATTTAACAACCTTCAAGACACATGGCTATCTTCTTCAATTGATTCCCTTCTACACTTGGAAAGATGGTTTTATTAAAGGGAATAATTACCTTGTTTTCTCCATCCTTCTCATTCATCACCATTGATTTCTCTAGATCAAATCCCAACCATCCGTTGCTGCCAACTCACCCCAGGCCTTGGTGAAATCTATAAATAGCAGCCTCATATATAGCTTTTTCATAAGTGAAAATTGCATAATTCTACTCTTTTGAAATCATTCTAGTTTTGTGAGTTTAGTTTTCATTTTCAATTTAGCATTTAGCATAGTTTATCATCATGGCTCTATTTGTAGATGTTTCTTAGTTCAGAACATAGCATTTAGTATCATTGCATTTTCATTAGCTTAGTTCAGCATTGCACCATTTCATTCTTAGCTCATAGACAACATTGTAGTCTTCATCATATCATTTTGTTTATCCATTATCTATTATTGCATCATCTCATTCACTTCAGAAAATACAAAAAAGAAAATATCATGTAGACGTGGGCTTAGATTCTGCATTATAGATCAATAGGCTACTCGTTTCTTAGGTGGCTTCCTAGTAATTAGTGAACAAATAAGATCTAAGAGCACAATTACTAGGACATTTAAGAATAGAGGAAGATGTAAAGTTTTTAAGGAATTATGTTGATGAATTGTGTTTAATTAAGTTAGATTTCCTTACTATAATTCTTTTCATCTAAGTGTGTTGTTAATTTAGATAGAATACACTGCACATTTTAATACACACAGGTGTATTTCTTTTTTGGTGATGAGAAGAGGCTTCTCCAAATCAATTAATTAGGATTTATGTGAATCAATACCAACTGGGACCATTTATGATCATTTGAAAAAATTGGGAATTTTTTGTGAATATATCACATTTTAGATTTCTAATATTGACACTTTGCACAAATAATTATCAACTTACTTGGTTTTCTATGGTTTATTGTTTCTTTTACAAAGTTCCTACAATTATAAAAGATTGTTGTCTAGTACAAGAATGCTAAAAAATGTTGACTAAGTTAAAAGATTCAACCTAATTTTAGTTGAGAAATGATCAACTAAACAAAAATATTGTGATAATTGTGTCATTTAACTAGTCATTGTTTGAGATGAGAAAATAATTATACATGAGATATTTATCAACTTAAATAAGGAAACATCTACTAAAAAACAACACAAAATTACTCTTTAGGAATCTTAAACAATGCTATGAATTGAAAACATACTATATTTTTTATCCTATATTTATTTAATGAAAAATCAATTAAAGAATCAAGTTGTGGTGCTACATTTTTAAAAAGAATTTATTTTCAATGAAAAAAATGTTAAAAAAAAAAATTAAAATCAAGTAAAAAAAAACAACAATTATTTCATTTTAGTATGTACAAATATTAAATATTACTTATATAGGCTGAAAATCAAAGTATTTTTCAAAACCTATCTTTCATTAATTAACAGTAAAGTAAAGAAAAAACATGTGATGCTATGGTTTTGAACAAGCCTTTAATTTTTGATGGACAATAAAGTTAAAAAAAAAATCAATTAACAAAAAGAGTAATAAAATTAGTAAAATAACAAATATTTTTTCTTATTGAGCATGTTTCTTAAATAATACATTGTATGGGTGGAAAAAAAAACATTTTTTAACCTAATTTTTTTCCATGAAACAATCAACTAAATAAAAATATTTTGATACTATATTTATGAAGAAGGAGCTAAATAACAAGTTTTGAATAAATTAAATAGTAAAATGTTTAGAGAAACAACAATTTACATTTTTACTATCTTGGATTCTTAATCAATATTTTTCTAGGCTAAAAAACACAATTTGTTTTTAAATGTACATTTTTTTTTATGACTAACTATAGATTTTTATTTGGCATATTTGTTTGATTTCAATTTCAATAGAATGGTTAGAAAGAATAAATGAGTAGAGGATTTTGTAAATCTCAAGGTCTAAGACGTAGGAGATGAACAACCTCATATCTCATTAAGGATATAGGGTGGTCCTTTTTTATGATAAAAATAAGGTGGCTTGCATCGATTCCCTCATAATAAGTGAATGTTTCTTTGATAATGTAGATACTTTATTTATCTTTTTCAATAGATTTATTATGAAATATTTTTCAAATTGTTTTTTTTTTTCACAACCAATTCTATCATTAATAAAATTGCATATTACTTTATAACTATATTATTATCAATATATTTTTTAAATTATGAATAAACATTTTGTATGAAAGTTTTGAGGTGGAAAAAGATTTTGGAAGGTCTCCATACTTTTACAAAATTCAAGAAATATCACAAACATTTAAATATCAACATACAAAAACAAAAAACATACATCATTAAGAATACAAACACCCAAAAAGATAAGTATCATGGGATATAAAAATATAGGCGTCCGAACAATGCTTAAAGTTGAATAAGGTATATTGAAATTTCTAAGCTTATTTTGCATTCATTTCTCCGAAGAAAGTGAATAGTTGCCAAGTGTCATTCATTCATGAGGTTTTATAAGATCATAGCAAACATCTGCAAAGTACCAGTTTTTCCTCGTCAGCTTATGATTTGTTTCATAAAGAGATATTTTTTAATAAGATTTTAAGTTTTCTAAATCTTATGAAAGTGTATGAAAGTTCAATTGTTTATTGTCCTGGTTAT